>OX336396.1:46603333-47333810 GCA_946902985.2 Meconema thalassinum | reverse complement strand
ACAAACCATGTTTAAGGGTAATGGCTATAATGAATCCACTATATATAGGTCCCTACATCCCAGAAGGAGGGATAGACAACCTTCTCAGAGCTCCGACGTGAGAGGAACCGCTTACCTCCCTTATATTCACAACACCACTGACCGCGTTGCTAAGATTCTCCGCAAGCACAAGATAAAAACAGTTTTCGGCACTTTGACAAAAATTGGTCAACGTTTAGCATTAAACAAAGATAAATTGTCCCCAATACTACAACCTGGGGTGTATGAAGTCCCATGTACTTGCGGAAAAGTCTACATTGGACAAACAAAACGGTCCATTGCAACTCGCATCAAAGAGCATCAAAGGAACATCCGTCTAAACCAACCTGACAAATCAGCTATAGCTGAACATGCCCTGTCTTCAGGGCACGATGTTTGTTTTAAGGATGCTCATGCGCTTGCCCTTGTTAAGCACAACTGGTCTAGAATTATAAGGGAAGCAGTTGAAATTCGTAAAAATCCCAATAATTTTAACAGAGACACTGGATATCAGCTAAGTGACACTTGGCTACCAGTTATTAAGGATCTAGGGAGATAGTTCCTCTCAGTCTCTCTGTTCTTCACATATTTAAAATTGTACATTTTCCCTCTAAGGCTCAGAGCCTGGATTTGATCTCCTTTGTTCGTCACTGGAGGAGTTTCCATCTGTTTTTTCGCCGTTGACTGTATGACGTTAGGTATCGTTCAGATACACTTTCCTTTTGTTTTACGTTTCCTTGTATCCATCTAACCCTCCCCCTCCCCCCCCCCCCCCCTCCTCATTCTTCGGGGAGTTTCTATATTTTCACACCGCCCCCTTTACCTTCTCGTTACTTACTACTCTGTCCGCCGTTCCACCATGTCCATACAGTAATTTCTGGCGGCTGCTCTCTGGTGACGAACAGAGGAATCTATCTATATTTTTTGTAATATCATTGATATACTTTCTTTGGCCACATTGTTTATTTCCATTGAAAAAGGAGGCAAGGTTTCTCCAAAACGTATGGTTTTAAATTAAAAATACACACGGCATTACCCCAAAAGCATGAATTGTTTATATAATAATCCGGGTCGTGAAAGCCTTAATAAGCAAATTAGAAACCTCTATGGGGAGGAAGTTGTTCGACAATCATCTAAATTTAGTAAGTTGAGGCAAAGAAGGAGCTCTCTCCTTTCATCGTTGTCCTTCTTTCTTAGATGCAGGGATCATAACATCATTCCCAACTGTGTAAAATTGAAGCAAACTATACACACTCATAAAGCTATGAGAATTTATCAGCGCGCTAGCAAGGCACTCGTTATCGAGAGGATCCAGAACTGTCGTACTGAATTGGACGCAGTTTCCCGTGAGTTATTACACTTACATCTGCTTCTTAGTAGCATTCTCTCAGAGGAATTGTGGCTGTTCTTTGAACGTATCTCCGCTATTCAGGCCGAGAATAATTTTTGTCGGGCTGTAGATAGACAAAGAGCTAAGTTCCTTCGATTGTCCTCGAGACAAACAGCTCCTCGTACGGTTCTTGATACTAGTAAAGTTGTAGTCAATCTTTCTAATACCCCTTTAGATGACTATCAAACAACTTTACTAAGCAGAGGTCTCAACTTTGCTCTCGCACCCTCCAAAATTCCTACAGAGGAGTTGATCACATCCGTTGAGGCTGCCATCTACAATTTACCTCCAGATGAAGCTGAAGAAGTTAGACAAGAAAGTGCCAGGATATTAAGATCCTCTAAAGTACCCGCACCCAATTTAACTCGGGGTGAAAGAAAGGCATTGAAAGAACTAAGAAATAATGACACCATTTCTATTCTTCATGCTGACAAGGGAAATGCGACAGTGGTGATGGATACCGTTGAATATAAAAGTAAAATCTCGATTCTGTTATCTGATCCTGTCTACAGACTGTGCACTCGTGATCCAACCACTCGTGTATCCAATGCCACTGCTAAGCTTGTTAAACTGTCATCTATTCCAAAAGAAGACGGAAGATGTCTTATTCCGAGAGATGCTGTTCCTCCGAGATTGTATGGTCTTCCAAAAATCCATAAGCAAGACGTCCCTCTTCGACCAATTGTTAGCACAATAGGTTCTCCAACTTATGCTCTTGCGCAATATCTCAGCAAGTTGCTTCAGCCGCACTTGGGGCGCACACAGTCCTACATTAGGGATTCAACCCATTTCGTCGAAAAATTGTCAACCATCGCCGTTCAACCAAATGCTATTTTGGTGAGTTTTGATGTAGAGTCCTTGTTTACCAGAGTGCCGGTGGACTCGGTCATGTCACTCATCAAGGATTTGTTTCCTGAGGACATTGCCCGATTATTCCACCACTGCTTGTGTTCCAGTTATTTCTTGTGGGATGGTAAATATTACGAGCAGACTGATGGTGTGGCCATGGGAAGTCCACTCTCGCCTGTCGTGGCAATTTTTTTCGTGGAACATTTCGAGGGGGAGGCTATATCTCCGGCGTCTTTCAAACCTGTGATTTGGTGGAGGTATGTGGATGATACGTTCGTGGTGTGGGAGGAGGGTTCTGAGAAACTGAACCACTTTCTGAACCACCTAAATCAGCTGCATCCTTCAATCCACTTCACAATGGAGCTAGAGTCAGGTGGATGCTTAGCTTCTTTGGATGTTCTTGTGAGGAGGAAAGCGGATGGCTCCATGGGGCACAGCGTCTACCGTAAGCCAACTCACACTAACCGTTATTTACATGCGGACTCCCACCACCACCCAGCACAAAAACAAGGAATTATAACAACTCTAGCCAAAAGAGCGGAACGTATATGTGAGGCATCAACTCTTCAGGAAGAGTTACATGCCTTACAAACCATGTTTAAGGGTAATGGCTATAATGAATCCACTATATATAGGTCCCTACATCCCAGAAGGAAGGATAGACAACCTTCTCAGAGCTCCGACGTGAGAGGAACCGCTTACCTCCCTTATATTCACAACACCACTGACCGCGTTGCTAAGATTCTCCGCAAGCACAAGATAAAAACAGTTTTCGGCACTTTGACAAAAATTGGTCAACGTTTAGCATTAAACAAAGATAAATTGTCCCCAATACTACAACCTGGGGTGTATGAAGTCCCATGTACTTGCGGAAAAGTCTACATTGGACAAACAAAACGGTCCATTGCAACTCGCATCAAAGAGCATCAAAGGAACATCCGTCTAAACCAACCTGACAAATCAGCTATAGCTGATCATGCCCTGTCTTCAGGGCACGATGTATGTTTTAAGGATGCTCATGCGCTTGCCCTTGTTAAGCACAACTGGTCTAGAATTATAAGGGAAGCAGTTGAAATTCGTAAAAATCCCAATAATTTTAACAGAGACACTGGATATCAGCTAAGTGACACTTGGCTACCAGTTATTAAGGATATAGGGAGATAGTTCCTCTCAGTCTCTCTGTTCTTCACATATTTAAAATTGTACATTTTCCCTCTAAGGCTCAGAGCCTGGATTTGATCTCCTTTGTTCGTCACTGGAGGATTTTCCATCTGTTTTTTCGCCGTTGACTGTATGACGTTAGGTATCGTTCAGATACACTTTCCTTTTGTTTTATGTTTCCTTGTATCCATCTAACCCTCCCCCTCCCCCCCCCCCCCCTCCTCATTCTTCGAGGAGTTTCTATATTTTCACACCGCCCCCTTTACCTTCTCGTTACTTACTACTCTGTCCGCCGTTCCACCATGTCCATACAGTAATTTCTGGCAGCTGCTCTCTGGTGACGAACAGAGGAATCTATCTATATTTTTTGTAATATCATTGATATACTTTCTTTGGCCACATTGTTTATTTCCATTGAAAAAGGAGGCAAGGTTTCTCCGAAACGTATGGTTTTAAATTAAAAATACACACGGCATTAGCCCAAAAGCATGAATTGTTTATATAATTTTTCATATTAATTAATCAAAATTTGTAATAAATCTGATTTTATTTTATTATTTGGCAATATTGCTGAATTTTTAGGCGGCTTCGGTGGCGTAGTCTGTAGCATGCTGAGCTTCTATGCCCAAGATAACGGGTTCAAACCCGGCCGAAGCCGTCGGATTTTTTAAGATCGTTAAAAATCCCTCAGTATGCCTTCCTTCGGAGGGGAAGTAAAGCCGGTGGTCCCTTGTCATAGATTTATGGCATGTTAAAGAACCTTCCACTAATTGCACCTGTGTGAAGCTAAGTTGGATAGGTTAAGAATGTAAACAACGCTCTTAGGTTTCTACGTTCGTTGCCAAGAGCCGACTGCGGTGGTGTCTAGTAGCTAAGTTCTGAACTTGGCCTAGTAGTCGTTCACGGTGGCGCTTGGCGGCAAAAGTGGGAACTATTTGAAAAATTCTAAGTTGCAGTACTTAAATTAAAAAACATATAACATACACTAATACAGTCATCACAATTAAGACCGGTCATCAGACAGATTCTACACACACCCAAAGTACACGGGGATACATGACCGCGTTGTCGCAGCCCCTAAACTTAAGAACAAACCAACCAACCAACCAACCAACCTTGCTGAATTTCACCACGTTCATGAATTTATTTTTTAATTGTACTATTTCTCTCAACGACACTAAGAAAATAATTGTTGATTTACATCTATCATATGATTTCACAAACTTGCAACTTCATACAGTAATTGTTTCATTATAAAATTATTATTATTATTATTATTATTATTATTATTATTATTATTATTATTATTATTATTATTATTATTATTATTATTATTGCTGATGAAAGTCATAATGGGACCGAAACCGGATCTTCAGAACAATAATAATAATAATTTTACTGACTGAAGGAATAGTATCGCTGTCTCTCAGGTAAGTGGAAGTAATTCCTGACTCAGTTGTGAACCTGTGATCACCAATTCACCTCCCACTTGCAGTGAACCCCTGAGGTAACAAGGCGGAGAAAATGAAATAAAAAATGTAATTAAAATCAGTAAACTCATATATTCTTAGTTCCATCTCTTAAGGTACAGAATACAAAATTTGGTTGAAGTCCAATGGACGTTACATGCAGTTAGACACTGGATCTATCAGCACGCGTAAAAGCATGTTGCTAACAATGTCATGCGAGTGCTGGTCAGAAATAGCCTATTCTGAAATAGTATGATATCTTGTTGTGCCAGTTTTGGATGAAATCCATTTGTTAGTATAGAAGTTACATGTATTTTAAAATTTGACTTATCAGCAGGCATAGAATCATGTTGGCAGCACTGCCTTGTATTAATTACTCCAAATTAATCTAGAATATCAGGTGCTATAAGTGTGCAAAGTACAGAGCTGTTGGCTTGCATACTTTCTGATATATTGATATTAGGGTAAAAAATATATAGACAGCATTTATTAACAGTTGGCAGCCCTGATTGCTCTTAAGAATACTTATAGTCATATCTGTTATGGTACACATAGCACATACGAAATTTGGTTGAAATCCAACTGATAGTATGGAAGTTATATGTATTTAAAAATTGGTACTATCAGCAGGCTTATAACCATGTTGGTAGAACTGAGGTATATAAGTTACTCCAAATTAATCTAAAATGTCAGAATATACGTGTGCATAGTTTAAACCTGTTGGCTTGCATACTTTCTGATATATTGGTATTTGGATAAAAAAAAATAGAGAGAGCAATTATTAACAGTTGGCAGCCCTGGTGGCTCTTAAGAATACGCTCAGTCATATCTGTTTATGTACAGATATTACATACAAAATTTGGTTGAAATCCAATTGATAGTGTTGGAGTTATATGCATTTAAACATTGGACCTATCAGAAGGCTTAAAATTATTTTGGCAACACTGTCATGGTTGGCCTCCTGGAAATTAAACTGAAATAGTATTATCTACATGTGTGCCAATTTTGGAATAGCTCCCAAGCATATCTTGCAAGATATCCAACATGGAGCTCAAATTTCTGGTGCGTTTTTTCAGCAGTTGGTAGCACTGACATCATTTTCGAATATAGACGTGAGATATTCCGGTGCACATCTTTACACATACTAAATTTGGTTTTGATTGCTGCAGCCGTTTAGGAGTTGATAGGGGGACACACACACACACACAGCCAGCCAGACAGACAGACAGACAGACAGAATGACAGACAGACAGACAGACACACATTTTCCCGGATCGATCTCATAAGTCTACTTTTTCCTCATTTTTGCAAAATGTCAAAAGTAGGCTAAAAATCTAGTTAGCGAGCATACTAAAGTCCCTCTTTATCATCTCATAGTTTGCTATGAAGCAGATTTAATGAGACAGAACTTCTGCTGAGGAAACCTGCGAATTCATTCAGGCATGTAATGAATTACTTTGCATTCGATTTCATCCTCATTTGTGTTTGACTTACGTTGCGGTAACTTGCAGACTAAAAACTATGAAAATAGAAGCTGAGCGTGCAAATTCAGAAGAGAAGTGATGTTCCTCCACAGCTCAACAAGTTAGTTTCTCAAAAAACCAGACCGTTTTTAGAACAGAGTCTTTTCATGACATGCATTTCAAAACTAAAGAGAAAGTTCGAAGCAGAATTCGCACCTGAAATTGGAATGAGTTGAGATCCCTTCTCCCTTTTAAGCTAAAGTTATAGAATTCATCGAATATTTCCCACTGTGTTCAACGATGTTTAAACTTTAAACACTGAGAATAAACCCTAGTGGCAGATTCCACAAATACATTGTACGACAATTGCAGATGCATTCTGCGGCGAATTTAAATTCGTTCTTCAAACTTCAAGAACATTAACCATTACGCTCCATTACTGTACAGTACATGATGGCCCGTGTAGGGTAAAATAATAATAATAATAATTTCATCACTACATCACTGTCGTTAAGCCGGTATCCCTGTATGCGTCAGAATGCCTTATCCTCTCTCAGAAATGTGCGCTTGCTAAGTTAGAGCAAAAAGAGGGAACGATTCTCCACAACATACTTGGTCCAAACACCAAAAACGGGATCTACGTAAGAAAATCCAGGCAAGAAATCTATTCTAAGATAGAGAAGATAACAGACACAATGCGCAAACGGAGGACTCGCTTCTACGGTCACTTGCGACGGATGGACGACTCTTGATGGACAAAACGTAGTTTTAACAATTTCGACTCAAAACCAAAAACAACAGTTCCCTAGTACCTTAACGTCAAGAAAGACCTCCAAGAAATTGCCCTACGACCTTGTGACGGGCACAAACGAGTCCTTTTCCTAAAAAGCATCGTGACTTTTTGGACTTTCCGAGATGGGAAATGGACAACCGTTGCAAAGTGGACGGATGAACGCCGTGCTCGACACAGCAAGCTAATGAAAACCTACTGGATCAATCGTAAATTGAATAAACGCCAGAATATATAGTGAAACTTATCGTGGTCCCTAGTTGGTCGATTGGAAAATAATATAAATATTAAAATAATAATAATAAATTCCGCCAGTGCCGGTTGCAAGCCCGGGGCCTCATCTCGCAAGTGGAGAGGAAGGAGGAGCAGGAGGAGTATCAACCTCGTAAAGAAACCAGGGTCCATCTGGCTACGGATGGTAGCACCCTGTCATAGGGCCCCTACCTAGGGTTACTAGGCGAAACTGGTCAACGGTCTCAAAGGCGGAAGAGGAAACAAAGTATTTCCCAACGGCAGAGAGAGCGGAAGAACCTAGTGGAGTAAACCACGAAA
This sequence comes from Meconema thalassinum, assembly GCA_946902985.2. Lineage (NCBI taxonomy): Eukaryota > Metazoa > Arthropoda > Insecta > Orthoptera > Tettigoniidae > Meconema > Meconema thalassinum. The sequence goes on along the minus strand of OX336396.1, from coordinate 47,326,118 downwards.
AAACAATCATTTCGGACTCACAATCCGATCTTACTTTGGAAGATAATTCCTCCCCTAACAAATCACAACTTTATTTGCAGAATGGAAAGTCCGCTGAAAGAAAGCACTACCCCAGGTGGTAGCTCGAAAGAGAAATCCACCATTGCGTTATGCAATGCATCGGGACCTAGGGTTCTGGGGAGTCCCAACAACTGCAACAAAGACGAGTCGGAGCGTCTTGAAATACCTTCCAAGCTGAGATTTAAACATAAGTACTTCATTGGGACCATAAATGATAACTCGCTCCTCAAAGTAGGAAAGCAAAAAGAACTTGAAAAGCTTTTAGACAAGAATCAAATCCAGATCCTCGCTGTGCAAGAGATCAGATTCTTAGACAAAAATGTTGTGGACACTGAACACTACAGAGTATTTAAAGGAAAGCCAGCAATAAAAATAATGGGAAACATGCCTCTACTAGGGACTGCCTTTTACGTAAACAAAAAGATAGTGACTAGTGTCACAGAATTCACATCGAAATCAGAAAGGCTATCGCTACTTACATTCAAGTGTAAAAACAAGAAGTACACGCTTATCAACTGCCATGCTCCCATTAATTAAGACAACAAAAAGAATCCACAGAAGGTGGACGATTTCTGGGATCTCTTAGACACTGAAATCTTGCAGATACCCGAGAAAAACATAAAAATTCTCCTGGGAGATTTTAATGCACAAATAGGAAAAGAGAGAAAATACAGGGACATCGTGGGAGATTACCCAGCGCATAGGAGGACAAACAGAAATGGGGAAAGGCTCATAAGACTCTGCAGAGCATTCCAGTTTAGAATAATGTCAACAAATTTCAGGAAACTCCCAAGAAAAGCGAAAACCTGGGTATCCCCAAATCCAAATTTAGGGGAATTCCAACTGGACCATGTAGCGATATCAAGGAAAAACGCAAAAGAGGTAATGAATGTCAAGGTGATTAGAAACGGTGACTTCGATTCAGACCACTACCTTTCCAGAGCCAAAATCCGCTTCCTTCCGCTACGACAAAAGAGAGACCCACCTAGAATAACCAAATATAACATGAGCAAATTGAATATTTCCCACGACATTGTTAAGAACTTTAGGGAAGAAATCCGCAGCACCAAAAAGGAAAGTTGGCAACAACTCTGTACAAGAATCAATGACGCCGCAAAGAAGACACTGGGGTTGGCAAAGAGGAAAAGAGAAATCTGGTGGAACGAACACTGCGATGTAGCTCTCAGAAAGAGGTCTGAGGAATGGAGAAGATGGAAATCTTCTGGAAAAAGGGAACACTTGGAACAATTCAGACAACAGACGAAAGAAACATCCAGAATTTTCCGTAGGACCAAGCGATCTTTTGAAGCAGCACAGTTAGAAAATCTTCAGAGCAACTTCGTTAAACACAACTCCAGAGACTTTTACCAGACATTCAAAAACAAACTTAAGGGTTACCAAGCCCCAAGTATGAGTTTTAGAAATGAGCAGGGAAAAATTGGACTGAACAACCATGAAAACTGCGAAATACTAGCTGGATACTTTCAAGATCTTTTGAACTGTCCAACCCCCACTTCTAGATTAGAAATAGCAGACTCACCAGAAAACTCAAAAGAGGATGCACCACCAACAAAAGAAGAGATCAATGATGTCATCAAGAACCTAAAGAACAACAAAGCAAGTGGAGAAGATTCGATAACAGCAGAAATGATTAAATGGGCTGAGCCAGAAATTCTAGACGACCTTCACAGAATCCTTGGTGCAGTCTGGGAAACCGAGAAAATTCCAGAAGAATGGAAAACAGCGCTGATCCATCCGCTCCACAAGAAAGGGGATAAGCAAGACGTGAACAACTACAGAGGTGTGTCCCTCCTTTCAATTGCTTATAAAATTCTCTCCAAGATTCTTCTAAACAGAATAGAAGATACGCTGGACAAACAACTAGGCGAGTACCAAGGAGGGTTTAGGAAAGGACGCTCCTGTGTTGAGCAGATCTTCAACTTGAAATCAATAATTCGTCACAGACTGCTGAGTAATAAGAAAATTGTGGTATCCTTCATAGACTTTAAAAAGGCATTTGATTCAGTGGACAGAGAGACCTTAGACAGGATCCTAAGGGAATTTGGAATCAAAACCAAACTAGCAAATATAGTCAAAGAGACCCTAACAAACACAACTTCCAGGGTGAAGTTCATGGGAGAGCTTTCTCGGCCGTTCGAAATTAAGACAGGAGTCAGGAAAGGGGATGGCCTATCACCAATCCTTTTCAACTGTGTCCTAGAGAAGGTTGTGAGAATTTGGAACTCGGAATTGGAGAGTCGAGGAATAAACCCAATCTGCCTCGGGAGGAAGTCGGTAGGAATTAAAGTCAACTGCCTGGCGTTTGCAGATGATTTTACAGTACTATCGGAAACCACGGAAGAAGCAGTCATACAAATCAACCTCTTGGAAAAGATCGCTAGCCAAACAGGACTAAGGATATCAGCTGAAAAGACAAAATTTATGACAAATGACAAACATGGACCAAAGTTCCTTGACACGGAGATAGGACGGATTGAAAGGGTAAAAAAGTTCAAGTACCTAGGAGAGACTATACAGGAGAATGGGTTTGAAAAAGCAGCTGTTGGAGATCGAATTATAAAAATGGAAAGAGCGTATGGATTAACAAAAAAATATCTACAACAAAAAGTGCATCTCCTGGAATGCCAAAATAAGGCATTATAACACTGTCGTAAAAACAGAGTGCCTCTTTGCCAGTGAATGCCTCTCGATGAACTATAGCCTCGAAAAGCTAGAAGTCATGGAAAGGAGAATTCTTAGAAAAATCATGGGTGCAGTTCAGACTGAAGATGGATGGAGGCTGAGAAGCAACGGAGAAGTCTACCAGAACGTGGAAAGTATCTCCGCGTCTATGCGGAAGAGAAGGCTGACATTCCTCGGACATCTCTATAGAATGAACGACCATAGATTAACTAAACAAATATTCGACTATCTCTGGAAGAAAAAGACCACCACAACATGGATTAAGGAAGTTAGGAAAGATTTAGAAAAGTTAAACATCACAGAATCTCAAATGCTAGAAAGAAATGTATTTAAGAGCAAAGTGAACAATCTGGAAGGGTTTCAAGATGAAGGAAGACCTAAGAGAAGTGGACGAACTTGGACAGAAGACCAAAGAAAAAATGCCAGTGAACGCATGAAGGAATATTGGAGACAGAGGAAACTCCAGGCAAAGAATAAGAAAAAGAAATAAAGTTGTTGCGTGATCCTAAGTGGTCAATTCGCTTGAAAAAAAAAACTAGCACTAATCAGCTTCATCTGGATTAAGGAGAAAATACCTTAAGACTGAAAATGCACCCTCATTCACCCACTACACACAAAGGGGAATAAAACAGACATCAATACTACAGAGGAATATCCTTATCAGTCGCGTACAAAATTATCTCTAAGGCCTTACTCTTGAGACTTGAAAAACAAACACAACACCTAATTGTCAAATATCAGGCAGTTTTCAGAAATGTCAGGTTGTGTGCAGAACAAATTCTCAATCTGAAAACCCTGGAAAATCCATAAAACCAGCCAAACGGTGCTCACTTTTGTCGATTTCAGGAAAGCCTATGACTCAGTAGACAATCATTATTCAATATTCTAGAAGAATATCAAAATAGGCAGGAAAACAAGAGACTTAATTATACAGACACTGACAGGCACAACTTCAAAAGTTAAATTTCAAGGTGAACTTTCTGACCTTTTTCCTATTAATACAGGACTTCGACAAGGAGACAGACAATCACCGTTATTGTTCAATCTTGTCCTTGAAAAGGTTATCAGGACACGGAAAAAAGGAACAAATAAGGAATAACTTATTGGTCGACACTACTCAAAAACAAAATTCACCTGCGGTGTTTGGCCTTTGCAGATGATCTAGCTATTTTTTCTAACAATAGGCAAGAAGCAGTTCAGGCCCTTGAAATACTTCACGAAATTTCAGCGAAGACCGGGTTCCAAATATGAAAAAAAAATCTCAATATATTGAAGGACCCGCTCGTTATCTAGATGGAAAATCTCCAAAGACTAACTTTGCAAAAATTCATCAAGTAAACAAATTTAACCCTTGAGAACAGGCGTGGAAAAATATAACACGAGGACTGGCGCCGGGTCATTTTGACCCATAGCGTGTCACTCCCTTTTTGTCGTAGTCCTACGGATTTTAGTGAAGTATTTTTACTCCTGGTGTCTTACTATGAACTATTCACAATATAAAATGAGGTTTATTTATATTTTTTCAAATTTAACTTGCAGGAAAATGACAGTAATTTCCGTAACAGTATTATGACCAAGGTGTCCCTTGACCCTAAACATGGGTGAACAAGAACGTGAGATATGTAATCGAGCTGCACCAAAATAGGTGGATTTTCCCCATTATTATTTACAGATTATCCCGACTAACGTACGCCGAAAATTGCCACGCGAGGACTGGCGCCATGGGTAAATCTGACCCGACCGTAAAATAGATTTAACTTGAGTGTTCCAAACGCTATGGCCATGTTTACTTTCCAGGGTGAAGTTCAAGGCTAGGAAGGAAGGTACAATAAGCGGCAGGAAATCAGGGCTGACCAAAAAGAAAATATAGAGCATAATTTAAGCCTTGGATCAAATATACTCATGCGCCAGTCCTCGCGGGTTAAGAACATAGGAGAAGTAATTCGGCCATCAGGTTCGAATCGTGAGGCAAACAAAGAGAGAAATTCAAAATTATAGAAGGCCTATAAAATCACTGGGAACAGATATTACAAAAAAATCATTATCGAAGAACGCAAAATTGAGACATCACACCACAGTAATCAAACCTGAAGCGTGATATACCGTACCTTGGAAACTTTGATTATTGGAGGCAGATCTCTTATTAAAGTTGTAGAGAAACAAGAAAGAACAATAGAGGAAAATCCTTGGTGCAGTCTGCTCAGAAGGAATCTAGATGAAACGGAAGTCTCAGGAGCTTTATCAGCATGATGAAATGATCACTGAAACCAGCAGGAAAATGCGATTGAAGTTGTACGGCCACATTCTCAGATTTAGCTATGACAGGCTCACCAAAAGGATTCTCAACCTTGCTCTCTGAATAAAAGTCAAGAACAACTGGCCTTGTAAATTAAATAAATGGACCTTCAAGAAATTGGCATTTGACCTGGGCGTACCTTCAATGTTCTAAGGTTGGTAGAGCAGACGCAAGAAAAGCTTGCCGAAACTCAACGATGCGCAGAGACCTATATCAATCGACGTATTTAAATGCTCATTGCGGGGCTCCTGTGTGTCCCCCCAATGCTGATTACCGGGCTTGCACACTCCATTCTTCAACAATGCGGCTCGCTCCGAGACGCGGTCTACAGCTGTAAACCAAGAGTAAACCCAGTCACAGTTCAGCCTGCCAAGCCTGGGCAGACGATCCGTTCAGAACTGCTGCTAGCGAGCTACTGCCGCGAAGTGGGAGGGGCGTTGTATGCCACTACCGAGCACACCCGAACACCCGAACATGGCCGAAGATCTGCGCAACATTCTTCGGCAAGCTTTTCTTGCGTCTCTTCTAGCTAATGATTTAGGGATGTTGCCAGTAGAATAGAAGACTATGGGCAACACCACTACACTTTCTTGTCTACACATGGTCATCTGCCCCTACTAGCTGAATTAATGGTGATTATGGAAGTTGAACACTGCGATATTAATGAGGAAGGTTCTCTGTTGTTGTTCATTTTTGATTGAGTAATTGATTGATTGATTAAGGCGCTTTGCAACATCGTGGTCATGTTGCCCCGTGTACTTGTGTGTGTGTGTGTGTGTGGAATTTGTCTGATAACCTGTGTTATTCTGATGGCTGTATTAGTGTGTTTATTTGTAATTCAGTTGAGGATTGTGAAGGAGGATCCATCCTGGCATTTGCCTGGAGTAGAAGTGGGAAAACCACTTCCAAGATGGCTGAGATGGGAATAGAACTCACCTCTTCTCAGTTTTGCCTCACGAGTCTGATTGTACTCAGTTTCATCTCTCAGACCAGAATTAAATTTCTTGGCAGAGCCGGGAATAAAACCCTGCCCCAACAGTGACGGCCAAGAATGGTAGCTACTACACAAAGAGGGGAAGATTCTCTCTTTGTCTACAAGAATGATATCTGGTGAGTTTTCTGGTTTGGTTTTATCAGTAATAACTGGTAATGTCCCATAACAACTTGTGAGTCAGGGACATACATATAAAACGCAATAATATAACTATTTTGGTAAGAGAATAGGTGTTTAATCCTTGTTGACAATTTTAATTCTATTAACTTCAATAATATCTGTTAAGTGAATGCCATTAATGAAACAAATGTTAAATTCATCAACATAATTTACTTAAGGTAAAGCCTTCTCGCTGCAGCCACATTCTGCTAGTCTCTTCATGCTGCCATAAGAACCACACACCAGTTCTCCAATGGAGTTCTTGATGTACAACATCCTTGGACGTCCCCTAGGTTTCTTTCCCAGTACTTTGCCCTCGATAATGGTTTGGAGAACAGAGTCGTGTCTTAATACTGTCCAAGGAACTTTGTTTTCCTCTTCATCATTGTTTTTAATAAACATCGATTCTCCTTCTTGTCATGCAGAACAAGATCATTTGTCTCCCTGTCCATCCAACTTGTTCTTGTGATTCTTCTCCGAAACCACATTTCTACATCCTAAGTTTTGTTTCCTCCACTTTCCCTAATGTCCAGGTTTTGCATCCATACAGTAAGACACTCCAAACAAAGGTCTTGAGAAATGACTTTCTAGTCCTCAAACTGAGGTGATTATTTAGCAATAAGATTTTATTTCGGAAGGCTTGTTTTGCTACCTCTATACCATTCTTTATTTCTGACAGGCACTTGTTATTAGAGGTTATTACACTAGCCAAACATAGGAATTCTCTGATTTGCCCAATTGCAGTTTTATTCACTTTTATGTTTGTTCGAGTTGTAGGGTCCATTTTGTCAACTATCAATAATTTTGGTTTCTCAGTATTGATTTTTAGTTTGAAGTTTTCTAAGGATTTGTTGAATATTTTTAGCATCTTACACATATCCTTTTCAGAATCAGCCAAGATTGCAATGTCATCTGCAAAGCGGATACTGTGCACATGTAAACCATTCAATTAATCAGTTATTATTGGCAATATTTTCCATTTAAATATATCGAAACTCTAAAAGAAGAATTCTTCAAACCCTATCTAAAATTGTTAATAAGACGTTCCGTGACGAACTAAAGAGCCTACTTTTCTTAAAATTTAAGATTCATGCCAATCTATATAGACCTATCTAGAATAATGACGAAATTATGTTGGTAATATCGAAATTTCTAATTAGTTCGAAATATACCTGGGATAATGTAGCCTAATAGAGCACTACAGTTGGCAGCCCTAGTGACTGAATATATTGTCAGTTCCATCTCTTAAGGTACAGAATACAAAATTTGGTTGAATTCCAATGGATAGCATGGACGTTGCATGCAGTTAGACATTGGATCTATCAGCGCGCGTAAAATCATGTTGGCAACTATGTCATGGATGTGTTGGTCAGAAATAATCTGAAATATTATGATCTCTTGTTGTGCCAATTTTGGATGAAATCCATTTGTTAGTATAGAAGTTACATGTATTTTAAAATTGGACTTATCAGCAGGCTTAGAGTCACGTTGGCAGCACTGGCGTATATTAGTTTCTCCAAATTAATCTAGAATATCGGGTACTATACATGTGCAAATTTTAAAGCTGTTGGTTTACATACTTTCTGATATATTAATATTAGGGTAAACAATAGAGACAGCATTTATTAACAGTTGGCAGCCCTGGTTGCTCTTAAGAATACGCATAGTAATATCTGTTATGGTACACATAGCACATACAAAATTTGGTTGAAATCTAATTGATAGTATATAAGTTACATGTATTTAAAAATTGATCTTATCAGCAGGCTTAGAATCATGTTGGTAGCACTGACGTTTATAAGTTACTCCAAATTAATCTAGAATGACAGGTACTATACGTGTGCATAGTTTAAAGCTGTCGGCTTGCATACTTTCTGATATATTGGTATTTGGATAAGAAAATAGAGAGAGAGCATTTATTAACAGTTAGCAGCCCTGGTGGCTCTTAAGAATGCGCTCAGTCATATCGGTTTATGTACACATAGTACATACGAAATTTGGTTGAAATCCAATTGATATTGTAGAAGTTATATGCATTTAAAAATTTGACCTATCAGCAGGCTTAGAATCATTTTGGCAACACTCCCATGTATGGCCTCCTGGAAATTAAACTCAAAATATTATTATCTATATGTGTGCCAACTTTGGAATAGCTCCCATGCATACCTTCCAAGACATCCAACATGGAGCTCAAATTTCAATTGTGGTTTTTCAGCAGTTGGTAGCACTGACATAATTTTCAATTATGGGATTGAGATATTCAGATCTTTACTCATACCAAATTTGGATTCGATTGCTGCAGCCGTTTAGGAGTTGATAGGACACACACACACACACACACACACACACACAGCCAGACAGATAGACAGACAGACATTTGCCCTGGCCGGTCTCGTAAGTCTACTTTTTCCTCATTTTTGCAAAATATGAAAAGTAGGCTAAGAATTGTGGCTAGCTGTCTTGTACTACTGTACAACGTAGATAGAAGATTTGTTGTGAGATAGACAAACAGAACTAAAAATGTAGAAAAAGCAAATTATTTCATAAAATTGTATTATTATAGAAGAGAATTTTTGAATGTTATTCTTAGAATGTGCTTCACACCGAACCATAATAGTTGGAACAACGTCGTTGTATTATTAATTATTACCATATTGATGCATAGCGGGTTGTTATTTGGAATTGAAAAGGATCGTATATGATGTTAAATACAGTAAGCCAAATTATATTCAGATAATACATACTTTTGTGCAAGGTGAAAGTGAATTATCATCATCTCAGTTTGTGTTATAGCATGCTAGACATGCTGCTGTCGTGTTTCCTGACCAAGAGATATGTCAGAGCTGGACCATGAGGCTGTGCTAGACAGATCTCTCTGCAGATGAAGGAACTCACAAGGATGGCCCTCTGGGGCCTGATGCCAGCCACATTCACGCGGTCGAGTCGCCCAAAACTTAGCACTTTACTTACTTAGCATCTTACTTAGCAGTCAGCAGGGCTTGTTGGATACAGTTGCACTTGTCTTGTTCTGTTAGTCTTTAAACCCCGCTCCCTTGGTGTGAACTGGGGAGTGGTATCTTTGGGCTATCGCCAACAGGGACGTACAACAAGTTGTTCCAGGGATGCGACTTTTAAAAGCCCCACAGTCTCAACTCTTACCGACTCTTTTATGGGACACATTGTAACACAAACATAAGATATGATCATAAATGAATTCATTCTCTCCACATTTTCTACAGAATTATGAAATATGGCAGGTCGATTAATACAAGATATGTTGCCGCGTAAAACGGTGGAATCGATCTATCTATGTATTTGTTATGTTATCGATACTCTGTATTTATCTGGCATCAGAGCAGGAGCTTATTGGGAAAGGCTTCAAAGCCTTATTATAGCCAAGTACAATAAATTCCATTCAATTCTATCAGAATAAGAATTTGATCATATATATTGGAAACTTTTTTAATATCATATATCACTGTTTATTACATTATAGTTTTTCATTCAGATTTAAATTTAATTATTTCAGAACAAGAATTTTCAGTATCGTCTTTATTTTTGCATTGGTTCACGTTCAGGATCACTAAGACAAAATTGCATGTTCATACCACTCGATTAAACAGCATCAGATTCAAAATATTCAGACACTGGCACATAATCTTTCTCTTGATAACAATGTGTCTTGATTGTTCACATTCGTTGTGTTCCTTGCGTAGCTGATAAGATTACTATGGAGTGTTTTAAAGTCTTGCTACATGTCCTGACTACTGGTACAATTTGAGTATTCCAGAAAATACGGAATGAACCTCTACATTTTCGGCTAGATGATGAGACATCTAGAGCAGTTGAGCAGTGCATCTATGCACTGTCTGCATGGATCTTGGTGTATTGTAAACATAAGACGGCATTTTTAATTTTAATGTTTTTATCACAGTCCATGGCATACTGAGGTCGTTCTTTTAGCTTCAACTGGACAAAGAAAAGGAGGGAATATTAGCCATGGACGAACAAAATTACAGGAAGCAAACAGACGGACAGCAGAGTGATAATATGAGCTCTGGTAAGAGAACTGCGAACCAAACAATTGGAATAGAAATACAGTAGCCTCTCACAAATCCGGACCTCAAAAATCCGGACTCCGGCAAATCCGGACCGCTCAAAAAATATTTTTTGTAATACAAAATCAGTAAAATGTAGGTAACGTGATGCTTAAGCTGTTTCTGATGATTTATTTTCATTTATTTTGCATACTGTAGTACTGTAATGTAAATTCTTAAGTCTTATTAAAGTTGTTCAATACTATTAACCATCTATTTTTTCTACCCCTGTGTTCAGTTAATTGCAGTTCAGAACTGTTTTATGCGAGTAACAATAAAGTACACATATCGGCACGAAGTGGCGGCGATCGCGGCACGCAAACCACTGCCGCGACCGACGTCACTCTGTCTCCGGGAAATCCGGATTTTTCGGAATCCGGATCGGCCGTCCGCCACATTGGTCCGGATTTTCGAGAGTCTACTGTACGTAGATTTTGAAATACCAGGTAAAAGCTAAGGTGATGTTAAGAAAGTTGTTGGCAAGTTGATATAATTAAAAACAACACTTACCAAAGCGGAGTGTTTGTGATATAGAGAGTGTAAATATGCTTTGAAAATAATTGGAATATCCACACACACACAGGAAGCTACAGTGAGCAGGAGTGTGTATTTCACGCTCGGAAAATAAATTATTATTTTGTGCGGTGGGCTAAGTAAAACGAATTGTTTGCTAGGTTCGTGCACACAATTATAAAAGCAATTCATTTAACCACATAGCAGTAAATCCGTTTCTAACCCAGAATGAAAGTAGGTAGCCGAGTTATTTCCAAAGAAGTTGTTAAATCATTCTAAAATAACACTGTGTTTAAACCAATATTTTGCTGGTTTTATCTTACTTTGGGGTATGAACTGTAGTTTGTCTGCTCGGACTATTTACACTGATGAGTAAAACCGGTTTATTGACTTACCGGGGTTATGTGTGTAGAGAAAACATGCAAGTCCACTATGATTTAATGTGTTGTGGGACGCCCATTCAACGAATAAAGAATTCTGTATACTAGGAATCCGTGGAGAAGACAATCCCGCGAGCTGTATATATTTTAGGCACAAGAATATTCTATAAAAAACAATCTTGTGAATGAATGTTAGAAAAAATGAAAAAACCTAACTTTTATGGAATAAAAACCCATTATTTATGTGCTGAAAAAAGTCCATCATCTGATTTCTGGGCATTATTTTTAGGTCTACATGGTATGTATAAATATCCCTCAGATTTTATGACTCCCTCTACGATACTTTTTATGGCTTCAAAAATGTATATATATGTTTGATAAGAATGTCATATAAGCTACAGTTTTTCTCGGGATACTTTTAATAACATGACCGGTATTTTCTAACTTTTGTTGGAGTTCATTTCACCACTGCATGTGTATGTACTTTTTTCACTACCGGTATTCTGTCTCTTTTGCAAACTCTTTCTTAACCATTGGTCCATATTTTACATTTTTATTTTTTTATTTTTTTAGTCGTGTGGTCTCCCCAGAGACCGAGTGCAGATCTTTCTATTCGACGCCCTTGGGCGACCTGCGCTTCGGGATGAGAGATGGAATTGATTAAGGTAAATGAAATTGGAGAAGGATGAGGAAGGAAGCGGCCGTGGCCAGTCAGAAGGTACTGTCCCAGCATTTGGCTGGTGTTGAAAATGGGAAACCACGGAAAACCATTTCAAGGATGGCCGACGGTGGGGCTCGAACCCACGCGTCTACCGAGTCAGCAGAGAGCTTGGCCCCATGACCTAACACTGCGCTTTAGCCAGCGTAGCCACTACTGTCGGTTTATTTTACAATAACATGGAGAAACAAAACCCCGACAGACTCAAGAATTTAACTACAGGAAAAATGCAGTTTATAATAATAATTATAATAATAATTAGTTTACGTTCCTTGGAGAGCGTGATGGCGCAGTGGCTTAGCTGCTCGTCTTTCACCCGGACGGTCGGGGATCGAATCCCGGTGACAGCTGTGTGGAATTTTTACCCGAAATATCACGTCGCGCCAGCAAGGGCATCCGGTCTTAAATCCCCCGCCAAAACCAAAATGAGCCAGTTTGGCTCCGGCGAGCCCAATTATAGGAATAAGCTGAAGAAAGTTTAAGTTTAATAGCTTACGTTCCTTTTAACTACTGGGGCTTTTAGAGACACCGGGGTGTCGGAATTTTGTCCTGAAGGGGATCTTTAACGTGCCAGTAAATCTACTAAGAAGGCTCCCTCACACTTGCGCACCCTCAAATGCCAACTAACTGTGCTGGGATTCAATCCCACAACCAAGGGCACAGCAGGTGAGAATGTTACCGCTGCGCCACGCAGCCAGACAGACACCTTATTACAGACATTACACTGACACAGGTTAACATACATTTTCCACACACCCAACTACTCGGGGCTGCATGACCACGATGTCGCAAAGCCCCTAAATGAATCATCAACAAAACCAGGTAAGAATAGTGCAGTCTGAGATGAAATTGTGTGTGTCTGAATTTGATTAGTTTGATGCAACACTCCATGCTTCCCTGTCCTGAGCAAATCGTTTTATCCCTACATAGCTACCACACCTTACATCTGAGGCAATCTTTTAACATTATTCTAACCTTGGTGTATAATTTTTTTTTTTTGAGAAACAGAGAATATGAAAATTCTTCATGCTCGCAAGAACCCCCAGAGGTCCGCGAACCGGAGTTTGGGTACTGTTGTTGTAAAGAAATCATAGTCACCAAGCAGCATTGTAACGCCAAGCCACTAGGAACTTTTGACCGATAATGTTGCCTGTTTCATTGTGCAATGTCTGGTGTTGGCATTTTATAGTATTTATAGTGGCCTGTTTGCCATTTCTTGATGAATGTAGTACATTTGCATTTGTTTGTTGGCACAGTCTAGAGTAAAATATGCCTTTTCACCGATGTCTCGATCTCACTCATGGCTGTGATTATATGGAAGCTGCTGAGGTATGAGTGGTGCTTAGCAATAACTAGGGCTCGGATCGATATGCTCGATAAAAACTCCAGATATGCTCGAAAAACATGTTTTTTTATGCTCGATAGATATGCTCGATAAAAACATTATATGATTGATAGATTTTCTCGAGAAAAAAAACATTATATGCGGTTAAATATGCAGAATATTCTCGAAAAACACCGTTAAAAACTATAGAAAGGAAAATGAAACGAAAAAACCAACAGCATTCCTTTATATACGAGCTTTATTTTCTAATTGTATGTATGATACACTGCAATATACTCGCATTCAAGTTTTTCAAGTATATATACGAGAAGTTTTCTTATGAAAGTTACAGTTTAAAAGTTCATTTACAAAATTTTCTGAATTAGGCGAGTCAATGAAGTAGATCTGTATTGGTCTGTACAACAAGTTTTTTTTTCTGTTTTCACTATTGAATGATTTTCTTAAATCAGGCAATAAAAGTTTCAATGACGAGAACGACCTCACTAAAGGTTAATGACCTGCGGTTCTATTATTCGCACCAGATAGGCTTTTCATTAATTATTTCTGTTTTCGAACCTTAAGGATGGTCAGGGCCCGAATTCCGGGGGGAATTCGAAGAAAAACAAACTATTTAGACGAAAACCACAAGAATATGCATTTATATGCTTCTATTCTGAAAACCGCGGTTTTATGCATTTATATGCTCGATAAATTTCAATTCTGTTGTTCCCAGAGAGGTGAAAATACCACCGAAAGGCTTCTTTCAATGTGAACTATTCAGGAAAAAAATATGCAAATATGCTCGAATCCGAGCCCTAGTAATAACATTCAGGGCACAGTCAGTGCCTGTGGATGCTGTGCAAGGTTCTACTTAAAGGGTTAGTACCGCTTTTCTAACTCAGTGAGGAAAGCAATGGCAAACTACCTCACTCCTCTTCTTGCCTAGTACGCCTCAATATGGCGCTGCCTTGGGTTTTAGTGGGTATCTACGCACATAACCTAACGGCAGTGCCTTTTGAGGATCCAACCAGCCTTCGGGCTGACTATCCAACAGACAGTATTTATACCACTTTTAAATTGTTGCGTTGTTTGGCTTCGGTGGCGTAATTGGTAGCATGCTGAACTCCTATACCCAAGATCGCAGGTTCAAACCCAGCCAAAGTCGTCGGAATTTTTTATATCTTTTAAAATCCCTCAGTAAGCCTCCGTGGCTTAGGCGGCAGCACGCCGGCCTCTCACCGCTGGGTCCGTGGTTCAAATCCCGGTCACTCCATGTGAGATCTGTGCTGGACAAAACGGAGGCAGACAGGTTTTTCTCCGGGTACTCCGGTTTTCCCTGTCAAACTTTCATTCCAGCAACACTCTCCACTATCATTTCATTTCATCTGTCATTCCTTTAATCATTGCCCCAGAGGAGTGCGTCAGGCCTCGGCAGCCGGCACAGTTCATATCCTCGCCGCTAGTTGGGGGCTTCATTCATTCCATTCCTGACCCGGTCGGAGACTGGAAGCAGGCTGTGGATTTTCATTTCAAAATCCCTCAGTATGCCTTGCTTCGGAGGAAAAGTAAATCCGGCGTTCCCATGTCATAGATTTATGGCACCAAAAAGAACCTTTGACTAACTACACTTGTGTGAAGCCAAAATTTGTATGTTAGTATTGATAACGCTCTATTAGTTCCAACGTTCGCCGCCAGGTGCTGACTGCCATGCCATCTAGTGGCCAAGTCCGCAAGCTAGGTGTCGTGGACGGTAGCATTTGGTAGCAAAAGTAGGAACTACTTGAAATCATCGTCTACAGTCCTTACTTGAATTAAAACAGATAACACACACTAATACAGCCATCACAATTAACACTGGTTATGAGACAGATTCTGCACACACCCAAAGTACACGGGGCTACATGACCGCGTTGTCGCAGCCCCTAAACAAAAGAACCAAACAACCAACCTTTCTCTGCATTAAATTGATAATGGAATGTTAGGTTAGTACCTATAAAAGGAAAGTTCAAAATGTTTCCACTCATACTGTATTTAAACTTTAATATGTGGGGTTCATATAAACCCCACCTTACTCATACGTGAGTAGGACTTGATGAAGATCACTTGACATTTAGGCTAGGTAATCGTCCGTTAACGGTTGAAACAAGTCATCCAATTAAGTACACCCTACTCTTTTTCGTACATAAAAGCGTGTGATGATAATAATACATTATGCGTAGCGAGTTTTATAATTTCCATACGAGTGTCTTAATTACCATTATAAGCGATTTGCGTACGACTGTTTATGTTCAACGATATTTATAACTATTTTATGTTCGAACATAAATATTCATAAATATCTGTCGAGATTTCACCAGTTTTATGTACTGAACAGAGCGCATGGGACGCAGAGAATACCTTGTATTTGACCATGGCCTCCTGGAATACCTCACTATGACACTCGCCACGCAGTGAAATTTAAAATAGGGGGGCATGGGTGTGAGCGCAGGTGCGATGCTATCCTCACCTAATTGGTCACACAACTGTTTCTTGAGCTCTGATTGGTGGGAGGAAACTGTATCATAATGAAAACTTGTACTATAATGAGCCTCATTATAGTACAGTTTTCTGACGTATTATATTTACATTTCGCCAGGGTCGAACATAAATATGTAATATTTCGTACTTCTTTTCCCGCCTAATGTAATTGGGCACAATTTTTGTTGACCGACTGGAAAGCATTCTTTAATATATTACTATCTTCGCCCGGGAACAGTTATGAATGCATTACGTGATAAGCGCTTTTTTTTCAATGCCAATGAATAACGACCTATATCCATTTTACGTCTTGGCATGATTGGTTAAAATCACTCACTGGACTATTAATTATATTATCATGGAGATGCATGTGCAACAAATACTTGCCAGATGTAATTTAAGAATGGCGAGGTGCATGAAACAAAAATCCCCCTTCCGTCCAATCTTAACATAACTGTGTATTTGGCGGAACGAAACGTTCACAGACGAAATGAAGAAAAGCCGAGTTGAACTTCCAGAGAAACTTCAAACACAAGCACTCTTCTCAGAAGTTTTAACTCAATACGACTCGACAGTTTGCTGCTGGCTGTACCTGGGGTAATAGGCTCTCCCGATGGCTAGGCTAAAACTGGGGTGATAGACTCGCCCCTAGCTTGCTCGTAAACTGTCGAATCAGTAATTGAATGGAGATTGTTGGAAGAAATGAAAACGTAAAAGTACTTATCGTGGGTGAGTGGTTAACGTGTCGGTCTACTAACCCCAAGCTTGCAGGTACGCTCCTGGACATGGTAAGTGATTTCTGAAAGGCGGCAAAAATCATGATACCCATGTCATAAGATGTTGGCATGTCAACGAACCCATTTGAATTCAGTAGGCCGTCTTCACAATGGCAAAATTAATCTCGGAAGTTTCCGCCAACACAAAGTTCCTCATTTCTCTACTAGAAAGCGCTATAGTGTTCAAGGAGCTTAGATATCTAATCTCATTGACTTTCATAGTGCTTCAAGGAACAACGAAATTCTACTTGCAAGCTACCCTCTGGGTGTCAAATAACAAAGCTTGCACCCGGCACCGAGGCCATACGATATTAGTAGTTTACAGTTTGCTTATTTAACCAAATTTTACATTTTTTGGTCCTGCCAAGCTTACGCTTGTCGGCAGGTACCAATCATAATTACATTCACACGTATAGCGTCCAATCTCCCACCTTCCAATTATTATATATAGTGCCGCTAATCGTAGTAGTAGTAGTAGTAGTAGTAGTAGTGGGCGATGTATTTAAGATAGAGATATAATCTCGCGGACTTTCTTTGTAGAACATTTCATGCTAAACAATTCTTACACTCATAGTATACAGATATTTTTAACGGTTTGCCCAGCGTAAGCTTAAAAAGTACACGGACGCTAGGTTTCTTTTTCGATTTTTTCACTGAAATCGTTACTGCTTGGCTTCCTTTAATCACAAATAAATTATTTTCTACGGAAACATTTCTCGAGATATACTTTACAGAATGGTGAAAACCGCATCAAAATCCATCCGGTGATTCTCGAGAGGTATATACACTACTTTAGTTGAAGAAGTTTGTTGTATACGGTACTTGCGTAGCTTGTCAGGTTTGGTAAAACAGTTTCGTGATTCGTGATTTGATATTGTCAATGGCTGATGACCTTGAAGTTTACTTCCTTAGGGCCGCGTTCACCATAGTTCGTCAAAATGTTAATAAACCTCTTTTTTTAGCGTATGGCTTTTAGTGCCGGGAGTGTCCGAGGACATGTTCGGCTCGCCAGGTTTGTAGCTGCTTCGAGACGGACACCCAATGGGTGAGCTACAAGTACCGTTGGGGAGGAAAGTGGGAATGAAAGGTCGAGGAGTTGGAAGGTAGCGGCTGTGGCCTATAGTTAGGGACCAACCCCGGCATTTGCCTGGAAGGAAGATGGGAAACCACAGAAGACCATCTTCAAGGTTGCCGGCGGGGGGATTCGAACCTCCTCGCCTCCCGGATGTGAGCGACAGCCAGCAGTCATGCCGTAACGACCACGGCTAACTCACCCGGTAATAAACCATTAAAGACGTTAACGGACGATTACGTAAATGTTGTGGTTCATCAAACTATAACAATTCATTAACATCCCTAACGAGCCATTAAAACTAATTGTTCTGTCTACATATAATAATGTAGACGATTTATGTGGCATTCCAAACCGAAATGGAGCGTGCATTAAACATTATTCTCAACGATGACGATGTTCTTTCGAGGCATGCTACATATTCGTCGACCTTGAATATACAGTAATAATAATAATAATATCGTATGATTTGATAATTGCTGAACTGTGGAAACATGCAGGGGAAAAGACAATCGACAAGCTTGTTGCAATTATTCAAGAGATCTGGGAGAGCGAAAAACTCCCAAGTGGATGGACCTCTGCCGTAATTCATCCACTACATAAGAAAGGGGAGAAAACCGATGTGAACAATTACCGTGGCATCTCTCTTCTGTCAATAACTTACAAGATCCTCTCAAAAGCTCTACAGAATAGGGCGGAACAACAAATCGATCCACAACTGGGGGAATACCAAGGGGGTTTCAGAAAGAGACGGTCATGTGCTGAGCAGATTATGAATCTGAAGTCCATCCTTCCATATCTGAAACTCAGGAACAGGGAATTCGTGATGACCTTTGTTGATTTTAGAAAAGCGTACGACTCAATTGATCGAACTACCTTATTGCAAATCCTTGAAGAGTTTGGCTTAGATAACAAGATACAATTAATTATCCAGCAAACCCTGACCAACACCACCTCCAAAGTGAAGTTCAGAGGAGAGTTGTCCGATGCCTTTGAAATCAGGACAGGAGTGAGGCAAGGAGACGGACTCTCACCTCTACTCTTCAACTGTGTTTTAGAAAAGGTCATCCGAGAATGGCGGAAGGAAATGAAAAATTCAAGGGTAGAATATGGGGTAAGGCTAGGGTACAAGTATATGAATCTTACAATCGACTGTCTAGCCTTTGCAGATGATCTAGTGATCTTTTCAGATTCCATTGATACGGCAGAAGAACAACTTAATCAACTGAAAAATCAAGCACTGAAGGCTGGGCTTCAAATCTCCTTTGAGAAGACACAATTCATGACAAACATAAAATCAGCACCCAGGAAACTGGAGGTCGGACTAGGAAAAGTTCAGAAGGCAGAAAAGTTTAAATACCTCGGTGAATGGATAGAGCCTAACCTATCAGAGAAAGAAGCCTTCGTGTCACGCATTAATAAAATGGAAATGGCATACAACCTGACTAAAGACATCTACAATAAGAGATCGATATCCTTAAACGCCAAAATTAGACATTACTGCACTGTTATTCGACCAGAGGCTCTGTATGCGGCAGAGACTCTAACAATGAACAAGAAAGGTCTAATGGAAAAACTAGAGGCGAAAGAAAGGAAGATTTTGAGGAAAATCCTGGGTCCTATCAAAGAAAACAGCGAGTACAGAAGGCGTCACAACCACGAATTATACAAGCACGTGGAAAAGATCAGTGACACGATTCGAAAAAGAAGGATTGCCTTTTATAGTCACGTGACACGAATGAGCCCAGGCAGGATATCAAAACGGATATTGACGTATTTTCAGGATAAGAAAACCAAAGGGGCATGGTCCACGGAAGTTGAGAAAGATCTACGTGTAATGGAAATTTCCCCTAACGATATCCAGGAGCGTGTTCCACTTCAAGAAAAACTACGTACGCACAAAGGTTTCCAGGAAAAGCCGAAGCTGAAGACAGGGAAGGTGTGGTCCCAAGAGAGAAAAGAACAACACCGGAGACGAATGCGGGAACACTGGGCGGTAGTTAAAGCTCGGAAGAAGAGACAGTTGAACTGACGTGGTCCCTAGTTGGCCGAATCGAAGAAAAAAGAAGAAGAAGAATATCGTATGGCCTCGGGTACCTGGTGCAATCTTTGTTATCTGCGCCCAAAGGGCAGCTTGCATGTCGATTCTTTTTTGTTGTTCCTTGGAACGCTATGAAAGTCAAGGAGGTTAGATATATAAGCTCCTTGACACGACGACCAAGAATTTATTATGAGATTTCGGTTGTCAAAACCTTGTGTGTTGAATGTTCTACAGATGATAGAACCTAACCCGGAATTCCTATCTGACAAGTAAGATAATGCACCATGTCTTATTTATGTTTTAGGGACGGGGCCAGATGCAATACAAAATAATCTAGGTTGTGACGAAAAGAAAACAACACATGTTTATAGATAGATTATAAACTTTTTATTTCTGAATGTTAAATCAAACAAACAATGGTAGGAAACAAGAAGTTCCGTGACGAACTAATCAGCCTACTTTTCTTAAAATTTAAGATTCATGACAATGATTTATCTATATTATGGATCTATCTAGAATAATGACGAAATTAAGTTGGTAATATCGACATTTCTAATTAGTTCGAAATACTGTATACCTGGCATAATGTAGCCTAATAGATAACTACAGTTGGCAGCCCTGGGGACTGAATTTATTCTTAGTTCCATCTCTTAAGGTACAGAATACAAAAATTGGTCGAAGTCCAATGGATAGCATGGACGTTACATGCAGTTAAACATTGGATCTAACAGCGCGCGTAAAATCATGTTGGCAACAATGACATACATGTATTGGTCAGAAATAATCTGAAATAATGTGATCTATTGTCGTGTCAATTTTTAATGAAATCCATTAGTTAGTATAGAAGTTACATGCATTTTAAAATTGGACCTATCAGCAGGCTTAAAATCATGTTGGCAGCACTGGCGTAGGCCTATATTAGTTACTCCAAATTAATCTAGAATGCCAGGTAGTATACGTGTGCAAAGTTTAGAGCTATTGGCTTGCATACTTTCTGATATATTGATATTAGGGTAACAAAAATAGAGACAGTATTTATTAACAGTTGGCAGACTTGGTTACTCTTAAGAATCGGCATAGTCATATCTGTTATGGTACACATAGCACACACGAAATTTGGTTGAAATCCAAATGATAGTATAGACGTTACATGTATTTTAAGTTGGACCTCTCAGTAGGCTTAGAATGATGTTGGTAGCACTGACGTATATAAGTTACTGCAAATTAATATAGAATGTCAGGTACTATACGTGTGCATAGTTTAAAGCTGTCGGCTTGCATATTTTCTGATATATGGGTATTTGGATTAAAAAAATTGAGAGCATTTTTTAACAGTTGGCAGACCTGATGAATCCTCAGAATACGCTCAGTAATATATGTTTATGTACACATAGCACATGTACTAATCCAATTGATAGTGTGGAAGTTATATGCATTTAAAATTTGGACATATCAGCAGGCTTATAATCATTTTGGCAACTCTAACATGTATGGCCTCCTGGAGATATTACTGCAATATTATTATCTATATGTGTGCCAATTTTGAAATAGCTCCCATTCATACCTTCCAAGATATACAACATGGAGCTCAAATTTCAATTGTGATTTTTCAGCAGTTGGTAGCACTGACATCATTTTCAAATTTGGCCGTGAGATATTCAGGTATAGATCTTTACTCCTACCAAATTTGGTTTCGATTGGTGCAGCCGTTTAGGAGTTGATAGGGGGGGATACACACACAGCCAGACAGACAGACAGACAGACAGACAGAAGGACAGACAGACAGACACATATTTGCCCGATCTCATAACTCTACTTTTTTCCTAATTTTTGCAAAATGTGAAAAGTAGGCTAAAAACACGCCTTCTTGTTGGTTCGTTGAGGCCCCTTGGAGCACGTGGTTCCTAACTTAGCCCAGTATTCCTTCATCTCTGCACTATGAGCACACTTTCATTATTTGTTAGAAGAGGAAGGAGTATGTGACAAGTGGAACTGTGACTGTGCTTTTAAATGTTGTCATAATATGGTTGAAACTGGGATGAGCTGATTCTTATTAGCGCAGCTAAATGTTGGTCTGTTAATCTATTTCTGGCACTATTTTTGCGAAGCGTCATTATAGGAAACACCTGTTCACAGACATAGGAAGATGCGAACATGGCAGTTATCTTCTGTGCATAAGATTTCAAGTTTGGGGAGCTTGATTTTAGTAGGTCCTTGTACAACTCAATTTTCGAAACGTTGAGGAATAGTTGCTTGAATCATTGTTACATTGTAAATCAATCAGTTCTAGCTGCAACTCTATTTCACAAAACGCATAAACACTATGAGATTGAAACAGTCTTTCACTTGTAGGTGTACAGATCGGAAAGTATGACCTATATGTAGGCTAATTGTAGGTAGTATAATAATAAAACATGTCGCGGGCCGGATTAAACCAGCTCAAGGGCCGCACTTGGCCCGCGAGCCATACTTTGCTCATGAATGCTTTACGGTATAGCACATGTAGGTTATTTAATAAACGACTAGCTAGACGTCGCAGCATCAGTCCTCTTGTTTTCAACGATTTGTTAGTTTCTTTCAACCAAAGAAAAATTCAGTCCCAGGATCTTCTTCCTCTTTTTCCTCATCAGCCATGTTTGTTTATAACCAAGGTGTATATAACTTTAAAGCTTTTATGTTCGACCCTAACTATTATGTCTCAGATAACTGTATCATAATGATGGTCATTATAACACTCTTTTTCATTATGATACAGTTTCTCCAGCCAATCAGAGCTCGTTCATTGACCAATTAGGTAACGATACCTTCACGCGTGCGCTCAAAATCCAACATGTCGGACATAAACACAACATCGAACTATAATAAATTACTGACATGGAATACGCACCGTCCATATGTTCGCGTAAATAAACTGGCGAATATGAGACAACAAATAGCACTGCACCTTAATATAATTTCTACACAGCGCATTGTCTTGAAACAACTCCAGTGACAATATTACTGAGGGGCGGCAGATGTAAACATATGGCCTGCATATGGCATTTCAAGCACACAGAGCGCATGCGTCGGTCGTCCAGAGATCTTGAAAGACAGAGATATAACACCCAACGCTCGCTCTGCGATCACAAAATTCAAGTAGCTGACTCTCAACAGATATGTATGAATATTTATGTTAAAACATATAATACAGTTATAATTATCGTCGAACATAAACAGTCGTATGCAACTCGCCTATAATGGTAATTAAGACACTCGTACGGAAATTATAAAACTCGCATACGCTCGTTTTATAAAAGTACTCGTGTCTTAATTATAGCCATTATAGGCTTGTTGCATAACGTACTATTTTCAGTTGACAACATGCTTGAAAAAAATGCAAATACCGCCACAACCATCATATTTTAATGAGTTTTGTACAGCCCTTAAACATAACGATTTGTTTGCCAATTCCAATTTCCGAATGTGCTGGTGGATCGCCAACGAGTTTAATTCCGATGTTAAAATTAACGAGGCATTTGATGACGGCCTGTTAACGATGCGTTGGTGAACCCGGCCTTAAGTGTGATAGTCTGTAGTGGTTAGTAAATGGTCAGATTGGTTTTCTAACATGAATATGGTTTAAAGTACCGTACTTAGCTGGTTATTTCGGCGATGTGGGATTTGTTGACGTTCAGTTTCTGTCGTAGTTCACTGTCCGATTTGAACTCGTGACACCCAGTTTCTCCAATTCGATTAGGTAAGTTTGGTTGGTTGGTTCCTCAGTTTAGGGGACTGCGACAAAGCGGTCATGTAGCCCTGTTTACTTTGGGTGTGTGTAGAATCTGTCTGATAACCAGTGTTAATTGTGATGTCAGTATTAGTGTGTGTTATCTGTTTATAATTCAAGTAAGGACTGCAGACATTCGATTTTCAAGTAGATCCAATTTTTGCTACAAAACGCCACCGTCAACGACCAACTAGTTCTGAACGTTGTTACTAGATGCCACCGCAGTCGGGTCCTGGCGACGAACATTGGAACCTAAGAGCGTTAGTCAAATCTAACCTATAATTTAGCTTCACACAAGTGCAATTAGTGGTAAGTTCTTTATCATGCCATAAATCTATGACATGGGACCGCCGGCTTTACTTCCCCTCCGAAGGAAGGCATACTGAGGGATTTTTAACGCTCTTAAAAAATCCGACGACTTCCGCCGGGATTAAACCCACGACCTTGGGCATAGAAGCTCAGCTTGCTACCAACTACGCCACCGAAGCCTCTTAGTTAAGTTTACACCATCTAATGTTAGTCCTAACCTGTTTCTAAATCCCTTCTCTCATACAATACTGCAACATCTGTCCCGTGTTGGTTCTACATCTTAAAGTAATGTTTAAAGTTACTCCTCGTCTTCTCGGCAGATATGTTTTCTCCTAGTCAATACTCCGTGCTTTCTCTCTTTCTAAAGGAAAAGAAGAAGAAGTTTTATCTGTTTTAGTGCGAGCGCGAGAGTTGTGATGTAAATATCGGTGAAGATCGATAGCTAGCACTCGAGTTTGCGATACAATATTCTTCCTCCTCTTGGCATTGCCATCTTCCAGTCGCGTTCACTAAACTAATGCCTGCAAGGACCAAGAGGGAAGCGAACTAATTCGTCTCGTAAGAACACAAGTTGCTTATCGGAAACTTGAAACACATCAGCAAGCATCTATTTTATATTCAAGTAGTAAGTTACCCGAGATACGCTCTCAACCCTCACTTGAAACTGTAGCCATGACAACACTATCTTCATTTATTTGAAGACTTCCCACAATATTATGGACTGCCGCACTGGATAAAGTGTTAAACGGTGCCCGTTCGGATCGGCTCTAGCCTCCCGTCGGTCCATCCCGAGCCCACGAAATGACCACAAGAAGGATGCACCCAGGACATGTCCACCATTTCATTAAAAGAAAACATCACGCAAACCAACAGTATCATAATCCTATCATCCCTTGTGAGAACTACTCGACTCACACAATTCCCCAGCATGTTCATTAGACATCAATTCCAATCAAAAATAAAATATTCTCTCTAGTTTTGGACTTTATTTGCTAATTAAACATTCAAATCCCACAGCCCTTCGCCTCTATTACCTGTCGATAATCCAGCCCATTGCAAACTACTGCTCTCCCATTTGGACAACTTCTTGCCCGCCAAACATAGCTAAATTAAACAGAATTCAATCCTTCTTTGCTGTCATTGTAAGGAACAGAATGCCAAGGTTTAGACACTTTACCACTCAGCAGGTACTTTCAGCCATCAACATCCCTCTCCTCAACACGACAAGACAGGTAACTGACCTGTCCTTCCTACATTCTATTTTAAATGGCCATTACCGTTCGGACCACCTGCTGTCACTTTTCAAACTAAGAGTCCCTTCCCGTTCTACCAGGCTCAAAGATATTTGGCACATTCCACACACAAAACATTCCATAATCCAAAGATCCTTCCAAATCCTAATATCATCCCATATCATCAGCATTGCAAGGAAACGCGAGTTGGACATATCAACAAACAAGAGGACGTTCCTGAAGCAGGCGAAGGAGAAGTTAAATTGTATTTAGAATTGCCATCTTGGCCACTGACGACACGGCTACGAGCAAGGACATTCTACCGGCTCTTGATCTGGACTTGTTTTGTTTGCTGATTTGTTAAATTTTATCTCATATTTTATTTTAAATTGTTATTTGGTTGTTATTTGTACAAGCGTGAAGCTGTAGTTTGTGCTTTGATCAATAAATAAAATTAAAAAAAACTAATGCTCTTCCTATGTTATGAATCCTCTGTTCTTTCTTTGTTCGTGTTCATATACTGCATAAGTTGCTAAGCGACGTCTACCTCGATCTATAACAACTTCATATCACTAACTTGCTATATTCTCGTGATACATGCTTCACCTAATGGCATTGAATATGTTATTATAACGGACCGGATTCGTAGGTTTTTACCTATTTTTTTCCCTTACTTCTAAATATAAAAACACTTTACTAATTTTCCGAATCGCACTAAAAAAAACTGATTGATAAGCAAGTACCGGTACCTAAACATTCCTAATTGCAGGTTTGTTCCGTTTATTGTAGTATATTTGAATTTCAATCCATAAATTTTAAAAGTAACCCTGAATATATTGTTTATCCCTAGCTCTAGTTGATTGAGAGAAATCCTACCTACCAGAAAATTCAAATATTTTCAGCATTAGGCCTATTCAACTTATATGTTATTCATTGATTACTTACTGTAAGGAAATGTTGCTAAGTTTTAATTCACCGGCCGTGAAAACCAATATACCAGCTTTTTGGAAGCCTTCATAGGGAGGTTAAGGTTGCTTGAGCTTTTAGTTCTCGCAGTGAAGAGGCGCAGGTGCACTTTATAAAAAGGGAGGTAGTGTGCAGTTTGCTACTCCTGTGGGGTCCGGGCGGGGACACCAAGAGCTTGCTGATGAGCCAGCTTGTGTCCTAGACGATATGCCACCCAAGACACGGCACAAACCTGCAAAAAATCCTTAGTTTTATATCTCTTATTATTTCTAAGAATCCTATATTCTAAATAAAGAAAGTTAATTAGGTACTACAGAATTCTTTTGAGTGTGAATCTGGAAAGTGTTAAAGTATTTAGGAATGAGGTAAAAATAGGTATAGACAAGAGCTGTCGATCCATGAAAAATTTTGATCGGTTAACCGAATGCCTTTAATCGGTTAATCCGTCGATTAATCGAATTCTAGTCGATTTCACACAGCATCCGTTCGAGAAAAAATAACTTTGAATAATATATTTTAAAATGTTTACAATTCCATTTGCTATGAGGAAGATAATAATTTTAAATTTTAGTTGTATTGGTGGCGTGCAAGTAAAAATATAAATTCGAAAGCATTTAATTAGAAGTAAGCAATTAAGGAGATATTGTTGCTTTTATCTTCCTGAAGCAAAGGTATGAGCATCAGCTAACTTTAATGACCTGTCAATCTTACAATAGCTGATGCTATCACGCCAAATGGCAAATAATAAGGCGTGTAGACGCAAAAGGGGCATTATTCACTTTTCTTTTATGTAGAGTTATTCATACTTCCATATTGTGGAGGTAAATATTCATCTTGAAGCAGTAGCATTTTACGTTAAAACGGGCATTATCCTGGTTAAGTTACACATTGAATATTGCATCTTTCTTCATAAGGGACATTATCAATGCAGCAGTGTACTGCTGAAGGTACACTATCCTCACCACCAATAAGAGATATGAATACGGAGTCACTTGATGTCAGCAACAAAGATGGCGTAAAGCAAATATGTTTGATTTATTTCGAGTGTTTGTAAAGTAATTTGATAACAAAAAATAGTTTTGTAATAATTATTAATTAGTGAAATGTAAGAATATGCGACACCTATACCTGTTGGAAAGGAAAAAATCGAGGACACCTGGATAGTGGAAGCGGGGAAAATCCAAGGACACCTGGACAGTGGAAGAGGGGAAAATCCTGGACAGTGAAATCGGGCCAAAACAAGGACACCTGGCCAGTGGAATCGGGGAAAATCAAGGACTCCTGGACGGTGGAAGCGGGGAAAATCAGGGACTCCAGGACAGTAGAATCGGGGAAAATCAAGGATTCCTGGACAGTGAAAGTGGGGAAAATCAAGGATTACAGGACAGTGGAAGCGGGGAAAATCAAGGACTCCTGGACAGTGGAAGTGGGGGAAATCAAGGATTCCTGGACAGTGGAAGTGGGAAAATCAAGTACTCCTGGACAGTGGAAGTGGGGAAAATCAAGGATTACAGGACAGTAAAAGCGGGGTAAATCAAGGACTCCTGGACAGTAGAAGTGGGAAAAATCCTGGACAGTGAAATTGGGCCAAAACAAGGACACCTGGACAGTGGAATCGGAAAAAATCAAGGACTCCTGGACGGTGGAAGCGGGGAAAATCAGGAACTCCTGGACAGTGGAAGCGGGGGAAATCAAGGATTACAGGACAGTGGAAGCGGGGATAATCAAGGACTCCTGGACAGTGGAAGCAGGGAAAATCAAGGACTCCTGGACAGTGGAAGCGGGGAAAATCAAGGATTACATGACAGTGGAAAAAGGGAAAATCAAGAATTACAGGACAGTGGAAGCGGGGATAATCAAGGACTCCTGGACAGTGGAAGTGGGGAAAATCAAGAATTACAGGACAGTGGAAGCGGGGATAATCAAGGACTCCTGGACAGTGGAAGCGGAGAAAATCAAGGATTCCTGGACAGTGGAAGCAGGGAAAATCAAGGACACCTGGATAGTGGAATCGGTGAAAAACAAGAACACCTGTACAGAGGAAGCGGAAATTATCAAGGACACCCGGACAGTGGAAGCGGGGAAAATCAAGAATTACAGGACAGTGGAAGCGGGGATAATCAAGGATTCCTGGACAGTGGAAGCGGGGAAAATCAAGGACACCTAGACAGTGGAAGCGGGGAAAATCAAGGATTCCTGGACAGTGGAAGCGGGGAAAATCAAGGGCAACTGGACAGTGGAAGCGGGGAAAATCAAGGACTCCTGGACCGTGGAAGCAGGGAAAATCAAGGACACCTGGACAGAGGAAGCGGAAATTATCAAGGACACCTGGACAGTGGAAGCGGGGAAAGTCAAGGAAATTTCTGTTAGATGCTGCATTCAGATTTAAAATGCAAATTTTATAATATTTTAATACTAAATATTTTCTTTTGAAATGCACATTATCCATTTTATAATACTTCTTTTTGTTAACTTCTTATGATTTTTGTAACTGGAAATTGCAGAGTCAACCTTTGTCATCAAATGTTGAACTGGTGAAGAAATATCAAGAATTATACAACTATATGAGAAATTACAAGTTTTTCTATGTTTCTGTAATTTTTGAAAAGTGGATAATGTTCCTTTTGCATCTATAGGCGTACGCCTCTAAATAATTCATTACACAGGTTTTGTGCAATGCAAAACAATTACTTTTCCTACACCACACAACTATTGTATCGTTTCGATTAATCGACTAAAGCACATTGATCGGTTAATCGTATTTTTAGATTAATCGCTGCGACTAATCGATTAAATCGACAGCTCTAGTAAAGACCTAAGAATCCGGTTCCTAAAACCTGTGGGCACGTCTCAAGGGATGCGATGATTTATGATTGCGTGATGATTGAGTGGTAAGTGCTCTCCCCTCCCCGACCCGGAAAGAAATATGGCATGTAAATATCTTATTTTTATGAGGCAACGTCCCCCATTTTCTCTTTTATTTTATTTCCCTGCAAATTAACCACCGCATCGGTTTAAAGTGCAGCAGTGCACTAAACCATGACCATTGCTTGTATAAGGAGTTGAGTACACACAAAAAGTAACGAATGCCCCTTGTTGCTGACACTCTGTCTACATGCACCGTACAAGTACTCCCCCTCACAGTCTCACATGATTTGTTAGCGGTCCTGCGAACCACACACTCGTCTCTCCCCTGCCTGTCGCAAAGTCAAGGGAAAACAGAAATGGAACTGGGACAAATTGGAAGTTAGCGAATACGCAGTAATGATCCAGCAAACACAATACTGGAGCAATTCAAAACAAAGAAAACTGCTAAAAAAGACGATATATTATATAAGTTGCGTTCAAAAAGTAACGAGCCGGAAGCTGTAATGCGCAAACCGGTGACGACATCGGCTAATCATGGTGTGTGTAACGAGGTGTGGTTCCGACCAGACTGTGGAAGGTCACAGTCCATCGCTAGAGGGCACGCGTGCACGTCACGTGACGATACAAAGCGAGCAGCAGCATGCATCAATCGTCCAACGCTGCCAGTCGCATTGCAAACAGTGACATGGAGGCGTCAAACGAAGAGCAAAGAGGTGTTGTTTGGTTTCTGACAGCGGAAGGAGTAGGGGGAACGGACATTCATCGCCGAATGTCACAAGTGTACGGCGAACACTGAATGTCCCTTGCAAGGGTCAAGGCGTGGCACAAACGCTTCAGGGAAGGACGGGTGTCGTTAGCCGATGATGCCCGGTCTGGAGCACCCCCCCCCCTGCATTACCGATGACAACGTCCAGCTGGTTGATGCACTCATTACTCAGGACCGCCGAGTGACAGTGAACGCCATAGCCGCCGTGGTCGGATTGAGCGTCGGAAGTGTGCACATCATCATGAAGGAACGACTGCACTTGCGCAAAGTGTGTGCCCAATGGGTGCCCCACAGTCTTCAACCACACCAGGAAGCATGTCAAATGGCCTACTGACTTGGCCTTGGTTGGACGATTGATGCATGTTGCTGCTCGCTTTGTATCGTCACGTGACGTGCACGCGTGCCCTTTAGCGACGGGCTGTGACCTTCCACGCTGTGGTCGGATCGGAACCACACCTCGTTACACATACCACGATTAGCCGATGTCGTCACCAGTTTGCGCATTCCAGCCTCCGGCTCGTTACTTTTTGAACGCACCTTATATATGAGTTGCAGCCAATGGCCATAGCTGGGTATTTTTGATAGAACGTCCGAGGGCTCCCAACAAGTTCAAATTTTGCTACACACTACCAATTTCAGTGGTAGTTTTTTTTTCTATGACATGGGCCAACTGGCTTTAAATCCCACCGAAGGAAGGCATACTGAAGGATTTTAACGCTCTTAAAAATCCGACCACTACGGCCGGGTCAAAATAAATATAGGCACATGTGAATTATCAGGCACATTGCGACCCTTTGTGCAACTTTATCTATTGTGACTGACGTAGGGTTAAGTTCAATTATACCTGCAGGGAATATCAAACCATGGAACCCATTTTCATTCTGAGACAAAACATTGAAAAGAGTTGGGAATATGGGAAGGATATGGTAAATGACTTTTATTGATCTAGAAAAGGCCTATGATAGCATCCCCAGAACAAAAGTTTGGGAAAGCTTAACAAATATGGGGATAGGCAAGGAACTGAGAGACATGATAAAAGGAATGTGGTTGGAGTGCTACAGTAGAGTGAAGACTACAGTAGAGTCGGATCGGAATGGTTTAAAATTGACACTGGACTAAAGCAAGGAAGTGTGTTGTTACCATGATTGTTCGTAATGTTGATGGATGACTTCATGAAGGCAGCAATGAAAGAATATAATAGGGCAAAGATGAAGGTAATGTTGTTTGCAGACGACGCACAGTGAGTCGAATCCCATATCTAGGTGGAAAAAATTCACTGCCGCAAATGAAAGCGAAAGCTGGTTCATTCGATAGTGAACAAACTAGAAGGTGTCCTTCGGTCTTCTTTTCCGCTGTCTGGTGCGCAGGAGGAAGGGTTTGGTGCTGAAAGGTCTTCCTGGCAGTTATCAGTTCATTTGATAGGAGGTGTCGGAGTGAACCGAACGTTGTGTTTCTTGTGAGTTCAATGAGGTGTTGTCTTCTGCTGCTCGTGGAATAGTAAAAAGAGGTATGTGTTCTCAAATTTATGCTTAATACAAGCTTCCTGCATTAAATAAATTATTTACTTTATGAGTGCCTCAAAGTGCCATTTTACTTTGAACGTCATTCGATAGGAAATTTAATGTAGATTCAGGATCTGTAGTGGTTTGGTTGCGCACGAATGTGCATCATGGTTTATTTTCTTATTTTCAGTGACTATGTGGGCTTTACCGCGAGAAGAATTTTTCAAAGCGTTGCGGTCCTGTCGTAAAGAGGGGCGTACAGACGTCATATTTCAATATGTTACGAACACATTTGATCCTACATCTCTTACCGACACTCAGGTTCAGGAGGTAAGAAAAAAAATTAAGTTGATATCCCATAATATTAACAACAAAAAAAATGGGAGAGTGCAGGAAGAAGAGTACAGGGATTGCGGGAAAAAAAATTGGTTATTGGTTAAATGGGGCGGATTTCATCGTTTCCAGTGAACAAGAAGACATCGATCCAGCGTATGATCCGAAAACAAATTGTGTCCCGAAGGAATTTAAGGACTGTTCCGCCAAGACAAAGAAGCAAAAAGTTTGTGATATTACCGAATCGCGTAGTTTGGAGGAAGTTGCGTTTGCTGCTGAAGATTCTTTTCGATCAAACGGGAAAAGGGATGCAGCAAATATCGTGAAAGAGCTTTATTCCCCCCCAACAAGAGGCACAAAAATTAAGAAGGCTCTATTTTCTCACAAAAAGGAGCAGGAAAAGCGTCCATTTACACCGTATGAAGCGTTAGCGTTAAACGGTACGTTGACACAAAGTCTATCTCGTACGGTTATAAATTAATGAGGAAACGTGCCATGGATTTAGGGCATTTCATTTAACCCTCATATTACGCTCTAAAGAAAGCTAAAGCTGCGTGTTATCCTGTGGAGGAAGATATGACTATTAGCCATACCTCAGCTACTGTAAAGTTACAGGCAATATTTGATCTAACGGTAAAACGCTTAGTTGACACATTGCCTGTGCAATGTACTGACTCCTCTGCCACCCTTATCAGTAAATGGGGATGTGACGGAAGTTCAGGTCACAGTTTGTACAGACAGAGATTTAAGGACCAAAGTAACACAGATGCGTATTTGTTTGTAATCTGTTTTGTTCCTTTAAAACTGCACCTGAATGATGCCAATAAAATTTGGACAAATCCCAGGCCTTCGTCAATGCGTTATTGCCGGCCAATAACATTTCGTTTTGGGAAGGAAACATCTGAAATGGTCAAACGTGAAGTTTAGTTAATTGAAAACCAAATAAAAGAGCTGACGCCAACTCTGGCTGGAAATTGGACTGTAATTCAAAGCTTTCTGCAAACCATGGTAGATGGAAAAATCTGCAATATTTATACATATACCCCAGGCTCTCAAGTTTGCTATATTTGTGGCGCGAAGCCTAGCGAAATGAACTCAATGCTGTCTAGAAGTGTTAATGTCAATAACTACGTGTATGGTTTATCGACATTACATTCGTGGATAAAGCCATTCTAAACAAGTAGTTCCTTGAAGAACAAAATAGCCTATTTTCATATGTCCTACTCGTGTTTATTGCCTCTATCAACATACAATATTTCAGTTTGAAGGTTGTGATAGATTCGTAGATATTGATAACCGTCTAAATAATTCAGATGGTTCGCAGGTTGGATTATTATTTATATGCTATTACTTGAAGATTATTGTGTACGAGTGGTATTCAACGTTCAATCGCATGATTAGAACACTAGAAGTAAAAACGAGATTTTAAAATTTCGCACAGCTGCCATCTTGTGGTTATGAAAACAATTGAAATAAATTACATGCCAGTAGATTAACATATGTATAAGTATTTAACGTGCAATGTTTCACTGCACTCGGATGGTTAAATCACGAGAAACGTCCATTTAAATATGTATAGTTCGCGTCGCCGCCATGTTGGATTTGTGCTCACCAGGTTACTATAAGTCCTATAGGTGAACTTATGTTCATAGCCTCTATGAACATAAAACAATTCAATTTGATTGCTGTGAAAGATTCGTAGATATTAAAAACCGTCTAAATATTTCGGATGCTCGCCATTTTGGATTGTTATATGTATAGGCCATAGAGTTATATACCATTAAAGGAAAATTATTGCGTAGGTTCATTATTCAAACTTTCACTTCGATCGCATGATTACGACACAAGAAATAAAAACTTAATTTTAAAATATCGCACAGCCGCCATCTTGAGGTTATGTAAACAATTGAACTGAATTAGTTGACAGTGCATTACAATATGTATAATCATTTACTGTACCACATTTCACTGCGCTCAGAGAGTTAAATCACGAGAAAAGTCTATTAAAATGTTTCAACTTCGCTTGGCCGCCATGTTCGTTTTGTACTTTACAGGTTTATGAACGTTACATTGATAATCTTATAGTATTGCCCTTTATCACCGTACTAAATTTCAGGTTGATATCTGTAATAGTTTAGGAGATATAGAATGCCGGTGAAATATTTCCCACAGCCGCCATTTTGAGGTTATGTAAACAATTGAACTAAATCAGATGCCAGTGCATTGCAATGTGTATAAACATTTGCTGTACCAAGTTTCATTACGTTTGGATGGTGAGAACGCGAGAAAAGTCTATTTAAATGTCTCAACTTCGCTTGACCGCCATGTTCGTTTTGTAGTTACCAGGTTTTTGAAAGTCTCATAGGTGAACTTCTAGTAGTACCCTTTATCAGCGTACACAATTTCAGGGTGATATCAGTAATAGTTTCGGGGATACTGAATGCTGGTGAAATATTTTGCCCAGCCGCCATGTTGGATTGGTGAGAAACAATACAATTTGAAGGGCACGGTTGGGGTCAGCCAGAATGGTGCTAAGATTTTGCAGAGTTTCATTGAAATCGCTCCAGCCGTTCAAAAGTTATTAGGGACACACACACACACACCTCACACACACACACACACGCACACACACACTCACACCCACACACGGACAAAAGGTGATCACTTAAGCCTATTTTTTCAAAATTGAAAATAGGCTAAAAAACATCGGTTACAGAATTCCATTTAGATGCCAAGCAGGTTCGTTCACAAATAAGGGGAGAATTTGAACAAAGGAAAAAACAAATTCAGCAAGATTTCAAAAGAACAATTTAACCATTTAACATACGTTTTTAATCTGGATGATTTGACATACAGTGACTTCGTCTATTCCCTCAAATAAGGTGTAACAAAAATACTGGACTGCAAGTCTCATCGTTATTCATATTTTATCCAGTTTTAAAGAGTATGTTTTCCAATGTCATAAACTATAATGTAAACATCCATATCGTGATTTTTACTACCGAAAATGGACGATCCTTTGTTGCTTTCGGTCATATTTTACCCCTCCCCTTACCCCCTCACCCCTATATATTTACCCCCCGAAGATCGTACACTTCAGACGATGCCATAAATAAATTAAGCGACCTCGAAAACGGTATATTGCCAACTTTTAATAGAATCCCACCAGTATTAACGAAGTTATTAATTTTTTCCACCTAGAATTGCGATTCGACACACTGTGCGACGTTGTGATTTGGGGCGAGGATTTATTTATGTATTTATCGTATGGCTTTTAGTGCCGGGAGTGTCCGAGGACATGTTCGGCTCGCCTGAGTCTGTAGCTGCTTCCAGCGGACACCGTAAATGGTGAGCTACAAGTTCCGTTCAATTTCAAGTAGTTCCAACTTTCGTCACCAGATATCAATGATACCTAGTGGCGAACGTTGGAACTTTGATAGAGCGTTCTGACGAAATCTAACCTAACAAATTTTGCTTTACACAAGTTTAGTCTGTGAAAGGATCTTTTGCATGCCATAAATCTATGACATGGGACCGCCGGCTTTACTTCCCCTTCGAAGGAAGGCATACTGAAGGATTTTTAACGCTCTTAAAAAATCCGACGACTTCGGTCGGGTTTGAACCCGCTATCTTGGGCACAAAAGCTCAGCATGCTTACGCCACCGAAGCCGCTAGGGGCGAGGATGAGATGGAGGTACAAGAACAGTTAGACGAAATAAATGAAAAGATTGAGCAATGGGGATTGAAGATAAATGTGGAGAAGAGTAAAACAGTGGTGATGAGTAGAGATAAGAAAGAATGAAAAGGAGTGATTTTTAGCCTATTTTCAATTTTGAAAAAATAGGCTTATGAGATCACCTTTTGTCCGTGTGTGTGTGCGTGTGTGTGTGCGTGTGTGTGTGTGTGTGTGTGTGTGTGTGTGAGGAGTGTGTGTCTGTGTGTCTGTGTGTGTGTGTGTGTGTGAGTGTGTGTACTCTGAATGTCTGTCCCCCCCTATCAATTCGAACACGGTGAATGCGAATTGAACGAAATTTCAATGAAACTCGGTAAGTTCATAGCACTATTCCGGGTGACCCCGACCGTGCCCTTCAAATTTTGTTACGTCTCACCAATACAACATGGCGGCTGTGCGATATATTTCACCAGCATTCAATATCTCCCAAACTATTACCGATATCACCCTGGAATTTATTACGGTGATAAAGGAAACTACTAGAAGTTCACCTATGTGACTTTCGAAAAACTGGTAACTACAAGATCAACATGGCGGCCACGCGAATTCGCGACTTTTAAATAGACGTTTCTCGCGATTTAACCAACCAAACGCAATAAAACTTGGTACAGTATATGTTTATACACATTGTAATGCACCGAGATCTACCTTCGTTCAATTGTTTAAAAACCACAAGATGGCAGATGAGCGAAATATTTCACCGGGTTTCCATATCTCTGAAACTATTAGCGGTATCATCCTGAAATTTTGTACGGAGATAAAGGGCACTACTGGAAGTTCATCTATAAGACTTTCAAAAACCGGTTAACTACAAAACGAACATGGCGGTCAAGCGAATTTGAAAATTTTAAATACACCTTTCTCGCAATTTAATGTTCCAAACGCGATGAAATCTTGTACAGGAAAATGTTTATACACATTGTAATGCACTGGTATCTAATTTAGTTCAATTGTTTACATAACCACAAGATGACGGCTGTCACCGTACTAAATTTCAGGTTGATATCTGTAATAGTTTAGGAGATATAGAATGCCGGTGAAATATTTCCCACAGCCGCCATTTTGAGGTTATGTAAACAATTGAACTAAATTAGATGCCAGTGCATTGCAATGTGTATAAACATTTGCTGTACCAAGTTTCATTACGTTTGGATGGTGAGAACGCGAGAAAAGTCTATTTAAATGTCTCAACTTCGCTTGACCGCCATGTTCGTTTTGTAGTTACCAGGTTTTTGAAAGTCTCATAGGTGAACTTCTAGCAGTACCCTTTATCAGCGTACACAATTTCAGGGTGATATCAGTAATAGTTTCGGGGATACTGAATGCTGGTGAAATATTTTGCACAGCCGCCATGTTGGATTGGTGAGAAACAATACAATTTGAAGGGCACGGTTGGGGTCAGCCAGAATGGTGCTAAGATTTTGCAGAGTTTCATTGAAATCGCTCCAGCCGTTCAAAAGTTATTAGGGACACACACACACACCTCACACACACACACACGCACACACACACTCACACCCACACACGGACAAAAGGTGATCTCACAAGCCTATTTTTTCAAAATTGAAAATAGGCTAAAAAACATCGGTTACAGAATTCCATTTAGATGCCAAGCAGGTTCGTTCACAAATAAGGGGAGAATTTGAACAAAGGAAAAAACAAATTCAGCAAGATTTCAAAAGAACAATTTAACCATTTAACATACGTTTTTAATCTGGATGATTTGACATACAGTGACTTCGTCTATTCCCTCAAATAAGGTGTAACAAAAATACTGGACTGCAAGTCTCATCGTTATTCATATTTTATCCAGTTTTAAAGAGTATGTTTTCCAATGTCATAAACTATAATGTAAACATCCATATCGTGATTTTTACTACCGAAAATGGACGATCCTTTGTTGCTTTCGGTCATATTTTACCCCTCCCCTTACCCCCTCACCCCTATATATTTACCCCCCGAAGATCGTACACTTCAGACGATGCCATAAATAAATTAAGCGACCTCGAAAACGGTATATTGCCAACTTTTAATAGAATCCCACCAGTATTAACGAAGTTATTAATTTTTTCCACCTAGAATTGCGATTCGACACACTGTGCGACGTTGTGATTTGGGGCAAGGATTTATTTATGTATTTATCGTATGGCTTTTAGTGCCGGGAGTGTCCGAGGACATGTTCGGCTCGCCTGAGTCTGTAGCTGCTTCCAGCGGACACCGTAAATGGTGAGCTACAAGTTCCGTTCAATTTCAAGTAGTTCCAACTTTCGTCACCAGATATCAATGATACCTAGTGGCGAACGTTGGAACTTTGATAGAGCGTTCTGACGAAATCTAACCTAACAAATTTTGCTTTACACAAGTTTAGTCTGTGAAAGGATCTTTTGCATGCCATAAATCTATGACATGGGACCGCCGGCTTTACTTCCCCTTCGAAGGAAGGCATACTGAAGGATTTTTAACGCTCTTAAAAAATCCGACGACTTCGGTCGGGTTTGAACCCGCTATCTTGGGCACAAAAGCTCAGCATGCTTACGCCACCGAAGCCGCTAGGGGGCGAGGATGAGATGGAGGTACAAGAACAGTTAGACGAAATAAATGAAAAGATTGAGCAATGGGGATTGAAGATAAATGTGGAGAAGAGTAAAACAGTGGTGATGAGTAGAGATAAGAAAGAATGAAAAGGAGTGATTTTTAGCCTATTTTCAATTTTGAAAAAATAGGCTTATGAGATCACCTTTTGTCCGTGTGTGTGTGCGTGTGTGTGCGTGTGTGTGTGTGTGTGTGTGTGTGTGTGTGTGAGGAGTGTGTGTGTGTCTGTGTGTGTGTGTGTGTGTGTGTGTGTGTGTGTGTGTGAGTGTGTGTACTCTGAATGTCTGTCCCCCCCTATCAATTCGAACACGGTGAATGCGAATTGAACGAAATTTCAATGAAACTCGGTAAGTTCATAGCACTATTCCGGGTGACCCCGACCGTGCCCTTCAAATTTTGTTACGTCTCACCAATACAACATGGCGGCTGTGCGATATATTTCACCAGCATTCAATATCTCCCAAACTATTACCGATATCACCCTGGAATTTATTACGGTGATAAAGGAAACTACTAGAAGTTCACCTATGTGACTTTCGAAAAACTGGTAACTACAAGATCAACATGGCGGCCACGCGAATTCGCGACTTTTAAATAGTCGTTTCTCGCGATTTAACCAACCAAACGCAATAAAACTTGGTACAGTATATGTTTATACACATTGTAATGCACCGAGATCTACCTTCGTTCAATTGTTTAAAAACCACAAGATGGCAGATGAGCGAAATATTTCACCGGGTTTCCATATCTCTGAAACTATTAGCGGTATCATCCTGAAATTTTGTACGGAGATAAAGGGCACTACTGGAAGTTCATCTATAAGACTTTCAAAAACCGGTTAACTACAAAACGAACATGGCGGTCAAGCGAATTTGAAAATTTTAAATACACCTTTCTCGCAATTTAATGTTCCAAACGCGATGAAATCTTGTACAGGAAAATGTTTATACACATTGTAATGCACTGGTATCTAATTTAGTTCAATTGTTTACATAACCACAAGATGACGGCTGTCACCGTACTAAATTTCAGGTTGATATCTGTAATAGTTTAGGAGATATAGAATGCCGGTGAAATATTTCCCACAGCCGCCATTTTGAGGTTATGTAAACAATTGAACTAAATTAGATGCCAGTGCATTGCAATGTGTATAAACATTTGCTGTACCAAGTTTCATTACGTTTGGATGGTGAGAACGCGAGAAAAGTCTATTTAAATGTCTCAACTTCGCTTGACCGCCATGTTCGTTTTGTAGTTACCAGTTTTTTGAAAGTCTCATAGGTGAACTTCTAGTAGTACC
Source organism: Meconema thalassinum (assembly GCA_946902985.2). Taxonomy (NCBI): domain Eukaryota; kingdom Metazoa; phylum Arthropoda; class Insecta; order Orthoptera; family Tettigoniidae; genus Meconema; species Meconema thalassinum. Next base: position 47,287,101 of record OX336396.1, on the reverse strand, counting down.
CTTTATCAGCGTACACAATTTCAGGGTGATATCAGTAATAGTTTCGGGGATACTGAATGCTGGTGAAATATTTTGCACAGCCGCCATGTTGGATTGGTGAGAAACAATACAATTTGAAGGGCACGGTTGGGGTCAGCCAGAATGGTGCTAAGATTTTGCAGAGTTTCATTGAAATCGCTCCAGCCGTTCAAAAGTTATTAGGGACACACACACACACCTCACACACACACACACGCACACACACACACACACACGCACACACACACTCACACACACACACGGACAAAAGGTGATCTCATAAGCCTATTTTTTCAAAATTGAAAATAGGCTAAAAAACATCGGTTACAAAATTCCATTTAGATGCCAAGCAGGTTCGTTCACAAATAAGGGGAGAATTTGAACAAAGGAAAAAACAAATTCAGCAAGATTTCAAAAGAACAATTTAACCATTTAACATACGTTTTTAATCTGGATGATTTGACATACAGTGACTTCGTCTATTCCCTCAAATAAGGTGTAACAAAAATACTGGACTGCAAGTCTCATCGTTATTCATATTTTATCCAGTTTTAAAGAGTATGTTTTCCAATGTCATAAACTATAATGTAAACATCCATATCGTGATTTTTACTACCGGAAATGGACGATCCTTTGTTGCTTTCGGTCATATTTTACCCCTCCCCTTACCCCCTCACCCCTATATATTTACCCCCCGAAGATCGTACACTTCAGACGATGCCATAAATAAATTAAGCGACCTCGAAAACGGTATATTGCCAACTTTTAATAGAATCCCACCAGTATTAACGAAGTTATTAATTTTTTCCACCTAGAATTGCGATTCGACACACTGTGCGACGTTGTGATTTGGGGCGAGGATTTATTTATGTATTTATCGTATGGCTTTTAGTGCCGGGAGTGTCCGAGGACATGTTCGGCTCGCCTGAGTCTGTAGCTGCTTCCAGCGGACACCGTAAATGGTGAGCTACAAGTTCCGTTCAATTTCAAGTAGTTCCAACTTTCGTCACCAGATATCAATGATACCTAGTGGCGAACGTTGGAACTTTGATAGAGCGTTCTGACGAAATCTAACCTAACAAATTTTGCTTTACACAAGTTTAGTCTGTGAAAGGATCTTTTGCATGCCATAAATCTATGACATGGGACCGCCGGCTTTACTTCCCCTTCGAAGGAAGGCATACTGAAGGATTTTTAACGCTCTTAAAAAATCCGACGACTTTGGTCGGGTTTGAACCCGCTATCTTGGGCACAAAAGCTCAGCATGCTTACGCCACCGAAGCCGCTAGGGGCGAGGATGAGATGGAGGTACAAGAACAGTTAGACGAAATAAATGAAAAGATTGAGCAATGGGGATTGAAGATAAATGTGGAGAAGAGTAAAACAGTGGTGATGAGTAGAGATAAGAAAGAATGAAAAGGAGTGATTTTTAGCCTATTTTCAATTTTGAAAAAATAGGCTTATGAGATCACCTTTTGTCCGTGTGTGTGTGCGTGTGTGCGTGTGTGTGTGTGTGTGTGTGTGTGTGTGTGTGTGTGTGTGTGTGTGTGTGAGGAGTGTGTGTGTGTGTCTGTGTGTGTGTGTGTGTGTGAGTGTGTGTACTCTGAATGTCTGTCCCCCCCTATCAATTCGAACACGGTGAATGCGAATTGAACGAAATTTCAATGAAACTCGGTAAGTTCATAGCACTATTCCGGGTGACCCCGACCGTGCCCTTCAAATTTTGTTACGTCTCACCAATACAACATGGCGGCTGTGCGATATATTTCACCAGCATTCAATATCTCCCAAACCATTACCGATATCACCCTGGAATTTATTACGGTGATAAAGGAAACTACTAGAAGTTCACCTATGTGACTTTCGAAAAACTGGTAACTACAAGATCAACATGGCGGCCACGCGAATTCGCGACTTTTAAATAGACGTTTCTCGCGATTTAACCAACCAAACGCAATAAAACTTGGTACAGTATATGTTTATACACATTGTAATGCACCGAGATCTATCTTCGTTCAATTGTTTAAAAACCACAAGATGGCAGATGAGCGAAATATTTCACCGGGTTTCCATATCTCTGAAACTATTAGCGGTATCATCCTGAAATTTTGTACGGAGATAAAGGGCACTACTGGAAGTTCATCTATAAGACTTTCAAAAACCGGTTAACTACAAAACGAACATGGCGGTCAAGCGAATTTGAAAATTTTAAATACACCTTTCTCGCAATTTAATGTTCCAAACGCGATGAAATCTTGTACAGGAAAATGTTTATACACATTGTAATGCACTGGTATCTAATTTAGTTCAATTGTTTACATAACCACAAGATGACGGCTGTGCGAATTTTAAAATTAAGTTTTTATATCTTGTGTCGTAATCATGCGATCGAAGTGAAAGTTTGAATAATGAACCTACGCAATGATTTTCTTTTAATGGTACATGACTCTATGGCCTATACATTTAACAATCCAACATGGTGACCATCCGAAATATTTAGACGGCTCTGAATATCTACGAATCTATTATAGCAATCAAACTGAATTTTTGTATGTTCATAGGAGCTATGAACTTAAGTTCACCTATAGGACTTTAAATAACCTGGTGATAACAAATCCAACATGGCGGCGACGCGAAATATAAATATTCAGATGGACGTTTCTCGCAATTTAATCATCCGAATGAAGTGAAACTTGGCAAAGTAAATCCTTATAAAAATGTTAATCCACTGGCATCTAATTTATTTCAATTGTTTCCATAACCACAAGATGGCAGCTGAGCGAAATTTTAAAATCTCCTTGTTACTTCTTGTGTCCTAATCATGCGATTGAAGTTTGAATGCTACACGTACACAATAATCTTCATGTAACAGTACATAACTCTAGGACCTACATATATAAAATCCAACATGGCGACCATCCGAAATATTTAGTCGGTTCTCAATATCTACGAATCTATTACAGGCAATCAAACTGAAATGTAGTATGTTGATAGGGGCAGTTAACATAATTAGGATATATGAAAATAGGCTGTATAGTTCTTCACGAAACTACTTGTTTTTTCTCGTGTAGCCTCCTGAGAGGCCGAGTGCAGATCTTTCTAGTCGACGCCCGTGGGCGACCTGCCCGTCGGGATGAGAGATGGAATGGATGAAGATGAATGAAAGTGGGCAAGGATGTGGAAGGAAGCGACCGTGGCCTGTCAGAAGGTACTGTCGCAACATTTGCCTGGTGTTGAAAATGGGAAACCACGGAAAACCATTTCAAGGACAGCCGACGGTGGGGCTCGAACCCACGCGTCTACCGAGTCAGCAGAGAGCTTGGCCCCATGACCTAACGCTGCGCTTTAGCGCGCGTAGCCAGTACAGTCGGTAAAAGGAGTGATCAAATTAGGAGATAAGGAATTGGAAGTAGTGAAACACTTCAAATACTTGGGAAGTGAACTGACTGAAGATGGAAGACTAGATTTGGAAATTAGCAGAAGAATATAAATCGGGAGTGCTTTCTACCAACAGGTACGGGGACTAGTATGGAACAAGGATATACCAATTAAGGCTAAAGAAGTTATGTACTGAACCCTTTATCCTCTGATGGATAAATGATTCGATGTTTTATTTCTACAGTTAATTAATATTTCCACCAGCGTCATGAAATAGCCAGACGAAGATGAGGAAACTTCAAGCATTTGTTGGAGACAGCGGGGACATACCTGCAGCAATTTGACAATAGGCTAAATACTTAAGGATTGTGAAAAGAAAGAGCCTAGCTATGTTTCAGAAGGACAGGTGGTGGCTACCTCAAAATAGAAGGGACGCGTGGTGAGACACGCTTATGGCATGTTCATTGTACTATTCGCGCCTAGAAAAAATATAATGCAGTAACGTGAGTGGATGATGGTACTACTGGACACTCCTACGAGGCCGAGGTCTGATAAAAACCGCGAACATATAGAAAAAATGGAACCAATGGGAGATGAATGCTTACGAACGCGCCAAGTCTAGCTTGGGCACGCGATAGCTAGTATTAACGCGGGAGATCGGCTAGACAACATCTCTACGATCGATTCTAGAATTAATGGGCATATTCTTGACCTGCGCAATTTTACGAGTTCAGTGATATTTGTTTCATTCCTGTACCACTATTATTTTGAGAAATTTTTATATAATTTCCCCCTCTATCGATACCTAGGGCCAGTTCATTTATAAGTGGCATGAAGAACCAAGACATTATTATTACATTTTGTGTGTATGAGGACGTAGGTTATTATTACAATTTGTGCGTCTGAGGACGTAGGTTATATTACATTGTGTGTGTCGGGAGACACAGGTTATTACTATATTTTGCGCGTCTGATGACGTAGGCACTTGTACTTTGCGTGTCAAGAGGACACAGATTTTTATTAATACAAATGTGTGTTAAATTCAGTGTGATAGATAGTCACAGTACTATTTTGTAGGGACAGTATCATCGACAATTCGCCAACAGACTGTTCTGGGGAAATAAGTACCTAAAACGGTGAATTTAGTAGTCAGATATCGAGTGTGTAATAATCTATAACTTTTTGCATCAGCACGAGAGATGACATCGCTTGTCCTGGAAGAAGTTTGGAACTGTCAACACTCCGTCGAGATGTTTGAGACGAGCTAAGCAGCATTAAGTAGGGAGATGGCAGCAGATGTTCGCTGACGGTGACTGGCCGAGGATGAGTACTGAATAATATTCTTATTATCTGACAAGTTAACTTATGGTATATGGGACATATTTTTTGTGTAAATATCTTGCTTGTGTTGATTAACGTAGTTTATTTAGTTTTGGTCTGACACACCTTTTGCATGGAAACAGCTCGCACAAGTTTTCTTAGTCGTAAGTTCTTGTTTGTTTGTTTTAACTAACGTGGTTATGTGGACAACCGTGTTCGCATATGTTTACGCAATGCATTTCAGAAACGTCTCTCGGAGATATATTGTGTTTCAGAAGTAGGACTGAATTAATATAATCATACAGTAGATTGGAGGGTAAATTAATCTTTGTAATGTTTATTATTGATCAGATTCAGTGAGTTTATTGCCGTTGGAGCAATGTGAGTTGTGGCGAAGAGCAGTCAGCTCTCTCGTAGGTTTTAATATTTTTAAATAGATTGTGAGCTTCTGATTCAACCGACCTGTGTGAAAAATGTGTTATGTCATTCCCAGCAGTGCGTGTGTGTGTATTTTATTGGTCATTACAAGCGGGAATTTCAGCGTAGACTGATTTCTGTCAGCTTGGTGCCGAGTCCATATGGTTACCTTGCGAGGACATATATGGCTATATCGATTAATGTCTTACCATATGTTTATGTGGTTGAGATTTGTTGCTGTTGATTCTACGAGATAACGAGACAGTTGGTCAAGTTATTTTTACACACTGGAGTTGGACGATGACAAGAGTTGTGGTAGGGGGAAGCTGTTTTCACAAGGCGGGCTGAAAAGATTGCATCAAGGTCATTAGTGGAGTGCTTGTTGGCTCCGTAAAATTACTTGAAATACAGAATAAGAACTGACAAATGGTAAAAACTGTTTAAATAAATGGGAGTTGCCTACGAATCACTATAATCTCCGAAGCGTTAGCTTAACTTGCATTTTTGTTCATATAAGGTAATCTCAGCCAGTGAGGCTTTTGTTGTTGTTGGTTCCATTCCATGTTTATGTTCCGTATTAGTGACCCGTGCAGTCACGTGCGATGCTGTCTTTTCCTTGTTTGTGTATTGAGCAATTGGCCGTGTTGGCAGCTCATTTGTCAGATGCGTCATCGCACTGAAGGAGGGTCTCGAGGGAGATTCCTGTAAATATTAGATTTTTAGATTGTGTGTCAGCATTAATTTTAAGGGTTTTTATTAGTGTTGTGTCCCATATCCGTAAACGTTGATTTACGAGATGATTGTTCGTAAGCATCGTGGCTGTTACCCGATGTAAACGAACAGTCATCCAAGTATTCATCCCTCGTAGTTAGTCATTACGCGTACATAAAATCCCAATGCACGTTAGTGGAACTTGGATCCACATTTTTATGCGGGGGAGATCCGTCTGACTCCTCAACGTTGATAGATATTTTTGTCATGGGAAGATTCAGGGAGGAATATTATTGTTGTTGTTTATATTCATTTCATTTTTGCACAAATAATCATTAAATTATGTTATTATTTTACGTCTTGTCACTTCCTTTCTTAATTATAGTTTTAATCCTATGACCCTTGCCTCAGTAGAGCATGTTGTTTGGCGAACGTAAACATCACACTATGAACTGAACGCGACCCCTTGATCAAGATTTCTTGCATATAAACACTGCAATACTAAAGGGTTCAGTACAAAGCATATTATGTTCCTATAATGACATATGCAGCAGAAACTTGTAAATGACTAAGAGGAATGAGAGCAGAGTACAAGCAGCTGAGATGAGATTCCTGAGAAGTATGGACCAAAAACCGAGGAGAGACAGAGTAAGAAATGAAGATATACGGAAAGAACTGGGAGTACTGAAACTAAATGACATACCGGAGCAAAACAGATTGAGATGGTTTGGACATGTCAAACGGATGAATGAATTAAGGCTACCAAGACGAGCACTGGAGCGACGGATGACAGGGAAGAGAGGACGAGGAAGACCAAGAATGCGTTGGATGGACCAGGTGGAAAATAGTATTAGAAGACGGAACTTGGATTGGAACACTGTGTCGGAAGAGGAATGGTGGAACGACAGAGCAAAGTGGAGAGGAACCATATTTGCCCCCACCCAGTGTCAGCTGGAAAAGGGGAAATGAAGATGATGATCAAACCATATGGGTGACATGTTTCATTCGTCAAGCGAACATGATCAAGTAAATGTCAATAAAATCGAAATGCAAGACAATAAACTACAAAAACTCGCAAATAACTACGACCCTACACTTGTAATACGGCTAGTACTGCTGTGTTATGTTAACTTATTAGGTTGTGCTCTGCTTCTGCAGGCTGATCTGACCACAGGGACGCTCAACCACTGGCTCAGTAAGGGCTCCCTCGTCATCCTTGTGACCCACCTCTCCTTTTAATCTGCTCAAATGATAATTAACCCTTAACAACTGCCGTATGAAAATATAAGGTATGTTCAAAAAGTAACGAGCCGGAGGCATAATCACAGAAACCAGTACCTGTATGTTAGAAGTATTGGCCCTGGCTGTTGAGGCACTTGTCCCAGTGTGACACGAGGCGGTGAATGGCTGTCTCATAAAATTCCCTGGGCTGCGATGTGAACAAGTTCCGCACGTACAACTGGACGTCGGCGTCCGAGGTGAATCGTTGGCCCCGAAGAGCTCTTTTCAGGGGACTAAACATGGCGTAATCACAGGGAGAGAGGTCTGGACTGTATGGAGGGTGGCCGAGAACCTCCCCTTTGAATTTCTGCAGGAGTGCCGCGACTGTGTTGGCCGTATGAGGTCGTGCATTGTCGTGGAGCGACCACGGCGGCTATGGCGGTCACTGTCACTCGACGGTCCTGGGTAATGGGTGCATTAACCAGCTGGACGTTCTCATCGGTAATGCAGGGGGGTGCTACAGACCGGGCATCATCGGCTAACGACACCCGTCCTTCCCTGAAGCGCTTGTGCCACGCCTTGACCCTTACAAGGGACATGCTGTGTTCGCAATACACTTGTGACATCCGGCGATGAATGTCCGTTCCCCCTACTCCTTCCGCTGTCAGAAACCGAACAACACCTCTTTGCTCTTCGGTTGACGCCTCCATGTCACTGTTTGCAATCCGACTGGCAGCGTTGGACGATTGATGCATGCTGCTGCTCGCTTTGAATCGTCACGTGACGTGCACGCGTGCCCTCTAGCGACGGGCTGTGATCTTCCACGCTCTGGTCGGGACCACACCTCGTTACACACGCCACGATTAGCCGATGTCGTCACCGGTTTGCGCATTATAGCCTCCGGCTTGTTACATTTTGAACGCACGTTATATAACACGAAGACTGGTGCCGGGTCATTTTGACCCATAGTGTGTCACTCCCTTTTTGTCGTAGTCGTACTTATTTTAATGAAGTAATTTTACATCTGGTGTCTTCCTGTGAACTATTCCCACTATGAAATGAGGTTTATTTTTATTTTTGAATTTTAACATAACAATACCTTTCGAAACAGTATCATTAGCCATGATGGGGGCGGCAAAGCAGACATATTTTTTTTAACAAAGGAGCTGATGGCCAAGGTGTCCCTAGACCGTAAACATGGATCAAAAAGAACGTGAGCTAAGTTATTCTGCTGCACCAAAATAGGTGGATTTTCCCACTCTTTTTTTACAGATTGTCCCGAATAACGTAAGCCGAAGATTGTCACGTAAGGACTGGTGCCAAGGGTAAATTTAATCCGACCGTAAATAATATAGAAATGACATTGAGTGTTCCAAAAGCTATGGACATGTTACTTTTGTAGGGTGAAGTTCAAGGCTAGGAAGGAAGGTACAGTAAGCGATAGGAAATAAGGGCTGACCAAAACGAAAATATAGACCATTATTTACTCCTCGGGTCAATAATACCCTTGCGCCAGTCCTCGCGGATTAATCACAAGTACAGGGTCATTCATATAAAATAAGAACGCCAAGCGGCTGCTTTGCTCTCCGCTGTTGCGGTGACCTTCACCGAGCATGTGGCGCGCCACGGCCCCCTGCTTTAAGCGTGTGTACAATGCTGAAATCTTACTTCAGTTAGTTAGTTATTGTTGTTTTAAGGGGAGGAACTACGTGGTCATCTGCCCCTCTTAACATTGATTGAAGTATACAAATTTGGAATTAAATTTAAAATTTAGAGGTGGAAAGACCGACAATTAATGAAACAAAAAAAACAAATAATTATAAAAATAACTAAAATTTACGGAAAAACAAAAATTCGCCATTAAAAAACGAACAAGTCGTTGAGTCCTACCTTATAAAAGATGTTGGAAGTGTCGTCCTTCCTGGGTTATACAAGCATTGTATCTGGTAACCACATTCTGGCTGACGCGAGCGAGTTCTGCCACTGTAATGTTCCTGATTGCTAGCGTAATGTTTTCTTTCAGTTCCTCCAATGTGTGAGGATTTGTTCGATACACTTGTTCTTTCAGTTTACCCCACAAGTAAAAATCACACACTGTTAGATCTGGAGAACGAGGGGGAAATAGACCAACACTGATCAATCTGTCTGCAAACACTTCCGAGATTGTAAGAAGGGAATCTTCTGCTGTATGAGCAGGGGATGAATCTTGTTGAAACCACCCTTGCGATTTTTCTTCTTCCGTTAACTAATTGAAGAACGGCTTCAAAATGTTATCTTGGTACCTCTCTGCATTTACTGTCGACTCGAAAAAAAATGGCCCTATTATTCTTCCGGCACGAACAGCACACCAAACACCGATCTTCCTATCATAATGAGGGACTTCATAAACACCATTAGGGTTTTCTGCACACCAATAGCGAGAGTTATGACTGTTCACACGCCCATTAAGGTGAAACCAAGGCGTCATCCGAAAAGAACACAAGCTGTGGGTCAAATAAACGATCATTCAATGATGCAAGATACCACTCACAATATCTCACTCTTGTGGCTGGATCAGCAGGTTTTAAACATTGGGCCCGTGTAAACTTGTACGGTTTGATATGTAACAGCTTTGTAGCTCTGTATGCAGATGAAACCGAAACCCCTACTTGTTGTGCTAATTTTGTGAGTGATTTATTCGGAGACCGTTCAAGATTCTGGCCAATGTCATCTAACTTATCCTCTGTTAAAACTGTTCGTGTGCGCGTATGTTTTTATTGAGCACCGAGCCAGTAGTGTCAAACTTATTTGCAATTACGTGAATCTGTGCTGGTGAAGGTGGCACTTCATCAGGAAGTTGCTGAACAAATGCTTCACGTACCCGCCGAGCCGACTCGTACTTAAAATACGTTTTACATTAAAAAAAAAACAAGTAGTTCCGTGAAGAACTATACAGCCTATTTTCATATATCCTGCTCATGTTAATTGTCTCTATCAACATACAAAATTTCAGTTTAATTGCTGTAACAGATTCGTAGATATTGAGAACCGTTTAAATATTTCAGATGGTCGCCAGGTTGGATTTTTATTTTTGTACTATTACATTAAGATTATTGTGTACGTGTGGTATTCAAACTTCAATCGCATGATTATAACACAAGAAGTAAAAACAAGATTTTATAAGTACGCACACCAGCCATCTTGTGATCATGCAAACAATTGAAATAAATTAGATGCCAGTGGATCAACATTTGTATAAGCATTTAACGTGCAACGTTTCACGGTACTCGGATAGTTAATTCGCGAGAAACGTCCATTTAAATATTTATACTTCGCGTCGTCGCCATGTTGGATTTGTGCTCATCAGGTTATTGAAAGTCCTATAGGTGAACATATGTTCATAGTCTCTATGAACATAAAAAAATTCGGGTTGGTTGCTGTAAAAGATTCATAGATATTGAAAAACGTCTAAATATTTCGGAAGCTCGCCATTTAGGTCTGTTATATGTATAGGCCATAGAGTTATGTACCATTCAAGGACAATTATTGCCTAGGTTCATTATTCAAGGTTTCACTTCGATCGCATGATTACGACACAAGAAATAAAAACTTAATTTTAAAATTTCGCACAACCACCATCTTGAGGTTATGTAAACAATTGAATTAAATTAGATGGCAGTGCATTACAATCTGCAAAATCATTTACTGTACCACACTTCACTGCGCTCAGAGAGTTAAATCACGAGAAAAGTCTATTAAAATATTTCAAATTCGCTTGGTCGCCATGTTCGTTTTGTACTTTACAGATTTATGAAATATACATAGGTAAACTTGTATCAGTACCCTTTATCATCGTACAAAATTGCGTGGTGATATCTGTAATAGTTTCGGAGATATAGAGTGTCAGTGAAATATTTCGCACAGCCGCCATTTTGAGGTTATGTAAACAATTGAATTAAATTAGACTCCAGTGCATTACATTGTGTATAAACATTTGCTGTACCAAGTTTCATTACGTTTGGATAGTTAAATCGCGAGAAAAGTCTACTTAAAAGTCTCAACTTCGCTTGGCCACCATGTTGGTTTTGTAGTCACCAGGTTTTTTGAAAGTCTCATAGGTGAACTTCTAGTAGTGCCCTTTATCACCGTACACAATTTCAGGGCGATATCGGTAATAGTTTCGGAGATATTGAATGCTAGTGAAATATTTCGCACAGCCGCCATGTTGGATTGGTGAGACGTAACAAAATTTGAAGGGCACGGTCAAGGTTGCCGGGAATAGTGCTATGAACTTACCGAGTTTCATTGAAATCGCTCCAGTCGTTTAGATTTTGTTAGGGGGGGACACACACACACCTCACACACACACACACACACACACACACACGCACACACACACACACACACGGACAAAAGGTGATCTCATAAGCCTATTTTTTCAAAATTGAAAATAGGCTAAAAATACGATGTTGCAATGATAACTGTCTCACCATGTTAGCACTTGAGGTTTAGACTGGCGACTGAACACCTGCACGCTTACGGCAAGGTTAAGTTTGATAATGTCAATCTGTTATTTTTTTACAGTCCATCGGAACTTGGAAAAAAAAGAAAAAAACAGCCCTCTTATGTAATATGCGCGCGCTTTCAATACTACAGCAGGGGGCCGTGGCGCGCCACATGCTCGGCGAAGGTCACCACAACGGCGGAGAACAAAACCGCCGCTTGGCGTTCTTATTTTATATGAATGACCCTGCATACTCTTTATATAAAATCTTATATTCCTGCATAATATAATTGGGCATCAATTCGTATTGGCTGACTGAAAGTCATGAATCAATTATTCAAAGCTTATCCTCCCAGCTCGGCTTTATTCACGGACTCTGCGAGGGATCATTCGTCCACCTTCTGGGATCTCAACACACTTTGTCAGTGGAGACAACTTGGGATGCTGACGGACAGATTGTCCGTGTGACAGCTAACTTGGATCTAATTAAGGAATGGTCTGGGAAGGGATTCTGTACCTATTGAAAGGAACCGTCTCAGCACTTGCCTGGTGGAGAATGCTTAGCTTCTATGCCCAAGGTTGCGAGTTCAAATCCGGCCGAAGTCGTGGGATATTTTATGAATGTTAAAATCCCTCAGAATGCCTTCCTTCGGAGGGGAAGTAAAGCCGGCAGTCCCATGTCGTAGATTTATGGCATGAAAAGGAACCTTCCACTAATTACACTTGGTGAAGCCAAAATGTGTAGGTTAGAATTGATAACGCTCTATTAGCTTGCCACGGTGGGTGAGTGGATAGCGTGTCGGTCTACTAACCCCAAGATTGCAAGTTCGCTCCTGGCCGTGGTAAGTGATTTTTGAAAGGCAGCAAAAATACGACACGCATGTCATACCATGTTGGCATGTTAAAGAACCCATTTGAATTCAGTAGGCCGTGTTCATAATGGCAAAATTAATCTCGGGAGTTTCCGCCAACACAAAGTTCCTCATTTCTCTACTAGAAAGCGCTATAGTGTTCAAGGAGCTTACATATCTAACCTCCTTGACTTCCATAGTGATTCAAGGAACAACGAAATTCGACATGCAAGCTACCTTCTGGGGGTCAAATTACAAAGCTTGCAACCAGCACCCGAGGCCATACGATATTATTATTATTATTATTAGTTCCAAGGTTCGCCGCCATGTGCTGACTGCGATGTTATCTTGTAGCCAAGTCGACAAGCTAGGTGAGGTGGACGGTAGCATTTGGTAGCAGAAGTAGGAACTAATTGAAATCATTGTCTGTAGTCCTTAGCCTACTTGAATTAAAACAGATAACGCACATTAATACAGTCATCACAATTTAACACCGGTTATCAGACAGACTCTACACACACCCAACGTACACCGCGTTGTCGCAGCCCCTAAACTAAGGAATCAACCAACCAACCAACCAACCGAGGTCATTTATAATTAGTGATTTCTATTTAAATTATGCATTTTCTTTCACCCTATAGTATGCGGGTTGGATGTGATTTCCCAAAAATGGGAGCAGGATGAAGTATTTATGTCGAGAGGTGCACCCGGAGAATGTCTGGCCATACGCTAAAGTGAGATAAACGCTGTTTCTGTACTCTGCTAGCAGGTTGAAGAGCAGTTTGGAAAAAGCGTGGGCGCCCTTATCTTTGAGTTAATGGGTGTGACGACGTGCGTTTTGGATCCTGTTAGCCACTTACTACTCTCCGCTTCAGCGAAACTTGAGATGGAGTTTCTTTCACAAAGCTGCTTCTTCTCCTCACCTGTTGAACACATTAGTTTCTTGCTATCAAGTGGCTCGCCAAACTTACAGACTACTTTCACAACAAATAAACTTGCTTAGCTGTGATATTAAAGCGTCACAGCCTGTTGTATGGGAGCAAAATACACTGACGGCAAAAAGAAACACGATCACTTGAAAAATTCAACATTACTTTCATTCAAATCATAAATATGAACGCTCTAGGCTAGTACAGTATATCAGTAGTTATAGCATGGAAGTAAGGTTAATGGGTTTCCTCGATGCATACCATTCTTCATGTCATTGTTTCACTTAACAATAGCGATTCTTTGACACGATGCTGTTTCCCGCGGAAAGATGTGCGCGCCATCGCTATCGTCAACAATGCAATGTTTGTTTTTAGCCTACTTTTCACATTTTGCAAAAATGAGGAAAAAGTAGACATATGAGATCGATCCGGGAAAATGTGTGTCTGTCTGTCTGTCTGGCTGTCTGGCTGGCTGTGTGTGTCGTCGTCCCCCCCCCCCCACCCTATCAACTCCTAAACGGCTGAAGCAATCAAAACCAAATTTAATATGAGTAAAGATGTGCACCGGAATATCTCACGTCCATATTAGAAAATTATGTCAGTGCTACCAACTGCTGAAAAAACGCACTAGAAATTTGAGCTCCATGTTGGATATCTTGCAAGGTATACATGGGAGCTATTCCAAAATTGGCACACATATATATATAAGACTATTTCAGTTTAATTTCCAGGAGGCCAACCATGACAGTGTTGCCAAAATAATGTTAAGCCTTCTGATAGGTCCAATGTTTAAATGCATATAACTTCTACACTATCAATTGGATTTCAACCAAATTTTGTATGTAATATCTGTACATAAACAGATATGACTGAGCGTATTCTTAAGAGCCACCAGGGCTGCCAACTGTTAATAATTGCTCTCTTTATTTATTTTTATCCAAATACCAAGGCAATATATCAGAAAGTATGCAAGCCAACAGCTTTAAACTATCCACACGTATATTCTGACATTTTAGATTAATTTGGAGTAACTTATATACCTCAGTTCTACCAACATGATTATAAGCCTGCTGATAGGACCAATTTTTAAATACATGTAACTTCTTTACTATCAGTTGGATTTCAACCAAATTTCGCATGTGCTATGTGTATCATAACAGATATGACTATAAGTATTGTTAAGAGCAATCAGGGCAGCCAACTGTTAATAAATGCTGTCTATATTTTTTTACCCTAATATCAATATATCAGAAAGTATGCAAGCCAACAGCTCTATACTTTGCACACGTATAGCACCCGACATTCAAGATTAATTTGGAGTAATTAATACAAGGCAGTGCTGCCAACATGCCTGCCTGCTGATATGTCCATTTTTAAAATACATGTAACTTCTATACTAACAAATGGATTTCATCCAAAATTGGCACAACAAGATATCATAATAATTCAGATTATTTCTGACCAGCACACGCATGGTATTGTTGGCAACATGCTTTTACGCGTGCTGATAGATCCAGTGTCTAACTGCATGTAACGTCCATTGGACTTCAACCAAATTTTGTATTCTGTACCTTAAGAGATGGAACTAAGAATATATTCAGTCACCAGGGCTGCCAACTGTAGTGCTCTATTAGGCTACATTTTACCAGGTATATTTTGAACTAATTAGATATTTCGATATTACCAACTTAATTTTTGTCATTATTCTAGATAGGTTCATATTCTGTAAAATAATCATTGGCATGAAAAGAAGGCTGTATAGTTCTTCACGGAACTTCTTGTTTATCATTTTAAATGATCTTGTCGAGTTCGTCGTTAGGCTGGGGTCTGCCGTTACGTTACGGAGACGGGACGAAATGTACCCAGATGCACTGAGGTGTGTGACGTCATAGTACCGCTTAGTGCATGTGTTCTCTGACAATCTCTACTTCGTTAGTATAAGACAAAAATCCCCGATTCTTGGATGTCACGGGTAATCTCGAGAACCACTGGCTGGATATTGATGCAGTTTTCACCATTCTGTAAAGGATATCTCGAGGAAAGATTCTGTAGAAAAGAATTTATGTGTGATCAAAGGAATCCAAGCAGTAACGATTTCAGTGAAAGAGTCGCAAACAAACTTGGCGTCCGTGTGCTTCTTAAGCTTATGCTGGGCAAACCGTTAAAAATATCAATATACTATGAGCGTAAGAATTGGTCAGCATAAAAAGTTCTACAAAAAAGTCCGCGAGAGCATATCTCTATCTTCAATACATCGCCCAGTATAAGTGTTTTTAGACTGGATGGAAGGGGCTCGTCCCCGCGTGCTGTCGTGAGCGTGACGGCATCCCGCGCGCTTGACCTTGCCCTTGGTTAGCACATGCCGTTCGCAAGTAATTTGAAACAAGATAAGCAAGATAAGTATTATGCAGATAATTTTCTAACATGTGAAGAGTCTTTGGCTTCGAGCGAAGCGAGAAACCTCCAGCCCTTTTAGCATTTTTTAGCATTTGTAGCATTTAAAATGATACTAAGTCTAGTCTTTCAGACTGACTGTCACTTTTTCCTTTGCCACTTGTTGGGATAGGAAAAGATCAATACAGCCATACCCTCAGTTGCTCTTGTGCAATTCACAAACGAATATGCGCTTGAGGCCTGAAGATGTCGCCAGGGCAGTGGCTCTGAACGAAAATGGTGGCGCGCACATCTTTCCGCGGGAAACAGCATCATGTCAATGAATCGCTATTGCCTAGTGAAACATTGGAATGAAGAATGATAATACATCCAGGAAAACAATTAACCTTACTTCCATACAATAAACAGTAACTTATGTACTAGCCTAGAGCGAACATATTTATTATTTAAATGAAATAATTTTGGATTTTTCTAGTGATCGGTTCTTTTACCGGCCAGTGTACATTATTCCATGAGTTGAATGGTGACTCATGGTTTTTATTTTACCTTGTTCAGATGAAATAATATTTTGTACTGAACCCGATGGGGTTATGCTGACTGGAATCGAACATGGTTCTTAGAGACTGTGATCTCAGTGTAAAGGTTCCACCAGGAAGCGAACCAGAGATCTGTACAGGGAGTTTCTTGGTAAAAACCCCTCGAAAGAAATGTATATTTAATCACTGGTGTGATTTTTGATGAAATGGCATTATTTATTAAAATAATGTAGGAAATAATGAGCAGATTATATCATTATAAGACGATTTGGTGTAAGCTATTGGAGGCTTGAAGCACAGAGGAGGGCAGAGATGACATTTACTAATTGGCCCAGAATTGTGGGTTGGTCCCAGTGGAGCCACGTCCATCTCTGTCACCCCATTATGTCGTCTGGAGCAGGGGTGAGGCCTGAATAATGACATAGTTATTCCCCGACGGAGAATGGATTTGGAGTAGGGGCGGAGAAATGCCCAGAGAAATCATTGATTACTCGTGATTGGAGTAACGAAGCGAGATGAGAGTTGCACACAGGTGAATATCTTGGCAAGAAGATAATTTTAGAGTCTTTTACCTGCGAAATTGGTGCATATTTAGTGATGTGCGTAAGGACTGTAAAACGACCATTGTTCGCGGATGGATGTGAAGATGTTGCCGGGGGTTTCCCGTTAGGTAGCGTCCCACGCCATGGAGAAAGGAATTAATATTAATTAATTGAACGAGCGATTCCTTTGCACACAGATAGTTTTGGGACCTGTGAAGAGAGAGGAACACAATGATCATGGTTTGAAGACCTGAATCATGCTGTGAGAGGAGCCAAGATTACGCGGGAAGATGTTGCTCTACTTTCTGTGGAAATCCGATATAAGGGAGTAGACCCCAGGAGGAGCTCTCAGCTATGCTCAGTTGAAACTCAGTTGTCACGCAGTCTACATGCCGCCAAGCGCAGTTACAGCCAGTTACAGTCTTACTCAATTGTCAATTGTAGCACAATGGCAATAAGTTGCAATCAGTATGCAGCAAATATGCAGCAGTACGAGACAGCGTGTAAGTCGCATACAGAAGTCTTCAAATAAGTTACGTGCAGTCTTCGAGTGAAACTTCAGTCAGCTACAGCCAGGTTGAAGCAAGTTCGTCAAGGCAAAACGCATGACGGATCTATTCATCAAGACGCCGAACAAAGACTGGTATGTGTAAAAGAAACAGTAAATATGTTTGTATGAATAATAGTCGTGATACAGGCATAATCAGCAGCACGAACTATGACGTGTTCAGTTATGAAGCACCGTAGAGACTAACGGTAGCACTATTGTACATAATTATTTGTGAAAGTGTTGAACTTTATTAAGCGCAATGTGTATAGTATTAACTAATCGTATATGTGTAACTACGATAGAATGCGCTAAAGAAACTCTACTAAGTGTTTGGTATTGCCATGAGAGTACCAGATGTTAACGCTCATGTTTGGGAGCCAGCGTATTGATGTAACGCAGGACGCTTACTGTAGGAGTAATGATCGTCATAAAAACTGTTGGAGAGTTCCGAGAGCAGATAACCAGACTTTCAATCAGGAGTTGGTAACGTAAGATGCCGTCGACACCTGCAATTTCGATCTCTGCTAGGGAATTTCAGCATTGAAGTGTGTATAAAGTGACGAGTGTTCAGTGTAATGCATGTGTAAAAATATCATTTAAAGTAGTGTTTGATGAAGTGTTTCACATGTTTGGGGAGTGATAACTTCCTGAAAGGTATGCAACGTGTCGTGTTGGTGATAGAAATTATGTGTAATCAAATGTGTGTAAACAAAAGAAATATGTCGCGTTAAACCCATTATGGCGGGCGACATGGAAGAATATGATTGGTCGGAGCCACCTTAGATGCCTATAGAGATGTAAGTACCCCACAAATTATGGTTATGATTATGTAGAAGTATGGACCGCTGCATGTCTGTGATTCCGTAAAGATATTGTGAATTCCTTATAGATGCCAGTAAAAATCAGTTAGGAGGCTGATCCTCCATGTTTAATCAGTATTGAGTTGATTTTGATAGAGTTGAGATGTTGATTTGCATCATTAAGTGGAGTAATTATTCCCACTATGAATTAAGAATGGCAATCAGTTATGTAAATGCAACGAACGCGATTGTTCGAGTTTAAAACGTCTAGCTATGTCGGAAATTTTGGTAATTTATGTGAGAATAATAATAAATAATGATTTTGGTCATTTATGTCAGTGAGAAATGATGATATAATAATAATGGTTATTAAGAGTATGAATGAACACATCAGGAAACAAATAAATGTTGTAAGCGAGAATTATTAACGCTAAGTGCAAGACTTATCAATCTAAGCAGGAAGATGTTACAGTGAGATTACATTTCAGTAATTATGGAAAGAAGTTTTATATCAGAATATTGCATATATTCAGTAATGATACCAGTAATGAAAGAGCTTTTAGTGGATTGAATTTGCAGCTTAATTGAGAAGCTTATAGAGTAAATGTTAGATTTCTCTTAATATTATAGGTCGGAGTGTCGTAGCATGGAGCATTAGGGGCCAGATAGTCTATTCTACGTATGAATTCTCCTATGTCGTGGACATTGTTGGAGATATTATTTATTCCAGAGTTTTAGTGAGGGACCCTAACTCTGAAGAAAGGATTGAAATGTGTTCCGGACTGGAATCTTGATAGGGTCGAGGAAACAAGGACACCTCGCAGCTCTATGATTTCCCGAGAACTTATTGATGAGTTATTTACGCTCGTTGGCAGCGAAAACTCATGGCGACAGTGGTTTTCTGCGCCTATATTTATACTTGAGACATCGGTCAACCGCCAGGCTCATGCATTGCGAACCCCGAACCTTCATGTTGAATGGACCCATGTGAGGCCATTAATTAATCGTTATCCTCGACGTAGGAATAATTACAAAAGCTCATTCAATACCTGTTGGCATAATAGTCAATTAAGATCCTTTGGGAACATGTGTGTCGGTCAGGACACAGTATTTATCTTGTAAATCTTCACTGCTTAGAGAGAGGGAGGCTTTCAAACTTTTAGAAAGGTCGAGATAATTGGTGAAACGACCCATTCCACTTTCTATTGTGTAGCGACTTCCTTAGCCGAGGGTCGGTGCTAGCCACCCGGGCCGCTCAGGCAAGTTATAAAGGGAAGAGAGTCTAGACCTTGTTGAAAAGGACATATAATGCAAGATTGTTATGTTGAGTATTATAGCCATGTGGTTTGTGAACACATGGATAATTATAGTTCATCCTGATGGTTCATTATTTTAGCTATCTGACGAATAGTTACATGATATATTTGTACTGTCACTGGAGCCAAGTCATGTAGTTGGTTACTAGATGCCAATCGCCATGAGCGCGAGGTAGTCTATCGTACAATCCGACATAAGCTATAACGTAACGTTTTATCTAGGAATCACAGACAGCGTGCGGGGAAACCATATAATTGGAGGATGTGTAGGGGGTAGCTTACATAATTATGGAGTTGCACGTCGATTTTGGTGCAACGTCCAAATAGGTAAATGCATGCAAAGCATTTCATTGGTGAGAAGAAAAATATTAAAACACGCACGGCACACATAATTGTTTAACATAAAGAGGTTTAAGGAATAATCCTTGTTGTAATATTAAAGAAGTCACATTGTATGACTGTTATGTTAATGTACAGTTTGTTTTGAAGTCGTAGGTGCATCAGCGCACTAGTATATCCTTGTGAAGTTCACAGAAGGGTAAAGCCTTATGGCTAGGTATGACTTTGTTGTGATTTTATATTTGTTTACTTGTGGATTGTGGAAGTAAAAATTTTGTTTGCTTTATTTTATGCTTTTTGGGTATTGTTTTGTGTTTGAAGCCATGATTTATTTTACTGGATTAAAGTTTTAGAATAGAGTTGTGCCTTATCATTGTAGAGTTGATACCTTTTAGCCTCAAATCCAAAATATGCACTGCTAAATTGGGGTTACCGTACACGCCTGAGAGCTGATGCTAGCTGGAGGCAGATGCATATTATCCATCGAGATTACTCACATGGGTACATGGGAATTGATGTCCTATACTGTGATTTGAGCTAAAGGTACGACTAAAGTCGGTCAGATTTAATGCACGCAACTCTATTAAAGTAAGAATTAACGAAGTAGGGTGTGACCGCTCCTAATCCATAGCTAAGTTCCGATACGTATATATAAATTTTGATAGATACGATAGATAGTACATATTCTCTATTAATTTATCATGGCGTGGCCTAAGTGGGGCTTTCGGCAGTAAAAACCACTCCCTGAACAGTTTTTATAGTAAATTAGAATATGGCCGATGTCCTACTAATACCACCCTCTGATCTCATTTATCATGGCGCCCAGAATACGTGGAGCTTATGGGATTTAGGGAAAACCCATAGATTTTTTATGGTATTTCATGGGGAAAACCATAGTAATTGTTTTGCCTCAAACTGTGTTTGAGTGATTTTTGAATTCAGTAGGCTTTTGAGGTAACGCAGAATCTCTCTATTGAGAAGAGAATGGCCTAAGGGTACGAGCGTTACTTACCCAATCCACAATCTACCATAATATTATCAGGTTTTGTACGACTTCACAATATGTGTGCAGTGTTTGATGTTTCTCTTCGAAACGTATCCACATATTTTTCCAGGAAGCCTGCCTGCATATTTAAGTGTGTTATTGGAAAATGTCAGGTACGCAGGAGATCTTGCAAGTTATTGCAGGACTGAAACAGCATTTTGATGCTGCTCACGAGCAGAGTAAACTGGAAACCAAAGCGTTCCAGGATAGTATAAACACTCGGTTAGATGAGAACCAGAGAGAGTTAAATAACAGGTTAGATGCCAATCAGGAGGCAATTAATGCAAATCAGGTTGCAATGGATAATAACCAGATTGAATTAAACAACCGTTTAGATGCAAATAAAGCTGAATTGAGTAGTCGGTTAGATGCAAATCAGGTTGCACTAGATAATAAGTTAGGTCAAATGCAAGAGGTTATTAAGACCGAAGTAACAGATACTGTTGTAAGCATTGTATCGGAAATGCAGGTAAATACTGACAAACGTTTCGAGGCTATAGAAGCCAAACTTGAGGGTAATTTGCAAGCGTGTAGGCATGCTCAGGAGCAAACCAATAGTAAATTAGAGGCGTTGTCTAACGATATTAAGGATATTCAGATCCAAAATGAGGCGAATCTCGAACGCCAAGCGAAACAGTTCGCCGAGTTTACAAAAACAGTAGACCAGAGATTAGAGGAGAACGACTCCAAATGGGACCAGAAATTGAAAAGCTACGCTAGAGCAATTAACGGTGACCTCAAGAAACAGGACCAGAATATATTAGGTCAATGCCAGGAAATAGGCGAAATTAAGGCTATCGCTCATGAAAGTAAGGAGCTGGTAGGCAACGTGAAAAGTCAGATGGGTAAAGTTCATAAAGAACTGGACCAAGTTCAGAGTGATATTGTCATGGTCAATAAAAGACAAGAGGAAAATAGAGGCGAGATCGCCAAGGTCCGGAATGAATTGTCTAAAGTCAATGGACACATTCAAGATGAAATTAAAGGTCTGAGAGAAGAACTCGAAATAAGAGAAGGCCAGAAAACAGAGGCAAGCGACAAGACCCTTGCTCAAATTAAAGAGGACGTAGAGGATGAAATATCCCATATCAAACAAAGTCTGAAAGAAGACAAGGTGAAAATTTTTCAAGTAGCCGAGGAAAACCGAGATAGGCTTACAAGAATAGAAAAAGAAGTCATTACTCGCCTAGAAAGAGCAGAAATGCGCCATAACCAAATGGAGACTAGGATAATAGCACAGGAGGAGACACTTCTGAAATATCCTAAGTCAAGCGAAGGCAGCATAGAGGATATGAGAAAAACAAGGTGGGCAGACCTAGAAACCCAACCTATAAGCAGGAACGCTGCAGGCGCAGGAGAAAGTCCTTACATGACGCCAGGTGTACCAATTGCGGCATCGACGCCACATGAAAACGCGATGCACACCCAGGTGATAAACGTCATTAGGGCAAGCGAAGAAAAACCTAGGAAATTTTCAGGTAGTCACTGTAGTATGACACCAAAATATTGGTTAAAGGAAGTGACTGAATATCTCAATGATGCACGAATACCGCAGGAGCGTAGGCTACGTGCTATAGAGAAGTTAACAGAGGGGGAGTGCGCATTATGGTTTCGCAGCTTCCGTTACACTTTTGATACTGTTGAGGAATTCCGCGAGGCATTCTTGAAGAGATATTGGGACGCCGCGACTCAGCAGAATTTACGGCTGGATTTGTATGCCAAAAAGTACAGCACGAACAACCCGACGAAGTACGCAGAATTCTTCATATCGCAGATGTGTCGTTTTAAAGAGCTGGATCAAAAACCTAGTGAACTGGAGCTATGCATTGCTATCGCCAAACAGCTTCCATACGAGATCCAAAGGCTACTAATCTCGGCTAATGCGAAAACTGCTATGGAAATGGAGACAGTTCTAAGGCAACTGGACCTCACCACAGCAAATACTATGCGTCAGAGTCGAACCGTGGAACAAGTCCACGTGACCAACACACAGACTGACCAACAGCAAGCTCCAAGGAACAACAAAGCCACGAGCACAGAAACTTTAGATTCCTATGGACGGCAATGGGAACAGGAACCCAGAAAATGGCAGTCAAGGTACAAAGGAAATGCTAATAAAGCAGGAAGAGGTCGAAGTTCGTGGAATAAACACAATAACAGGGGCAAACCGTACCATAACAATGGAGGTAATAATGGCCAGGAAGGCAATAATAGAAATTGGAGACCCCAAGAGAGAAGAAATAACTTCGATGACGAGGCAGAAGAGCTATATCATGCTTCTTTGCGATACCTCGAAGAAAGGGGAGATGAGCCCCAGAAACCACAAGTCCGCTGGCAAGAAGTCATGCAGAACAGGACATCGCCAGACAGATATGGAGATGGAGCTAAGAGTTTGGAACTACAGCGCAGCGAACAGGAGAGAAGGAACTCCAAAGGGGCGGGCGCTGAAGAAAAAAAAAACGCCAAAATTAGAAGAGCTCGAGACTGATGGATGGAAGTCTATTAACATCATCAATTGGATAGCCAAACCAGAAGAATTGATTGAGGATACAGGAGGACCACAGGTCATGGTCAAGAGAGAATTGCCTATTATAATTGTGAGAGTGGCAGGATTAAAAGTCAGAAGTCTGTTAGATACTGGATCAACAGTAAGCCTGATGACACAAGCTCTATATAATGAAATAGCCCGGAGAGAGAACATTTTGAAGATACCGATCTCCAGTGTCAAAATTAAAGGGGTAATTCCAGACAGAACAATGATATGTAAATACCAGGTATTCCTAGATTTACAGATAGGAGGCTCTATTTTCTCACAGAGTTTCCTGTTAGTAAACAAACTACCTTATAACCTACTTATTGGGGCAGAGTTTATAAGGGAATACAGAGTGATAATTGACCTAGCACAGGACAGGGTTATGTTCCATGTGAATGAAGAAGCTGAAGGCTTAGAGGTCGCACTCAATGAAATTGAACCAGGATCCAGTGAACAAGTATGGCATACATACAGGGATGTGGCTGATGAAGAAGTGTTAGCTATTGAGCAGTTAGAAGCGGAGCTCAAAACACTAGCTACAGACTTGGAAAAAAATCTGGAACCCAAATTGGAAGAATACATTTCGGAGAAGCTAGAAGAAGCGAAAATTGGGCTAAAAGAGAAGGAAAATTTAAAGCAGTTATTGCTGGAACAGAAGGAAGTCTTTGATTCGAGACCTGGTCGGATAAAGAACTTCACTTATGCTTTTCAAGTCAGTGATTGGACACCATTTAGGCAGAAACCCTACCCTATAGCTGAAAAGCATTATGCTAAAGTGAAAGAGGCAATTCAGGAGATGTTGGAGGCCGGCGTTATTGAGAAAACACCTACGCCTTATGTAAGTCCATTGGTAATTGTACCAAAGTCAGACGGATCTGTCAGAGTCTGCCTGGACCTGAGACGCTTAAATTTGAGAGTTATTCCGGAATTTGACCAAGTGCCACCTATTAAAGAGATCCTCAGGAAGTTTAGAGGGAAAACTATATTCTCAAATTTGGATATCACATCCAGTTTCCACCATCTTGAATTAGAGAAGAAAACTAGTCTGTTGACAGGATTTATGTTTGATCAACATACATTCACATTTTTAAGGCTACCTTTTGGGTTGAAAACAGCTGGTTCAGCCCTGATAAGAGCGTTAGATCGCAATCTATCAGATGAGGTTAAAGAGAGTACCATCAGATATGTAGACGACATTCTACTCACATCAGAATCTCTGGAGGAGCACATGAGAGACCTGAAGAAGTTGCTAGATGACCTTCGAGAAGCGAACTTTAAGGTCAATATCAAGAAATCGCACTTCTGTCAGAGGGAAGTTAAATTCCTAGGGCATGTTATTGATGTAAATGGAGTGAAGCCTAATCCAGATAAATTGGAGGTAATTCGGAATTTCCCTCGACCCACGAAAGTTAAGCACGTCCGACAGTATTTGGGAGTAATTGGATTCTTTTCGAACCACTGCCCAAACTATACTGCGACAGTAGCACCACTGCAGGACCTATTGAAGAAAGGCGGCAGATGGAATTGGACGGAGCAATGTCAGGAAGCATTCGTGAGGTCAAAACAAATGCTTTTGGAATATGTGAAACTGGGATACCCAGATTATACCCAGAAGTTCATCATACAGACGGATGCATCACTTATTGGGATTGGAGCGATGCTATTCCAGGAAAATGTTGACCAGCCTGAGAAGAAAGTTTTTATCGCCTTTATAAGCAGAAGACTGAGAGCCCATGAGAAAAACTACACGATCACAGAGATAGAATTGCTCGCAATTTTGTACGCGTTGCAATCGTGGCACAAACTCGTGTACGGCTTCCGAATAGTTCTGAGAACAGACCATAAAGCTTTAACATTTTTGTTAAAGACGGATTTGTCTAGTCAGAGATTGACAAGATGGTCCCTGTATATCCAGCAATTTAATGTGGAAATAGAATACTGTCCAGGGAAAGAGAATGTAATACCGGACATATTAAGTCGTTACCCTAGAGAAGAAGAAGTACTAGCGGTCCAGATTGAGAATCGAGATCAGAAGACGTTGGATGACTTAAGGAACATTACCAACCTACAACGCGAAGACCCATGGTTGAAGATGATAATCGATTACTTCGAGGGACGCTTAGCAAGGGGAACTGCGATATACATAGAGGCGGAGGCATTGGCAACAGATTATGTATGGTATAATCAGATATTACACAAGTGGGACGATGTGGATCACACACGTCAAAGGATTGTAATTCCTGCATCTTTGCAGAGGAGATTAGTATGGCTAGCCCACAGAGCATTTGGACATCCTGGAATAGATAAAATTTGTGCTCTGTTGAAGGAAGCATTTACTTGGCCAAAATTGAGAGAAACGGTGAGAAATGCTATTAGAACATGTGATCTTTGCCAAAGGGTAAAGCCGAATCCCTTTTTAATGAGGCAACGACCTATCCCGTTGTTACCAGAGAAGCCAAGGCAGCTATTGAGTATCGACAACTTTGGACCATTGCCTAGAGCACGTAGAGGCAATAGACACATTTTTGTAGCCATGGATGTATTTTCGAAAATGGTGGTGTTGTGCCCCATTCAAAAGACAAGTTCAAAACAGGTCTTGAAGCGCCTGAAAGAGAGAGTTATTCCGATTCTTGGGAAGCCGGATAACATTCTCTCGGACCACGGAAGTTGCTTTACTAGTGCAGAATTTCGTCGAGAACTGGAAACTCTAGGAATTAGGCAGATTTTATCTACCATCCGCCATCCTGAGGCAAGTCCCGTTGAAAGAGTAATGAGAGAGGTCCAGAAATACATGAAGATCTACTGTTCTGAAGCGAATTGGCGTTGGATTGAATTTCTAGAAGTCATTGAATACTGTATAAATAATACTGTACATGAGGCGACAGGTCAGGTTCCCGTTACTCTACATCTGGATCAGAGACCAGAGAGACCGTGGAATGGTGTTATCCCATTACCTGTAGACGCACAGCCCGGTAGAGAATTGAGGATCCAACGAACCTTTGAATATCTCAAAGCACAGGCGGAGAGACGTCAGAGAAGGAATCGTGCGAAGAGGTATCATAAACCGCTTCTCGTGGGACAGAAAGTTTTAATTAAGAAACCCGCCAGTTCAGATCCAGAGGCACGGAAGTATAAAAAGTTTAATTTTTCTTACCACGGCCCGTTCGAGGTGATAAGAGACCTCCAGAACAATGCATACAGGTTAAGGCATTTAGAGAATGGAAACGAGGTCGTTATGAACATAGCCAACTTAAAAGTTTATTACTCGCCAGAAGAATTCGACGAACCAGAAGAAGAATTAGTAACGCACACCCAACTCAACGTGGAGAGCGGAGGCAGCCAAACAGGCAGACCTGAATGTTGGAACGGCGAGACGGGACGAGAAGCAGACAGTTTACCCAGTGTAAGCGGAGAGCAGAAAGAATGCCAGTGTTTGCGAGAATTCTATGAAGAAATGGTCAGAGTGGCTAGAGAGGTTGAGGCTGTAAACGCGACCCTTCGCAGGGAGAATAGACAGCTCAGAAACAAGGCCGAGTGTGGAAGGGGGAACACTACTAACCCACTCGCAGCCAGACAAGGTGAAGGACCCCCGACGTAAACACAGACGGTGGTCGACAGTCAGCTGGTTACTTATATAAGCCACTTGCATTGGACTTTTATAAGTTTTGCAAGGGGAACATGAACCCGATGGGGTTATGCTGACTGGAATCGAACATGGTTCTTAGAGACTGTGATCTCAGTGTAAAGGTTCCACCAGGAAGCGAACCAGAGATCTGTACAGGGAGTTTCTTGGTAAAAACCCCTCGAAAGAAATGTATATTTAATCACTGGTGTGATTTTTGATGAAATGGCATTATTTATTAAAATAATGTAGGAAATAATGAGCAGATTATATCATTATAAGACGATTTGGTGTAAGCTATTGGAGGCTTGAAGCACAGAGGAGGGCAGAGATGACATTTACTAATTGGCCCAGAATTGTGGGTTGGTCCCAGTGGAGCCACGTCCATCTCTGTCACCCCATTATGTCGTCTGGAGCAGGGGTGAGGCCTGAATAATGACATAGTTATTCCCCGACGGAGAATGGATTTGGAGTAGGGGCGGAGAAATGCCCAGAGAAATCATTGATTACTCGTGATTGGAGTAACGAAGCGAGATGAGAGTTGCACACAGGTGAATATCTTGGCAAGAAGATAATTTTAGAGTCTTTTACCTGCGAAATTGGTGCATATTTAGTGATGTGCGTAAGGACTGTAAAACGACCATTGTTCGCGGATGGATGTGAAGATGTTGCCGGGGGTTTCCCGTTAGGTAGCGTCCCACGCCATGGAGAAAGGAATTAATATTAATTAATTGAACGAGCGATTCCTTTGCACACAGATAGTTTTGGGACCTGTGAAGAGAGAGGAACACAATGATCATGGTTTGAAGACCTGAATCATGCTGTGAGAGGAGCCAAGATTACGCGGGAAGATGTTGCTCTACTTTCTGTGGAAATCCGATATAAGGGAGTAGACCCCAGGAGGAGCTCTCAGCTATGCTCAGTTGAAACTCAGTTGTCACGCAGTCTACATGCCGCCAAGCGCAGTTACAGCCAGTTACAGTCTTACTCAATTGTCAATTGTAGCACAATGGCAATAAGTTGCAATCAGTATGCAGCAAATATGCAGCAGTACGAGACAGCGTGTAAGTCGCATACAGAAGTCTTCAAATAAGTTACGTGCAGTCTTCGAGTGAAACTTCAGTCAGCTACAGCCAGGTTGAAGCAAGTTCGTCAAGGCAAAACGCATGACGGATCTATTCATCAAGACGCCGAACAAAGACTGGTATGTGTAAAAGAAACAGTAAATATGTTTGTATGAATAATAGTCGTGATACAGGCATAATCAGCAGCACGAACTATGACGTGTTCAGTTATGAAGCACCGTAGAGACTAACGGTAGCACTATTGTACATAATTATTTGTGAAAGTGTTGAACTTTATTAAGCGCAATGTGTATAGTATTAACTAATCGTATATGTGTAACTACGATAGAATGCGCTAAAGAAACTCTACTAAGTGTTTGGTATTGCCATGAGAGTACCAGATGTTAACGCTCATGTTTGGGAGCCAGCGTATTGATGTAACGCAGGACGCTTACTGTAGGAGTAATGATCGTCATAAAAACTGTTGGAGAGTTCCGAGAGCAGATAACCAGACTTTCAATCAGGAGTTGGTAACGTAAGATGCCGTCGACACCTGCAATTTCGATCTCTGCTAGGGAATTTCAGCATTGAAGTGTGTATAAAATGACGAGTGTTCAGTGTAATGCATGTGTAAAAATATCATTTAAAGTAGTGTTTGATGAAGTGTTTCACATGTTTGGGGAGTGATAACTTCCTGAAAGGTATGCAACGTGTCGTGTTGGTGATAGAAATTATGTGTAATCAAATGTGTGTAAACAAAAGAAATATGTCGCGTTAAACCCATTATGGCGGGCGACATGGAAGAATATGATTGGTCGGAGCCACCTTAGATGCCTATAGAGATGTAAGTACCCCACAAATTATGGTTATGATTATGTAGAAGTATGGACCGCTGCATGTCTGTGATTCCGTAAAGATATTGTGAATTCCTTATAGATGCCAGTAAAAATCAGTTAGGAGGCTGATCCTCCATGTTTAATCAGTATTGAGTTGATTTTGATAGAGTTGAGATGTTGATTTGCATCATTAAGTGGAGTAATTATTCCCACTATGAATTAAGAATGGCAATCAGTTATGTAAATGCAACGAACGCGATTGTTCGAGTTTAAAACGTCTAGCTATGTCGGAAATTTTGGTAATTTATGTGAGAATAATAATAAATAATGATTTTGGTCATTTATGTCAGTGAGAAATGATGATATAATAATAATGGTTATTAAGAGTATGAATGAACACATCAGGAAACAAATAAATGTTGTAAGCGAGAATTATTAACGCTAAGTGCAAGACTTATCAATCTAAGCAGGAAGATGTTACAGTGAGATTACATTTCAGTAATTATGGAAAGAAGTTTTATATCAGAATATTGCATATATTCAGTAATGATACCAGTAATGAAAGAGCTTTTAGTGGATTGAATTTGCAGCTTAATTGAGAAGCTTATAGAGTAAATGTTAGATTTCTCTTAATATTATAGGTCGGAGTGTCGTAGCATGGAGCATTAGGGGCCAGATAGTCTATTCTACGTATGAATTCTCCTATGTCGTGGACATTGTTGGAGATATTATTTATTCCAGAGTTTTAGTGAGGGACCCTAACTCTGAAGAAAGGATTGAAATGTGTTCCGGACTGGAATCTTGATAGGGTCGAGGAAACAAGGACACCTCGCAGCTCTATGATTTCCCGAGAACTTATTGATGAGTTATTTACGCTCGTTGGCAGCGAAAACTCATGGCGACAGTGGTTTTCTGCGCCTATATTTATACTTGAGACATCGGTCAACCGCCAGGCTCATGCATTGCGAACCCCGAACCTTCATGTTGAATGGACCCATGTGAGGCCATTAATTAATCGTTATCCTCGACGTAGGAATAATTACAAAAGCTCATTCAATACCTGTTGGCATAATAGTCAATTAAGATCCTTTGGGAACATGTGTGTCGGTCAGGACACAGTATTTGTCTTGTAAATCTTCACTGCTTAGAGAGAGGGAGGCTTTCAAACTTTTAGAAAGGTCGAGATAATTGGTGAAACGACCCATTCCACTTTCTATTGTGTAGCGACTTCCTTAGCCGAGGGTCGGTGCTAGCCACCCGGGCCACTCAGGCAAGTTATAAAGGGAAGAGAGTCTAGACCTTGTTGAAAAGGACATATAATGCAAGATTGTTATGTTGAGTATTATAGCCATGTGGTTTGTGAACACATGGATAATTATAGTTCATCCTGATGGTTCATTATTTTAGCTATCTGACGAATAGTTACATGATATATTTGTACTGTCACTGGAGCCAAGTCATGTAGTTGGTTACTAGATGCCAATCGCCATGAGCGCGAGGTAGTCTATCGTACAATCCGACATAAGCTATAACGTAACGTTTTATCTAGGAATCACAGACAGCGTGCGGGGAAACCATATAATTGGAGGATGTGTAGGGGGTAGCTTACATAATTATGGAGTTGCACGTCGATTTTGGTGCAACGTCCAAATAGGTAAATGCATGCAAAGCATTTCATTGGTGAGAAGAAAAATATTAAAACACGCACGGCACACATAATTGTTTAACATAAAGAGGTTTAAGGAATAATCCTTGTTGTAATATTAAAGAAGTCACATTGTATGACTGTTATGTTAATGTACAGTTTGTTTTGAAGTCGTAGGTGCATCAGCGCACTAGTATATCCTTGTGAAGTTCACAGAAGGGTAAAGCCTTATGGCTAGGTATGACTTTGTTGTGATTTTATATTTGTTTACTTGTGGATTGTGGAAGTAAAAATTTTGTTTGCTTTATTTTATGCTTTTTGGGTATTGTTTTGTGTTTGAAGCCATGATTTATTTTACTGGATTAAAGTTTTAGAATAGAGTTGTGCCTTATCATTGTAGAGTTGATACCTTTTAGCCTCAAATCCAAAATATGCACTGCTAAATTGGGGTTACCGTACACGCCTGAGAGCTGATGCTAGCTGGAGGCAGATGCATATTATCCATCGAGATTACTCACATGGGTACAGTACCAATAGCTAGCAGATCCAATGTCCATTAAACTGAGAGCATTGAAGGTAACTAACTTACTCCAGTGTGGCAGACCTCTATCATTTATTATTTTTGTTCAGATTAAGGATACGTCATGCTAGGTTCACTAACTCATCAGGCTGCGTGGCTCAGCGGTAACGTACTCACTTTCTGTGCCCAAGGTTGCAGGATCGAATCCTGGCGCAGTCAGGTGGTATTTGAGGGTGCGCAATTACGAGGGAGCCGTGTCAGTAGATTTAATGGCACGTTCAAGATCCCCTTGGGGACAAAATTCCGGCACCCTGGCGTCTCTAAAAGCCACAGTAGTTAAAAGGGGCGTAAAACCAATAACATTATTACATTCACTCGCTCGTGCCTGATGAGAAGGGAAGACTCTCCCGCCCACAATCACCACCCACTCCCCCTCCATTCTGTGACAGTGGAGGGGCCTACATTTTAACTGACAGTGAGTGTGTGGATATTACTGATCTACGAAGAAAGTTGGGTATCCGCAATAACGCTCAATTTTATATTACGACCACCTCCTAATGCAGGGTTCGCCAACGCGAGCACTTAGTGCTTGCGCGCACCGGTGCTTTATTCCCTCCCCTCTTTCCTCACCATGAAGTGGCGGTAGCAGAGTCAGACTTGGATGATGAGCAATGGATCGCTGACCTCGCTTTCATGAAAGACATCAAGGTAGTATTTAAGTGATTGAAATATCTCGTTGCAAGCAAAAATAAATTAATCAGTACTATGTGTGATCGTATTGAAAGTTTCAAATTGCAGCTTGTACTTTTTAAAAGTCAGCTTCAAGAAGACATTGGGACTATTTTCCCTATCTAAGATCGTTGAATTTAAGTACTTATGAACACATCAGTGAGTACACAAAAGCGTCACAGTCATTGCATAAAGAATTTGAAGATAGGTTTGAAGAAATAAAACAAGTAAAACCGGCACTCAAAATTTTTATGACGCCTTTTTTGGTGCACCCAGAGGATGCCTTATCAAGTCTCCAAGTTGAACTGATAAAACTACAGTGCGATTCAATTTTGACAGACCGCTATTATCATTACAATGGCGATTTGATTTAATTTTATAAAGGTGTTGAGGAACAAGAATTCCCGAGGATTCATGTCCTTGCCCTGAAATGTGTTGCTATGTTCGGAACAACGTTCGTTTGCGAACAAATGTTTTAAATTTTGAATATTAACAAACAAAAATAAGGTCAAGTTTGTCTGATGCTTCCTTGGAAGCTATACTTCGGATTGCAACTGCCAAAACGATTGTTACAAATATCGGAAAAGTAGTGGCTTCAAAGCGATGCCAAATATAAGCAATGATTGCTGAAAATTAGTTCAAAATCAGGAGCGCAATAAAATTTCTGTTTGTACACAAAATGGTCATTATTATTATTATTATTGTTGTTATTATTATTCGTCTTCATACCCGTACGCCACCTGACACGCGCTGATTTGCCCAGCCCCATTCACCAAACAACAACAACAACAACAACATGACTCTCGCCTCACTAAGCACTGCCACTACACCTCCCTCTCCTATAGCAATCTGGCACAGTCAGCAGGCATTTGAGGGTGCGAAAATGTGAGGGAGCCTTGTCAGTAGATTTACTGGCACGTTAAAGATCCCCTTCGGGGCAAAATACTAGAACCCCGGCATCTTTAAAAGCCAGAGTAGTAAAAAGGGACGTACAACACATAACATTAATTATTTCCTAAGTTATAGCAGAGCCGGCAGGTGCTCGCGAAGCAGCTTAGTTGGCGTGGCCTGTCCTAGTGCAATAGCTAGCATTATTGCCTGTCGCCCCAGAGGTCCGGGTTCAATCCCTGACTCGGGAAAAAATGTTAATTCTGGTCTGAGGGCTGGAACGGGGTACCCTCAGCCTCGTGAGCCAAAACTGAGAAGAGATGGGTTTGATTCACATCTCAGCCATCTTGGAAGTCGTATTCCGTAATTTTCTCACTTCTACGCCAAGCAAATGCCGGTATGGTGCCTAACTTAAGGCCACGGCCGCCTCTTTCCCAACCCTCCTCTGAATGTCAAATACAACCCTTGTTCTTTTCCGATCCCGTATCCATATCCGAGGCCTAGGAAGTCTTTTCCTTCCCCGCCTTAATTGGCCCTTATTTCAACTTTCTGATCTCTCATTCTTCGAGACGTCAGACCTCTTCTGTTCTTTTCTTCATGATATTATGTCCTGCCTTCTGCTCAAGGCCATTAATGAGGCAGGGTGTGTGTAACCCCACCACTTTTGGTGCACCCTCGATAGTGCTTCACCCTCAAGGGATCACGGCTGGCGAGTTCGGGAGTTGGTGACCCCGAGGGATTCCTGAGCTGGGTCCGTCTTTTTCGCCCTTTTCCATTGCCTCTGGGGTGGACTCTCTCATCTTCCCCTTCCCGTCATGGCTCTCACTCCTTCCAAGTCCACCAATCCTCATTCTTCCAGAGTTGAGGGCATTTTTTTCCTCCTGTCCTTTATTTGCCTTATTCTTAGTTAACCATTTCTTCTTGTAGTACGGGGGTGCCCAACCGTTTTAGCCTACCTTCGATTTTTGCCAAAAAAATGAAAGTAGATTTATAACATCAATACAGGGCGAAAAATCGTGTGTCTGTGTGTGTGTGTCTGTGAGCCTGTGTGTCTGTGAGTGTGTGTACTCTGAATGTCTGTCCCCCTCTATCAATTCGAACACAGTGAAACCGAATTAAACAAAATTTGGTACAGAGGTTGCACTAGCAAAGGGCACCTCAGTGTCATGTTTTATATCGCCGCCATCTTGACGGAAACGGAATGGCGGCCACCCAAATGTTAAAAGCTAAAATCAAATTACGACCAACCTAATCATTTGATCTCTACCAAATTTTGCAGCAACATACCCTACTGTGGGAAGCATCTTTTGACTGAACTACAAGGTCATCTGCCCAATAGTTTGCAGATAGTGCCCATGTATGTGTGCAAATCGATTCACCATATCAATTCAAACACAGTGAAACCGAATTGAATGAAATTTTGTTCAGAGGTAGCCCTAGCAAAGGGCACCTCAAATTCATGTTTAATATCCGTATAGCACGTTGTATTTCAACAAGCCACTACAACCAACATTCAATTATACTTCTTGAAAGAGTCAAAGGGTTATAACAATACCCATGCATTTAGGAGAATGTAGGCTATATGTTCTTTACTGAACATCTTGTTTAACTAAGGGCCACATTGTAAATAGTTGGGCCAATGACACTACTGGGGGTTTTAGGTAGGCTATATGGATTTTTTTTTAATAAAGGTGCAATATGGTGAGTGTTGTGGCTGTCTGTGCTTAGTTTTCTTAGTATTGTTGCCATTTTCTATATTTATTTGTAGTGGATAAGAAATTAAAACACTGAAAATATACTTAAATATTTTAATAAATCCCTTTAAAATAGAAGTACGATGATATTCAATGCACTAATACAGCATGAATGACAAAGTGAGAATTTATGTTCATTTGACACAACTATTAATCAAATTATGAGATAAAGTTCATGATAATTTAGTTAAGTGCGGCTTCGGTGGCGTAGTGGGTAGCATGCTGATCTTCTATGCCCAAGATAGGGGGTTCAAACCCGGCCGAAGCATTCGGATTTTTAAGAGCGTTAAAAATCCCTCAGTATGCCTTCCTTCGGAGGTGAAGTAAAGTCGGCGGTCCCATGTCATAGATTTATGGCATGTTAAAGAACCTTCCACTAATTACACCTACGTGAAGCTAAATTGTTTATGTTAAGAATTTAAACAACGCTCTTAGGTTCCTACGTTGCCAAGAGCCGATTGCGATGGCGTCTAGTAGCTAAGTTCTGAATTAGGCCTAGTAGTCGTTACCGGTGGCGTTTGGCGGTAAAAGTAGGAACTATTTGAAAAATTCAAAGTACCACTCCTTATTTGAATTAAAAAAACAGATACACACACTAATAAAGCCATCACAATTAACACCGGTTATCTGACATATTCTACACACACCCAAAGTACACGGGGCTACATGACCGCGTTGTCGCAACCCCTAAACTGGGGAACCTACCAACCAAAGTTTTGGCGACACGGCACGGACCGGACAAAATAGTCGCGCGGGTCGTATCCGGCCCACGGGCTGTAGGTTGGGCAGCCCTGTTCTAGTATGTAAATCTGTAGTTAGTATTAGTGAAAATGAAATGGAAACTATAACTATCATCCAATCAATTACGAGCGTTTCCCAAACTCTGGTACGCGGTGATGTTACGAAAAATATTAGATAAGTTACGTTACGAAAAATATAAAAAAATATAAAATTTAAATACATAAAAACATTGATATGTTGCCGGAGGACTTATAAGACAAAGATTAGGAGCGGTTTTATGAATTAAATTGTGATTCAGAACTAAAGAAAACTTTTTCAAAAATGGCTATTTTGGGTTGAGAGGCGCGCAGACTATGCACACATAGCTGACAGAGCTGTTAGATTTTCACTGGCTTTCACTACTTCGTACTTGTGTGAGACTGCATTTTCTTCACTTGTTTATCTCGAGAATAAATACCGGTATAGGCTCCTTACAGTGGAAAATATTCTTCGTTTGAGACTCAGCACTCTTAAATCAGACATTCCTAAGTTGGGTTCTAATCTTCAAGCTCACCCTTCACATTGAAGTTGTTAGTTGGACTTTGGTTTTTATGTTTAATTATTAAAATCTTTTTTATTAATATTATTTGTACAGTGTCATTTCTAAATGTTTGAATTGAATACTTATCATAATAAAACAACTCGACACACTGTTTAGCCTATTTTCAATTTTGAAAAAAATAGGCTTATGAGATCACCTTTTGTCCGTGTGTGTGTGTGTGTGTGTGTGTGTGTGTGTGTGAGGTATGTGTGTGCCCCCCCCCTAATAAAATCTAAACGGCTGGAGCGATTTCCATGAAACTCGGTAAGTTCATAGCACTATTCCCGGCAACCTCGACCGTGCCCTTCAAATTTTGTTACGTCTCACCAATCCAACATGGCGGCTGTGCGAAATATTTCACTAGCATTCAATATCTCCGAAACTATTACCGATATCGCCCTGAAATTGTGTACGGTGATAAAGGGCACTACTACAAGTTCAACTATGAGACTTTCAAAGACCTGGTGACTACAAAACCAACATGGCGGCCAAGCGAAATTGAGACTTTTAAATAGACATTTCTCGCGATTTAACTATCCAAACGTAATGAAACATGGTACAGCAAATGTTTATACACATTGTAATGCACTGGAGTCTAATTTAGTTCAATTGTTTACATAACCTCAAAATGGTGGCTGTGCGAAATATCTCACTGACATTCTATATCTCCGAAACTATTACAGATATCACCCTGAAATTTTGTACGGTGATAAAGAGTACTGATACAAATTTACCTATGTATATTTCATAAAACTGTAAAGTACAAAACGAACATGGCGACCAAGCGAATTTGAAATATTTTAATAGACTTTTCTCGTGATTTAACTCTCTGAGCGCAGTGAAATGTGGTACAGTAAATGATTTTGCAGATTGCAATGTACTGTACTCTAATTTAATTCAATTGTTTACATAACCTCAAGATGGCGGCTGTGCGAAATTTTAAAATTAAGTTTTAATTTCCTGTGTCGTAATCATGCGATCGAAGTGAAAATTTGAATAATGAACCTAGGCAATAATTGTCCTTGAATGGTAGACAACTTTATGGCCTATACATATAACAATCCTAAATGGCGAGCTTCCGAAATATTTAACGGTTCTCAATATCTATGAATCTTTTACAGCAACCAAACTGAATTTTTTTTATGTTCATAGAGACTATGAACATATGTTCACCTATAGGACTTTCAGTAACCTGGTGAGCACAAATCCAAAATGGCGGCGACGCGAAGTATAAATATTTAAATGGGCGTTTCTCGCGAATTAACTATCTGAGTGCCGTGAAACGTTGCACATTAAATGCTTATACAAATGTTGATCCACTGGCATGTAATTTATTTCAATTGTTTGCATAATCACAAGATGGCTGCTGTGCGAACTTTTAAAATCTCGTTTTTACTTCTTGTGTTCTAATCATGCGATTGAAGTTTGAATACCACACGTACACAATAATCTTAATGTAATAGTACAAAAATAAAAATCCATCCTGGCGACCATATGAAATATTTAGACGGTTCTCAATATCTACGAATCTTTTACAGCAATTAAACTGAAATTTTGTATGTTGATAGAGGCAATTAACATGAGCAGGATATATGAAAATAGGCTGTATAGTTCTTCACGGAACTACTTGTTATTATTTGAACTTTACCTCTAACAAACACAATTTACCATCCAACTTTTGGTCTGTTACGTAAAGGTGATGAGGGTTATAGTTACTATATCTCCAAACCATTAAGTGGTACGCGAGAGATTCTCGTCTCTTAAAGTGGAACACACACAAAAAAGTTTGGGAAACACTGTTTTAGACGACGACGCCTGACTCTGTACCACTGAGATAAAGGGGGCCATTTTCACTCTTACATTGGTAATTGTGCATTTGGCGCATTGAATTCCAGCACCCGGCGCCTTTAAAAGGCAAAGTAGCTTAAAGGGATATAAACCCTCAGCATTATTATATATTTAATCGATTGTTCCCCTTTAGGAGAGCGATTGAACTTGAATACATGATTTCCACTTCTCGCTTCTCTTCCCAAAATCGCATCATCCTCTCTGAATGCACCTTCTTCCGCACAGGTGTCCTTTTCTGTCGTGATGGTCTATGCTCAAACCTAACATTTTTGATTTTATTCCGGCACTCGGTGTGGTCCTCGAGATTTGCTATGTTACCTTAGCATTATTATTATTATTTGGTACTTCTGGTGTAAGAGAATCAGCCGTTTAGGAAGAGTCCTAGTCCTTTGCCCAGGAGACTCCCGGGTGTATATCAATATCACATTTAAATACACCCTACTGGGAGGTTTCTTTATTTTATTTTTTAATTTATTTTTTCAATTTCCTGTTTGTATATTTTGGTATCTCTGACACGATTTAAAAAAAAATATTATTATTATTTGTGTTATTTCACGTTGGACTGCATATTAACAATCATTCTTATTTGTGTCTAGATCTTGTTCCTTTACCGGCCTTGACATCCTCACAGTATTTCTTGAGTCCATCGATTAGTGCCTATTTCCGTGACTAGATGATGATGATGATAATTGTTGTTTTAAGGGGCCTAACATCTAGGTTATCGGCCGAATGTGACTAGATGATAGGCCCCTGAAAACAACAATTATCATCATCATCATCATCATCATCATCACTGGGTGAGTTAGCCGTGGTTGTTACAGCATGACTGCTTGCACTCGCTCACATCCGGGAGGCAAGGAGGTTCGAATCTCCCCGCCGGTAACCTTGAAGATGGTCTTCTGTGGTTTCCCATCTTCCTTCCAGGCAAATGCCGGGGTTGGTCCCTAACTATAGGCCACAGC
The DNA here is from genome assembly GCA_946902985.2 of Meconema thalassinum. Lineage (NCBI taxonomy): Eukaryota > Metazoa > Arthropoda > Insecta > Orthoptera > Tettigoniidae > Meconema > Meconema thalassinum. Next base: position 47,248,529 of record OX336396.1, on the reverse strand, counting down.
CGCTACCTTCCAACTACTCGTCCTTACATTCAAACTTTCCTCCACAGACAGCACTCCACACGCGACGGTACTTGTAGCTCATCCATTGGGTGTCCGCCTTGAAGCAGCTACAAAACTGGCGAGCCGAACATATCCTCTGACACTCCCGGCACTAAAAGCCATACGCTAAAAAAACATCATCAACTTCAGCTTGTTGTTAAGTCGTTAATTCTTTTAGGGACATTGTGACATCCCCGTCATTTTTCACCGTGTACTAGGTTATGTGTAGAATTTGTCTGATAGCCTGTGTTATTGTGGTGTCTGTAGTAGTGTGTGCAATTGTAATGCGTGTGAGGAGTAGGAAGGAGATGCCGATGGCATTAAGCTAAGAACAATCCTGTCATTTGCCTGTAGAAACCACTTCAAGGGTGGCTGAGATGGAAATCGAACCCTTCTCTTCTCAGTTTTGCCTCACGTGGCTGAGTGTACCCCGTTCCAGCCTCAGATCGGAATTAAATTTCATATCTGAGCTGGGAATTGAAACCGGGCCTCCGTGGTGACAGCCAGGAATGCTAGCCACTACGCCACGAGCAGACTTCAACTTTAATCCCGTCAAATTTGTCCATCGGTCATATCTGGACGAGAGGTCGACGGTGATGACAGTACGTAAAGTGGAGTCAAAATGAATGACAGACAGTTCCTGTCGGAATTGCAGACCGGCTATCCGCCATTAAATCAGAGCTGGGTGTTAGATAAACTCCCCTTATCACGCATGTCCAAGACCGACTAATGCTATAATACAGGGGTGGCCAATAACATGAACTTTGGAAGCCGAAAATATTTGGAGCTGTATCGAAGCGAGCCAGGTTGTTAAAAAATTAATTATTTATAAATTAAATTATGGTAGTCAATGGGTACAAATTATAAAAAAAAGGGATATGAAAAAGATGGAAGTCATCATCATCTTGCACAGTTTCCAGCCACTGGCCGGGTCTGTTTGGAACACAAGCCTCTCCAACGTCTTCCCACCATCTCTCAGCCTCCACCCTTGTCCAGTCTTCTCCTGTCTTCTTCACGCTTTCTTCCACCCCCTTCAGCCACCTCTCTCTCAGTCTTCCTCTCGGTCTCTTTCCTTTCCACTTCGTCTCGTGCATCCTCCTGGGTATCCTCTTCTCATCCATTCGTTTTACATGTCCATACCATCTAAGTCTAGATTTCTCTACACCATTCTGTAATGGTTCCTCCTTCATTAATTTCCTGGTCCTCTCATTTCTTATTCTGTCCATCTTTGTAGCTCCAAAACTGCTTCTCATGAACCTCATCTCACTGGCCTGTATTTTGCTCTTCTCCCTTCCTTTCATAACCCACTTCTCCGAGGCATACCTCAGGATAGGGACATAGTACGTCCGATATATGATCTTTTTGCTGTTCTGAGGGACATCCTTGCTCCATAACATGCTTCTCACACTCCTCCGGAATGCTTCTGCCTGTCTCCCCCGCTCATTTATTTCTTTATCGTTTCTTCCATTATCTTGTATCAGGCTTCCCAGATACTTGAAACTCTCCACTTTCTTCAGCTGTTATTCCCGTTGTGGTTCTTTCCTTCTTCCTTGTTGTGATCACCATCTCACTCTTATTTATGCTAAATTTCATCCCATATCCTTGTATTATTCCTTCCCACATGCCCAACTGTTCCTGTACCTCCTCCTCCTTGTTTCCCCAAATCATCAAATCATCTGCAATCACCATTGCTTTCATCTTTCCTTCCCCAATTGTCTGTGCCACTCGGGTCATTATATCATCCATCACCACAATGAAAAGTATCGGTGACAGATGGAAGTAACAATATATATTATTCAGGACACACCACTTTTCCGAAATATGATCAAATATTTCAAGGGTTTCCAGGATAAGGAAAAGAAGAAGTGGGTTAACATCTGGACGGAAGAGAGAAGATGATGATGATAATTGTTGTTTTAAGCGGCCTAACATCTAGGTTATCGGCCCCTAATGAAATGGTATGAAATGAAAGGATGAAGATAAAAAACATCTCACTGCCATGGATGAAACAATAATGGTTTATATAAAACAGACAGTGAGCCCCAACAAGTATGCCTTATTTGAATAAAAATAGTAAAAGGGAGATGGTAAAAAACAATAAAACAAATAAGGCATAGTAAACAATAAAATAGATGAACGCAATAAAAATCATAAAATAGACTAAACCTGAAATATAAGTACTGTACCCGATACCTAGTTGAGGCTATCGGCTACGCCAGCTGACGTTGAGCCGTAGTTGAGATTTATGGGAAAAGTTGTAAAGATAGCGCTCACATCGAGTCGAGAGGAATGTTAGGAAATAACGTAGAAGGCCAAGGATCAAGAAGGCACTGCCAGTCAAGCAGATGGAATTATGGGAGGAATATTAAAGTTTTATTAAGATCTAAATGGAACATAATATTATATCATCTCAGAAGAGAAGAAATGTCAAGCATTATATATGGTAATAACTTGAAGAAAGACAGATAATCCCTTAAGTTATTGTATAACTTAATAGCCGAGATGATGGTGGTCGAGATTATACTTGTGACGCATGACCACGAAAGGTGGGGGAGCATCACGTGACAGCGGCAGGTAGGAGCTGGTCAGTGCAGTCTAGAGACATCAGTCGAGTTCAGTCGTCAGGGCTGAGTGGTACACATGCGCAGAGCGTACGGCAAAGCTGAGCGGTGCACAGCACTTGTTACGTAAAGTGAAGGCGACAGTATTGCTTCACCAGGCAGAGAGCAGGAAGTAGGTCAGTGAGCCAAGGCAGGCGACGCAGGGTAGGCGGCGAGAACCGGTTACGAGGCAAGCTGTGCGGGCCGTGGAAGCAGGAGAAAGGCCGGGGTCAGAACAGCATTATAATACGAGATTGAGAACTTTATTTCGAGCTGCATTTTGTAACGCAGAACAGCACAGCAAAGCGGTACGGCGAGGCCGGCTTTAAGCGTAGATCATTCTGGAACAGTGCAGTAGATCCGAGCGGGCTGTTTCCGACTTTTATACGCAGGCAATATTAAAGAAGCTGAACTTCATTTCAACATTCAGTTACAACATTGAGTTGGGACTTGTATTCAGTAATAGAATTGTGCAGGCAGATAGTTATAATATACTGCAATTGTAAACTTCAAATGAACTTAGATATTCAAATGACATTACGACTATGCATTCCATAACGGAACATGTAGAGCGACCAAGGGGTCAAGCTAACATTAACGCTTTTAAGCAATCGAAATGTTACAATTATATGCACTTATGAACATTGGCACGTGCATTAATAGAATTCCTTTTTCATGAATTATCATAAAATATCGAGTACGAACACAGCTACAGGGTGTTTCAAAAACTTATACACTCTCAAAAATAAAATTTATTTTCTGCAAGTGAGACTTAACCGCTGTGGAGATTGAACCTTTAACAATCAAACTGAACATTGTATGGGACAGTGGCGTAACTTAGAAGAAGAACATGGGGTACGCTGATTTCATGAACTTTTACGTAAGATTTTGGACAGTATCCGCTATGGATAACATGCAGTTCATCATGTCGGAGTAAACGAAGACAGAGACGCGATGGCACCACGGAGCGATGGATTCGATTCCTGAAGAAGAGGAGGTCTAACAGCTGATTCACTTGGGATATGAAGGCGATCGTTATTGCGTGGGTGATACGATATTCACGTCGATCTTTCGAGAAATTTATTACACACGAGGATAATCGACGATCTTTGAAATATATTAACAGCTGATATGAGAAGGTACTGTAAGAGTTATGACTTTCTGATATGAATTTTTCATGAACACTGGGCATACTTGTATATATTTCTAGTAGGAGTTCTACAATTAATTAGACATGGCTTAAACATTATTTGCTCCAAATTTTGCTAGAATATGGCGTTACCATATGATATGGCAGGCACCATTATACGAAATTCTCACCATTGGTTGGCTTTATTAAGCAGATGTTTGGTATTTTAGACATTTTCCAGTAAGGATAGTTTTCTTGGATAGTTATTTTTTTGTGGCGAGTATTTCGAACACGTGATCTGCAATTGGATTATTTAAATTACTTCGTGGTCGTTCAAGGGGTAGTGATGTGCAATCTATAACCTCTCCTACCCAAATGTCATCCTCTCCTTCACGTGGCGATCTTGGCCGTTTCCACAGACGAGGCTCTGGCGACCGAGTCAGCGCGGGATAACCGTTACATCAAGTACAGAGGAAATGCTGTATTACAGCCTGTCCATGGGCTGAGAGATGGCATCCCCATTAATGGACTTACTTTCTTCAGGCTAGCAACCAGTTGGAAGGACATTTTCATTGCTTTCAAGTCTTGTAAAGGAAAAAACCGGACGGATTCTACAGTTGACGAACGTGGCAAAGGAAAGGATACGAATTGGAAAAGAAAGGATATTATTAGATGTGCTACCTGGAATGTTCAGGGTATTGGCCACAAAGATGATCAATTAGACGATATTCTATCTAAAAAAGATATTTCAATTGCAGTTATTTCTGAAACAAAGAAAAAGCTTCAGGGATCCCAGGAGACAGGAAATTATTTACAGTTTTATAGCGGTGTTCAACGAAATGTTAGAGCACAGGCAGGGGTGATGTTTATGGTTCACAAGAGATTACGATCAAAAATTGATAGCTATACTTTTTGGAATGAAAGGATCATTCAAGTAAGAATAAAACTATCCAGAGGATATTTGACAGTTTTAGGGGTATATGCACCGGTTGAAGGATACTCGAAAGAAAGTGATATTTTGTATAATGATCTACAGAAGATAATCAATATTACTAATACACAACATATGATAATGTTAATGGGAGACTTTAATGGCAGAGTTGGTAATGAGAAAATTCAGAATAACATTGGAATACATGGAGAGGTAACCCGCAATAATAATGGAACAAAATTAATAGATTTCACTATCTTCAATCAGTTTCGGATTATGAACACACTGTTTCCACACAAGGACAGTCATAAATATACGTGGTCCGCAAGAAATCAGAAATCAATTATTGATTATATCATTTGTGATGGAAAATTGGCAGATTTAGTTTTGGATACAAGAGTTTATCGAGGACCTGAATTGGAAACAGACCACTATTTATTAGTTGCTCCTATTCGTTTAAAACCACGGTGGTTCAAGAAAAAGAAACAAAGAACACAGGACAACGAAACTTTATATAAGGTTAACCTTTTAAATGATCCCAGTATAAAATGGCTATACCAAAACAGCCTTGATAATCACATTCAGATGATTCCACTTTCTGACGATGTGGAAGAGGAGTGGTCCAATTTGAGTTCAGCTCTAAAACAGTCAGCATTTGAAAGTTTGGGAGAAAAAAGAAGATGGCAAAAGAAAAAGGGTTTAAGAATTTGGGACGAAGAAATTGCAAAAGTAATCTCCGAAAAAATAAATTCATACAAAAAGTTTCTCTCAACTGGTAAATTAGAAGATAAAATTGAATACCATCATAAGAGAGCAATAGCAAGAAGAGAAGTTCGAAAGAAACACAGGGAAAGTTGGGAAAACTTTGTCTCGTACCTGGAGACTGACATAACAAGACCTCAACCACAAACCTATAAAATTTTGAAAAAACTAAATAGGGAAGTAAAAGAAGATGTAAAAATTAATGTAATATCTCACAAAGAATGGCTTGAGTATTTTCAGAGCCTTTGGTTGAGTCCAAATATTGAACAACTTGTTTTACAAGCATCTAACAACAAGTCTTCGGAAAATATTACACTCGACGAATTAGAACAGGTCTTGAGGAAACTACGAAATGGGAAAACACCTGGAGAAGATTCAATAAATGCAGAAATGTTGAAATATTCAGGCGATGCCTTCAAGAAAAGATTTCTCAGATTATTGAATTTAATCTGGACGGGTAACAGGCCTCCAGAAGATTGGCAAAAGGCAATAGTAGTTCCTCTTCATAAGAAGGGAAATATTAAAGATTTGGAAAATTATAGAGGAATAAGTATACTTAACTCTGGATACAAAATTTTTGCAAATATTGTTAAAGAAAAATTACTGAAACATTACTCTGAGGTGATAGGGAATGAACAACATGGGTTTAGAAAAGGTCGCACATGTGCAGGTGCCTACTTCACCTAAAAAAATTTGATCGAAAAACGCAGGGAGTTCAAGTTGGAAACACACATATCATTTGTTGATTTTAAGAAAGCCTTTGATTTTGTTGACAGAAACAGACTTATTGACATATTGGCCAGGGATTGTGTCCCCAACAGTTAATTGATAACATTTACAACATGTATAGTGGTACTCTTATTGCAGTAAGGTTAAATAATCATAAATCCGAGTGGAAGCCAAACAGCAGAGGGGTAAGACAAGGCTGTGGACTCTCTCCATTGCTATTCATAATCTACATGGATGCTATAATAAAGGAATGACTTCTGGGACCTCTTAGAAACAGAAATCGCTCGGATACCTGTGAACCATGTAAAACTCCTTCTGGGAGACTTCAACGCACAAATAGGGACAGAAAGAAAATACAAAGATATAGTAGGAGACTATCCAGCACACAGGAGGACAAACAAGAATGGCGAACGGCTCCTTGGACTCTGCAAAATCTTCCAGTTGAATCTCATGTCGACTCATTTTAGGAAACTTCCAAGAAAAGCAAAGACATGGGTATCTCCAAATCCCAACCTAGGAGAATTCCAATTAGACCATGTAGCAATATCAAGGACAAATACTAGGGAGGAGATGAATTAAAGTGATTAGAAATGGTAAATTTGACTCTGATCACTATCTCTCCAAAGTTAAAATACGTTTTCTTCCACCAAAACAAAAGAAGGATCCACCTAAGTTGAAAAAATACAACACCAATCGAATGAACATCAATGGAGATATTATAAATAACTTCAGAGAAGAAATCCGCTCTTCTAGAACAAAGACCTGGCAACATCTTTGTACAAAGATCAATGAAGCCGCTAAGAAAACATTCGGACTGGCAAAGAGGAAACGTACAATCTGGTGGAATGAAGAATGTGAGAAAGCACTTGAAAAGAGATCCGACACATGGAGAAAATGGAAATGTTCAAGAGATACGGAACATTTGGAACAATTCAGAACCCAAAGGAAAGAAACATCAGGGGTATTCCGCAGGACCAAACGATCGTTTGAGAATGCTAAGTTACAAAACCTCCAGGACGACTTCACTAAGAATAACACCAGAGATTTTTTCCAAACCTTCAAGGACAAGCTTAGAGGATACCAAATTCCAAGTATAAGTTTCAAAAACGAAGAAGGAAAAATTGGACTGAACAATCAAGAAAACTGCAATATATTAGCCAGATACTTTGAGAAACTCCTCAACTGCCCGCCTCCAACCAACAAACTAGAATTTCAGACTCATCCTATAAACTCAGAAGATGATATGCCACCAACAAAAGAAGAAATAAAGGAAGCCCTGAAAAGTCTCAAGAACAATAAGGCAAGCGGGGAAGACTCCATATCAGCAGAAATGTTGAACTGGGCAGAATCGGAAATCCTAGACGACCTGCACCATATCTTCCAACAAATATGGGAGACGGAAAAGCTACCAGACGAATGGAAAACAGCGCTGATCCACCCACTCCATAAGAAAGGGAACAAACAAGATGTTAACAACTACAGAGGCGTGTCGCTACTCCCAGTCACTTACAAAATCCTCTCAAGGATACTTCTGAATAGAATAGAAGGAATCCTAGATAAGCAACTTGGAGAATGCCAAGGTGGGTTCCGGAAAGGCCGCTCCTGTGCCGAACAAATCCTAAATTTGAAATCAATAATTCGCCACAGAGCGCTGAACGGCAAAAGTATAGTGGTTTCATTCATTGACTTCAAAAAAGCCTTCGACTCGGTGGACAGAGGGACCCTAGATAAGATCATTAGAGAATTTGGAGTCAAAACCAAACTGGCCAATATTATCAGAGAAACCTTAACAGCCACAACTTCTAAGGTGAAGTTCATGGGAGAATTGTCTCAGTCATTTGAAATCAAGACAGGTGTGCGACAGGGTGATGGATTATCACCATTACTATTCAACTGTGTCCTCGAGAGGATTGTGAGAATTTGGAATTCTGAACTTGAAAATCAAGAGATAGCCCCGATCTGCCTAGGACGAAAAACGGGAGGAATCAAAGTCAATTGCTTGGCTTTCGCTGATGATTTTGCGATACTTTCAGAGAACCTAGAAGAAGCGGCCATACAGATCAACCTCTTAGAAGAGATCGCTAGCAAGACAGGACTTAGGATCTCGAAAGAGAAGACCAAGTTCATGATGAATGACAAACATGGACCACAATTCCTTGAAACAGAGATTGGACGGATTCAGAGGGTGAAAAAGTTCAAATACCTCGGTGAAACCATACAAGAGAACGGTCTAGAGAAAGCTGCTGTAGAAGATCGTATCTCAAAAATGGAAAGAGCTTATGGACTAACTAAAATCATCTACAACAAGAAATGCATCTCATGGAATGCCAAACTAAAACATTACAACACGGTAGTAAAAACAGAATGTCTGTATGCCAGCGAATGCCTCTCGATGAATTACAAGTTGGAGAAGCTAGAGATCCTAGAAAGAAGAATACTACGGAAAATCATGGGCCCAGTCCAGACTGAAATCGGCTGGAAACTTCGGAGCAACAATGAAGTCTATAAAAATGTGGAGAGAATCTCAGAGACCATGAAGAAGAGGAGGTTATCGTTTCTCGGACACTTGTACAGAATGGACAAAACTAGACTAACCAAACAGTTATTCGACTACCTGTGGAACAAGAAGACAACAACGACATGGATTAAGGAAGTTCGAAAAGATCTCGAAAATTCCAACATCCAGGAAGTTCAGATGTCAAACAGGGAAACATTTCGGTACATAATTCAAAATTTGGAAGGGTTTCACGTCACAAGAACCACAAAGAAGGGAAGAGCCTGGACGGATGAGCAGAAGAAACAGCATAGCGCCCATATGAAGGAGTACTGGAGGAAGAGGAAACTTCAGGCAAAGAAAAAATGAAATTGTAGCGTTATCCGAAGTGGTCAATTCGCAAATAAAAAAAAAGGAATGGAGGTGTGAAAGGCATGGTTCAATACCTATCAGCAGGCATCTAAGAAATTTAGACGCTATACTATTTGCTGATGATGTTGCATTGGTAGCAGCATCTGAAGATGATCTGCAGTGGTCAATATTCAACCTCCAGAAAGTGGCATCAAAATTCAGCATGTGCATTTCTACTGAAAAGACTAAAGTAATGGCCTTTAAAGGTAAGGACCCTATCCCCAGTAAAATTTGTCTGGATGGTAAAATTTTAGAAAGAGTTAACGAATTCAAGTATTTAGGATATAATTTATCTTTTCAAGAAGAACGAGACATAACTGCAAAAATAACTAATTATACCAGAACAAGAGGAATCATCAATCTCGTCATGAAGCCATCTCTTGTCCAAAGGCATACACGCTTGCGTTTGTATAACACATTAGCCAGACCAACCCTGTGCTATGGCAGCGAGGCATGGACAATAAGATCTCAGGACATCTCCAGACTCACAGCACGCGAAATGACCTTTATGCGCCGAACAGCAGGCTATACTAAATGGGATCATAAGAGAAACGAGGATGTGCTGAAGGAACTAAAAGTGAAACCAATAACTACATACATTTGTGAGTACCAAGAGAACTGGAAGCGTCATGTCCAAAGGATGGAACCTGGAAGATTACCAAAGGAGATCCTTCGCTACCAGCCACGGGGAAATAGATCGATAGGAAGTCCGATGAAGAGATGGAGGGAAACTGCAAGACCGTAACGGGACATTTGGCTCAATACTTGGAAGGAAGAAGAAGAAGAAGAAGAAGAAATTACTTAGTCAGTTCATTGCATACTAGCGAGTGTGTATTATTCATCAGTAGGGATTTTTCCATTGGATTGTTTGGAGATATTAAGATGTTATTCACTCAAGTGAATGAATATCGCTTTTATATGACAACTAGAGACTTGTTGATTCCAATCTGGTACATTCACTCATTAGACGACGAGATGGGGCCTTTCGTATTTATAAGATTGCGTGGTGGTACACATCTTTACCCATCGTTCAGGGCATTATCATGTTAGACGACGGGGCAAGGCCTTTCGTATTTATACGATTGTGTGGTGGATACTCATCTTACTTGCCATTGAGGAACTCATTTTTATCATCCGAGTGTACTTGAGATTGTAAGAGGATCAAACAAGGAACTACTAGTCACATATCAGTCGAATTTTATTAAATAAATTAAAAATAAATGTCAGCAGGGTTACATTTTGTAATTCTTGTTTGTCAATCCAATATTTTGTTGCTATACTCATTTGAGAGTACTTTCAGTTTAACAGCTGATACAGCTGATGCTTTTGATAATTTTTATGGTTGAATTTAATACCTTTGAGAAGGATTTAAAGTAATTGAATCTTGTAAGATGAATCTTTAATGGTCAGATTTATTTTAAGGCAGATCAGTATTGCATATTTTGATGTGAGAGATTATAGCACATTGGTGTTCTTTCTGTGAAGTGAATTATGAGAATTTTGAGAGAATTTATGCTATTTGAAAGCAGATCTTGAATTTGATTTCGATTACTAAGGTAATATTTTTCCTAATTGTTTAAGAAGTTGTCTATATGTGATCAGATTAATTACAGTTATTGGAGATTGTGTGCGTTGATAATTTGAAGCCAGTTATGTATTTTTGTAGATCATTCAACGTGGTTAAGTGAAGTTTGTGATAGGCATTTTGTGGAAGTTGCCAAGTGAAAGTTGCAATATTGCTAATGTATTTTGAGGCAGACATGAGGTTGTCGAACCCAGTCTAGCATAATTTTTGAGATTCATGCTGTGCGCTGAATATTTATGGAGTTTTGGGGAATAATTGTGGTATTCAAATGTGATATTTGATAAAGTGAGAATATATAATGTAGTTTTGGATAGTGAGATCCAACGTGATTTTGTGAAGGCAATAATATTTTTTGGCATGATAATTGAATACGAGATATAACTTGGAAGTGATAAAATTGTAAGACAACGTTCTATAACCCTTATTAAACAATTTGTTAGGAAATTAAACAAATAAATAATGTTGATAATACAAGATTTTCTGATAAATAATAATTAATGAAATAATAATCTGAAATTTATGCATATTAATGATCTGACCTAATGAAATAAAAATCAGAATGACTCGATGAAATAATAAAAATCTAAGTAACCAGATGAATAAAATTTAAATAAATTGATAGATTAAATTTTGGAATAAATCAATGAATTAAATAAATGGATGAATTAAAGATTGAATAAATAAGCTGATTTAAAATAAATTAATAGATGATTAAATAGATGATGAATAACTGAATTAGAAGGTGATAATTAATTAAAGAAGCTGATGATTAATAAATTTAAATGGATTTAAATAAATTTAATTGAGATATGATTTGAAGAATTGCAATTTGAGTTGATGAATTAAACAATTTATATTGATGATTTAAGATGATTTAATCTGAAAGAGATGATGAAATGAGATTGTGTGAGTAATTAGAGAGCATAATGAAGTGGTGATTATAATATTCATTTAAATGATTTGATGATAATGAATTAATTAGTCTGACATGAATATAGCAAATTTTGAGATGAGAACTAATGTGAGAAATATTTAATTTTGATGATGATGATGATTATAACCAATGAATAGTGGATTTTCTGTGATTCACAAACAAGCAATTATTAATGACAGTGTAAATAGTGTAAATTAATTATTCGATGTTTAGGAGCATTTTATTAACATATTCAGCATTTGAATAATGCCATGCAAGCCATAAATTATGTGATATTTAAAATATGTGATTATAATATGTGTGTTTAGACAGATTAATAATATTTTTACATCCACATTCATGATGTTAATTTAAAGAGAAGTTAGGTCTCAGTTATCACGAATGTCAGTGACGCAAAGACATAGTGCTACGGTGATCCTGAGAACCCAAGAGAACTTTAGATATTTTTCCTATTTTATGTGGATTAAATACAATTTGAGTAGAATGGAGATGGTTCGATTTTCTGGACAATGACAATTTAACGTTGGCATTCGACCATGCTCTCAGGTAGGATGAGTGTTTAATATGTCTGTCTGACTAACAAAGTTGAATACATTTGTTTTTATCTTAGTTGTGATCTGATGATGATGTGATTTTCCTATTTCTTTCCTTGTCTTAATTAAGGCTTAACCAGGAAGGATGTGGTTTGCTAGGGATTCAGTTGATGCCGCCCATTTATATTTGTATTTTTTTAATTAAATTTAAACCCGTAACGACCCTGGAGATACTTTATCTCGTGTTACCCTCTGCTTTTGAGATATTTCAACTGGATTTCCGACACATTCCTTATTTGACTAGGTGTTCATTTAACTCCGCTCTGTCCTGGAAATCCAGGAATGCGATGTAATAGCAGATGGGTCATCGCATCCCCAGGACGAACGGGTAGAGTACTAACTTACATTAAAACTTAAAAAAGTAACCACGCTCCCTCATGAACCGGAGGACGAGGTCTACTGACGGCCCGTCATCACGGAGAATAACGGAGAGGGTGTTCGGCAGTTTGAGAGTCCTTCGCAGATCGGCCAGGTCCGGAAGAGAGAAGAAGGTGACAAAGTGAAGTAATGAAGAACTACTGGAAGACAAGAAAGGATAAAGTCAGGCGCAGATTCAAGGGGGAAGGGTCACGGAGGTCATGACACCCCCCCCCCCCCCCCTCCAACCGGAGACCATCTTTTTTTTGCAAACTCAAGAAACGAAAACACAATAACCAGACAAATAAAACTTAACGAATTTTAACTGAAAAACAGTTTTTTTTTTCATTTTATTCAATACTGATATATCTTTATTGTAATTATTATGTTCTGTTTCAACTGTAGACTACATATTTACAACTTCATACCACTTATATGAAAAAGGTTATTTAATATAACAAAATCAACTCGTCTATTTTGTTTAGCAAACTTTGTGATTACCGAATCGATGTCTATAGTGATGTCACGATGAATGTGCAGCAATACACGGATAGGAATTTGGGGCTTTATTCGCACCAAAAAATTTAGCCGACGTCCAAACTGCAAGCTTGGTTGGCAATTTAAGCTGTGACTTTCTCCCTTTGTCAGTACCAACTCGACTTGCCGAAACTGTAACGTACCTTGATACTTTTCTCGAAGCTCGATGTATAAGTCGCAAAACACGCCGTTGCAATTTGTACGAATATTTTTGGTGCGCTAAACGCATCAAATTTCTATCCATGTAGCTTGCAAGAAAATTGGTCTGGTTTTGTACGTTTGGTTATTTTGTGATTGCGTTGTTAGTGATACCATTTTTAGCCTACTTTTCACATTTTGCAAAAATGAGGAAAAAGTTGACTTATGAGATCGGGCAAATGTGTGTCTGTCTGTCTGTCTGTCTGTCTGTCCTTCTGTCTGTCTGTCTGTCTGTCTGTCTGGCTGTGTGTGTATCCCCCCCTATCAACTCCTAAACGGCTGCAGCAATCGAAACAAAATTTGGTAGGAGTAAAGATCTATACCTGAATAGCTCACGCCCATATATGAAAATGATGTCGTCAGTGCTACCAACAGCTGAAAAATCGCAATTGAAATTTGAGCTCCATGTTGGATATCTTGGAAGGTATGAATAGGAGCTATTTCAAAATTGGCAAACGTATAGATAATAATATTGCAGTTTAATTTCCAGGAGGCCATACATCGCAGTGTTGCCAAAATGAATATACGCCTTCTGATAGGTCCAAATTTTAAATGCATATAACTTCTACACTATCAATTGGATTTCAACCAAATTTCGTATGTGCTATGTGTACATATACAAACATGACTGAACGTATTCTTAAGATCCACCAGGGCTGCCAATTGTTAATAAATGCTCTCAATTTATTTTATCCAAATACCAATATATCAGAAAGTATGCCAGCCGACAGCTTTAAACTATGCACACATATAGTACCTGACATTCTATATTAATTTGGAGAAACTTATATACGTCAGTGCTACCAACATGATTCTAGACCTGCTTAGATGTCCAACTTTAAATACATGTAACTTCTATACTATCATTTGGATTTCTACCGAATTTCGTGTGTGCTATGTGTACCATAACAGATATGACTAGGCGTATTCTTGAGAACAACCAGGGCGGCCAACTGTTAATAAATGCTGTCTATATTTTTGTTACCCTAATATCAATATATCAGAAAGTATGCAAGCCAATAGCTCTAAACTTTGCACACGTATAGTACCTGGCATTCTAGATTAATTTGGAGTAACTAATATACGTCAGTGCTGCCAACATGATTCTAAGCCTGCTGATAGATCCAATTTTAAAATGCATGTAACTTCTATACTAACTAATGGATTTTTTTCAAAATTGACACAACAATAGATCATATTATTTCAGATTATTTCTGACCAATACATGTATGTCATTGTTGCCAACATGATTTTACGCGCGCTGTTAGATCCAATGTTTAACTGCATGTAACGTCCATGCTATCCATTGGACTTCAACCAAATTTTGTATTCTGTACCTTAAGAGATGGAACTAAGAATATATTCAGTCACCAGGGCTGCCAACTGTAGTTCTCTATTAGGCTAGAGTATGCCAGGTATACAGTATTTCGAACTAATTAGAAATTTCGATATTACCAACTTAATTTCGTCATTATTCTAGATAGATCCATATAGATTAATCATTGGCATAGATCTTAAATTTTAAGAAAAGTAGGCTCTTTAGTTCGTTACGGAACTTCTTGTTCTTAACAATTTCGATTCTCTGACCCCCCCCCTCCCCCCAAAGCCAAACTCTAGATCCGCGCCTGGATAAAGTCAATAAGAGACAGTGAATGCAATGGGTTATTTTACGAGCTCCAAAGATGGACAAAATCGACGAAAGAAGAAGAAAGACACGGTTTGTATTTCATAAAGAATAAAGAAACATTTACATAGTTTACTTAACATTACTGTTCAATTACACAACAAGATGAAGGATTTTACTTTTGAGAAGTGCTTTTTCGTGTGTTCATTTTTGCTGTTAGTTGTTTGAAATCTGACAGATATTGATAAGCGCTGTTCGCTCGAGTTCACTTCAAGGTTCATCACTTAGTTCAGTTCGATATTTAGATTTAGTGAACTTGAGCGTAGTCGCCTCCGTTGCGTAGTGGTCAGCGTGATTAGCTGTCACACTGGAGGTCCTGGGTTCGATTCCCGGCTCTGCCATGAAATTTGAAAAGTGGTATGATAACTGGAACGGGGTCTACTCGGCCTCGGGTGGTCCAAATGAGTAGAGGGGTTTCGATTCCCACCTCAGCCATCCTGGACGTGGTATTCCGGGGTTTCCCACTTCGTCTACGGGCAAATGTCGGGATGGTGCCTAACGTAAGGCCATGGCCGCCTCCTTCCCACTTCCTTGCCTAATCCTCCCACTCTTCCCATCCCTTCATCAGGCCCCCGGTTCGCTTTGCAGGTGAGGCCGCCTAGGCGTAGTGCTGCTCACACACCCCAGTTGTATCCCCGACTCAGAGTCTCAAGCTCCAGGACACTGCCCTCAGTGGCGGTAGAGGTGGGATCCCTCGCTTAGTCCGTGGGAAAAGCCAACCCTGGGGGGTAAAACGATAGCGAAAAAAAAGCGAACTTGAGCGTAGAGTACGGTAATTCACACACAGTAAGTAGTTCCGAATATTGAGATAAGCACACTATTTTGTTAGTAAAAAATTCTTTTCTAGAACTTTCTTCCAAAACGCCAGTCCATTTATATACTTTGTGTTCGGACATGGCGAAATGTCAGAAAACTCTACTATAATGAGGGTCATTATAGTAAAAGTTTTCTTTATGAAACAGTTTCTCCCACCAATAATCAGGGCTCAAGAAACAGTTGTGTGACCAATTAGGTAAGGATAGCATCGCACCTGAGCTGACTTCCACGACCTTCCTATTTTAAATTTCACTGCGTGTCTAGTGTCAACGTGGGGTTTTCCACGAGGCCATGGTGAAATTCAAGGTATTCTCTGCGTCCCATGCACTATGTTCAGTACATAAAACTGGCGAAATCTCGACAGATATTGATAAATATTTATGTTCGAACATAAAATAGTTATATTATTATCGTCGATCATAAACTGTCGTATGCAACTTGCCTAAAATGGTAATTAAGACAATCGTATGGAAACATACTCGTGTCTTAATTAGTGCCATTATAGACTCGTGACATAGTGTACTATTATATGCTTTTCAAACTTTTTTTAATCTGAAATATTTTTTCAAGGAACGGCACGAGATTGACTCAAGAGTCGCATTTGGCTCGCGAGCCTCGTTGTGGGGACCCCTGCTATAATACATTATCCACCTTTGGAGCGGTACGGCGATTGAATCCGAAGAGCATTAGTGGATTTAGGAGGCCGTGCATTTAGCTGATGTTCATAATCAAAGCGGTTGACGTAACTCTAAACTACATCTCCATTAACACTTAACCCACATACATCCTCTGAACGAGCAATTAATCTCAATTGTCCCAGGATGCAGGGCTGGTATGATCGATATAGTGCACTAGTAAAATAGAATAATGCAAGCTTACCGTCACAGATTGCGCTAACAGCTTGTGACATACTGCAACACGTTTCCATGACGTTCCTGGAAGATATCGAGGTATTTATTACAACTATCTAGTTTAATTATTCTAGGTAATTTGGTTGGTTGGTTCCTCAGTTTAGGGGCTGCGACAACGCGGTCATCAAGCCCCGTGTACTTTGGGCGAGTGCAGAATCTATCTGATAACCGGTGTTAATTGTGATGGCTAGGGCTCGGATTTTTAGGGGCTAAAAATCGAGAAAATATTTAATTTTTATGTATTAAAAATACCTGAAATATATGACAAAAAGTAGAAATATTTAATTATAATTTAGTTAATTATTATGCAGTACTCACGAAATCAATTTATTCTATGTCTCACTGACTCCTGAAGCATTAAAATACACAACTAGATACATCTTCACGTTGTCCATCGCAAATTACCGACGATTATCGCAAAACACTTATTCTGAAGGCGCGAAACTGCGGCAATATGTTTCTTGCCCTTGAGGTGTTGTGTAACTTGAGATCGCTGTTCAGCCTTGATTTCTTTCCCACATGGTTGGCAGAACAGAACGCTCCCATCAGAGGTAAAATTATCTTTAAATTCTGCAACAGACGATAACTTGTAGTTGGTTTTACTTTAGGCATCGTAGAACTGCCTTACACTTCACAGTGCCAGAAATGAAATGCATGTGAGTGACACTGGTTCCAGTTAGCTGGGGCAATATGGCTATGGACAAGGAAATCCCAGGCTTCCACGATGAGTGGCACAGGGCGACAAGTTAAGAATAACACAGTTGCTAGCTGACAAACGCTCTGCATGAAGATAAGATGGCTCACAGGTTCTTCCCCGTTGAAGTAACACAGAATAAAAATCCAACAAACTGAAAGATCTAGCAAACTGATTTTTAGCCTATTTTCAATTTTGAAAAAATAGACTTATGAGATCACCTTTTGTCCGTGTGTGTGTGCGTGTGTGTGTGTGTGTGTGTGTGTGTGTGAGGTGTGTGTGTGTGTGTGTGTGTGTCCCTAATAAAATCTAAACGGCTGGAGCGATTTCGATGAAACTCGGTAAGTTCATAGCACTATTCCCGGCGACCTCGACCGTGCCCTTCAAATTTTGTTACGTCTCTCCAATCCAACATGGCGGCTGTGCGAAATATTTCACTAGCATTCAATATCTCCGAAACTATTACCAATATCGCCCTGAAATTTTGTACGGTGATAAAGGGCACTACTGGAAGTTCACATATGAGACCTTCAAAAACCTGGTGACTACGAAACCAACATGGCGGTCAAGCGAAGTTGAGACTTTTAAATAGACTTTTCTCGCGATTTAACTATCCAAACGTAATGAAACTTGGTACAGCAAATTTTTATATCCATTGTAATGCACTGGAGTCTAATTTAGTTCAATTGTTTACATAACCTCAAAATGGTGGCTGTGCGAAATATCTCACTGACATTCTATATCTCCGAAACTATTACAGATATCACCCTGAAATTTTGTACGGTGATAAAGAGTACTGATACAAATTTACCTATGTATATTTCATAAAACTGTAAAGTACAAAACGAACATGGCGACCAAGCGAATTTGAAATATTTTAATAGACTTTTCTCGTGATTTAACTCTCTGAGCGCAGTGAAATGTGGTACAGTAAATGATTTTGCAGATTGCAATGTACTGTACTCTAATTTAATTCAATTGTTTACATAACCTCAAGATGGCGGCTGTGCGAAATTTTAAAATTAAGTTTTAATTTCCTGTGTCGTAATCATGCGATCGAAGTGAAAATTTGAATAATGAACCTAGGCAATAATTGTCCTTGAATGGTAGACAACTTTATGGCCTATACATATAACAATCCTAAATGGCGAGCTTCCGAAATATTTAACGGTTCTCAATATCTATGAATCTTTTACAGCAACCAAACTGAATTTTTTTTATGTTCATAGAGACTATGAACATATATCCACCTATAGGACTTTCAGTAACCTGGTGAGCACAAATCCAAAATGGCGGCGACGCGAAGTATAAATATTTAAATGGGCGTTTCTCGCGAATTAACTATCTGAGTGCCGTGAAACGTTGCACATTAAATGCTTATACAAATGTTGATCCACTGGCATCTAATTTATTTCAATTGTTTGCATAATCACAAGATGGCTGGTGTGCGTAATTTTAAAATCTCGTTTTTTTACTTCTTGTGTTCTAATCATGCGATTGAAGTTTGAATACCACACGTACACAATAATCTTAATACTGTATAATAGTACAAAAATAAAAATCCAACCTGGCGACCATCTGAAAAAATTATACGGTTCTCAATATCTACGAATCTGTTACAGCAATTAAACTGAAATTGTGTATGTTGATAGTGGCAATTAACATGAGCAGGATATATGAAAATAGGCTGTATAGTTCTTCACGGAACTACTTGTTTAAAATGTAAATACAGTAATATGTGTTTTTATGTGCTAATAAGTGAAAAGTAGGAATTTATGTATTTATAGAAAAGATGCTTAAAATATGTATTTACATCAAAAAAATTACCTAAAAATCCGAGCCCTAGGGATGGCTGTATTAGTGTGTGATGTCTATCTGTTAGGTAGTCAGCCCGAAGGCTGGTTGGATCGTCAAAAAGTACCGCCGTTAGGTTATGTGGGTAGATACCCACAAATCCCAAGGCAGCGCTATATTGAGGCGTACTAGGCAAGATGAGGAGTGAGGTAGTTTGTCATTGCTTTCCTCACTGAGTCAGAACAGCAGTACTAACCCTATGAGTAGCACCTTTCACAGCATCCACAGGCACTGACTGTGCCCTGAATGTCATTACTAAGCACCACCCATACCTCAGTAGCTTCCATATAATCACAGCCATGAGTGAGACTGAGACATCGGTGAAAAGCCACATTTTACTCTAGCCTGTGCCAACAGACAAATGCAAATGTACTGCATTCATCAAGAGATGGCAAGGAGGCCCTGTTTTAATTCAAGTAGGGACTGAAGACATACAATATTTACAAGTTTCCTACTATTGCTACCAAACGCCAACGTCAACGATAACTAGTTCTGAACTTGGTTACTAGATGCCACCGCAGTCAGCTCCTGGCGACTAACTTTGGAACCTAAGAGCGTTAATCAAATCTAACTATAATTTAGCTTCAGACAACTTTAATTACTGTAAGTTTCTTTCACATGCCATAAATACAGGGTGTCTCAAAGAAGTACTAACACTTTGAATGACTATAAAATGATTATTTAAGAACATAGAGACAAGTTTAAGGGCTTCAATTATAGAGGAGTCATGTAATTAAAGACTCATGTTCACAAATGTTCAAATTGATGACCGTCAGTGTCCAGACCAAGCTGTTAACGCGAAGCAATGGATTCGCAAACGTTACGAAAAAGTTAATTTGGAATTTCGTGACATTGTCTGTCAATTTCCAATTTCGTGTTGGAATGTAGGATTTCCAGCGCAGACGCTTCATGATGCGATGGACGCTATCTTTTGAGATGTGTGTCTCTCGAGCCGTTTGTCGTAGTGATATCGGTGGGGATCGAGTGTGGCCTTCCTGCACCTGTTCTTCTTTTCTAGGACTGGTGAATGTCCGTGGTCATCCAGAACGTTTCTTGTTGACATTGTGAACGGTTCCATCTGCTTCAAATTTATCTCTCATACGAGCAATGGTCCGGTGCGTTGGTGGCGGTTTGTCGAACTCCTGGACACTGACGATGATCAATTTGAACATTTGCGAACATGGGTCTTTAATTACATGTCTCTTCTATAATTGAAGCTCTTAAACTTATATGACATGGAACCGCCGGCTTTACTTCCCCTCCGAATGAAGGCGTACTGAGGGATTTTTAACGCTCTTAAAAATCCGAGTAATTCTCGATAGAACCTTATCTTCGGGAGAGCATACCGCAGCCGTAATAAGGAAAGCTATATCATCAATGCATATCTTGAAGCGGAATAGGCCTATCCCTTACACGCCATCAAAAATGCGCAAGCTTTTAATCCAAACTTTGATACTCCCTATTATCGAATGTGGATCAGTAGTGTATAACGATTTATCAGAAACACTCAACATAAAATTACAGAGAGTTCAAAATGCATGCGTTCGTTACATCTTAGACGTCAGGCACATCACACCTTATTATGTGCAAATGCAGTGGTTGAAACTTCGTGAACGTAGGCAGCTGTCAATTGCTATCCTAACCCAGAAAATATTGTGTACAAAAACCCCTGGTTATCTCTGTAATATGTTTAAACCAATGAACTCCGTCCACAACAGAGGAAATAGATTTACTGATTCCACTCTACAGATTCCCGTCCACCGTACAACTAAATACAATAAATCATTCCTTTGCACAGCTTCACGGCTCTTTAATACATTCCATCTTCACTCATTTACAAACTCTGTTAACACTACACAACTCAAGAAATACCTAATGTCAAGATTCCTGAAGGAATACGAAACACCACAGTTGTTGAATTCGTAAACCACGTAATACAAGTAGTTCATACAATTTTTTTGAAATATATCCGTGCCATACAGCTTTTTATAATATTTGTAATATCCAAGATACAACTTCCGTGGAATTGATAGTAGTTCGAGTAATCATGTCGCTCATGTACTTGTTTCAATAATAGATCAAATCATAATTCAGATAAAGAATGTAGTCCTTTTTTAACATACTATTTTTATCCAATAGATTTAATAATACATTATGTAGGTTATTTGTTTATTTATTATATTCTAATTTGCATTATTCATCTTGTATAAAATGTTTGCTAATTGGTTTATTTAATAATAAGTGTATTCTATATTTTGCTCTGTTAGTTATTAAGCTAGGTTTAGTTTCTTATTACAATATCTCAGGCCAGAACATTGTATACGCTACATAAAGGGGCTCTTTAGCCTAAGTGGCATTTCTTTATGAATAAATTCAATTCAATTCAATTCATCCTAACCATCCCTTACCTTCCCTCATGAGGCCCCTTCTTCGCTAGGCAGGTGAGGCCGCCTGGGCGATGTGCCAATCCCACCTCACCAGTTGTATCCCTTCCGATTCGATGTTCCCAACTCTAGGACACTGCCCGTAGAGGCGGTAGTGGTGAGTTCCCTCGCTGAGTCCGTGGGTTCCACCAACCTGGAGGGTAAACGACTAAAAAATAAATTTAAAAAATCGACATTTCTAATTAGTTCGAAATATACCTGGAGTAATGTACCCTAATAGAGCACTAGACAGCCCTGGTGACTAAATATATTGTTAGTTCCATCGCTTAAGGTACAGAATACAAAATTTGGTTGAAGTCCAATGGATAGCATGGACGTTACATGCAGTTAGACATTGGATCTATCAGGGTGCGTAAAATCATGTGGGCAACAATGTCATGAATGTGTTGGTCAGAAGTAATCTGAAATGTTATGATCTCTTGTTGTGCCAATTTTGGATGAAATCCATTTGTTAGTATAGAAGTTACATGTATTTTAAAATTGGAACTATCAGTAGGCTTAGAGTCATGTTGGCAGCACTGACATATATTAGTTTCTCCAAATTAATCTAGAATGCCAGGTACTGCACGTGTGCAAATTTTAAAGCTGTTGGCTTACAAGCTTTCTGATATATGAATATTAGGGTAAAAATAGAGACAGCATTTATTAACATTTGGCAGCCCCGGTTGCTCTTAAGAATAAGCACAGTCATATCTGTTATGGTACTCATAGCACTTACGAAATTTTGTTGAAATCCAATTGATAGTATAGAAGTTACATCTATTTAAAAATTGGTCCTATCAGCAGGGTTAGAATCACGTTGGTAGCACTGACGTACATTAGTTACTCCAAATTAATCTAGATTGTCAGGTACTATACGTGTGCATAGTTTAAAGCGCTCGGCTTGCATACTTTATGATATATTGAAATTTGGATAAGAAAATAGAGTGAGAGCATTTATTAACAGTTGGCAGTCCTGGTGGCTTTTAAGAATACGCTCAGTCATATCAGTTTATGTACATATAGTACATACGAAATGTGGTTGAAATCCAACTGATAGTGTAGAAGTTATATGCATTTAAAAATTGGACTATTCAGCAGGCTTAGAATCATTTTGGCAACACTGCCATGCATGGCCTCCTGGAAATTAAACTGAAATATTATTGTCTATATGTGTGCCAATTTTGGAATAGCTTCCATGCATACCTTCCAAGATATCCAAAATGGAGCTCAAATTTCAATTGCGGCTTTTCAGCAGTTGGTAGCACTGACATAATTTTCATATATGGGCTTGAGATACTCAGGTATAGATCTTTACTCATGCCAAATTTTGATTAGATTGATGCAGCCGTTTAAGAGTTGATAGGGAGGAAACTCACACAGCCAGACAGACAAACAGACAGACAGACATTTGCTCGGATCGATCTCATAAGTCAACTTTTTCCTCATTTTTGCAAATTGTGAAAAGTAGGCTAATAAATGATGTACACAGCTTGTTTAGTGCTGTATTTACATAACTCTCGGAGTCTTCAGTGGCGTAGTGAAAGACTCCCTAGGCCTCGGATACCCTAATTCCGTCGGGGTAGGAAAAGAACAAGAGTTGACCAAGGGAGGTCGACAGGAAAGAAGACGGAGAGGAGCCCGGTACAAGTAAGTGGAAGCAATGCCGCACTCAGCTGTGGTCCCGTGATCGCCAACCCAGTCCAACTAAATGTTAGCCCCTGGGGGGTTGCAACCATGAGTAACGGGTATTCTTTCTTACGTGGAATCCTAACCTCAGCATATCAGTTCGAAAATCCCATATGCATTGACCGGGAATCGAACCCAGTCCACCTTGGTGAGAGGCAAACACCTTCACCGCTGCGCCATCTCGCCCCCCTAACTGTATTAGGGATAGGGATGGGGTAGGCGCTCCGGGACTTGAAGTAAGGTACTATCCCGGCATTTGCCTGGAAAAACCACACTCAGGAAAGCCACTGTCAAGGTCGGGATTCGAACCTGCGATCTCCGAACTTACCGTAGTTGCCATCGCGGCCGTGGTAAACGATTTTTGAATAGACATGCACCATCTCATCATTCACCAGGAGTAAAATAAGAAAATAGAGAAATGACAGAAGACCACTTCTACGATGTCCAAAAGTGGGATTGGAACCGAACAGTGTTGTCCTCATGAGGCTAAATTAACCTCGTTCCTACCATTTTCTGTACCGACAGCAGAGGCTACGCTGGCTCGCTGCGTTAGGTCATGGGGCCAAGCTCTCTGCTGACTCGGTAGACGTGTGCGTTCGAGCCCCACCGTCGGCCGTCCTTGAATTGGTTTCCCGGAAAAATTCTGGGACGGTACCTTCTGATAGGCCACGGCCGCTTCATTACACATCCTTGCCCAGTGCCATTCATCTTCATCAGCTTGCCACGGTGGGTGAGTGGATATCGTGTCGGTCTACTAACCCCAAGATTGCAGGTTGCTCCTGGCCGTGGTAAGTGATTTTTGAAAGGCGGCAAAAATACGGTACGCATGTCATACGATGTTGGCATGTCAAAGAACCCATTTGAATTCAGTAGGCCTAGTTCATAATGGCAAAATTATTCTCCGGAGTTTCCGCCAACACAAAGTTCCTCATTTCTCTACTAGAATGCGCTATAGTGTTCAAGGAGCTTAGATATCTAACATCTAACTTATCGCTGTGGTTTTCTGTGAATAATTTAAATATAAATGTACAAAAATGTAAATACATAAGAATAACCAGGTCACAAAAACCCATTGAGAATGAATACAAAATTATGAACAGTGTCATCCCACAGTGCACAAACATAAAGCTATTAGGGGTAACAATCTCCGACACCCTGAATTGGAACATTCAAAGTGAAGAGGCAAGATGTAAGGCCACCAAAGTTCTGGGTTTCTTGTACAGAAACATGAGAGGTTGTAAACCTAGAGCCTTCAGGATGGCTTACACATGCTTGGTCCGTCCAATATTAACGTACGGCTTACCTGCCTGGCATCCCACTACAGCGGAAAACATGAACAAGCTCCAGCGTGTACAGCGCCGCGCAGAAAGGCTAATAGCTCGTTATTCCCCTTCCCCTTTGTCAAAATTTCCATCTATAGAGGCAACAGCCAAACAAATTGATCTAATTTTTCTTAAAAAATCCCTTACAGGTTCCATTAATATTGACCCTTTTTGCCGACTGTCATTGGCATATCGCTCAGTTCGGAGAGGACGAGGTGTAACCCTCGTTCCGCCCTTCGCACGTAGCAATGCTTACCTGACAGGTTTCTACGGCCGCTCTGCGCGGTTCAAGGCTTCATAACGTAACAGAATTGTCAAAAATAACGAATTAATTTTTGTTACGTTACTGCTTCCGTACCCAAAACAAATGGTATATGAATAACGTTTTTAGTGCGGCAACGAAATAAGAGGTTATAATTTTCCCTGGTTTGTGCTATTAACGTTATAACCAGCAGAGGAAAAGATTCCGTTATTTTAAAATTCGCTCCCGTTATTAACGTTATAAGTCTAGTAACGGTATGACAGCGATTTGGACCCGCTGCGCGCCATCAATAACGTTATTCAGGCAGAGTGATCGAATTGGTTATTTCAAAATGCAAACCTACTAATAACGTTATAAGTCTAGTAACGGTATACGAGAGATTTTTACCTGTTATACGCTATCAATAACGTTATTCAGGGCAGAAAAATTAATTCCGTTATTTAGAAATGTGAACCCACCAATAACGTTATAAGCTTTGTGACGGTATACGAGCGATATTTACGGGCTTTGCGCTGTCAATAACGTTACTCATGGCAGAAAAATAATTCCGTTATTTAGAAATGCGAACCACCAATAACGTTATAAGTCTAGTAACGGTATACGAGCGAATTTTACCAGCCATACGCTATCAATAACGTTATTCAGGGCAGAAAAAATAATTCAGTTATTTTGAAATGCGAACCCACCAACAACGTTATAAGTCTAGTAACGGTATACAGGCGATTTTTACCAGCTATGCGCTATCAGTAACATTATTCTAAGCGGAGAAATCGATTCCGTTATTTCTGAAAAGAATCTCGTCAATAACGTTATGGAAGTGTATATTTGCCCGCTACCCGGACAAGCATGGAAGGTGACCGTGAACTGACGATGCTGGGCCATATGTAATTCCAGGCCAATTATTTATTCAAACATAGGATAATTACTTCTTGAAATATCAATAATAATCAACATAATGATTTCAATCTGAGCGCGTGGCCCATCATACAGGGCAAGGCACCTTGCTCGTTTCGATCGCGGTCATATTGTAGCCTTCGTTAGAAACATGTTTCCTAAAATCAATACGATGGATCCCATTGATTCGAAATATTTCATGTTGCTTCATATAGGGGTTTGGAACATAGCCTATTGTTCATCAGTCCCATGTAGTTGAAGTCTGATAAACTTTGTTATTTTTGGAGTTGGCAATGGCCTTGGCTTAGGAACTATCCACGCATCTTCCTGGAGTGGAAGTGGGAAACCACAGAAAAACATTCTAAGATAGCTAAGATGGGAATCGAACTCACCTTCTCGCAGTGTTGCCATATAAGGCAGAGTATAACCTACACACCAAACTTTTACTCCTTTGTGACCAATAAGAGTATTTCTTTCCTAAATGAAACCTCCCGTTCTTGCTTTTCGTTCACTTGGTATCCTATTTTCATTTAGTAGTGATAGAAGACATTTTTCAGTGTTGGTTATTTCTAATGAAGAAAGCTATTCAGTCGGTTAACACGAAATTCGCGTAGACCGAATGAAAAGCTTTCTTTATTATTTTCATTTATAAAAGAAATAGGCTTATGACATCACATTTAGTCCGTGTGTGTGCGTATGTGTGTGTCCCCCCTAATCAAATATAAACGGCTGGAGCGATTTCAATGAAATTCGGTAAGGTCATAGTACTATTTTGTCCGACCCCGACCGTGATCTTCAAATTTTATTACAGCTCACCAATCCAACATGGCGACTGTGCGAAATATTTCACTGGCATTCCATATCTCCGAAATTATTACAGATATCACCCTGACATTTTGTACGGTGATACAATGAACTACTAGATGGAACTCTCAAAATTCCTGTTAAGTAACAAGCGAACATGGGGGCCAAGCTAAGTTGATACATTAAAATAGATCTTCTTTTTTTTTTCTCGCGATTATACCATTCGAGCGCCGTCAAATGGTATAGCAAATGTTATACACCTTGTAATGCACTGATATCTTATTCAGCTCAATTGTTTACATAACCGCAAGATGGTGCCTGTGTGAAATTTAAAAATTAAGTTTTAATTTATTGTGTCCTAATCATGCGATCGTAGCCAACGTTTGAACAATGAACCTACCGTGCCCAATAATCGTCATCTAATAGTACATAGCTCAATGGTCTACACATATTTAGAAATATCTAGACGATTCTCAATGTCAACTATTCAATGACAGCAATCAAACTGAATTGTTTTCATAACCACAAGAAGGCGCCTGTGCGAAATTTTAAAATCTCGTATTTAGCCTATTTCCATTTATGAAAAAATAGGCTTATGAGATCACCTTTTGTCCGTGTGTGTGCACCAGGACCGTGCAATGGGCAAGGTGAAGCAGTGCTAGCAGGTGAAGCGCAGCCTATTCTGCCTATTTCTGAGCAGTGCAGCACATCACACTAGCACTGCAGCACTTAGTCGCACAAGCACTGTCCATTTGACGGGGTGCTGCAGTACGCTTAGTACTGAGCGCAGAGCCTGGACACTAGGCGCACTGGAGCCAACATTTTGTCATATGCTTGTGGTCTGCCGTGCTCATAACGTCTTTTGTGCCTGGGGAGCACAAACATACCATAGTGGGAAAGTCACACCTTAAAGAAACACACCGAAGACGTATAAAACATGATATTTGGACGTACATGAACCAGATCTGCAACAAGGATACAAGAAGTTGCATACTTTTTAGCCTATTTTCATTTATGAAAAAAAATAGGCTTATGAGATCACATTTTGTCCCTGTGTCTGTCTGTGTGTGCGTGTGTGTGTGATATGGTGTGTGCCTCCCCCCCCCCTAATAACTTCTAAACCACTGGAGCGATTGCAATGAAACTCAGTAAGTTCATAGCACTATTCCACACCACCCCGACCGTGCCCTTCAAATTTTGTTACGTCTCACCAATCCAACATGGCGGCTGTGCAAAATATTTCACCAGCATTCGATATCTAAGAAACTATTACCGATATCATCCTGGAATATTTCACGGTGATAAAGGGAACTACTAGAAGTTCACCAATGTGATTTTTGAAAACCTGATAACTACAGAACCAACATGGCGGCTAAGCAAATTTACGACTTTTAAATAGACGTTTCTCACGATTTAACCAACCAAACGCAATGCAACTTGGTACAGTATATGTTTATACACATTGTAATGTACCGAAATCTAACTTCGTTCAATTGTTTACATAACGTCAAGAAGGCGGCTGTGCGAAATATTTCACCGGCATTCTATATCTCTGAAACTATTAGCGATATCACCCTGAAATTTTGTACGGAGATGAAGGGCACTACTGGAATTTCACCTATAAGACTTTCAAAAACCGTTTAACTACAAAACGAATATGGCAGCCAAGCGAATTTGAAAATTTTTAATAGACTTTTCTCGAGCCTCCGTGGCTTAGGCGGCAGCACGCCGGCCTCTCACCGCTGGGTCCGTGGTTCAAATCCCGGTCACTCCATGTGAGATCTGTGCTGAACAAAACGGAGGCAGAAAGGTTTTTCTCCGGGTACTCCGGTTTTCCCTGTCACAATTTCATTCCAGCAACACTCTCCACTATCATTTCATTTCATCTGTCATTCATTTAATCATTGCCCCAGAGGAGTGCGACAGGCTTCGGCAGCCGGCACACTTCATATCCTCGCCGCTAGATGGGGGCTTCATACATTCCATTCCTGACCCGGTCGGAGACTGGAAGCAGGGTGTGGATTTTCATTTTCAATAGACTTTTCTCGCGATTTAATGATCCAAACGCAGTGAAACTTGGTACAGGAAATGTTTATACACATTGTAATGCACTGGTATCTAATTTAGTACAATTGTTTACATAACCTCAAGATGGCGAATGTGCGAATTTTAAAATTAAGTTGTTATTTCTTGTGTCGTAATCATGCGATCGAAGTGAGAGTTTGAGTAATGAACTCTTGCAATAATTTTCCTTTAATGGTACATGACTCTATGCCCTATACATATAACAATCCAACATGGCGACCATCCCATACATTTATATGGATCTCAATATCTACGAATCTATTACAGCAATCAAACTAAATTTTTAAATCTTCAAAGGGGCTATGAACATAAGTTTACCTATAGGACTTTCAATAACCTGGTGATCACAAATCCAACATGGCGGCGACGCGAAGTATAAATATTCACACGGTCGTTTCTCGCAATTTAACCATCCGAGTGCAGTGACACTTGGTACAGTAAATCCTTCTACAAATGTTAATTCACTGGCATCTAATTTTTTCATTTGTTTCCATACCACAAGATGGCAGCTGTGCGAAATTTTAAAATCTCGTTTTTACTTCTTGTGTCCTTATCATGCGATTGAAGTTTGAATACTACACGTAGGCTACAGAATAATCTTCATGTAACAGTACATAACTCTAAGACCTACATAAATGAAAATCCAATATGGCGACCATCCGCAATATTTAGTCGGTTCTCAAGATCTACGAATCTATTACAGCAATCAAACTGAAATTTTGTAGGTTGATAGAGGCAGTTAACATAATTAGGATATATGAAAATAGGCTGTATAATACTTCACGGAACTACTTGTTGGGTTAGTTATTGTTGTTTTAAGGGGCGGAACTACGAGGTCATCTGCCCCTACTTTTTGGGTGATGTAGCAGGTGCAGAGAGATATAATAATCCTAAAAATGAAATCAAGCATATTGGTAATCATGCATGTGCAGGCAACAGGGGCCGGTATGGAATCAGGAGTGGTATAATATATTTTTTTAATTTGTTGACATAATGTCACAAACCAGCCGACGTAGCTACACACGCTAACGTGCATTGTCAGACTACACCGAACTCGAAATACCACACACAACCATTTCATACTTTACCTCATTAATTTCATTTGTCATTAAATCCTCTCATTAGATTGACGTCATGAAGGGCATCTATCCGTAATATCATTCCCACTAGGAAACTGTCTCACCACATCCCCTTCCTCATAGCAACCTAAATAATTAGGGTAGAACAAAAAAAAACTACATTAGGACTATAAAGCTATAGTCTATTTCAATAACAAGATTCTGAATTCACCTACTGATTAGATTGATGCAGTTCAGGGATATGTGAATTCGAGAAACGTGCGTTAGCAAATTTATCAGGTTTTTAAACTGAACGATATTCCGTCGCAATCTGAGGTAATTTTTGTCTTTTATTCGTATTTTCAACATCGCCTGAAACAATAACTCATGGCATTTACCTACACATAAGATATACGGCAAAATAAGCAAGTTGACATGAAATCCTTCTAACTTTTGAAGTTTTGTGAGTTTTGAAGCCATTTTTCAGTGTTTCCTAAGTAAACAAAAGTTTGGTGCTTTTCAATCGGTCAACACGAATGTACCTAAATAAAGCTGGGTTATGCCCTGATCCTGAAATAAATTACATATATATTACGTATTTATTAATCTTATGTAATTTATTTCAGGATCAGAGCATAACCCAGCTCTATTTGGGTACATTCGTGTTGACCGACTGAAAAGCACCAAACTTTTGTTTTTGAAGTTTTAGGACAATTTTCATTATTTAAACAGTATGGAGATCAAGAGTGCTCTTCATTGTAAAACAATTACAAAATATGTTGTCTGTCTTTCTACCAGCTTGTCGGTATTTCTTTCGGTTGTTTGTTGTTTTTTGGAACTATTCGTCTCTTTGGTTATGGTATGCGAACCATCTCTCCTACTTACCAGGGGCTATGTAATGCCAAAAATACGAAGAAAGGTGTACTATTATAGTTCGTGCTGAAATTACATGGCATCGTGCAATAGTTTGCGCTGACAATGAATGAGATCACTTTGTGGCGTAGCGGCTGAATGTTTGATTCCCTGGCCTGCCAAGAAATTTAATTTCGGTTTGAGGTACTGAAATGGTATCGATGATACGTAAGTCATCAAAGGGGTGTTCATTTCGAGGACTTGCACCAGGTCAGTGATCACAAGTTTTCCTTTTTTTTCTACATACTTATTCTGCAATTCGAACATTCATATGGGAACTCGGAGAGAAACTCACTTCGTAGAGTTGTTAGAATAGCTTCCGTAAAATATTCTCAAAGGCCAATGCTACAAGTAGCCGCCGCCGTGAGTTAATCCAATTGTAATCCACACATCGTATTTAAGAACATTTGATTTTCATAGCATTCTATGTTCTGGGCATAGGAAAACCTCGAAGCTAATTTCGCAATTTTCAGTGAATGAGCATCCAAAGTATAGTAATCATCACGTAGGGACACCGTGCCACATATATACAGAGAGTGCAAGAATTATTGCTTGAAGGCAAGGTGACATGGTGCGTAATTTGTGTTTGTACAACGAATGAGGTTTTCATTACGGTGATGATGAAGATGGTGGTAACGATGAAGACGGTGATTTACTAGTTAGGAACCAAAGGATTACTTGAGAATTAAGCCTGAAGCAGATGTATGGAAAAAACAAAATGAACTTGCTGGTTGATTGCGAAAGTGTCTAATCACCATATTTTATGGAGAACATCTTATCCAGAAGTACACATGAAAGGGAGTAGCCAAGCACAAATAGGTGGAGGCAAAGGTTGCTCTTGTGTGAGACTGTATGCTGCAAACACTGTGGGGTGTCTGATAACCAAGCTCCGTTCAAACACCTAAATTAAGAAGGGGATTCACTACAAACGTTAGGAATCACCGACATAGATCTAAGATGCATCTGTAACATTTCAGAAATGTTACGTGATCCATGTTTTCGTGTCTTCCTCTTGTTAGAAGCAAAAGTACAATAGAATAATAATTGTTATTGGCCGTAAGAAGAATACAAGATTTATGCAGGACCCCACCATCAGATGTGAAGTAACCATCGGCATAACAAGACAGGTCGTTTAGAGCTAACGATAGGATTCAAAGAGAATTGAAAGCTTGTGGAACGTTTCGAATAAGGGAAAGAAACAACATCAACATTTTTTAATAACTTATCGTGTTTGGGAATGCCTAACTTAAGTATAAATTGCATAATTTTGCTATCAAATGAATCCATTCAATAATAGAGAATTGATCTACAATATACTCGGGAACAGTATGAGACGTAGTCTATTGGTATCCAATAACATTTTATTGCCAATAATAATAGTCTAATAATAATAATAATATTAATAATAATAATATGAAGACTAGGAAATGGTCTGAGGAACGTAAGATTCAATTTAGCCGGAAAATGAAGGACTACTGGGCCATCAGAAAAGCTCGAGGTACCAACATGAGAGCAGCTGCCAAACCCACCACTAAGAACACCAATCGTGGCAAGCCTGACGATGACATCAAGAAACAGCTAAAACACAAGCACCGTGGTCCATAGATGGCCCTAAAGAAATTTTAAAAAAATAATATGAAGAGAAGAGAAGAACGACTTCGAGAAATCCAGCCGCGACAGGCTGGCCACGCGCCCCTGAACTGACGAGTTCCAGCGTAGACAGTGCTGACAGTGTGTGCCTGGGTCATATGGCCCTAAAAGCACTTGCTTGGCTTGCAGGGTACCACGCCATACTATACACAGCTCACTCGCACACGTGGCTAGCGGCAGGCGGGGAGAGTCAAGGACACAGATTACCCACTGACATGACATGACGTCACGCACCTACGCCGGGCCTTGGTGTGCACCCCCACCCCTCCCCCCTCTTTCCCCACACCCCACCTAATAAAATCTAAGCGGCTGGAGCGATTTCAATGAAATTCGGTAAGGTCATAAGTAGGCCTACTATTTTGGCCGACCCCGATCGTGCCCTTCAAAGCTTATTATGTTTCACCAATTCAACATGGTGGCTGTGCGAAATATCTCACCGGCATTCTATATCTCCGAAACTGTCACCGATATCACCCTGAAATTTTGTACGGTGATAAAAGTCACTTAAGTGACTTTCATAAACCTGTTAACTACAAAACGAACATGGCGGCCAAGTGAATTTGAACATTTAAATAGACTTTTCTGGCGATTTAACCATCCGAACGCAGTGAAACTTGGTACAGCAATTGTTTATATACATTGTAATGAACTGATATCTAATTTTGTTAATTTTTTTACATACACTCAAGATGGCAGCTGTGCAAAATTTTAAAATATTTTTTTTATTTCTTGTGTCCCAATCATGCGATAGAAGTCAACGTTTGATAAATGAACCTACGCAATAATAGTCATCTAATAGTACATAACTCTATGGTCTACATATAGGGTCTTTCATATTAAGTAAGAACGACGAGCGGCGGTTTTGTTATTCGCTACTGCAGCGGGCTTGGCCGAGTTTCTGGCGTCCCACGGCCCCCTGCTGTAGTATTGAAAGCGCGCGCATAGTACAAACTTGACCTTGCAATAAGCGTGCAGGTGTTGTCAGTCGCCAGTCTAAACCTCAGATGGTAACATGTTCAGACAGTTATCATTGCAACATCGTATTTTTGTATGTAAAACTTATTTTAAGTACGAGTCGGCCCGGTGGGTAAGTTCAGCAATTTCCTGATGAAGTGTCACCTTCACTAGCACAGATTCACGTAATTGTAAATAAGTTTGCCACAAGGCCTACTGACTCAGTGTTCAATAAAGAACATAAAATACAAAATCAGAAACATTACAGTGGCAGAACTCACTCGCGTGAGCCAAAATGTGGTTACCGGATACAATGCCTGTATAACCCAGGAAGGACGACACTTCCAGCAACTTTTATAAGGTAATATTTCATACAGGATTGTACACACGCTTAAAGCAGGCGGCCACGGCGCGCCACAAGCTTGACCAAGGCCACCGCAGCAGCAGGAAAGGGGAGCGGAAGTCAAGTGAGAGAGTGATGACCTTACCCCTTACCTGACGGTATGGGATTCCTGAGCATCTAGTCCGATGTTGCGATTGACTGTGACTGTGATGGCTAGTTCTGAATTATTTTTCAGTTCTGGATATTTCTGAGTGATCCTTTAAAATTTCACCAGTTTGTACTTCCGACTTCTAATTTTCTATGTTGTTTTTCCTGTTTTTAGTTCATCGATCCTTTAATTACTTTTTACTTAGTTTATTTTACCTGCAACACTATTATTTTTAGTGTTCGTTAGGTGTTCTATTTTCGGCAATATATTTTTGGACAGTATCTCTGGTAGATAAGCTTCCGTGGCTTAGGCGGCAGCACGCCGGCCTCTCACCGCTGGGTCCGTGGTTCAAATCCCGGTCACTCCAAGTGAGATTTGTGCTGGACAAAGCGGAGGCAGACAGGTTTTTCTCCGGGCACTCCGGTTTTCCCTGTCAAAATTTCATTCCTGCAACACTCTCCACTATCATTTCATTTCATCGGTCATTCATTTAATCATTGCCCCAGAGGAGTGCGTCAGGCCTCGGCAGCCGCCAGAGTTCAAATCCTCGCCGCTAGATGGGGGCTTCATTCATTCCATTCCTGACCCGGTCGGAGACTGGAAGCAGGCTGTGGATTTTCATTTTTCATCTCTGGTAGATCATATACATGTACGATGTACATATAGGTACGACTGATGGAGAGCATTACGGTCATCAAGTGCTGTTAGTTTTACATTTTAGGTGAGAAATGGAGCCACCACCAAAACCGATTCAAGGCAGGACTGGCATGTAAAACGAAATGTGTTATCAATTTAAATTAGCGTCGCGAAATTAAATTGTTAAAAGGAATAAAATTTCACTCCTGGCGCGAAATAAAATTCGTACCAGACTTTAAATTTCGCTCCCAGCGTGAAATAAAATCCGTTACAGACTTTTAATTTCGCTCCCGGCTACAAACAGAATTCTTAACAGACTTTTAACTTTGCTCCTGGCGTGAAATAAAATTCATTAAAGACTTTTCATTTCGCTCTTGGCGTGAAATAAAAACCGCTAGTCTTTTAAATTCGCTTCCCGCGCGAAATAAAAAAACATTACAGACTTTCAATTTCACTCCGGGCACGAAATAAAATTCGTTACAGACTTTCAATTTCGCTCCCGGCTCGAAATAAAATTCATTACAGACTTTTAATTTAGCTTCCGGCTCGAAATAACATTTATTACAGACTTTTAATTTCGTTCCCGGCTCTAAATAAAATTATTTACAGACTTTTAATTTTGCTCCTGGCCTGAAATAAAATTTGATATAAGACTTTTCATTTCGCTCCTGGCACGAAATGGAAACCGCTACAGTCTCTTAATTTTGCTCCCGGCGCGAAATAACATTTTTAACGATTGTTAATTTTGCTCCTGGTATGACAAAAATTGCTGGCCCCATGGTGTTGGGGATAGCGTGCCTGCTTCTCACCTGGAGGCCCCGGGTTCGATTCCCGGCTCCGTTAGTGATTTTAGAAACGGACGTGTGGGTTGGAACGGGGTGCACTCAGCCTCGAGAGTAGCTGTCTGAAAGTCACGAAAACCAAGATTAATGGCCGAGGGAACCCGATGCGCTGACCAATATCTGCAGATGCCTGGGCAGAGGTCGCTTGGTAGACCTAGGCCTGTCATGGGTTGTAGTGCCACGGTTTATTTTAATGATACAAAATTCCCATACAGCATTTAGTTTCGCCCCCGGCGTGAATTTAAAATGAATGGAACATATCATTTCATGTCTGAAATTTAATCTGGTCTGGCATGCGAAACAAAATGGTTGTGGACGCGTTAACATTTTAATTTCGCCATGAGCGTGAGATTCGGGTGCGAAATGATATTGATTGTAAGCGCGAAAATTAAAATGGAAGCAAAATGTAATTCTAAGCACAATAACATAGTGAAAGGCGACGTAAAACTAATTTCAGTACGAAACGAAATACTGTACGTGGCACAGGGGTTTGCTTTCGTGCCATGGTCAGTATAAATGCGCTGAGGGTAAGAAGGAAGTAATAAGGAATGCCAAGCCCCCCCCGAAATTTCCGGAAGTGTAAGAATAAAGAATGTAGAAATGAGAGGAATGACCCCTCAACCCTGTTGTTCGAGTAACCCACCTCCGAAACAGAACACCATATACGCCGCGGTACTACCACATACGATTTTCTGTTATTTGTAACTCTTTAGTCAGTCAACATTAATTTACCCGATAACTGGGTGGGGTACAACGTATATAAGATGTAACACTCCTGAAAAAAAATACATGTATTAGATTTAAGATCACTAAAATTGCTGCATTATAATCGTGACCATAAACTAATACATATAATGTTATTTACATATTACTGTATACTATACATTGTACCCCTCCCAGTTATTGGCAAATTAGTGTTGACTGACTGAAGAGTTACAACT
Source organism: Meconema thalassinum (assembly GCA_946902985.2). Taxonomy (NCBI): domain Eukaryota; kingdom Metazoa; phylum Arthropoda; class Insecta; order Orthoptera; family Tettigoniidae; genus Meconema; species Meconema thalassinum. The sequence goes on along the minus strand of OX336396.1, from coordinate 47,212,308 downwards.
GACAATTTGTATTGTAATTGGAGTTCTTCACTTATCTTGAATGTCTGTCCACACAGCACATTCGTCTTCTTGTTCGCTATAGAACAAGTAAAGGTACTTGTTGCCCCATTGCGTTATGAACGTCAGGGAGGGCCAGCCATGAGTCCGAGGTGCAGTCAACGACGATGGTGATGTTGATGCCATAGCACTGACTTTCTCCTCTACTGGAGTGATGACCATTGAATGACTCACGTTGCTGTTGCAGCCTTGCAGATTGTGAAGGCGGTGAACGGAAATAAGACTGCTACTGCTGCCAACGTCAGGACTTTGAACATCGCTCCGAACATAATTTCACTCTCGAAACGAATACATTTTTATTTCAACAAAGAAATGAAATGTTCCAATTATTTTAAATTCACATCGGAGGGCGAAACTAAATACCGTTTGGGAATTTTATTTCACGCCGGGTGCGAAATTAAAAGTCTGTAACGAATTTTATTTCGCGCAGGGAGCGAAATTAAAAGTCTGTAACCGAGTTTTATTTCGCACCGGGAGCGAAATTAAAAGTCTGTAACGAATTTTATTTCGCACCGGAAGCGAAATTAAGAGTCTGTATTGAATTTTATTTTGCGCCGCGAGCAAAATTAAAAGTCTGTAATGAATTGTATTTCGTGCCGGGAGTGAAATTAAAAGACTGCAACGAATTTTATTTCGCACCGGAAGCGAAATTAAAAGTCTGTATCGAATTTTATTTTGCGCCGCGAGCAAAATTAAAAGTCTGTAATGAATTGTATTTCGTGCCGGGAGTGAAATTAAAAGACTGCAACGAATTTTATTTCGCACCGGAAGCGAAATTAAAAGTCTGTATCGAATTTTATTTTGCGCCGCGAGTGAAATTAAAAGTCTGTAATGAATTGTATTTCGCGCCGGGGGCGAAATTAAAAGATTGTAAGGATTTTTTTTTCGCGCCGGGAGTGAAATTTTATTCAATTGCACAATGTAATTTTGCGTTGCTATTAAGTTTCGCGTTGATTTCGCTACGTCATTTCGCTTCGAATTAAGTTTCGCTTCGATTTAATTTCCCGCCGACAATCATTACCATTTCGCTCCCGAGTATCGCACTCAGGGTGAAATTCAAAAATAATCGCCCCCACAGCCATACATTTCGTTTCGCATGCCAGCCCTGATTCAAGGGCATACCACTAAATCCCAGGGGGAATTGCGACTACTATCGACCAAAATATTATGTGTACTCGAGTTTGAAGGTTGTTTGTGAAGTAACCAATAGACCTACCTAAAATCCAATAACATCATCATTTTCGTCGTTCTGTTTTACGATAGTTCATGTTGGTTTGGATTTTTTTTATTTATAATTTAATATTTCTTATCGCAGTTGGAACACAAAAAGTGCCTTTTTTAAGCATGTTTCAACCATGCGTCACATTTAAGAATTATTATCTCACAAACCCGTCAACAGATCGAATCCAAATTTTAACACAATATACATTGGAATGTTGTATAATTGGTTCATTAATTTTAAAATTTTGTATGGCCAAGAAACATAGTTGTTATCATTTTGGTAAGGTAACATTTTCTAGGCTCGGGTTGGTTTGAAAATGTAGTTCTTGGTCGCGTTGTAATACTTATACATCAAAAAGTTATGCTGTATGATTGTGAAATACGTAAATTAATTCACTTATTTTATATCGGTTTGTATTTGTATGGGAAATTAAGACATGGTTCACGAGTTGGCCGCTCCAGTGAAAGCTGTACAGCGTTGCCAAGATGGGCTCCATCACGCGTCATGGCGCGCTTCGCTCGGAAGTGATGGGCTCCATATCAGCAACGCTGTAGAGCATTTCCCGGAGCGTCTAGCTGGTGAACCATGTCTTAATTCCCCGTACAAATACAAACCGATGTAAAATAAGTGAATTAATTTACGTATTTCACAGTCATACAACATAACTTTTTGATATATAAGGATTACAACGCAACCAAGAACTACATTTTACAACGACCCCGAGCCGAGAAATAGTTACCTTACACAAATGATAACAACATTCGTTCTTGAACACACAAAATTTAGAAATTAATAAACCTGTTATACAACATTCCAATGTATATTGTGTTAAAATTTGGATTCGATCTGATGACGGGTGTGTGAGATAATAATTATTAAAGGTGACGCATGGTTGAAACATGCTTAAAAACGGTCACCTTTTTTGTTTCAACTGCGATAAAAAAAAATATTTAAAAAATCCAAACCTATATGAACTAACGTAAATTAGAACGACAAAAATGATCATGTTAGTGGATTTATGTAGGTCTATTGGTTACTTCACAAACAACCTTCAAACTCGAGTGCACATAATATTTTGGTCGACAGTAAGTACTGTACCAAGAAAAGGAAGCCAGGCCCTAAGAAAAACCTCTACACATACATAAGATTTTTTCCCTATTTTATATTTTAAAGTTATATATTTCTTTACGCTTGCATTAGAGAATGTGTAAAGTACTGAGCAGTTTTGATTTCGCTTTAAATTTATTTGTACAAGTTGGATGACTAAACGTCACCCCACAATCTGCAAGCTACATGGCTGAACAGCGGTTGCTTGGTAGAACTAGGCCCTTCAACGGCTGTCGCGCCACGGCTTTAGTCTTTTTTTGAACCTCTAATATATAAGTGTAAGAGTACAAGACCACGAACTTTTCAGTGACAACTTTTTTCAGAGAAGAGAGTTTGAATTCAAATGGAAACAATGCGTTGTGTGGAAAAGTAAGACGTAGCCATTGTGAAAATGGAAAATTGGTCTCCATAGATACTGACGACAGTCAAGCGCATGTTCTCTAGGTGCAAGCGTCCTGCATAAATATCCACTTCCTTTGTACGCTCACAGAAAACGAAGAAAAGTCCCAGCAGAGCTTGTGTATTAGCGTATTGAACGAATTAAAAGGTAAGGAACTGAAACAATGTTTCTTACAGCAGATGTTTATTGCCATTCAGAAATTCCTTCTTATTTTATGATTTTTTCCCTAGGAAACTGTCATCAGTCCAACATCTCTCATTGACTAGTTCACCTGTCAATCAACCTACCATTGTGGTTGCACCTGAAGTTCAGTTGTGTCTTGTGTTTCGCAGGGTTTTCCACACTCCCTCCAGGTAAATGCCGAGATAGTACCTTACTTGAAGACTCAGGGCACCTGCCCCATCCCTGGCTCTAATACAGTAACACACATAGTCAACTACATGGGACTGATGACCAAGATGTCCCAAGCCCCTACAATGTATTATTATCAACAAGAACAAGAACAAGAATGTTTGAGGAAGTAAGAAAGTATCTGTATAAACACATTGTGTCAACGTTACATAAGCGTGACATTACTATAATTTTATTGCTCAGATATTGTTCCACGCCTAGGCACTTGTACATGTAACTCGCCGAACTAAAATATTCGTCAACTCGGCGTGCTCATCATTTTCCTTGCGCTAGAGATCTTGTGTATCCGCGTCGCTACTCCTACCATCCTTTTCAAAAAATTCCCAAACTAATGCCGACGATTCCATTCACACGATTTTATTTATGAACAAGAAGTTCCGTGAAGAACTATACAGCCTACTTTTCATGCCAATGATTATTCTGCAGTATATGAACCTATCTAGAATAATGACGAAATTAAGTTGGTAATATCGAAATATCTAATTAGTTCAAAATATACCTGGTATAATGTAGCCTAATAGAGCACTACAGTTGGCAGCCCTGGCGACTGAATATATTCTTAGTTCAATCTCTTAAGGTACAGAATACAAAATTTGGTTGAAGTCCAATGGACGTTACATGCAGTTAGACACTGGATTTATCAGCACGCGTAAAAGCATGTTGCCAACAATACCATGCGTGTGCTGGTCAGAAATAATTTGAAATATTATGATATCTTGTTGTGCCAATTTTGGATGAAATCCATTTGTTAGTATAGAAGTTACATGTATTTTAAAATTGGACATATCAGCAGGCATAGAATCATGTTGGCAGCACTGCCTTGTATTAATTACTCTAAATTAATCTAGAATGTCAGGTGCTATACGTGTGCAAAGTATAGAGCTGTTGGCTTTCATACTTTCTGATATATTGATATTAGTGTAAAATAAATATAGACAGCATTTATTAACAGTTAGCAGCCCTGATTGCTCTTAACAATACTTATAGTCATATCTGTTATGGTACACATTGCACATACGAAATTTGATTGAAATCCAACTGATAGTATGGAAGTTACATGTATTTAAAAATTGGTCGCATCAGCAGGCTTATAATCATGTTGGTAGAACTGACGTATATAAGTTACTCGAAATTAATCTAAAATGTCAGAATATACGTGTGCATAGTTTAAAGCTGTTGGCTTGCATACTTTCTGATATATTGGTATTTGGATAAAAAATAAAGAGATCAATTATTAACAGTTGGCAGCCCTGGTGGCTCTTAAGAATACGCTCAGTCATATCTGTTTATGTACAGATATTACATACAAAATTTGGTTGAAATCCAATTGATAGTGTAGAAGTTATATGCATTTAAATATTGGACCTATCAGAAGGCTTAAAATTATTTTGGCAACACTGTCATTGTTGGCCTCCTGGAAATTAAACTGAACTAGTATGATCTACATGTGTGCCGATTTTGGAATAGCTCCCATGCATACCTTGCGAGACATCCAACATGGAGCTTAAACTTCTTGTGCGTTTTTTCAGCAGTTGGTAGCACTGACATCATTTTCAAATATGGACGTGAGATATTCCGGTGAACATCTTTACTCATACTAAATTTGGTTTAAATCCAATTGATAGTGTAGAAGTTATATGCATTTAAACATTGGACCTATCAGAAGACTTAAAATTATTTTGGCAACACTGTCATGGTTGGCCTCCTGGAAATTAAACTGAAATAGTATTATCTACATGTGTGCCAATTTTGGGATAGCTCCCATGCATACCTTGCAGGATATCCAACATGGAGCTCAAATTTCTAGTGCGTTTTTTCAGCAGTTGGTAGCACTGACATCATTTTCAAATATGGACGTGAGATATTCCGGTGCACATCTTTACTCATACTAAATTTGGTTTTGATTGCTGCAGCCGTTTAGGAGTTGATAGGGGGGGACACACACACAGCCAGACAGACAGACAGACAGACAGAAGGACAGACAGACAGACAGACATTTTTCCGGATCGATCTCATAAGTCTACTTTTTCCTCATTTTTGCAAAATGTGAAAAGTAGGCTAAAAATTCATTGGAATCAGGAAATAAATCTCCGTTTTCGTATTACCAGTTTTTTTTTCATATTTTAAGCAGAAATATAAAAAACTGCTAGTAACGTCTTTGTTTTTCACATTTTGGAAAATGCATTGAATTGATATCAATTATATTGCACTCTAGTATACATAGTGGTTTTGACATCGCAAATACGAGCTTTCATTCAAGAGAAAACTTAAAACAGAAATTGTCTCACTTTGGTGCTGCTACGTGGTGTCAGAATTACAAACTAAAAATCGGGACATTTAGTCTTAATAGTATCTGGCTGCTGCACAGACTGCTGTGTTGCCTGCTGGTGTGTCCCTTCCCCGTGCTGTCCGATCGTGACGTCACAGTTCCCTCTTCATTGCTATGTAAAGTAATCAGGGATGTTTCAGCTACGTTATCTGATGGTTGAGTTACTTCCGCAATGCTATATGTGTTTGTAGAATGGGGCCTGTTATGAAAGGCCTCTGATATGGCTGGATATTCAGGGGAAGGTACTGCAGTTTCCATGTCGGTAGTGTTGCTTAGCTTACTACAGTACTCCCATCTGACTCGCCCAGCACCGTGCTGTAGGTTTGTTGTCTGACAAGAAGTACCGGGCGATTCCTTCTGTTCGGACAGTCTATTTGTGAGTGGGAGGTTTCTTTACAATAAAAGCAATACTTAGCTTGTCCTTCATATGTTAACAGAACTTTACAATCATTGACCGTCAAATATGATGGAATGGGGTATTTAAGTTCAATTGTTACAATACGTATGCCATTTCTTGCAGCAGTAAATTCGTATACTTCATTCCAGCACTCGTTCCGTATGTCCTTGAGAACTCCATGCGTAGAAAGCACGCGGGAGAGTCTTTCATTGTTGACTTCGGGAGGAGATTAAACAGACACGCACACGTTTTGTTGAAGAGTCTGGAGCAGTGATAGTTACCTTTGTGGTGTTACCGCTAGCTAGCCGGAAGGATTTCACACCTTCATGTCGAGATAATATGTTTTCATAAAGTAAGGTGTACACTAATTTAATGTACACTGAATTTTCCCCGATGTCTAGTTGATTCGCTAGTACTTGATATCTATTAAGCTTCAGGTCGTTTGCTATCCACCTAGGCCTATGTATTTCAAGTGGTGTCGGTCTGTTGTTCCTTTCTTCAAAAGCGCATTTAAGAGTGTTTTTCCGGACATTCGCCACTTTCGCAAGTTCAACAAGCAGTTCCGTGACAAACTAAGGCGCCTATTTTTCTTAAACTTAAAGATTCATGCCAATGATTAATCTATATGGAACTATCTAAGTTAATGACGAAATTAAGTTGGTAATATCAAAATTTCTAATTAGTTCGAAATATACCTGCACTACAGTTGGAAGCCCTGGTGACTTAATATATTCTTAGTTCCATCTCTTAAGGTACAGAATACAAAACTTGGTTGAAGTTCAATGGATAACATGGACGTTACATGCAGTTAGATATTGGATCTATCAGCGCGCGTAAAATCATGTTGGCAGCAATGTCATGCATGTCTTGGTCAGAAATAATCTGACATATTATGATCTATTGTTGTGCCAATTTTGGACGAAATCCATTTGTATGTATAGAAGTTACATGCATTTTAGAATTGAACCTATCATCAGGCTTAGAATCATGTTAGCGGTATTGGCATAATATTAGATACTCCAAATTAATCTAGAATGTCAGGTACTATACGTGTGCAAAGTTTAGAGTTGTTGGCTTGCATGCATTCTGATATATTAATATAAGGGTAAAAAAGTAGAGACAGCAATTATCAACAGTGATCAGCAGCTGGTTGCTCTTAAGAATACGCATAGTGATATCTGGTTATGTACACATAGTAGACTACATACGAAATTTGGTTGAAATACAATTGATAGTGTAGAAGTTATATTAATTTAAAAATTTGACCTATCAGCATGCTTAGAATCATTTTGTCAACACTGTCATGTATGGACTCCTGGAAATTAAACTGAAATATTATTATCTATATAATTACGTGCCAATTTTGGAATAGCTCCCATGCATACCTTCCAAGATATCCAACATGGAGCTCAAATTTCAATAATTTCAATCTTTACTCATACCAAATTTGCTTTTGATTGCTTCAGCCGTTTAGGAGTTGATAAGGGGGGGGGGACATGCACAGACAGATAGACATTTGCCCAGATCGATCTCATAAGTCTACTTTTTCCTCATTTTTGCAAAATGTGAAAAGTAGGCTAAAAATACAATACCCTATCACGGTAAGCACTTCCGAGTATTTATTAACCTCGCGGCTAAACTCAGAACCTAACACGACGTAGGTTGCAAAGTGACACTTCCACTCTTTCTACTCTATGGAGTTCTCCAACACAAAATGTATCAAAATGGTGCCATTCTCAATCGATGATGCCGTTTTTAATATATAAACGATATGCGAATAACGTTATTAGTCCGAATAACGGTATTGAGGGAATATTTTTCGATAGATGTATTCAAATAACGTTATTTCTAGTGAGCACAACCATTTCGTTCCTGCGATAACCGATATCCGAATAACGTTATTAGTCCAAATAACGGTATTGGGGGAATAATGTTCGAGAGATGTATTCAAATAACGTTATTTATAGTGAGCACTACCATTTCGTTCCCGCGATAACCGATATCCGAATAACGTTATTAGGCCGAATAACGGTATTGGGGGATTTTTTTTGAGAGATCTATTCAAATAACGTTATTTCTAGTGAGCACTACCATTTCGTTCCTGAGATAACCAATATCCGAATAACGTTATTAGTCCTAATAACGGTTTTGGGGGAATATTTTTCGAGATATGTATTCCGATAACGTTATTTCAGGCGGGCACTACCATTTCGTTCCTTGGTTAACTGATATTCGAATAACGTTATCAGTCCAAATAACGATATTAGGAGATTTTTTTCGAGATATGTATTCCGATAACGTTATTTCAGGTGGGCACTAGTATTTCGTTTCAACGATAACCGATATCCGAAGAACGTTATTAGTCCGAATAACGGTATTAGGGGATATTTTTCGAGAGACTTATTCAAATAACGTTATTTCTGTCGGACAACACTATTTCGTTTCTACGATAACCAATATCAGAATAACGTTATATGGCCCAATAACGTTACCATGCGATACAAATGACTTCCGGATATGAAGCGTAACGACCACAATGTGACCAAGACCCATTTTGTTACATAATCTACCCAAACAACCATTTTCGTTATGTTAAGTTATGAAGCCTTGGCGGTTATGGAACGCGCTGCCAGGAGATGCCAAGTTCTTGCCTCTTAGGAAATTCAAGCCGTACGTAAAAAGGTACATTGTATAAATAAACGTATATATGAGTGATTGATTGTCTCGCTGAATGAATGAGTATCTGAATGGAATGAATGAATGAATGAATGAATGTATCACGTGATTGAGGTTATGAAAGTGCGTGCGTGAGAGAGTGAGTGAACAGGAAAATGTACTATGTCAATATTCTAAATATGTAAATACTGCAAATATCTTTGTAAAACTTGTAAATATTGTTAAAACAAATGTAGATGTAAGCTGTGCCTGTGGAGCATGAAATATGTATGTGGGGCTTGCCCTTTTTCACTAGGCCTTCCATACTTCGTGTACGATTTATGGTAAATAAATAATAATAATTATCTAACCTCCTTGACTTTCATAGTCGAGGAACAACGAAATTCGACATGCAAGGTACCCTCTGGGTGTCAAATAATAAAGCTTGCACCCAGCACCCGAGGCCATACGATATTATTATTATTATTATTATTTTCTACATTCATTTCACCACATAAGTGGGATATATCAACATATCGTCGGCTTGTTTGCAAGACGGTATGGCTAATTCTCTTAAGGTGGCACATTGAGAAACGAGCGAACAATGGAACAGGTCTCCAAGATGACGGCCTTCTGCATGGTGATATGTAGACCAGGATGTATTCCCAATATTTGTAGATTACGAGCCAATAATTTGGGAATGATGCCGGTAAAAGAAATTACTATGGGCAGAACCACTACACTTTCCTGTCTCCACATTTGCCGTATTTCTTCAGCCAAAGGCAGATATTTGGTGATTTTATCACAGCAGGTTGATACAGCCCGTGGGGGTTTGCCTGTTCCTCTATCGGGCGCGTCCCAGGTGGCGGATAGGGGGGCTCGCCGGACTTGTCTGGAGGGTTTGAGGGAAATAAAATACCTCTCGCGGACCAAAAACAGGCCCTTCGCCAGGGTTATGGTGAAGCTACGTTAGGCCTAGCAAGCCAGTAGTGGATATGAAACTGCTTTTAAAACGGGAACGGGCCTCGGAAAGGACAGATCTAAAGGAAGCAGACCTGGCTATGGAAATGGACTACGAATCGGAACTTTGAATATAACTTCATTGACGGGAAGAGTGGAGGAGGTTGTGGATATGATGGAGAGGAGAAAACTGGATGTACTCGGACTGGCAGAGACCAGATGGAGAGGGGAAGGAAGAAAAGAACTGAGAAATGGCTTGCAGCTATACTGGATAAGAAATGAGGAGGGGAAGAGAAATGGAGTGGGAATGGTGGTGAGAGAAGGGCTGAAGGAGGAAGTAAAGAGGGTAAGTGATAGAAGAATTAGAGCCAGAATCACTGTGAAAGGTAGAAACCTGGACATTCTGCAAGTCTATTCACCACAGGTGGGATGCACAGAGGGCGAGAAGGACGAGTTTGAAGAGGAGTTGCAGAAGCAGTTAGTGGGGAGAGACCTGATAGTCATGGGAGACCTAAATGCCCATGTCGGAACTGATAGAAGAGGTTTTGAGGAAGTGATTGGTGGTGAAGGATGGGGAAACAGGAATAAGGAAGGAGAGAGATTGTTGGAACTGTGCAAGATAAATGGGCTAATGGTTGGAAACACATGGTACAAGAAGAGAGAGAGCCATAAAATTACTTGGTACAGCAGGGATTTGACTAGGAAATCAGTGGTGGACTATATTCTATGCGGGAAGGAGACAAAGAAGAGTATCACGGATATAAGGGTAATACCTTCAGAAGCCCTGGACAGTGACCACCGTCTGCTGGTCGCCAAGGTGAGAGGACTGAAGGAAAAGAGGAGAACTGAGAACCAAGAAAGAAGAATAAGGACATGGAAGCTGAAGGAGGATGGAAATAAGGAGAAGTTCCAGATATTAGTGAGGAACAAATTACCGAAGGATGATCCGAAAACAGGTGAAGAAGAATGGAATAAGTTCAAGAACGTGTTGTTAGAAGCAGCGGAAGTCGTGTGTGGCAGAACTAGTGGAAAGAAAAGGTGGAAGGAAACACCATGGTGGAACCCCAGAACTAAGGAAGCAGTGAAAAAGAAAAATGAAGCATTCAGGAAATGGTTCCAACGGAGGACAGACAGAACAAGAGAAGAATACCAAGAGCGGAAGAAAGAAGCAAGAGAAGTAGTGAAGGAAGAGAAAAAGAAATGGCTGGAGAAATGGACAGAAATGATGGAGGAGGACTGTGATGGCAGTAAGAAAGTGTTGTATGGAATGATAAAGGCAAAGAGAAGAGATACAGGGGAAAATGTCAGAATGGTGGACAGGAATGGAAAGGAGGTCGAAAATATGGAAGAAGTAAAGGTTATCTGGAGAGAATACTTCAAGGAACTCCTAAATCCAACTAAAACCAGCGTAGTGGACATTGTGGAGGAAGAAACAGACAGTGACCAAGACATTTCAGAGAAGGAATTGACATGGAAAGAAGTGGAGGAAGCATTAAAGAAGATGAAAGGGGGAAAGGCACCGGGAATAGACGAAGTGAGTGTGGAGATGGTGTGAGCAGCAGGGGTGATAGGAACACAGTGGCTCTTTCGAGTAATGAAAGTGATATGGAGGGAGAAGAAAATACCAGAGGACTGGAAAAGAGGGATAATAATACCCATATTTAAAAAGGGAAGTAGGAAGGAATGCAAGAACTACTGGGGAATTACACTCATGTGCCACTGCGCCAAAATATTTGAGAAGGTACTGGAGAGAAGAATTCGGTCAGAAGTTGAAGATGGGCTGAGGGAAGAACAGTATGGATTCAGGCCAGGAAGGTCAACAGTTGACCTCATCTTTGCAGTAAGACAGCTACAAGAACACCATTATGAATATGGGAAAGATCTGGTGATGACCTTCTTGGATAATGAGAAAGCATATGATAGTATTAATAGAAACAAGGTATGGGAAGCAATGAGAGCAAAAGCAGTGAACAAGGAGACAGTGGCAAGAGTGAAAGCAATGTACGAGGGAAGCAAAAGCTGTGTAAAGGTGGGAAGAGAGAGAACGGAATGGTTTCAACTGGAGAGTGGTCTGAAACAGGGAAGTGCCCTCTCACCCCTGTTATTTATAGTGGTGATGGATGAAATCATACGAAAAGTGGTAAATAGCATTGGGGAAAGGAAAATGAAGGCAATGTTGTTTGCTGATGACCCTCTGGTATGGGGAGAGGATGAGGAAGAAGTACAAGAGCAATTAGATGAGTGGGAGAAGGTAGAGTTATCATATGGGATGAAGTTCTCAGCACAAAAGAGTGAAGTGGTCATCACAACGAGGAAGAAGAACAGACTGGATATGGGCATAACACTTGGAGGACAGCAGTTGCAGAAAGTAGAATGCTTCAAGTACTTGGGAAGCATAATTGAAGAAAAGGGAGGCAATAGGATGGAAATAAATGAGAGGGGAAGGTGCGCAGATGGATTTTTCAAGAGTGTTAGGGGGATGATATGGAATAAAGATGTACCACAAAAATGTAAAGGAATCATCTACAAGACCTACTTTGTGACAATTTTGACATATGGTTCAGAAACATGGGCGATGAAGGAAAGGGACAAGAATAAAATACGAGCAGTGGAGATGAAGTTCCAGAGGAGTAGGGTAGGAGTGACAAGAATGGACAGAGTAAGGAATGAGAGAGTCAGGGAGATGGTAAGAGAGGAACCATTGCAAAATAGAATAGAGCGATCTAGGCTACAATGGTATGGACATGTGAGGAGGATGGAAGAGGAGAGGATACCGAAGAAGATGTTTGGAATGGAAATGACGGGAAGGAGGCCAAGGGGAAGACCAAGGGACAGATGGACAAAAGGAGTTAAGAAGAGTGTGGAGGAAAGAGGAGTGTGCTGGGACACAGTAAATGACGAGAGATGGTGGATGGACAGGAAACGATGGAGAGGCTTATGTTCCAAGCAGACCCGACCAGCGGTTGGAAACTGCTCAAGATGATGAGGTTGATGCAGATTATGGGAATTGGGCACTGCAATATCAATTAGGAAGGTTCTCTTCTGCACCTTGTCCACAAGAACGATATCTGGTGGGTTTGCTAGTATGGTTTTATCAGTAATAACTGATCGGTCCCATAACAACTTGTGACTGGGATTATCCAAATCGGCGTCAGGAACATACTGATAGTAAGGCAAAATATTATCAGATAATAAATGCTTTTGAGCAAGGTGTTGGTGCATTATTTTGGCCACTTGGTTGTGCCTTTTTATGTAATCAGTACAGGAGATTGCTTGGCAGCCTCCTGTGATATGTTGAATTGTTTCCGGTTCTAGTTGGCATCTTCTGCATTTATCATCCTGAATATTTGCCTTAACTATATATTTCAGGTAGTTTTTGGTAGCCACAACTTGATCCTGGATTGCAACCATGAATCCTTCAGTCTCAGTGAATAGGTCCGCATGAGTCAATCAGCTGTTCGACGCATCAATGTCGACATGTTTCTGGTTGAGATCATACGGATGACGACCGTGCAGAGCTTTCTGCGTCCACTGGTGAAGCTTGATGGCTGAACATTCCTCATCAATGGCTAACTGTATATCCCTTACGTGAAGAAGATCCAGCGGTGTGCACTTGTCATCTGCCTTCACAGCGGCTTGATGTATGGGAGAGTCATGTCTTCCCAGAAAATATCTCTGAAGGTTCCTCACTTGCCTTGCATGCAATTGGATAATGTCCGTGAGCCCTCGTCCACCTCTTTGACGCGGGATTATCAATCGCTCAACAGCTGACTTAGGGTGGAGACACCTGTGTTTTGTTAAGATGGTACGTGTCCTAATTAGGATGTTCTCCAAGTCAGTCTGCGTCCATTTGATAATACCGAAAGTATATGTCAGAGCAGGAATAGCATAGGTATTAATAGCCTTAAAGGTGTTCTTTCCATTCAACTTTGATTTTAAAATCTGGTTAAGGCGTTGATTGTAGATAGCTACGGTTCTATCTATAATACCTTTATGATCAATTCGATTAGATTGCAGGAGACCAAGATATTTGTAGGTCTCATTACCTTCCATAGGCTTTATGAAACAACCGTCATCAAGTTGAAATGCTCGGGCCTCTAATTTTCCACGCCGAATGGTGAGGGTGCGACACTTATCTAATCCGAAGGACATTCCAATATCAGAAGAAAATGAAGCAGTAATTGCAATTAGATTGTCGATGTGTTTCTCAGAGGATGCATATAGTTTAATGTTATCCATATACATCAAATGAGAAATTTTGTATTTGACTATACCATGGTGCTTAATTGGAAAACCACACTTTGCATTGTTCAGCAATGATGATAGTGGATTGAGCGCCAAACAGAACCATAGAGGGCTCAAGCTGTCACCCTGAAAGATAGCTTTTTGATTTGAATAAATCCCGATTCCATACATGTGTCTCCATTAGACATTAATAAATTGGTCCCCCAATGGGACATCATATTGAACCCTTGCAAAGAAGCTTATGAGACTCAGTTTCGGGGGGTGTAACAGTCCATATCGTAAGTTGTTGTTAAAGCGCTTCATTAACATGCAGGGTAACATATAACATAATAACATGCAGGAAAAAGTGAAGCCAGGGTTAAAACAAATGAATTTAATAACAAATCACCTAACTATACAAAAGAATTAACAAAAACAAACTCCCATATAACTCCCACTTAATAGGATAAAATTAAATATGCCAAAACTAGGCCAAAATCTCTGGAGAGATTAAATACACGGACAAAATGTCCTTAAGAAAATCAACAAAAGTGACAATGTATGCGCGTGTGCTGTTCTACATGCTTCACGAAGTGTACAATCGAATGCATGATTCGTCATCATCCAGAATAAACATTCAGACGACGAATCCACATTGCTTAGAGCAAGACAGACGCGGGGAACAACTATACAACACTTAAAACTAAACCGACACTTCCTATACTTAAAATATACAACACAATAATTTCCGTGTGAAATTGGAATCAAACTGCCGTAGCAAAAACATTACTGCCTAAAAGGACTTTTCACACAAATCAACACAAGTAAGTTAACACGTGACCAATAAAAGAAATACACATATGACCGCCGTCAAATTTACAAGTACACTACCACTACACCACACGGGTGTGACATACTAAATTACATGAATTGAGTCATAAACATGATCACTAGGCTCAAAGCCAACATTTACATTATTAACACAAATATTCTATCCATACAACATGCAACAATCCGTCACACACATGGCGAACTCCCCAATTAATTATGGTTCAAAGTCACCATCACAAATGAACAGGTTTGCTACTTGAAAGCTTAAAGGGGCCAGTCGGAACAGGACTGCCTATCAAAAATAAGTCACCAGGCGAGACGGGCGATTTGTGGAAATCTGCATATCTGTCAACCCACGTGTGTATCGAAGAAGCGTGCCGCAAAGCACAATAATAAGTGTGTGTGTGTCAGAACGAAATATCCCGGCATTTCCACTAGGAAATCCAAGAATCAGCATAATGGACAAGGTACAGCGGTCTCCCTAGAGCACCCTGCCTTTCCATCAAAATACAACAACAACAACATATGAGGGCGGTAGGACCTCTACCCCTCTTCACGTAGAATCAACACACACACCTGACACAATAACACACACATAATCACACGTATGGGTTTGACAGACCCTGAAATAAAAATACATAAATATTTTCCACGTCCTGGCGCCACCGTTCCCCGCCGTGACTAATTAACCTGAAATGGACTAAAAAAATCTATCAATTTAGAACGAAGGTGTTCTACAATTACATCTTAAATCGTTGCACTTGGCAACCCTAATATGAATAATAACCTGTTCAGCAAACATCTTACAGTAATTACCTCCCTTTTCCTATTACAAATATGAACTTTAATAAAGCACCACTTATCGAATGTAACGGGGTTTCGCATTTGCATGGATAAACATCACGTACACGCGCCGTGCACACTAAATATGACTCCAAGAAAAACAAATATACAACAAACACATTGGCCACGCGCCAACGTACATTTAAAACAATTAGTGCCGGTACAAAGAAAACACTCTAAAACAAAAAAAGACAAAAATTAACTATTTACAAAAGTTCCCACGCCAATCTAACTACATAATTGAATAATCAATTGTTGTACGTCACCGTCTCAGCTTGCAGAACATTATGACATCCATCTCAGCCCATTTCCCCTATGGAAAAGTTAGCACTCCATAGTCGTCTTCGATGAAGCGTCGGACATCATCCCAACTGCTGACCACATGTTGGACATCTTGATGTAGTCTCCTTGGAAGAAAAGTTCAATGATATTAAAATGTGACCTGGCTATAATCCCTTGTGGGTTACTAAATTCGCCCACAAATAGTCCTATGCGATTAATTACGAAGACTTTCCCTAAATATCGCTCACACACGCGCAATACACACATGAAAAAATACACATAAAAATATACATGAAATACACACTTCGAGTCCAACGTCACTGGCTAGACAATACAAGTTTCAAAGTTTGACTGACTCACAGTCGCTATTTCGCTCGGTAATCTACTACTCTGCTCTGCATGACCTTCGCTCGGGTGAGCTCTAATTAGAATGTTACAAGTCTTGCCCCTAAGAGCTGAAAATACTTGTCTTTCAGATAATATTACAAGTTTCCAATCACCACGCACGCTGGCGTGAATTTAGCTCACAAAGTAATTGACTTCAAATTATTAAGAGCGTTACAAATTTGCTGCGCAAACTAGCGTGACTTGAGCTCATCGGAGCTCACAAATAAAATAACTTCAAATATATCAGAGCGTTAAAATCGTTATACAAACGGGCGTGAAGTTAGCTCACAGAGCTCACGAACAGAAAGACATCGAACAGCTTCACGTCGAACAATTTATTAGAAACTGACAGGGTACGGAAGAGTGGGGTGGATTTAGAATTTTTTTCCAGAGTTTTCATCTCACACAGATGGGACTAGTGTCGATCTTCATCAAATAAATCAAACGTCTCATTGCACTCGTGCGGAGATAATTCCGATCGGCGGTTCTTTAGATAATCAATTCCGCGCGCTTTTTACCACTGACGCCTTCCATCGCGTGATATTGGCGTGGTCTCTCCCGATTGGTTGATTCAATCGTTGGTCGGTTGTAAGCAACTCGTGACCATTCCTTTATGATTCCAATTCTGGTGCAAGTTGTTACACAATTTGGCCTTGAACTCAGCTTACCAGGCCGTTCTTCAAGAATAGCTACAAGCTCAACCTCTGTGGCAATCATTGCGACACGCTACCCTGCCTTTATCCTCGTCAACTTCCTCGTCAACTTCCTCAAGTACTGCCTGGGCTGCAGTAATAATAATAATAAATTATGAATGCTTATTTATCGTAGATCAATAAGGGTTCATTATGTTGCAGACTTATAATGATGGCAGGATCAACTTTATATATCTTCAGGGTTTGGATTAACCAGGAATGTGGCACAGAATCAAAAGCTTTCTTGTAATCAATAAAGGTCATGTAGAGGTTACGCACCATCTTTCCTGCTTGTTCCATAGTAACTGCATCGATTACAAGTTGCTCTTTGCAACCTTGAGACTTCTTCATGCACCCCTTCTGCTCTTCAGCCAGGATGTTATTAAGATTTGTGTGTTCACAAATCTTACGTGCAATGCAAGATGTAAATATCTTATACAGGGTGCAGAGACAGGTGATAGGTCGATATTTGGAAGGATCATTGGTTCTATCACCTTTTGGCAGAAGGTATGTTTTACCTCGCATCAAGTAAGAGGGGATAAGCTGTGGATTTTGGATGAAATCTGTGTAGCAGCGGGCAAGATGCTCATGAGTACAAGTGAAACGTTTGATCCAAAAGTTGTGGAGTTTGTCTGGTCCTACCGCTTTCCAATTTTGGGTCTCCTTAACCACACGGGTCACATCTTCAGTTGATACCGAAGAGTCACTCATCGTGTCAATTTCTGACATTCTCTCCTCCTCCTCCGTAATCCATTTAGCGCTGCTGTTATAATCTCCAGCATTCGACCATAGGGAAGACCAGAAGTTCTCTACCTCTTCTTTTTGCGGTGAACTGCCCTTTTGAGTTCCAGGATCGTCAAGATTCCTATAGAACCGTTTCTCATTGGTAACAAATAGCTTGTTCTGTTGCTTTCGTTCGTTCGATTCTTTATATCGACGTAATCTCTGTGCCTTTGCCTCAAGTTGTTGCTTTAATGTGTCTAGGATCTCAAGGGGACTACAGTTCGGATGATTATACTTTGCATGTTTACTCTTCGTATGGCTCAACATTTTAACACATTGAACAACCTTCTTACTTCTATTTCCTGCAACATACTGATGCATTCTTCCGATATTTACTCTCAGTTCATCAACAGACTTTCGTAAACGTATCTCCCAAGCTGGCATCTTCTTCTGTCGACCTGACGTATATTTAGGTCGCCATAATCTACCTCCTGTCACTCGTATCACAGCTATCGCTCCAGCGTAAATTGCAGTCTGAACATGGTTGAAACAATAAGATTTCTGGGACAGATGCTGAGAGAGAATGTCGTTCATTGTTACAACAGCGGTAGCAAGTTTCTTAGAGCAATGTTGGTTCCTGATCATGGGCCGCTCTATTGGATCAGTCCCTTCAAATTCTATGAGAGCCTTCCCAAATTCATCTTCGAGTTGTTTCCGCACTGGATCTCCGAGTGCTTCCGGCGATATTCTTACATCTTTGTCATCTGAACGATGATCGGTGTGCCTTTGTTCATTGACCAAACGTGTACTCTCCTGATCTATGGATTCG
The DNA here is from genome assembly GCA_946902985.2 of Meconema thalassinum. NCBI lineage: Eukaryota > Metazoa > Arthropoda > Insecta > Orthoptera > Tettigoniidae > Meconema > Meconema thalassinum. Next base: position 47,193,959 of record OX336396.1, on the reverse strand, counting down.
TCTACAGAGGTATGAGTATTGTCGGCAGCTACGTCAACCATTAGCAGCTTGATGTGATGTTCTGGGATAAGTTTCTTCAAAACTATAGCACGGCGCTGATCTGCTATTCTCTGTTCCGTAACATTAATATCAGGAAATTTCTGGCAGAATGCAGCGTGCAACTTCTGTCTATATGCAGTAGTGTCAGTTTCCATATTCGTTATCTGATAATATGAACGCATGATGTACATATTCATTTCATTTGTCCATTTCATGCGCTTTCTCGGTTTGCCTGCTCTTGTGGTCTCCCGAGTATCAGAAGAAACACTAGGAGCAAGTGTAGCGTTGAATGCTGTTAGGATGCTACTATCAACATCGGCTGTAACATGTTCGGGGTGTTCCCCGATCAGGGCCCGCCTGTTCAGCTCCTGATCACCACCGGCTTGTATGCTGTCACCCCCAGCGATGGCTCCAAGGGTGGCCCGACGCTCCTCGGGTAGCGGCCTTTTATTTCCACTTTTCTTATTTGATCTCATCTTGATGATGGTGTGCCTTTTATACCTACGGCCAGGATATGATTTCGACCGCCCCTAACATGGGGAACAGACGTCGTTAGCAGCCGCCCGCTGCGGGACAGACGCTGCTGCAATGAGTTTGATTTTGGGGTTTTCATCCCCTAGGCAGGTTGCCTTCACTACGGCTGAAGAGTCCTACCTACCCTAAATGATTAATAGTCTAGTAATCGTTTCTTGTAAATTTTGCCGACGCTTTTGAAGCTGATATCGAAAGAGTATGAGATGAGTTATCCTTAACCTGCATTGGAACTGTCAGATCTAAATCGACCTCTTCGTGTTAAATATTTACGCAATTCACCAAAGCTGAGCACATGCAAGCAGTATAGAAATGCATAAATACTCACTGTGACAGGAGGGGCGAAAGCAACTAGCTGTGCTAGTAAACTAAGGTTACAATTTATACTCGTAGGTCCTGGGTTTCATTGATGTCACACCAGCCGACACTTAATTTGCACAACTTGCGGTATGTAACATAACTCCATTCAACAATTTATTTTGCTGCAATATCTGTGCCAAATTCAGTTAGATACTGGATGAAAGAAGTTTTAAACACGCAACATATGGTTCAAATCTAACAGCGACAGCGACGTACTTATGACAACTTACATAACCTAACCTGGTTGTAGACCTTCTTATTTCTAAGCAACCAGGTAAACAAAATGTCATGCTGTTCAAATAATGTCAAATATGATCATAAAAACACTCTCAAACATTCCGAAGTCATGTATACCGGTAGTAAATCATCCAAAATTAACAACTAAACTGTAAAATAACCTTAGTAGCGCAAAATAACCATATAAAATGAACAAATTCGTGAGCATCGTTGCGAGCTGACCTACTGAGTCACTGCCTCCTTGATTATTATTATTATTATTATTATTATTATTATTATTATTATTATTATTCATCTTCATCCATTTCATCTCTCATCCCGAAGCGCATGTCGCCCACTCGGCCTCTCTGGAGGCCACACGACAAAAAAGAAAAATTTTCTGTGGTAAATCCGGGAATCGATCCTTTGCTGAAGACGGTGGTCTCTCACATAAGGGAATATAATATGAAGAGTTATTCTGATAAAGCGTTGGTGCTGAATAATACGAATTATTCTCCATGAGAGCATGTTAGGGGAATATTGAAATCACTTGGACTGTGAAGGTCCACCCCATCACAAACTGATTCGCTAACTAAGGGTCTTCTCACAATCCCATATGTCGTGTGCCCTTCCCTTCCCTTCCCATTCCATCTCGTCTCATCCCTTGGCCCTTTACTCCCTTTCCACACCCACACGACACGTGGCCCGATCAATTCCGAATCAAACTGGATATCGGTTCCAGATGCGCTAAACGCATTTTGGATGAATTGCAGGTGATCTCAACGTTCTCGTAGAATGGCTTTCAACATCTACGACCTCCAGTTAAGATGTCGTAAAGCTCTGACTCCACTTGGCTTTCTCGGAATGAGTTAATAATGTATACAAGTGTAAGAGCAAAGAGAATGTCTAATTAGGTAAATTACCTAGCACGTACAGAGTAAGGCGTGTGCTTGCGACTGGCCACATACTGAATTATATTGATGTTGGGATATTGGCTTTCATAGCTAACACCAGCAATAGAGAGGTGTGCAAATTTAGAGCCTAAAAGCCAGTCTTCCAAAATTTTCATTTAAACTTTTTACTACTTAATGCACTAAGTATGTTTCAAAGGTGCTGAAATTATTTCAAAAAAGAACCAATTGTCGTAATTATATTTTATTTTAATAAACTCACAGTAAATTGATTTATTTCAGAATTTCCACTAATAGGAGCCTTGCTAATGCAAAATGCCAGACGTTTCGTTTTGATTACTTCAGGGTGAGACACTTAAAACTCTTTTTCGGAATATTTCAAAAATAGCAACAAAGTTACTTCGATATTCCTAATATCATGTGTATTCTTTTGATATATTACCATTTTTCAACAATTTTCATCTCATTTTCATTTTTGCCGATTACAGCGCCATCTATCATGAAATGAATACAAATGTTTCATGCAAAATTTACATATTTTCTTACGGAGAATCCAAATCCGCAATAAAAAATTAGGGGTCCTTTTTAAAATTTCAAAGAACTCCCCCTCCGGTCCCCGGGGGTAGTGCAGGGGAGTCGAGCTTTATGTTAATGGATGTTCCTCTTCGAGGTGAACAACTTTTATTGCAACCGTTTTAAAACCGATTTGTATTTTTTCCAAATATTCCGAAAAACAGTTTTTATTGCCTCGTCGAACATAAAGTATTTAAAGATTTGTAGACAATGAATTGAAATCTTCCGATTTATAGGGTACTTTCCAAAGGCAACGAAGAAAGAAAAAAACGCACCATCTCAGTTGAATCTCCAATTTTGAAAATTTCAGGCGCAATTTCTCATGGGATAGTTTGTATGTCCACTGGGGAGAACATGTTAATAAAATATTTCAGCAGTTGGTCAATAAAACGATTTTGAATGAAACATTGAGAGTGACTTAAATTCATTATTTTAGTCTTATAATTTGCAGACCTCTGAATTCTTCCAGGTTTTTACCATGTCTGTAGTCCCAGGCTTATTCTCCTAGTAGTAGTAGTACTCCTAGTACCAGATAGAGTCTGGTACTCTTAAGGGCTCCTTTCACTGTAATGTTTGAGTTTGATTAATGCATTTGATTTATTATTTAAAGTTAAGTATTATTTGATCCCTCCCTATACATTATTTATAATGTTTCTTGGGAGAGAATTGTTTTTGTCGTTTGATAGTATTTAGTCGTAATGATTATTTGTCTTCAGTGAATGGAAATCTCCGTTTTGGTGCTGATAAGTTAAGGTGAGAACCACCTCCCTACCTTGCTCATGTTAAATTTTCAAATTTTGTTGCAGATTACTCAAAACCTATTTGGGTTATTACAATGAAATTTTCAAAGAGTATTATATGCATCTTTATCTGTAATAATACACCAAGGCAGGCCGGGTTCGATTCCCGGTCAATGCATGTGAGATTTTCGAAGTGAAATGCCATGTCCTGTGGTACGGATTCCGCGTAAAAAGGAGCTCCCGTGGCTCATGATCGCGAGATTAACGGTCACGTTAAACTACAAGCTTCCTTCCTTCTGTAATAATAGGACGGATTATTTACGGAAATTGGATAGTCTTTTCAGAATGAAGATTTTAAAAATACATTATTTACGGAAATTGGATAATCTTTTCAGAATGAAGATTTTAAAAATACATTTTTTTCCAAAAAGTTTCTTAACAAAAATTTATAACTTTATTCTTAGCTAACATACTGAAAAATCCCTTCCTATTACCATTCGCAGAGGACTTATTAAACCTCAGAAAAAGTTTCCCTGGCCTAGCATAAGAACATTTCTCAAAAATGGTACCAAAGTACAAAAAAATATACAAGTGAGAAAATTTAAGCTAAAGATTTTCAGTGTAATTTCTTACCTGTAAAGGTTCTCAGAACTTTCGTGCCCCATAATCTGGATTAATTTCATACTCCTTAGCCCTTTTAAGATTTCTCTTTATTCTACTTCCCCTTAGTCATGACTTTAACCACTAATTCTATAGCCTAGTCAGCACAAATCCAACATGGCGGCGACGCGGAATTTTAATAATAAATATTTAAATGGACGTTTTTCGCAATTTAACCATCGGAGCGTAAGTGTGCTAGTTTCTTCGATGAACTTTATTACATCGAAGTCTACTGATCATGGTTATGAAGTCAATATCAGGTATTTTACCAAGCGGAATCGTAGTACATTTAAAAATTTATCTCCAGTAGTTCAGAAATTATCCGCAAACGAATAAGCCCAGGTAAAAGTGGGCATGTCTTTTCAAAGAGTAACAAGATTACACAAAGTGACATAACATGCACATTTTAATACTTTTAAAATTATTTCAACATATTTGAGTTATCCACATAGTAATTATTCAAAAACAATAAAAAATTAAAATTTGTTGTTTTTTTTTCGCCTCAAGCCATGTGTTTCTCACCTTCAAGTCCACTGGTGTGGTCCAGGTACCGTAGCGCTAGTATCACTGCTCTGCCTGGTGTATGTTATTGTGGTGGGTTAAATAATTTGAGTTTTAATGTATCAACAGTTGTGTTTGGTTTAGTGTTTTTCTGCGTTGATTTAGACATCTGCCACGACGTCCGGCCAGAGACGTCGCGGCGGGGTGTGTCGTTAAGTGTTTTCGTGTGTCATGTGATTGTTATGAATGGCTTTGAAAATTAATTGACATTATTTGTGGGTGTTGTGATTTCGTTCGTGCGGTATATTGGTTTAGTTGTGAGACCTCCAACCAGTCCCGGTTCATCGACAGACAGATAATGATAGGCTCGCTAACCGTGGCAGAGAGTTGTTTCCCTCTCCGCGTGTAAAAAAGTGACAGTCAGTCTGAAAGACTAGACTTTGTATCATTTTAAATGCTACAAATGCTGAAAAATGCTAGAAAGGCTGGAGGCTTCTCACTTCGCTCGAAGCATGACTCTTGACAAGCTAGAAAATTATCTGCATAATACTTATCTTGCTTTATAATACTTTACCTTGTTTGAAATTACTCGCGAACGGCAAGTGCAAACCAAGGGCAAAGCAAGGTCAAACGCGCGGGATGCCATTACGATCACCAGAGCGCGCGGGGACGTGCCCCTTCCATCCAGTCTAAAAACACTTACAGTGGGCGATGTATTGAAGCTAGAGATATGCTCTCGCGGACTTTTTTGTAGAACTTTTCATGCTGACCAATTCTTACGCTCATAGTACATTAATATTTTTAACGGTTTGCCCAGCGTAAGCTTAAGAAGCGCACGGACGCCAAGCTTGTTTTCGACTTTTTCACTGAAATCGTTACTGCTTGGCTTCTTGATCATACATAAATTATTTTCTACAGAATCTTTCCTCGAGATATCCTTTACAGAATGGTGAAAACCGCATCAAAATCCATCCAGTGGTTCTCGAGATTACCCGTGACGTCCAAGAATCGGGGATTTTTGTCTTATACTAACGAAGTACAGTAGAGATTGTCGGGGAACGCATGCATCAAGCGGTACTATGACGTCACACACCTCAGTGCATCTGGGTACATTTCGTCCCGTCACCGTAACGTAACGCCAGACCCCAGCGTAACGAAGAAGTCGGTAAGATCATTTAAAATGATAAAATGGCCCTTAGGCGGCGTGGGCGTGGGTGTAATTGACAAGTGGGGGCAATGGCTGAGGTCGATCGTAGTGGTTTGCTTGTTGTGACAAAGTTGGATTGATTTCTTCAATGACTGACTAGTCTAAAATGACATAGTCGCAGTCTGCTAGCGAAGTTAGCTGACTGTGACTGTGTTATAGGCCAGATACCGGTACGACAAGCGTTCCTCTGCCAGGTTTTGAATCTAATTTTGGGGTTAAACTGTTGTTTTAAATTAATATTTTTTTCTATAATTTGATTAATACTTTAATGTTATCGTTAGTATTTAATTCGATTAGATTGAGGGGTTTGACAATGTGGGTTTTGAATTTAATGTTTGCATAATGACTTTGAGCGATATAAAATTGCGTGAAATGACTTAGTTATTGACTGTCGCATTTCGCTCATTGGTTCACTGACAGTTTGGGATGATGTTCGCTTATTATGCTAGATGGAGCATAGCTACTTATCATCCCCGCTCGCCATGGTGTGGATGGTTTAATAGTCGTTTACAGCGGCGGCTTCAGCTTGATAATAATAATATAATAATGAGAAATGAATCTGTTTATGTTTCAAATTAATACTTTAGGAAGGAAGAGAGACCTCTAGTAGGTTGGTTTTTTGTAGTATGAATTTATTGTAGGCGTAATATTTTGTAAAGGTGAGCCGTGATTGGTCAGTTGGCAAATGGAGGCCGGTGGTTGGCTGTTGGTAAGTCTGATGCTAATGTACTATTTCAGTTATTGAAAATTGATCCTGGTGATTGAAAATGTATTATTTTGCTGTATTTTAATGTTTAAAAGTATAATATGTTATGTATTTTTGTCTGTTCAGGGAGGGATGAAGTCAAAATAAAGCCAACCGAGCGCCGAACTGAAAATCTATGAAGGTCTCATTTGGGAGTAAATTACAATGACTGTCTGTTTGAAATGGTCTGTCTTGAAGATAGACTTTGCTACCTCCGCAGTACTTAAAATATACTTTTTCTGTAGAGAAACCCCAGCTAAAGAGACGAGTTCATCTCACCAGTTCAGTTGAGTCTACTGTTTAATTTCACTTGGCTATGCATTTCGAAACGGCAAGTGCTACCACCTGGTGGTAACATTGTGAAAACCTGTGTTACAGTATTTGCTTTTGATTTTCTTGGGTGGATTGATTTATTAACTTCATCTTACCTTAACGTTGGTCTTCAGTAGGCCTCAGCGAAGGTTTTCAGTACGCATTATTACGTCTGGGAATAAGACTAGGCTAGAAATGATATGGAGTACTGTATTCTGATTTAAAGATATTAGCATTATTTGAGTTTCCTCGCTTCTAAATAATTACCTTTATCTGTTTATGTACCTTCAACTTATTTTAAAATAGATTTGTTGTTATTGGGTCAAATTGACTTAATCGCCTTGTCATTTATATAGTTCTAGGCCTAATGATATTTTATTCTCTCGTTATTTGGACGAATAAACGAATTGACTATCAATAAGAAAAAATCAGTAATGATGACATTCAAACGAGGGGGGAAACGCACTGAGTCTGAGATTATTACATGCGAGGGAGAAGAACTGGTTGCAGTAAACAGATTTAAATACTTAGGCATAATATTTCAACCTCATGGAACTACCTTCACTTTACATGTAAAGGAGAGGTTATCGGCAGCAATTCTGGCAATTAATGATATTCAACACCTGCAAAAATTATCCTTGAAAACCGCACTAGAACTATTCCAGATGAAAGTACAACCAATAATTACCTACGGCCTTCATCTGATTTGGGCACATCTTAAAAATCAAATTTGAAAGTCATCGAAAAGCTTAAGGCTACGTTTCTGAAAAGAGTGTTTTGCGTCTCCAAATGGACTCCGTCTCGACTGGTATATGAATTGTGCAGAGAACCCATGTTCTTGGAAGACCTACGCATATGCTTGTCACTGCCATCTACGCCTTCATATCAAGAACTATTGCGAGAGCATCATCAGAAGAAAGCAGAGATTTGGAGCGTATTTTACTCTACTGACGCTATGATAAACAGAGAGTGGTCAGTTGCCAATTACGAATTGCGTCATCTTGTTACCCGATATGCGGGCACCTTGCTACTTGCATGAAGAGGAATAAGTCCTTGAAGGAAATTTGTTGTGACCAGTTATGTAGTTATATTTCTTATTTTGTTTGCTTTGGCCATTGGCTGTAATAAATATATTATTAGTATTTGCTTTTGAAGTAGCCTATTTATAAAATCACATGTATTTCGGAAATGCCGTAGTGGTAGTAGTGATTGAAGCATGTTATTAGACTTATAATTTTGCTGATATACACAAGGCACCGCAGATTTAGTCCCAGTAGCGCACCTGTCTCTCACCCGGAGGCCCCGGGTTCGATTCCCGGCTCCGTCAGGGATTTTAAAACTTACGTGAGGGTTGGAACGGGGTGCACTCAGCCTCATGAGGACAATTGAGTAGCTGTCTGACAGTGAGGCAGTGCCCCGATCACGAAAACCGAGGGAACCCGATGCTCTGATCGCGCGTCACCCCAATATCTGCAGGCCGAATGGCTGGGCAGCGGGCGTTTGGTCGGCCTAGGCCCTTCAGGGGCTGTATAGTGCCAGAGGTTAACTTGTTGTTGTTGTTTGACCACTAGTAACAACCATAAATCCCTAAAATGTTGATAAATTTAAATGTCTTCAAAAGTGTTATTTTAAGTTATGATTTAGACAGCCTATGCCAGATAAAATTTTAAGAACTGAATTTATCTCACAATGTAGCAGTAATTTAATTTCTATGTTAATGCTTTGTAACCCTTTCCCTTAATTTATCATGTAATTATCAGCGAGTACAGATCTTTGCGTTTAAATAATATTGGGCCGATAACCTAGATGTTAGGCCCCTTAAAACAACAATTATCATCATTAAATAGTATTGGCGTTTCAGAACGTCTTCTGCTGTTTACGTGAAAAGGTGTAGAGCCGTTCAGGAACGTAATTTACCAAGATTTGCGTAGTTCCCGTATTTGGATATCTAGCATGATTCTAATATGGCATTATGCCCTCAATAAATTATAGAGTGACCAGGTAGAAAAGAATGTTTCAATGCGCAAGCGCACCAAAGTAGGGGAGAGTGTTTCCAGCTCCCTTGCCTCTCAACTGCTAGTCTTTCTTCTGCGCATGTGCGTCAGGTAGGGGAAGTGTGTCTCTCTCTCTCTTTCTCGCTGCTACTTGCTTCGTTGTCCTTGTCACTGGACCTTCCGAAGTCGTGTATGGAGGGGGAAGCTTTTCAGCAGCTACGTAATGCGAGCCCCGCCTCCAACAGTCTTTTCTACCGGGTAACCCTATAGTAAAGACACATGGTTAAGCTCCGCGTGTGTATTGGTCTAGATAGTTATTTAGGTTTTAATGGGCGGAACTACGAAGTAATCTGCCCCTAGTGTGTATTTGTCTGTTCAGTAAGTTTTGGGAAGGGGTGTTAGCTATCGGGCAGGGTTGGTATCAGCTGGAGGGATGCACACGTGGCTGTACTAGATTCGTAGATATTGAGAGCTGTCTAAATATTTCGGATGGTCGCCATGATGGATTTTTATATATGTAGGACATAGAGTTATGTAGGTTACTATTAGATGACGATTATTGCGTAGGTTCATTATTCAAACGTTGACTTCGATCGCATGATTAGGACACAAGAAATAAGATCTTAATTCTAAAATTTTGCACAGTCGCGATCTTAAGGTTATGAAAACAATTGACAAAAGTAGATGCCAGTGCATTACAATGTGTATAAACATTTCCTGTTCCAAGTTTCACTGCGTTCGGATTGTTAAATCGCAAGAAAAGTCTATTTAAATGTTTCAAATTCGCATGGTGCCATGTTTGTTTTGTACTTAACAGGTTCTTGAAGGTCATACAGGTGAACTTCTATTAGTGCCCTTTATCACCGTACAGAATTTCAGAGTGATATCAGTAATGGTTTCGAAGGTATAGAATGTCATTGAAATATTTCGCACAGCCGCCATGTTGGATTGGTAAGTTCTGAAACGTTGTATTTTAGGGTATTTTGAGGCTAAAACATGTTTCTGGTATGTTAACACTGTCTAATTAGAGCTGACTTCTTCTTCTTTCCTAGCGTTTATCCCAGTACGGGGTCCGCTGCTCTGCTACATCTTCTCCACTTGTTCCTGTCGTTGACATCTGCAGGTTGTAAGCCAACATCGTGCATATCCGTCTTAATGTTGTCGATCCAACGCTTCGCAGGTAGTCCCCGTGGTCGCATTCCACCTGGGTCCAGGTTGAAAGCCACTTTACCGACAGAGTCGCCCGGCATTCTCATAACATGACCATGCCAACGGAGACGAGCTTCCTTCACTTTCTCCGTAATTGGTGCGACACCTAATTGTTGTCGAACATCTGCATTTCTGACATGGTCATATCTAGTCAGTCCAAGTGTCCAACGGAGCATCTTCATCTATATCATGTGCAGAGCCTGTTCATGTTTTCTTGTCATTGGGCGGTATTCTGACCCATAAATTGCTGCCGGATGTACAACTCTCTTATAAACTTTTGCCTTTAGATATTTAGGCATCTTTTTTGTCGCAGAGGACACCAGTGACCTGTTTGCATTTGAGCCAGGCCGCATTTACCCTTGCCCGTGTATCTAAAGTGACATCACCATTTGACGTGATAACCGACCCTAGATATTTAAAGTTTTTTGAGTTGGGCAGATCTTGATTGCTAATTTGGACAGTGCCGTCGGTTTTCGGGCCATATTCAAGATAGTCTGTCTTCTGGATGTTAAGGCGCAGTGCATAGGCAGCCAGCCTTTCTATCCATATTTGCGCTTGATGCTGGAGTTGAAGGCGTGTTTCTTGTACAAGTACAATATCGTCAGCGAAAAGAAGGGTTCAACGGTGTGGTGTTTGTATGTCATCCGTAACCGTATCCATGCAGACGATAAACAACAGTGGCGATAGTAGCCTTGATGAACACCGACGGTGATATCGAAAGGCGGGGAAAAGGAAATTACTAATTTTGGTCCAGATTTGGTCTATAGGCTACTATACTTTTACTCCTTAAAAGTTGTGAAATTGTGACGTCCCAGAACGTCAATACTCCTTAAAGGGTTAATATTGTGGAATTTGCGATGTCTCCCCTATATGCAGGACTTGACCAGAAATGAACGTGACGGGAGCTCCGAATGACCAACCGTTTAGAAAAATTCTACAGTTGTAACCCTTCAGGCAAGAAACTCTCATGTTGAAAGCATAGCTCGTGACACTTATCTTCTCGTATGTAGATCATTATTACATTTTCGTCCCATTGCCGACTCGAAACTAGTTCTTCACTGAAACTTATTGTTGGTGCAATTTCAATGTTTTCTCTACTCTTCCAAACGTAAAGGGCACACCAAACATTTCTTACGATCTGCCGACATGATGACTATGATAGTTCACTTGAAACTCAACCCTATCCGGTCGATTAGAATAGCAGCATGCCTTTTCTACCACTACTAGCGCTAGTGTGAGTCAATGAAACTCAATCATATCCGGTCGATTAGATTAGCAGCTTTCCTTTTCTACCCCTACAAGCGCCAGTGTGAGGCAATGAAACTCAAGCATATCCGGTCTATTAGATTAGCAGCTTGCCTTTTCTACCACTACGAGCGCCAGTGTGAGGCCGTGAAACTCTACCATATCCAGTCGATTAGATTATCAGCTTGCCTTTTCTACCCCTACAAGCGCCAGTGTGAGTCAATGCAGAGTTTCACTTAAGCCCTTATAACTAATTTCGGTGTGAAGATTTTTCACAAAGAACGCCTGAGGGTATTGAACCACGGAACACATTGATTATGATGATGATAATGATGATGATATTTGATGTTTTAAGGGGCCTAAAATCTAGGTTATCGGCCCCTAATGGTTTGGGTGATCGTGAAGATGATAATGAAATGTAAACTATAACTAAAACTAACTACAAACTTATATACTAGAAGAAGAAATGGAAAACAAAAGGAGAATAAGGCAAATGAAGGACAGGAGGAAAAGAAATGCCCTCAACCCTCGAAGAATGCGGATTGAGGGACTTGGAAGGAATGAGAGCCATGAAAGGCAGATAGGAAAGTGAAATAGAAGAGGGTCCACCCCACAGGTAATGGCCAAAAGGGGGAAACCAGACCCAGCTCAGGAATCCCTCGGGGTCGCCAACTCCCGAACTCACCAGCCGTGAGCCCCTGAGGGTGTAGCATTATCCAGGGTGCACCAGAAGTGGTGGGGCTACATACACCCTGCATCCTTGAGGGCCTTTAGCAGAAGGCAGGAGATAGCAGGAAAAGAAACAGAAGGCTGACCCCTCGCAGAAGGAGGGTATAGGAAAAGATGAGACAAGGGCAAATTAAGGCGGGAAAGGAAGAGTCTCCCTAGGCCTCGGATACCCTAATACTGTCGGGGTTGGAAGAGAACAAGAGTTGACCAAGTGAGGTCGATAGCAAAGAAGACAGAGTGGAGCCCTGCACAAGTATGTGGAAGCAATGCTGGACTCAGCTAGGGCCCCGTGGTCGCCAACCCACGTCCCGCTAGATGCGAGCCCCTGGGGGGCACGGAACACATTAAAGAAGGAATTATGAAAATAAGTTAATTTGGCTAGGATCTGAATCAAATACAAAGCAGGTGAAGAAACCAACGATTTAACGGAACTGCTTATAGGCCAAAAGTTACTTTCAAAATTTGAGTTGTTAGTTTGATAGAGCTCGCCAAGACTCAATTTGAATCCTTGGCGGGTCCTTTAGCACAATATTGGCACAATATTAAGGAAATTCCTTAATTTTACCTCTTTGCTAAGCTGGGGACCCCTACTGTGTCTGCTAAGAATTAATGTTTTCAACATTAAAATAGCACTGCATACTGGTATGCAGATTCATCTTCATCTTCATTTCCCCTTTTCCAGTTAACACTGGGTGGGGGCAAACATGGTTCCTCTCCACCTTGTTCTGTCGTTCCATCATTCCTCTTCCGACACGGTGTTCCAATCCAGGTTCCGTTTTCTAATACATTCTCCACCGAGTCCATCCAACGCATTCTTGGTGTCCCTCGTCCTCTCTTCCCTGTCATTCGTCGTTCCAGTGCTCGTCTTGGTAGCCTTACTTCATTCATCCGTTTGACATGTCCAAACCATCTCAATCTGTTTTGCTCCAGTTTGTCATTTAGTTTCTGTACTCCCAGTTCTTTCCGTATATCTTCATTTCTCACTCTGTCTCTCCTCGTTTTCTGGACCATACTTCTCAGGAATCTCATCTCAGCTGCTTGTACTCTGCTCTCATCCCTCTTAGTCATTGTCCAAGTTTCTGCTGAATATATGTCATTATAGGAACATAATATGCTTTGTACATAACTTCTTTAGCCTTAATTGGTATATCCTTGTTCCATACTAGTCCCCGTACCTGTTGGTAGAAAGCACCCCCGAGTTGTATTCCTCTGCTAATTTCCCTTCCATCTTCAATCAGTTCACTTCCCACGTATTTGTAGTGTTTCACCACTTGAAATTCCTTATCTCCGACTTTGATTACTCCTTTTCCTTCTTTGTTAGTTCTATTCATCACCACTGGTATGCAGATTATGGTGGAGATATTGTTATTAGCCTACTTGTCACATTTTGCAAAAGTGAGGAAAAAGTAGACTTAGAGATTGATCCGGGAAAATGTGTGTCTGTCTGTCTGTCTGTCTGTCCTTCTGGCTGTCTGGCTGTGTGTGTGTGTGTGTGTGTCCCTATCAACTCCTAAACGGCTGCAGCAATCAAAACCAAATTTAGTATGAGTAAAGATGTATACCGGAATATCTCAACCCCATATTTGAAAATGATGTCAGTGCTACCAACTGCTGAAAAAACGCACTAGAAATTTGAGCTCCATGTTGGATATCATGGAAGGTATGCATGGGAGCTATTCCAAAATTGGCACACATGTAGATAATAGTATTTCTGTTTAATTTCCTGGAGGCCATACATGACAGTGTTGCCAAAATAATTTTAAGCCTTCTGATAAGTCCAATTTTTAAATGCATTTAACTTCTACACGAGCCTATTAATTGGATTTCAACCAAATTTTGTATGTAATATGTGTATATAAACAGATATGACAGTGTATTTTAAGAGCCACCAGGGCTGCCAACTGTTAATAATTGCTCTCTCTTTTCTTCATCCAAATACCAATATATCTGAAAGTATGCGAGCCGACAGCTTTAAACTATGCACACGTATAGCAGCTGCCACTCTAGATTAATTTGGAGTAATTATTATAAGGCAGTGCTGCCAACATGATTCTATGCTTGCTGATAGGTCCAATTTTAAAATACATGTAACTTCTATACTAACAAATGGATTTCATCCAAAATTGGCACAACAAGATATAATATTTCCGATTGTTTCTAACCAGCACACGCATGACATTGTTGCCAACATGCTTTAACGCGTGCTGATAGATCCAATGTCTAACTGCATGTGACGTCCATTGGACTTCAACCAAATTTTGTATTAGTACCTCAAGAGACGGAACTAAGAATATATTCAGTCACCAGGACTGCCAACTGTAGTGCTCTATTAGGCTACATTATACCAAGAATATTTCGAACTAATTAGGCATTTCGATATTACCAACTTAATTTCGTCATTATTCTAGATAGATTCATATACTGTAGAATAATCATTAGCAAGAAAAGTAGGCTCTTTAGTTCGTCACGGAACTTCTTGTTATTTTCCTTAATTTCTCATAAATATGGTACAACTCAATCCACAAGATAGGAGTTTCACAATCAAGTATACTGTAAACTTATTACTGTGATAAAACTAGCCTAACAATATGACAAGTATCCAGCAACACTGCCTTCTGTATTCTGGCAATCAGGTGTTTCATTTGCAGTTTCTCCAAAGCCATTACCAACGCCTTTGGAACAACTCCTCCGGAAGAGATCACCACTGGTAAAATTTTCACGCATTTTAGTCCCCATAGTTTTCGTATTTCTTCAGCCAACGGAGCGTACTTGTTTGTTTTTTGAGCGTGCGTATTAGCATAGTTTGGCTAAGTGGGACAGCAACGATTATCAAGTAGGCCTTTTGGGATTTTTCATTGAGAAAGACAATATCGGGTCGATTAGCCAACTGTAGGCCTACCTGATATTATTATTATTATTATTATTATTATTATTATTATTAATATTAATATCAATATTAATTAATTAATAGTAAGCCGGCTGTAAAAAGAATTCGTCACATCCCCATGACATGTTGTCTCAAGGATCTGAACTAAAGGCTAGGGCGTCCCCCAGAAGCGACGCGTGACGACGAGGCCCGGTTCGCGCCAGAAGTATGCAAGGGTTACCGTCGCACGGGCGGCGACGGCTAAACAAGCTAGCCCCTACATCCCGAATTGCATCACTTAATGTCGGCACTATGTCTGGACGTTACAATGAGCTAACGAAAGCGCTAGAAATGAGGCGCATCGATGCCTGTGCTGTACAGGAAACACGGTGGAGTCGTGATAAGGCGTACAACAAGGGGTGTGGATACAAGTTGTATTATAACGGTACACGTGGAACTACCAGTGGTGTGGGAATTGCAGTATCAGCACAGTTTGATGGTTCTGTCTCCGAAGTCCAGCGGTATGATGATCGTCTGATGAAAATCGTCTACATCGCCGATGGAAGAAAAATCCACCTCTTCAGCGCCTATGCTCCTCAGACAGGCCTAACGGCAACGATCAAAGACGCCTTCTGGGCGTTGCTTGACGAAAAGTCCGCTGAAGTGCCATTAGAGGACTACCTCATAGTTAAGGCGACCTAAAAGGACATGTCGGTAGCTTGAAAGAAGACCATGCCGCCCATGGCGGATTCTGATATGGTGAGAGGAACGACGACGGACTGAGAATTCTAGATTATGTGGAAACCCATGACCTAGTCATTACGAACACATGGTTTAATAAACGTGATTCACATCTAATCACATACTACAGCGGCACAAATACAACACAAATTGACTACATTCTGGTAAGGCGCAAAGACCTTAAAGACGTGTTGGACACTAAAGTCGTCCCTTACGAAACAGTTGCGACCCAACACCGACCACTTATCTGCAAGCTCCGTGTAAAGCCGCCAATGGCCATACAGGCACGAACAGGACCGGCGAGAATCAGATGGTGGCAATTTAAAGAGAATGAAGAAGTCATTAGACGTCTTACGCTGCCGCCGATTACAACCGTTGAAGAAAGCTGGACAAAAATGAAGAAAGCTGTTAACGAAGCCACGCATGCCATTCTTGGACTTACGAAGCCAGGAAGAAGTCGGATTGATAAGGACACGTGGCTTTGGAATGACGCAGTCAAAACTGCGGTACGCAAGAAGAAGCAGCTTTACCACGAGTTTCTGGAAGACAAAACACCTTCTCGTTGGAATGCTTACAAAATAGCACGCAGGGAAGCGAAGTAGACTGTTGCTTCGACAAAATCGGCTCGGTACGCAGACCTCTACGCGAAGCTGGACACACGCAAGGGAGAGCGGGACATCTATCGCCTCGTCAAATCCAGGCACCATAAATCTCAAGATACCCAACGCTTCTATGGCATCAAGGACGATAAGGGCGTTTGGCTAGTCGACTGGAAGAAGGCGAGAGAACGTTGGCGAAATTACTTTGAGAAGGTCTCAACAGAGGAATTCCAGCACAACCAGATACCTGTCGCTACTGCTGTCGAAGGTCCTATCAAACCTATTGATGTCTTAGAGGTTGCAGGGGCCTTGAAACAAATGAAACCAGGGAAGGCAACTGGTCCAGATGACATCGCGATGGAGCTATGGTGCTCTCAGAAGTGGGATCCAGCGGATTGGTTGGCAAGACTCTTCAACCAAATAGTCAAAGAAGGACGAACGCCACTTGATTGGCAACATAGCATCATGATACCTTTCTTCAAAAAGAAGGGAAGTCCAGCCGAGTGTGCTAATTACAGACCAATTCGACTCCTCTGTCACACCATGAAAGTCTTCGAGTGCATTCTTGATAAGAGGATACGTGCAATCACCCAGCTGACCAAAAACCAAGCTGTATTTGTGAAAAATTGTAGCACAACAGATGCAATCCACGCCACACGGCTTTTAGTTGAAAAGCATCGTGAAAAGAATAAACCGATGCACCTTGCTTTCTTAGATCTCTAAAGGCTTTTGATCGTGTACCGCACGACTTGATCTGGTTGACTCTCCGACAACATGGCATCCCAGAGTACCTTGTCAACTGGGTACAGTTGCTCTACGCGGAGCCAAGAAGTTACGTCCAAGCCGCCGCAGGAGCGTCGGAAAACTTCCATGTAACAGTTGGTGTTCATCAAGGTTCGGCCTTGTCACCATTGCTGTTCATTATGCTCATGGACACGGTTACTGCAGATCTACAACAACCGTTACCTTGGACCATTCTGTACGCTGATGATATTATGTTGGCCGCTCAAAACAAGCAGGATCTCCAACATCAAGTCCAGGAATGGAGTAATCGTTTAAGTCAATATGGCCTGCGGCTTAACAAAGCTAAAACAGAATATATAACAACGGATGCTGGAGAAATCGGAACATTCCAAGTCGACGGCGATGATCTGCCTCGAACGACAAAATTTAAGTATCTTGGCCCTACGATAACTGTTGAATGTCGTCTCACCGAGGAGGTCAACATAAGAATTAATGCTGCGTGGATGAAGTGGCGAACAACGACGGGTGTCATGTGCGATCGCCAGATGAAAGACCACCTAAAATCGAATATTTACCGCACTGTCATTTGTCCCGTGGCGCTTTATAGCACCGAATGTTAGCCGACCACGAAGGAAGCAGAACGTCGGCTAAGTGTCATGGAGACCAAGATGCTTAGATGGACAGCTGGCATTACTAGGTTGGATCACATCCCCAATGAAAGAATAAGGGAACGATTTGGTGTCGTGGCAATCAATAACAAAATGCGTGAGGATCGTCTATGATGGTTTGGGCATGTGCTACGGTCAGGAGCGGACACCATTGCAAAACAGGGCTACACACTGGTGGTCGCCGGGAAAAGACCAAAGGGGCGACCGAGACAACGTTGGGCCGATACACTGCACAGGGATCTGAAAGGCGTCAACCTTCATCCGGACATGGCCCATGACCGAGTAAAGTGGAGACAGCGGATTCAAATAGCGGACCCTGCCACGAGGTGGGACAAACGCTAAAGCAAAAGAAGAAGATTATTATTATTATTATTGTTATTATTGTCTTATTATATAATACACTAAGGTGTTTGTTTCACAAAACTCAAGCTCCTAGACCGGAGGGAGTTAGAAGGTGTGGTTTGTACCAAAATCTTCCAAATCGTCTCAATAGTACTGGAAAAATCTTGCATTTCTTGTGGCTGAGTGGTTATCGTGGTTATTGTGGTTATCGCTTGCAGGTTTGCTCCTGGCCATGGTAAGTGATTGTTGAACGTGACAAAAATCACGGTACGCATGCCATACGATGTTGGCATGTTAATGAACCCATTTAGATTCAGTGGGCCCTGTTCATAATGGCAAAATTAATCTCGGGAGTTTCCGCCAATACAAAAAGTTCCTCTTTTCTCTACTAGAAAGTGCTATAGTGCCAAAGAGCTTAGATAACTGACGTCCTCTACTTACATAGCGCTCCAAGGAGCGATAAAATTTGGCATGCAAGTTGGCCTCTGGGCGTCAATTAACAAAGCTTTCACCCGGCACCGAGGCCATACGATATTATATTATTATGTTGCATTTCATGATAAGTCAACGGAAATATTTATTTGTTTTTAAAGTGCTTTTAAACAAATAAACAAGACGATAGCCCCTGGCAGAACTGTGTCGCGTACAGCCCGCATAGCACTAGGGCCGAGCGGGTAGTCTGTACACATGGGGCGCACACAACCCATTGTGCGAGTTCTTGCACGGGTCCGCTAATTATTATTATTATTATTATTATTATTATTATTATTATTATTATTATTATTATTATTATTAAGAACTCTCTGATGACGGTTCCTTTTAATTCTCTCGTATCGTAAGCAGTACTTCAACAGTTGTGTTTAGAATCGATGAAGTTCCCTCCCAGCAAATTGTAAAAATAGTCCGCCAGCGAACAAGTCTGTGGGCCAAAGAGACCGTGGTGTTAGTGTGCGCGTCAAAGCAAATCTCTGTCCATTGTTCTCAATGAGGTGCCGAGAGGACGCGTCGTTGGCGAGTTAACAGAGACCGCCTAACATCCAGTGTTCATAGCTGATTAATTGCCGGTATCCTTTTTGGTGGGGGAGTAAGTAATTACGGAATTAATTCCCAAATACGCCCACAGAAATCTACACAAAATCATGTCCCTCCGTCTCCTTCTCCTTCCTTCCTTCCTTCCTAGGAATAATTACTACGCCGAGTGCAACATCTATTATTCTTGCACACGATAGAAGAAATTCTTACATTCATCATTACAGTATTTGAAGAAATAGTTGATATTATTTATCATGATCAGATTAGTTCATACTGTATATTACAGTTACTAAAGTTGTTAATACTTTTACAAAATATTTTCTTGACTGTTTAGCAAGAATCATATTTTTATAGATTTTTTCATGTGTAACATCTTTCCGCTCGGTTACAGGATAGTTTTGTGGCAGTGATTTTGAAAATTGGGGACGGAAGTGGATCGGAACGATCGAGGTGGCAGTGGTGGATCAAACGGAAGTATGCACTGCCCGCTCGATCGATCAAACGGAAGTGTACTAGCCGGCAGTGGTAGACAACGGAAGTATGCACTGCCCGCTCGATCGATCAAACGGAAGAGTACTAGCTGGCAGTGGTACCATGCAAAGGCACCGTGATTTTTGTACAATTGAAAATGTATGTATTGGAAGCAAGGCAGTGTGTGCTCTGTAGCGCGAGAATGTTATGGCAATACAGTAGGCAGTGCATTTAGCAGGCACTGGTTTGATGAGCACAGTGGCAAATGTTTCACCGACTTTCATTTGTCATTGAGCAGTTTATGAAGCTTCACGTTCAAGGTTGAATATCACATGGAGTAGGAAGTGAAAACTTGAGACTAATGTTGTTGAGTGTATGATAAAATAAAGACGACAAATGACATTTAAGTAAGTGGCATTATTGTCAAACTGTGGGTGAGTAATCAAATATTAAATGCATAACAGAATGTTGTTATATGAGTGGAATAAAAGCTGTATTTTCATCATTTGTGAGACTAGGTCATTTCATGATTGTACGAAGCCATGTTTTGATTAATTACGACGAACTGTATGAGAGCCTTGAGAATAATGAATGTTATAGTTACTGAGGAGTGTGCACACAGTATTTCAGAGTAGAGTCGACGTTGTGTGTCACATTGTTATTATGAATTATTCATGTAAAAGCAAGGAAGGAAGGAAGGAAGCTTGTGGTTTTGTGTGACCGTTAATCTCACGATCATGATCCACGGTACCTCCCTTTTACGTGGAATGCCAACCACAGGACATGGCATTTCAATTCGAAAATCTCACATGTATTGACCGGGAATCCAACGCGGTCTACCTTGGTGAGAGACTAACAGTTTGACCGCTGTGCCACAAGTGTGACAGTAGCATATCTCCAATTCAATCTATACATTCATCATAGTACCAGTATGAAAACGGAGCGTAAATTAACATCTTAAGAATGTCCAAGCTGTGTAGTATACGTGTAGGATAACATGTCAGATGTTACAAATCATATGCAACTACTGTAAGGCTCGTATCTTTTTTTTTCATTAATAACTCTGTTTTATTAACATATTTATTGTAATTGTAACAGATCCGATTTCTTTGGACTAATTTTAGAGGTTTCAAGATCAATATTCTAAGAAAATTAGTATTATTTAATAATAATAATAATAATAATAATATCGTTTAGCCTCGGGTGCCGGGTGCAAGCATTGTTATTTGACACCAAAAGGGTGCTTGCATGTCGAATTTCGTTGTTCCTTGAAGCACTATGGAAGTCAAGGAGGTTAGATATCTAAGCTCCTTGAACCCTATAGAGCTTTCTAGTAGAGAGATTAGGAAATTTGTATTGGCGGAAACTCCCGAGATTAATTTTGCCATTATGAACACGGCCTACTGAATTCAAATGGGTTATTTGACATGCCAACATGGTATGACATGGTGTCGTAATTTTTTCCGCCTTTCAAAAAAATCACTTACCACGGCCAGGAGCGAACCTGCAAGCTTGGGGCTAGTAGACAGACACGCTATCAACTCACCCACCGTGGCAAGCTATAATTTAATTTTATTCCCAGATATACCTGATAACAATATTTTAACAACATAATAAGTCAATAGATTTACAACACTCGCATTTTAAGAATATATTAAAATAAATGTTGTGTTTGTTGTTGTTGCTTGAGTCTTCAGTCTTTTGACTGATTTGATGCAGCCCTCCATGCCTCCCTGTCCTGAGCTAATAGTTTTATCTCTACATAGCTACCACACCCTACATCCGAGGCAAACTAACCTATCTCTTCTCTTCATTAGCAGTCGCCAGAAACATCTCTCCTCTCCCACTCGTCGTAATACCTCTTCGTTTGTAACCCTATCTACCCATCTGATCTTCATCATTCTCCTGTAACACCACATTTCAAATGCTTCAATTTTCCTCTTTTCTGCTGCACCAATAGTTCAAGTTTCACTTCCATAGAGCGCTACGCTCCAGACAAAGGCTTTCAAAACTGACTTCCTAATACCTAAATCTATATTCGATGCCAACAGATTCCTTTTTTGTAGAAATGCTTTCCTTGCCTGAGCCAACCTACTTTTTATGTCCCCTTTACTTCGTCCATCACTGGTTATTTGACTTCCTAAGGAACAGAAGTCTCCTACTTCTTTCAGCTTATCACCTGCCAATTTGATGTCCATACAGGTTTCTGATTTATTTCGGCTGCATTCCAGTATTTTTGTTTTACATTTATTAATTTTCATCATGTATTCTTTCCGTAAGACAGAGTCCATAACATTCAAAAACTCATTTAAATCCTCAGGCGTGTCGACCAAGATGACGATGTCATCAGCAAATCCCAGGCTATATATTCGGTAGGTATTTTGTATGGATACATTTAAGTTACAAATAAGGTTAATTAATTGCTAGTATATACAAAATGTACATAAGTTCTGATAGGGAAAAATATACAAGCATTACAAATGGATGTCCAACGAGTTCAACCAATTCACTGGAAATTGGGGAATTGTTGGCCTTGAGATCCTTGTGGGTGCCCAGCTCTTTGGCCGCTTATACGGAAAAATCAGCTTCATCTGTAGTTTCATGTATTTCTTGTAGCGTTCCACTGAATCTCCTTATTGGGCATTCCATGGCAATGCGATAAATCATCTCAGGCTCTTCAC
This sequence comes from Meconema thalassinum, assembly GCA_946902985.2. Lineage (NCBI taxonomy): Eukaryota > Metazoa > Arthropoda > Insecta > Orthoptera > Tettigoniidae > Meconema > Meconema thalassinum. The sequence goes on along the minus strand of OX336396.1, from coordinate 47,171,843 downwards.
TGCAGTCGCAGGCTGGACTGTCGATCATCTTCCACTTATGCGTCCAATACTGGCATCTACCATGTCGGGTTCTTAGTTGATTTAGTGACGTCCAAACTTTCTGGGTGAGGATGGGCATATTATGTTTTAAACTTGTAGGTACGTAACAAATAAATACATGTAATGCTAATAAGTATAGCCTATTGGCGGAAAATTTATTACCAATCGATATTTAGGAATGTTAGATTAAGCTGTCGATAAGGACCAACAACTATGATTAAATTCATGTCAATCTAAGAATAACCACTATACCACTAGGCTGTCTTGCTCATTCTAAGCATACACACTCGCCAGTTGGCTATTGATACCCCTGGTAAAATCTCCTTCATACAATACTCACAAGACATACTAAACTACATCAATTTGATTGTCTGAAATATCATTTAATATTATACTGTATATTTATTTATTTATTTTTTATTTTTAACCAAATCAACTTGTTAATTGTCACTTTAACTCAGAGAGTCATATCGTGACATACAGACAATAAACACATAGATAACATAAATTTACAGTATGGCGTTAGATAATTAAACCAAATGTTCATTCGGCATTTCATAGCTTCCTCGTTATTTCAAAACTTAATAATGCTTTGCAGTAGTTATCTTCATTCACAATATCACTGGGCAACTTTTCTGATGGAGACTGCACAAAGTTCTTTCTTAATCATAAATGTGGACACAGTGTTCTTCATTTTATGACAGTTCTCCATGGGAGACACATCACAGAAAGAATTACTTTTATTTCCCTATCGAGCCCTTACTGACTGTAAGAGTCTGATAAGTTTTGTAGTAAGGAAAAAAAAAACATCAAACTCACAGGAAAAATCTACCGACAGCAATATTATACTGTATATACGAGGCTAGTTTTTTAAGTAATACTCGTTGTAATATTACGCCGTTGTAGCGCTGCGGTTGACATTCCGTACAGGTGCGCTGTGTACCTGTATCTATTGGCAAGGCTGAGACGCCATTACGGCAACAGTCGCCCATGTGTGGGTGTGATGACAAGCTTTTGAAATCGCACCGCCGATCGTGAGTCTCGCCGACTCGTAGAAAAGAGAGGGAACTCCCCTGTAAGATATGCTGCCATTTGGCCACCACTGTCAGGCAAATTGCGTGCTTACCATGAGAACTTCGTATGTGTAGGAGTTCTCCAGCCCACATACGCAATCTGCCTGACAGTGGTGGCCAAATGGCAGCATACATTACAGGGGAGTTCTCTCTCTTGTCTACGAGTCCGCGGGATTTGCGATCGGCGGTGCGATTTCAAAAAATTGTCAACACACCCACATATGGACGACTGTTGCCGTAATGGCGTCTCAGCCTTGCCAATAGATACAGGTACACAGCGCACCTGTACGGAATGTCAACCGCAGTGCTGCAACGGTGTAATATCACAACGGGTATTACTTAAAAAACGAGCCTCGTATATTATCCTTGTTAACCCCAGGTCTAGCAGCGAGGGCAGCTGCAACAAGTCCAGATATCGCAGGTTTAAATCCCGGCACTGACATTGGCTATCCTGAGTGAGGTTTTACCACACTCACTCAATAAATCTTTTGTTTGCACCGGCTCACGCCTCTCCAACACCTTCGATTTGTACAAGTTCGTCAACACTGCAAGCACTGTAGCTCTTAAAAGACGTATTTCATCCTGCTTCATGGAGCAGTATACCTCTCATATCTGATTACTGCATTTTGTTAAAATACTATTATTAGTTCAATTAAAACATCAGGACAATAGCTGACAACCTACCTACTTTAATAGCTCTTCTTGTATATGGTGTTTGTTTTTCGTGCTGATACTGTGTCTGTGTGCACTCTTTTGTATATAATTTTTCCATTATTATATATTTTTAAATCGTTATGCCCAACTACGGAGCGCGCTTGAATTTATTTTGCACAATGTTTCTTCTTCTTTTCTTCCCGATATCTCTTCATTCGTTCACTGTGTTCCTTTCCACGTGCTTCTGTCCAGCCTGTATTAATCCTTTTAGGTTTCTCTGCAAATTTATGTTTGTTTACTAGGCTTCTAAATTTTACTCTATCTGGAACAGGTTTCTCAGCAATATCCATTTCTTGTAGATCTTCATGTACAGGGTTAGTAGAGGAGCAAGGAGGGTTCTGCTTCAAATACCGTTATTTATGCAAATGAGGGGGGCGTGGCAAGGTCAATGACCTTGAGGTAGGTCATGGTCAATGACCTTGAGGTAGGTCATTGACCCCAAGGTCGCCGGGACCCCGGAAGGTAAACAAACCTTGGAGGGTCCAGGAACCGGTTTGAGGGGGTGTGGGTGGAGGGAAAGGGTGGGGGAGGGGGAGGGTGGGGGGGTGTGGGAGGGGGGGAGTGGGAGGGAAGGGTGGGGTGGGGGACGAGGGGGGAAGGATGGAAGAGGATCTGCACGAGACCCTCCTCGACCCAGTCTCTCTATTGGACTGAGCGCCTTCTCTGTTATGGTCTCGTGCTATATAGCTTTGCTTTGTACTTGATGAGATCCGAGTGTTGCCGAAGGTTTCCGAATCTTTGTCGGTGAATGAATCGTCAGATTTGAACGGTCAACTGGCGTGTGTGTGACGTCATAGTATATTACGGGATGTGGGGTAGGTCATGGACGGGTGTGTTTTGAATGGAAAACATGAATGGTGGTGGGTAGTGGTTGTTGAACCCTGACGTGCTAGGTTTGCGGGTAAATAAACGTGAATGAAGATGGCACCGTGAATGGAGGTTGCGACGTCACAGCAGATTACGGAATGTAGCACAGGTCATGGATGAGAGTGTTTTAATGGGAAACATGAATGGAGATGGATGGTGGTTGTTGAACCCTGACGTGCTAGGTTGGCGGGTAAACAAACGTGAATGAAGATGGAACTGTGAATGGAGGTTGGGACGTCACAGGCAGAATGTAGTGTAGGTCATGGATGGGATTGTTTTTTTTCTAATACTTAACGGTAAACAAATTGTTAATGGGTGGGGGATACAAAACGCATGGCATGTCGGTTCAGCCAGCTCGACATGAAATAAAAACAAGATGGTGTAATGTCTATTGATGACATTGGAATATTCCATCTAGTTGTGAAGATATGAACTGTGCCGACTGTCGAAGCCTATCGCACTCCTCTGAGTCAGCGATTGAATAAATGACTGATAAAATTAAATGATGGTGGAGAGTGTTGGTAGAATGAAAGTTTGTCTGGAAAACTAGGGTACCCGGAGAAAAACCAGTCTGCTTCTGTTTTGTCCAGCACATATTTTACATGGAGTAACTGGGATTTGAAACACAGACCCAGTGGTGAGAGGTTGGCATGCTTCTCCCTAAGCCATGGAGGCATAATCACAGAGACCTAGTGCAGCCGAAGGATTTTCATTTATGCTGACTTGGGAGATTTGAATTTATGTGTTATGGAGCTGAGGATATAGAATGTGTGCTAGATGGTTAATGGACATGGATGGGTGTTAGAATGAACAATCTGATTTGAACGGTCAACCTATGTGTGATGTCACAGGAGTGAATTTCTGAGATTGACACCTGACATGTTGGCTCGCTCAGCTTCATATAAAAAAATAAAAGTGGGAATGATAGACAAATAAATCAAAACAAGAATATTTTTTATTAATATTGTTTTTTTTTTCTTACATTTACTTGTAATTATTATTTATTTTCGGAAGCCTCTTCTTCTTCTTCTTCCTCTTCAGTTTCACTTCCTTCCTCCGTTTCATTCTCGGCCTCCATCATCATCATCATGCGGACGAAAAACTCCGCCATGACACGGTCATTTGAAAAACTATAAAATAGAAAAAATGTCCATCAATGTCATTAGAATACCCAATCTAGCGGCGAGGATATAAACTGTCTTGATGTTTGTGTCAGGGTGAACCAAAGTACACAGAAGAAAACCTCCTAAGTTATGGAGGCATACTCCTTGCACTTCTCTGCATCAATGATTAAATGACAGGCAGAATGTAGGAAATAATGGGAAAAGAAGACTGGCCTCTTGCAGAAGGAGGGAATCAGAAAAGATGTGGCAAGGGCCTTGGATACTCTAATACTGTTGGAGTTGGAAGAGAACAAGAGTTGGCCAAGCGAGGTTGACAGGAAAGAAGACAGAGAGGAGCTTGACACAAGTAAGTGGAAGCAATGCTGAACTCGGCTGTCACCTCTGTAGTTGTAAAACCCGCGTTCTGCTATATGTAAGCTTTTGGAAGCTGAGTTTAAAAAATGTTTTGCAAGAAGAGAATAATACTGTTAATTTTGTTATCCTTAATTCAACCTTCTTGATTACTCATGCTTCAAAGATCCTGTCCAGAATGATTTACAAGAGGATTGAAAGCCAGATAGAAACGGAGTTGGGTGAAGATCAGTTTGGTTTCAGGAGAAATGTAGGAACAAGGGAAGCTGTACTAAGTCTTAGGCTGATTTTAGAAGGTAGAATAAGGAAAGATAAGAGAACGTTCATGGCTTTTGTAGATTTAGAAAATGCTTTTGATAAAGTTGATTGGACTAAATTGTTTGACATTTTGAAATCAATTGGAATAAAGTACAGGGATAGGAGGGTGATATACAATCTGTACAGAAACCAGACAGCAGTCATTCGAGTTGAAGGACATGAGAGAGAAGCTGGTATTCAGAAAGGTGTAAGACAAGGCTGCAACTTATCACCCATACTTTTCAATCTTTACATTGAACAAGCAATGAAGGAAATTAGAGAAAAATTTAAAGTGGGAGTGAAGGTTCAAGGAGAAATAATTTCAACTCTGAGATTTGCTGATGACATTGTCATCTTGGCCGACAAGCCTGAGGATTTGAATGAGTTTTTGAATGGTATGGACTCCGTCTTACGGAAAGAATTCATGATGAAAATAAATAAATGTAAAACATAAATACTGGAATGCAACCGAAATAAATCAGAAACCTCTATGGAGATCAAATTGACAGGTGAAAAGCTGAAGGAAGTAGGAGACTTCTGTTACTTAGGAAGCAGAATAACCAGTGATGGACGAAGCAAAGAGGATATTAAAAGTAGGTTGGCTCAGGCAAAGAAAGCATTTCTACAAAAAAGGAATCTGCTGACATCGAATATAGATTTAGGTATTAGGAAGTCATTTTTGAAAGCCTTTGTCTTGAGCGTGGCGCTCTATGGAAGTGAAACTTGGACTATTGGTGCAGCAGAAAAGAGGAGAATAGAAGCATTTGAAATGTGGTGTTACAGGAGAATGATGAAGATCAGATGGGTAGATAGGGTTACAAACAAAGAGGTATTAAGACGATTGGGAGAGGAGAGATGTTTCTGGTGACTGCTAATGAAGAGAAGAGATAGGTTGGTAGGACACATACTAAGACACCCAGGAATAGCAAGCTTAGTTATGGAAGAAAGGGTCGAGGACAAAAACTGTAGGGGTAGACCAAGGTTAGAATATGTTAAACAGATTGCCTCCGATGTAGGGATGTTGGAGCTATGTAGAGATGAAACGATTAGCTCAGGACAGGGAGACATGGAGAGCTTCATCAAACCAGTCAAAAGACTGAAGACTCAAACAACAACAATTCAACGTTTGTGGTACCCTACACAGATCTCACATGAAGTGAGTGAGATTTAAACTGCAGATCAGCGGTGAGAAGCTGGTATACTACTGCTGATTTACATAACAGCGCAACACAATTGTAATGTATGAGTAATTATACTGTTACAACTCTAAGATATTGAAAGCCCTTTTGACATTAGACTGGTATCAAGATTGATGATGTAGGCTATTAACTTTTATTTTTGTTAAAGCAGTATGTCTTGGCAGTATAATGAAAGCCATTATATTTGACAACGGAAATAAATTTAACAGGTCTCCAACCGGTAATACAATTTGCATTAAATTACAATAAATTAGTCATGTTTCTTAAGTCGTACTGGGAGAAAAAAGAAAGTTGTTTTGTTCCAACAAGGCTGTAGGCAGCATTAGGTCATGGGTCCAAGCTCTCTGCTGACTCGGTAGACGCGTGGGTTCGAGCCCCACCGTCAGCCGTCCTTGAAATGGTTTTCCGTGGTTTCCCATTTTCAACACCAGGCAAATGCTGGGACGGTACCTTCTGATAGACCACGGCCGATTCCTTCCACATCGTTGCCCAGTTTCATTCATCTTCATCCATTCCATCCCGACGGGCAGGTCGCCCACGGACGTCGAATAGATAGACCTGCACTCGGCCTCTGAGGAGGTCACACGACAAAAAACTAGCTATGAAATTCAATTAAAAGCTTGGCAGGACGAGTTAATGAGTGATGAAAACTAATGGTAGGTAATGAATAATGATTGTGCGACCTCTGGAGAGACCAAGTGCATGTCTTTCTAGTTAACACCCGTGGGCGACTTAAGCCCTATGACCTAACGCTGCACTTTAGCGAGTGGAGCTGCTGTTATTATAGTTAATTAATATATATGAACAAGTGTTGAAGAAAGTACTACTTGCATACAATTTGCATTCTCGACTAGTACAAGTTATTGCACAAAGGCTACACCCGGCTAAGTTTATAAAACCTTAACACCTATCTAAGTGTTCAAAGCTACTTGACCACAATTTGACAAACGCTATTAGCTTGACATTGCATTTAAACAATAGTGTAATAATTAACTTGACTGCTTATTGCGAGACAAGATACAACTATGTGTATAGCTGTGTGGCTCAACTGTTCTTGGCTGCTGTTAGGCTTTGAACTGGAGGGTCCTGGGTTAGATTTTTGGGAGGTCTGTGGGGATTGTATTTTCTGGTGATTAATTCCCCTGGCTTGGGGACTGGGTGTTTGTGTTGTCTTAATTAAAAATATATTCCGGTCCCATGGCTAATTGGTTAGCGTTCTAGGCTTTGATTTAATTTTTTTAGCCTGGTATCAATTTAAAAAAATGAATATTACTTACATGAAAATGTCCAAAGACGAATCCCAATTGATGGATTCTTCTTCCTCAGCACGGGTATTCTCCTCATCAGACATAGCAGTAGCAGTGAATGACAATTCTTTGTAAAGTAGCAGGTTCATTTATACTAAATATGGAGGTCATCCAGTTACTGAGAAAGCGGACAAACCGGGTGTTGCCTCTGATTGTAAGGGTATATAAGCCGTGACATTATTGTTGTTAGCCAGAGAAGTCCACGAGTTGGTAGTATACACATCGCTTTGCTGCAAAGATCTTCTATCAGGTAATATTGAACACAGTACTTTTAGTTTCTCTAACTGTCGATGGTTATACAGTTGACCTTAAATATTTATCAAGTGGATAATAATAATATCAAATGGGTATATAAAACTATTATTGCAACTAACAGTCATTACCAGGCTTGACGTCAGTTAAAAGAGGTATTACCTTATCTCGCTCTATCCAACTGATTACTGGGACTAAGCACTGTTACGAGACTCCTCGTCTTAGCAAATAAGTTTTGTATACACATTTGATGGTTTAGTCTAGAGGTTTGGATGGGGATGCGGGACACACTACTCAAGTGGATATATGAAACTATTATTGCAACTAACAGTCATTACCAGGCTTGACGTCAGTCAAAAGAGATATTACCTTATCTCGCTCTATCCGACTGATTACTGGGACTAAGCACTGTTACGAGACTCCTCGTCTTAGCAAATAAGTTTTGTATACACATTTGATGGTTTAGTCTAGAGGTTTGGATGGGGATGCGGGACACACTACTCAAGTGGATATATGAAACTATTATTGCAACTAACAGTCATTACCAGGTTTGACGTCAGTCAAAAGAGATATTGCCTTATCTCGCTGTATCCAACTGATTATTGGAACTAAGCGCTGTTAGGAGACTCCTCGTCTTAGCAAATAAGTTTTGTATACACATTTGATGGTTTAGTCTATAGATCAGGGTTTGAGTTAATGTGCTAATACATAAAGGTGGAGGGTACCTGAACCTTTTTAATAGTTTACCTAAACACTTTATAATTACATTTCAGAACCAATATGTCTGCTATAACAGTTGCGAATCTCATTGGCAGAGCAACCGGTCTGGAGACTAAACGTTTACAGGACCTGCCAGTTAACGAGTCCTATTTGGTGACAGCTGTTCGCAGGGTAAAAACGAAATATGGGGGAAGAATAGTTTGTGAACTAGAAGATTTCGCTGTCTTCTTACCTGCGAGGTTCATGGAACTCAACGACGAAGCTGTAAATGACCTCAACAAAGGAACCATCTACCTAAAATATTTGGGAGTAGAAAATAAAAGATGTTTGGTAGAATTTATTGAAGAATCAAATAAAATTTAAAATTTGTTAATGTTAAAACAGAATTTGCAGAGACAATAAACTTTGTTTGTTTTCATTCTCTGCAAACTGTTCAGTGATTTGCTGTTTTTGTAGTAAATGTAATTACTGTAAGTGTCATGATGTCGGCACCAGAACTTAGTTGGCAGAACGTGGATAGTTGTTTTAATAATAAGTTATGTAGCTTTAAAATTAATAAAGATGCTAAATTTTTAGACCCAAATGAATTTTTAAACGCTAGCTACAACATTTTTCAAAATAAAATGCAAGACTGTTTAAGAGAACATGTAGCGTTAAAGATTAACGCTGAGTTATTATGTGATTTTGTTATTTTAAAACAAGGTGAGGAAATAACCAAACCGATTTATTTACATACGAAAATGTGTGAATTGTACCGCACTGATAATATACACAGTTGGTATAGTAAAAACATTGTCGATAAGCTCATGACGCGCTTTGCCGAGTTTCAAGAATTGGAAAGTGGCAAATCGCTGGAAGCTATCAACCATTTTAAAATTAATGTATGCACCTTTGATCCCATGAACAGTGGTTCAGCTCATGTTAATTTACCTAAACAGTTGGAAAAACATCACGCAGTCATCAATGTGGATAATAATGAGGTTTTTTGCTTTGTGTGGTCCTTGGCTGCTGGGTTAAGTCCTGCAACTGAAAATGTTCACAGAATGGGAAAATATCACCAGAAATTTATGGAATTAATGATCAGTCTAAATTTAGCAGACATAGAATTCCCAATGGACCTCAACGCCATACCTCGTTTTGAATCTAAAAATCCGCTTTACTCCATTAATGTATACGGAGTTGAAGGGGACAATGTTATTGGTCCATTGTATGTGACAAAGGGAAAAAAAGAAAAGCATTTTAATTTACTGTACATTGAAGGGGAATTGTGCAACCATTATTGTTATATCAAAGATCTTTCTAGACTAGTTCGTTCACAAGTTACAAAAAAAAAAAAAATAGGGTACATATATGTGATCGCTGTTTGCAATATTTTACTAGCAATCAAAAGTTGACAGCACATACTATTGATTGCATCACACAACCAGCGGTAAAAATTATATTTCCAGAAAAGGATAAAGCCAGTATGAAATTTCAAAATGTGTCTCGTCAAGAACCGCTTCCATTTACAGTATATGCAGATTTTGAATGTTTAACCACACCCATTGACACATGTAAACCAGATCCGACACGTCCGTACACTCAACAAGTACAGCAACATGTGCCATTCAGTTGTGCCCTAAACGTGATTTGTTCATACGACCCTTCACTTTCATACTTCAAATCTTATCGCGATGCAGATGCTGCTGCTTGGTTTTTAAATGAATTGGACGCCTTGGCAGATCGGGTGTACAATATCCTGCAAAATCCAATTCCGCTTCAAATGTCGGACGCAGACGAGGCGGTTTTTGCAACAGCAACCACTTGTCACATTTGTCAAAAACCAATAGCACCTTGTGACACGCCAGTGAGAGACCATAATCGGTACACTGGAAAATTTAGAGGAGCGGCTCATAGTGTATGTAATTTGGCGTATAAAAGAGCACGCTATATTTCTTGTTTCTTACACAACATGTCTCGGTATGACAGCCATTTAATTATTAAGGAATTTGCTAACCTTGAAAACCAAAAGTTTAATTTAATTCCACAAAATCATGAAAATTTTATTTCGTTTTCGAAATGGCGAAATGGAATCAGTATACGATTTTTAGATTCGTATAGATTCCTCGCATCATCATTGGATGCGCTTGTTCAAGGGCTTCACCCAAACAATTTGCATTTTGTACGTCAACACTTTACTGATGCCAAACAATTTGAATTATGCATTCGAAACGGGGTGTTTCCCTATAATTATGTAAACAATTGGGCATGTATACAGGAAACTGCACTCCCTTCAAAGGACAAATTTTACAATGACTTAACAAAAAGTCATATTTCTGAAGAAGACTATTTACACGCTCAAAAAGTATGGAACGTGTTCAAGATATCAACTTTGGGCTAGTATGCTGATTTATACCTCAAAATTGATACACTACTTTTGACAGACGTGTTTGAACAATTTCGCAAACTGTGTCTTGAAATCTACAATCTAGATCCAGCCCATTACTACACCCTTGCCGGATATAGTTGGGACTGTATGTTGAAGGTGACTGACATAGAACTGGAACTATTAACAGACATCGACATGTTACTCTTTTTTGAACGCGGAATACGTGGTGGTCTTGTTTCGCTTGTGCAAAGGCACGCCAAAGCAAATAATCCATATATGGATACATACAAACCAACCTACAACATACCTCACCTACCTAGATTGTAACAATTTATACGGATATGCTATGGAAAAACCTCTTCCATATCAAAATTTTCGATGGCTGACTTCAGATGAAGTTTCAAATTTTAATTTAAAAGATGTGTTGAGCAATGACACGCGTGGCTACGTTCTAGAGGACGACTTATTATATCCCTGTGAGATACACAATGATCATTCTGATCTACCATTTTGTGTTGAAAAATTACAACCTCCCAGTTCACGTTCCAACAATAAAAAGTTGCTGGCAACGTTAAATTCAAAAAATCGGTACGTCATACACATTGAAAATTTAATGCAATGTTTGAAACATGGTTTGAAACTGCAATCCATTCACCGCATTATTTGCTTTGACCAAAAACCATGGTTACAACCGTACATGCAATTGAATACTCATCATCGGCAACACGCCAAGACCACATTTGAATCAAATTTTTATAAATTAATGAACAATGCGTGCTACGGTAAATCAATGGAAAATATTCGAAAGCATAGAACTATTCATTTGGTAAACCACTGGGACGGTCGATATGGCGCACGAAAATATATAGCTATGCCTAATTTCCATTCTGTACGAGTTATTGAAACTGATTTAGTAACCATTGAATTGTCAAAGACAGAAATCATGTATAACAAACCAATTTACTTGGGAATGGTAATACTTGACTTTTCAAAATTTGTAATGTATCAATTTCATTATGAGTTTGCCAAACAAAAGTTTGGAGATGTAAAATTACTGTATATGGATACAGACAGTCTTATTTATCAAACCAATAAGATAGATGTTTACTCAGTGATGAGAGAACATCCAAATTACTTTGATACCTCAAACTATGAGGTTAACAATATGTTTGGCATAATTCCCATGAATAAAAAAAAAATAGGTCTATTTAAGGATGAGTGCGCCGGTGATGTTATGACAGAATTTGTGGCTTTGGCGCCGAAAATGTACGCATTTTCAACACAAAAGAATAAAGGTCAATGCAAAGCGAAGGGTGTTCTTCGTAGCGTCACACAATTCCTCAATGTTGAGGAATATCGATGTGTACTCTACGCAAACACCTCTCGCTTATACCAGCAAACACGCATTCTTTCAAAGAACCATAATATTTTTACAGTAAATCAAAATAAAACATCGCTGACAACATATGATAATAAACGTCTGTGGGATGGTGTAAATAGCTTGCCTTATGGACATTTCCACACCTAGTAAAAAAAGAACACACTTTCATTTTCAATTCCTTTTATTAAAATTGTATGTTTTTTACAAGAAGAAAACTAAACCATATTTTGTGTATACTATGAACTGGTGGACAGACTCTCAAATAAATACTTCACAATATTTGATTCATGTTTATTACTTTGTCCTTTTCCTCACTAATCCACCACCAATCAATAGCTTTGACTTCATCGCTCCTGCTACAATCAAGGCTGCAATCTTCTCACCAATAGAAGCAGTAGATGACATCACACGCTGCATGGCCTTTCTTAGAAGAATGCGGTCTGCAACTCGACGTACTTCTATATTCTTGTTGTTGTAAGCAATGTCATGATCTCTACACGCTGCATCCAATATGTTGATTCCAGAGTTCCCTTGTGCTAGACGTTGGCTTAGTTTAGTTCCAGGTCCACAAAATTGATAGCCAGGAATATGCAGTTCAATGGGAAGTAGATCAATGGCCTTGTTAACTAGACCATGACCAGCAAAGGTCTGGCATATCTTTTTCAAGCGTTGTCTTACTTTTTGGTGCTGGCGATACTGCCGCTGCTGTCTCTTCTTCCTCTTCTTCATCACACCCATGAAATGACGAAGCAAAGTCTTTACAGGACGGTATATTTGTATGCCCGTGGTACAATTTGATGAGCTGACACGTTCCACACTGTTTAATGGAGGGCATTTTAGTGATAGACACTTGCTGGTGATGACTAAAGTCAGTGCATGGTTGTAGTTCGCGCAGACCAGGATCTCTGGTCCACTCACTAGGTACACTGTGCCAAATATTTTTCACCGCGTTTGAAGCAACATAAAAAAGGAACGCCTTGGGCAAAGCGTTCAATTCCTCGTCTGTGAAACTGTCTAGCTTCTTTTTGCAGGCGAAAAACTTGACAATAGCTCGCTCTGTGGGGTTGGCGTCCAAACCTTCAATTGCAGCCATAATTCTACACATCCGCACTGATCGCTGGTATGTCTCACACTGTAGCCGACGTTACAGCGCTTTACACTCAACATGCAAGTTTTGACATGCTTTGCGAGCTAGCCAATCAAAAAGCTTCCAAACATTTTGAAGTGTTTTATTTTGTAGAGGTTCATCAGGCACGGACAGGTTGTACAGTGCAGGACATCCCAGATCATGAAGGTCAACAAGTTGACAAGTTGAATTAACATACTGACGCAACCATTCCTTTTTTTCGCTTCCCTTTACAAAGACAAGGTCAGCGCCAAACAAGTGAGCTTTCAGAACAAGTGATAGATGATGGTAAGGAATGTCACCTTCTTTCCAGACTAGTCCCAAATTGCGTTGCAACCACTCTGTTTGTCTTCTGTCCTCGTCTGACTGCAAATGCAATGGAAACGGTGGTTCAAAGACAAAACTGGTTACTCACATGGTTGTGCAGTCAATAATTCCAACTTCTTTAAATACAAACTTGTTTCCGTTCACCTTGAAACCCTGCACGTCGACAATCAATGTTTTCGGCATGGCGACGGATATCAGACCTTCCACTACCGCTGCTTCTTAACAACTAACTGATTGGATAGGAGCAAGAAAATAATATACACACAAAAATCAATTACACAATTTTATTCATAAAGTTATCAGTACATCGCTTACAATTTTTTATCATAGGATTTGGACCATCCCAATCACAGTGAGAATCTCCTCGATGCATAAAGTGTCTACGACAAGGACGGCAGGCTGCAACATCCGCCGACATACGGAGGTGTAATGGTAGCTTATCCCAATTAAGGTCAATGTCGTGTGCACCGTACGCGGTCAGAAATCCAGCTGGTAAATAGGCAATCAGATGCTGCGGCATTTCACGAAGAAATTGCGCTTTATGGTAGGCGCGTATTGCTAAACTCACCAGGGTGCGATAAATCTCAAATGCTGCATCAGCGTCTCGACTTGTTGAGCAACGATCGCATTTGCAGTCCATGCAATCTACCCGCTCTCCAACATGACAAGATGAAGCTTTGGCAACACCATCGTCCACATTATTTGTTTGATTAGCGATGGGCTTGTTGTTGTAGCCCCTGTCATGAATACCAAACGTAGACATGAATCCATCCGGTAAATAGTGAACCAGATGCGGCGGCATTCTAAGCACAGTATGATTCTTGTGATAGGCAGTTATAGCTTCACTCACTAGGGCGCGATAAATGGTAAACCTTGAATCTTCATCTGAGCCTGGTGAATCACTTTCACATTTGCAGACCCACCTCGCCGAGGGGGTTGTGACTTCATCGTAGCTTTCCATGACTGTGAAGGGCAATGGAGGAAGACATGCTATTTATACTCTGGTCACCATATTAGACAGCGGTTGATAAAACACTTGCGCCTCGTGAACAATAAGACAATAGGCTGTTGTTTTTTCTGGAATAACTGTAGATGTTTCAAATTCTAGTCTGATATCAATAGTTGTTTCCTTCATCGACTCTTCCAAATACGAACAGTCCATCACCACCAGAGGCGCCTTGGACTTGAAGTCTTGTGGTGATAATAGCGGACATGCCTCTTTCTGATAATAGGATGACTGAAAGTTTACAAACATGTCATAAAGCTTACCATATTTGTTCTTGTTAAAGTTTAAATCCATTCCCTCATAGGGAAAGGTAACTCCGTTCAAAAAGAGTCGTATATTTCGTAATTGGATGTGGTCAAATTTTGATGCATCTTTATTCTGTTGATATTTGCGATCTGTTTGAAATCCAACCAGGACGTATAGTGGCCGCTCTGTATACCGTGAGGTTTTTAAAGACCAAGTATGTGTATCGGAGAGTGGTAATACCGGGTATTCATGCAGCTCCCAGCTTCTAAATTGAATGGGTAAAGCTGTATCCTTCTCCACAATCTTGAGCAGACTCAATTTTTTCTGATCTGATAGAGTAACGTGCGGTACTTTCCATAGAATTCGTTGCAGTAGAATTTTTGTATCTATTGGCGCTGTATCAGCTCCCTTTAGCGCATTATAATCACTCCTGTCTCGTACAAGAATCAGATCCTGTCTTGCGTTCACAACAATGCGCTTATGATCCTCTGCAAAGCCTAGTATTAATTTTAGAGGTAAATGTCCAGTAAATGTACCATCATCGTTAATCATCCAGTCGTTGGTTGAGTTGGGACACCAACCAGCCATACAAAAAGCTTTACTCTCTTCGCTTCCATACGAGGGATAAAGTTTCATGACACTTGTTATGCCAACATTTCGAGTAGTATCCACTTCAATACCGTTGATCACGTAGCGAACCTCAGAAAACAAAAAGGCCAAAGCATTGTTGGCCAACTTTGACGTTGTTGGAATGGTACCATCCAATTTGGTGAGTTGCCCTTCAATCTGGATGTAACTTTCATGTGGAAGCGTGTAGATATCTTGTTGGTTAATAGTAATGCGAATCTCATCATTATTATTTAGTCCCTGAGTATACGGTTGGTAGGAATGGTGTTCAATTCTTACAATACCCTCCTGTACTTCGACAGGGTTTGTCACGTCTAGAATCGAATTCATGACGTAAGGTGTAACCAAGTTGTTGTAGGATCTGCTTGTTGACACGTGTTAACCTGTACACGTGTTGAGCACAACTAACGCCTGTTCTTGACAGCGTTGCCGCTTTATACACTTGTTTCATGCTGGCTTCAAATACAGTTTGTAGGTCACAGGTGTATGAGGGTCTAACCGAATGAGACGTTGGTTTCTATTCACCAGTCTTAAGGTAATATTCCTGATGTTGGTCACACTCACAGGATGATAGAGCACCAGCGACGGGTTTTCGCGGATGATATAACCACCAGGTGAAGTAACAATAAAATCATAAAGCGAATGCGAGGGATCTTGATTGGTGTAGACGTCTGTAATAATATTACACGTGACAGATACGTGATGATCTTCAATTATTTTCACCGGTTGGTCAGACTTGTGTATCACGTTCGGTACTAACACTTGTGGTGAATAGCCTAACAATGACCCAATCGAATCTGGTTGAGATTTAAAATCAATCCTAAAAGAAGAAAGAATACTGCAGCGATGTGTCACGTTGTTGGCTATGAGTTCAAACTTGCGTGTCCCGTCCAGAAATGCTTTTAGACTAAATTCTTTGGTGAGAGTTGTGTAGATGTGATCGTGAATATCATCTACGGTGTAGCTGCCAGACGGTAGAGTTAACACATAGTCATCGTAGTAGAACTTATCATTGACGTCTTCAATTATGTTGCAGATTCTATTATAGCCTTCAAACGAAACAAGTCCCAGCACGTAGGGTCGTCGTCCCAATTCAATAGGAGGATAAAAGTCAACAGTTACTTCCGCACCTTGCCCGTGCACTGTAAACGTTCTACTTTCTGTTGTCATAATGACCACGTCACCCGCCATGCTCGGTCTTATATAGAAAAGTCAAACATAGACGACCGCACTGTTGCGTGTTAAAATTTTGCACTCGTTTCACATTATAGTGTATTGTTGCACTGCTTCCAAAATAGCGAACAAGCTCTGTCGGAGGAGGAAGGTTTCCAAAACTGTCAAAGTACCACACGGTTCGCCCATGCTTTATGTAGGCCACATAATGCGTTCCCGGTCCATGACTGTCATCCAAATTAACAACTGCACTTTCATGGCTCCGTGGTCGAGACGGTAGTTGGTTGCGCATAAACACACCTCGAAAGTGGGAGATCTTTAGCTGTTTTGCATATCTTAAAACTTCCTCATGCGTCATGGCTCGTCGTGGCAGTGCATCGATTAACCGTTTTTTGGCGACATGTAAATGCCGAGTCCTTTCTTGTAGGGTGCTAGCTTCATGTTCACACCTTTGCCGCGCAGTGCTATGGCCTCCATAGTTTTATTATGCCTTTCACTTTCCTTCAACTGTTGCTTCGCCTCCTCAACAGCTTTCACCGTTCGTGCTACCGCACTTGCTCCTCCAAGAAGTGAACCCAGGGCTGCCAGTCCAGCAAACAGTGCAGGTAAAAATCCACCACGTTTCGGCACAGGAATAACTCGGGCACGTTTTCTAAAACGTAGTTTACTTTTGGGATTCGCATGCAATCGTGCTGCTCGGAGTGCTTTCTTAATAGCCAACTCACTATTTGTTTCTCCGCGCGAAGCTTGACGTGCCGCATGAAGAATAGCTTTAAAGCCTCCCTTTCTTGACAACTTCTTCCTCTTCTTCACCACATATCTCTGTTTCACCATCACGACCAAAGAACAAGACAACCTCACACCGCAAAGTATAGAACACAACTAACACTCCTCAGGAAGGGAACCTGTAGTTATTTATTCAATGGTGGCTGTATATTCAAGTTCTATATACAGAGGAAAATCGTTCATCGTTTTCCCCGCCTCTTTTTCTTCAGACGAGAGTTTCAAATAAAAGAATAATTTGTCTCCGGCTTTCACCGGTTGATCAATAAGTGGTTGAACACTACCGTTTAATCGTACCTCTAAATGTTTCAAATCTGGTGCATACTCAATTACACGAATGGCACCATCATACATTAAACGGTAATTGTCATACCCCGAACGTAGTATGTAGGCGAGGTTATTGGGATCTTTTACCGGTTGTTGGTTTACAATGTGAAGCAGAAATATAGAGGGTATTGATTTAATAAAAAGCGATAACCGTTGTTCCAAAAATCGTTTCGTCGTCACGTCGTGAGGTTGCACAGGATCAGCAACTTCGGCTATTCGTCTTCGCTTCATCTGTAGAGCGTTCTCCTTAATTTCCCACACCTTTTCCATTTCAGAGTTTAAAAACCGTTTTGTACAAACATCTTGATCATCTTCAGGATCGGCCACATGCACAAAGCGTGCATTATTTGCTGTACAGCCCTTTACAGTTAGGGTGGGCACAATACTGAGCACCTGTTTCACCTTGTTATCTACATAGTCCTTTCGAGCAGCGTCCGTGTTGTTTGTTGGAAGAGCCAGCTGAGTGATTCGACGTTGGTGTACGTCATAGTCCTTTGCTTCTGTTAACACCACAGCATTGGTTAACACATAGGCTTTGGTGCACACATCTTGATCGTTCACAGGATCTGCAACGCCCGTAATACGTTTATTCTGAGCCTCATAATCTCCTTTGATACGTCGTAAGCGGTAATAATCTACATACTTTTTTGAACATGCGTCCGAGGGTAATACGGGTTCTGTTATGTTGGTCAATCGCTTTCCATTAAAGTCGTAATTACCATCTGTTGTGCGTGGCAATACATTAGCATCGACATATCGTTTAGTAGCCGGATCTGTATCATGTTTTGGATCGTTTGTCAAAGCAAATCGTTCATTTGTTTTAAGAGTTCTTCCAAAGGCGTCCATGGTTACACTGGAACTGAAACACCCGCTTGCCTCATGTATATAGAGACCAGCTCTTCTCCTTTCACATTTAGTTGATATGCAGATTATTAAGCAACAACATTCACTTCCGGTGGGAGACTTGGTTTCAAACCTCTTCTCAACATCGTCCGAACAACGTCATGGATCACTCTTCCCATTCTCCATTCGCTGTCTCATCGCCGGCCCGTCAGGATGTGGAAAAACCAATCTTCTGCTTACCCTCATCACCTCCTTAAACGGAGTGCGCTTTCAAAATATCTATATCTTTGCCAAATCGCTGTATCAACCGCTGTATGTGTTCTTGGAACAGGTCATGTCAGGTCTGCGCAACATGGGCTACTTCACATTCGCAGCACACGAAGATGTCATTTCTCCAGACAATGTTCGCCCCCATTCGCTTATGATTTTTGACGATGTGGCCACAGAACGACAGGGTATTATTCAGGCTTACTTTAGCATGGGACGTCATAAATATATTGATTGTTTTTATCTCGCTCAAACCTATTCGCGAATACCAAAACAGTTGATTCGTGACAATGCCAACGTGATTGTTCTCTTCCGTCAGGATGAGCGCAACATGCATCACGTCTACGATGATCACGTGAACCCAGACATGACCTTTCAAGCCTTTACACAGTTGTGTGCCATGTGTTGGAACGCTCATCACCACAGTTGTCTTGTTATTGATAAGCAGAGCAACATCAACAATGGACGCTACCGCATGGGATTTGATCATTTCATTCGTATTTAAGTAGCTGCATCGCTTTTCTGAACATCATTAGTTCAGATGTCATGGCGACAACAGGGAGTCAATTAAAAAAGCACATAATCCGTGCGCGAAATAGCATTCGACAAAAGTTTCGCTATCTAAAACGTGCACATGCCGACAGTGAACTGTTTGTCGAAAAACATTTGAAGTCACCTCTGGAAGCTGTGTTGAAAGGAACATCAAAGCCTAGTACACGCTCAAAAGAAACACAAACAATTGAAGAGGAGGAAGAAAATGATGAAGAACCTGACGATGTTTTTTCTCCATTGCTTCCGTCTTCTAGCTCCAAAGAATCACCGCTGCCCCAGTTTTTGAAAACATCAATAATTGCTGAAACACCCACTAGACCCAAAGAAAAGCAGCCTACTCTTAAAGAAATATTAAATACGCCCGAACAATATGTGCGGTTAAAATCCATTTTACTACAAAATTATGGTGCGTTGGTTACTCCCTTCCTTGAAGATCTTTTTACTAAGAAAACTGATACTACCTATGGTGTTCGCTATGAAAACAATAGATTTCGAATTGGCGATTCACCAATCAGGATAAGTGACAATGTTTTGATTGTTAAAACAGTTCGTTACAAATTGACGCCAGGTCTTTTAGAACTTTTATTTTCACGTACACCTTCTACCGAGGACTATGATAAAGAAGATCTTGAAAAGTATAAAAACATCTTGATGGCTACAAATGGTTTTAGACGTAATTATAAACATTCTGAAGCAGTAAATGCTAATAAGAGCTTCAAATATAAAACCATCATATCAAAATTGTTTCCCACCTATGCAAGTGTTCGCCGTGCAAATTCAGCGTCCGGTATCACATTTAATACTTTGAAACCTTTCATCGATTTCGCCTATTGGAACAATCCAAATAAGTTGGTTAAACGTCTGCAACTGTTGCGTGCATCAGAACAGGCTGGTCATACCGGACACGAGGCGGAAGTTTTAGAAATAGAAGAGGAGCTTCGTCATGCTGGCATTATTGTCTAATGAGTCAACGTGTTCATACACCCTCGCCTGTTAAGGCTGCCATTGCTCGCGAGTTGCATAGACCAGCTCGTCGTCTCTACCATCGTCGTCATGTCATCACACGGGGCGTTGACGATCTTTGGCAAGCTGATCTGGTTGAAATGATTCCCTATGCCAAAGCTAACAACGGGGTCAACTATCTGCTCACCGTCATCGACGTTTATTCCAAAATGGCCTTTGTTGAACCTGTTCGGAATAAATCTGCACAACTAGTCACCGCTGCATTCAAGACCATCATTCAGCGGTCAAGACGACAACCTCGTTTGCTTCAAACAGATCAAGGCAAAGAATTTTTCAACAAGACTTTTTCCGCTTATCTCAAATCACTTGACATCCATCACTATTCCACTTTTAGCAATCTAAAGGCAAGTGTTGTAGAACGTTTCAACCGCACACTCAAGACGCGCATGTGGGAACAATTTACAGCAAGAGGATCCTATCGCTGGCTTGAACTTGTACGCGACCTGGTGACACGTTACAACAACACTAATCATAGAACTATCAGAATGAAACCACGCCTTGTAACCAAGAACATTGCGCAATTGGATCGCATTAATCACAAAATCAAAACGGCAGATCCGCGACGTCATCGATTACGTATTGGTGATTATGTGCGCATCAGTAAACATAAAACAATCTTCGCCAAAGGATACACACCAAACTGGAGCACAGAAATATTTCGTATTCGCAAGGTAAAAC
Organism: Meconema thalassinum; assembly: GCA_946902985.2. Classification (NCBI taxonomy): domain Eukaryota; kingdom Metazoa; phylum Arthropoda; class Insecta; order Orthoptera; family Tettigoniidae; genus Meconema; species Meconema thalassinum. The sequence continues at coordinate 47,151,173 of OX336396.1, read as the reverse complement.
TTTCTAATCCAGTTGTTTATTTACTTGATGACCTCAACAAGCAGCCAATCCAAGGAGGATTCTACATGGAGAAACTGCAAAGGACGCAATATCCCAAGCATTATCTTGTTGAAAAAATTGTACAAAAACGTGGCAATAAACTTTTTGTTAAGTGGCTAGGTTTTAATGCCACATATAATTCATGGATTAATAAATCAGATCTGGTGTACGCCTTCTTGTTTTTATTTCATGTCGAGCTGGCCGACCCAACATGCTATGCGTTTTGTATCCTCACCCACCCTACCATTTACAGGAAATACTACTCCAGATTCATTGACGTTTGTTTACCATTGAGCACATTCAACAACCAGTTCATTCCCCCTCTCTCTCTCAATCCCATTCACTACTCCAGATACCATTGATGTGTGTTTACCATTGAACGCTTTCAACCCCATTTTGTTTGTCTCTCAGACCCATTCACACCTAACCAACCTACCACGTCAGGTTTCAACAACCACCATCCATCTCCATTCATGTTTTCCCATTAAGAACACTTCCAACCATGACCTACCCCACATCCCGTAATCTGCTATGACGTCACACACACACACACACACACTAGTTGACCGTTCAAATCTGACGATTCATTCACCGACAAAGATTCGGAAACCTTCGGCAACACTCAGATCTCATCAAGTACAAAGCAAAGCTATATAGCACGAGACCATAACAGAGAAGGCGCTCAGTCCAATAGAGAGACTGGGTCGAGGAGGGTCTCGTGCAGATCCTCTTCCATCCTTCCCCCCTCGTCACCCACCCCACCCTTCCCTCCCCCTCCCCCCCCCTCCCAACCCCCCCCCCCACCCTCCCCCCTCCACCACCCCTTCCCTCCACCCACACCCCCTCAAACCGGTTCCTGGACCCTCCAAGGTTTGTTTACCTTCCGGGGTCCCGGCGACCTTGGGGTCAATGACCTACCTCAAGGTCATTGACCATGACCTACCTCAAGGTCATTAACCTTGCCACGCCCCCCTCATTTGCATAAATAACGGTATTTGAAGCAGAACCCTCCTTGCTCCTCTACTAGGGTTATTCAAAATGATTGTCGGGGTTTCGTGATTTTTTTGTAGAAACAGTGGACAACATACCATTTTTATTGTTGCAGTAACGGTTACACTAACTCTCAAAGTTTTGTTCTACGTTGATTTAGTACCACGTATAACCACCAGATGGCAGTATCAGCAGTATTTGACAAAATGGCGGTCAGCGGTAAGGAGAAGGCGTTTTGTACTCTCGAATTTCATCAACACCGGTCCGTTACCATAGTCTAGCGCCATTTTTCTACGACGTACGGGAAAGACCCTCCCTCCGACAACTCTATTCGCAGATGTTATGCGCAATTCGTGAATACCGGTTGCTTGGGTAAAGGGAAAAGCCTTGGCCGTCCCCGCTTGTCAGAAGCAGACGTGAATCGGATCAGGGATGTTTATCTCTGTAGTCCTAAGATGTCGACTACAAGAGACGACAGGGAACTGCATGTTAGAGCATATTTAAATCAAGAACTTCCAAGACGATGGATTGGACGTGGAACGAAACATGATCAGATGCTCTTACCCAAGCCACCAAGGTCACCAGACTTAACACCGTATGACTTCTTCCTGTGGGGGCATGTCAAAGATCAGGTATTTGTTCCTCCTCTACCGGCGAATATTCTGAAACTGAAGCAGCTTATCCGAGCCGCCTTCGACACCATCACGATTTACATGTTGGGGCGTGTGTGGGAAGAGATGGACTTTTGAGTTGATGTGTGTAGAGTGACCAGAGGCGCACGTATCGGACATTGGTAATGCATGTAAAAAAAACTTTTTGAGTTACAGTACACAATAAAACACGATTCATCTTCCTACGTCAATTGCACTGTGTGTTATGAATTTTTGTAACCCCGGCAATCATTTTGAATAACCCTGTATTTCTGTTAAACAATTGTTGCGGATTTTCAGGTTTAGCGCTAGATTTAGAATTCTCTTTGTCAGCCTGTCGTTATTCATTCTGTGAAGGTGTCCGTAAAATTTTAATCGTCGTTTTCTGATATTATCTGTGATTTTTCTGCGGATTTTCCAATATTATTATTAATATTATATTATTACTGTCTTGTGAATATTGTGAATATAAGTGAAATGTTGGTACCCTAATCTTATTTTATGTAGGGCGCTACTGTAAAGAAGCTCTTAAGCTCTAAGTGTAGCCGTGGAAACAAAATCAAATCAATCAATCCAAGCAAATGCCGGAATGGTACCTTAGACCTACTTCAAGTTCCGGTTCACCTACCTCATCCCTGTCCCTAATACAGTACACACACTACTACAGTCATCACATAATTACAGGTTTTCAGACCACTGAACGGGGCTGATGACCATGACGTCCCAAGCAACAAAAGTCCCATTGTTACTACAACGGAACAAATTACGATACAGCTCTGACTTATTAAAATTCTTGATGCTTGTTTGAATCCTAGGCAGTAAATTTCAGATACAAAATCTCCTGAAGATCTCGAGTGCCATGATCTTTACCGATTATATCAGATATCTGACACTTCCGGTAGAAAGCAATAAAATATTCATCCAGCAACAGAAATGCTAACAAAGCCAAGAAGTTACGTCCCGTCGTGTGGCGCTTGTTTCCGCCCATCAATCTATAACTTACAATGGCTGGGCTGTCAAAGTAAACTCCAGCTTTGTTTGGGAATATGCTGGAAGAATTAGTAAGAGAGCGGCCAGACCTTAAATGGGGCCGTCTTTAAATGAGAAGGTGTATTCGATGATCAACGCTCTACACTCAATGTTCTTTTCTTTTAGGACCATCTCGTGGTGTCATTCTTGGCAATCGCCCCGCAGTTCTAGGTTCGATTTTCGGCTCTTCCAAGAAATTAAATTCTTCTCCCAGGACTGGAACGGGGTACACTCATCCCGTTAACCCCCAAAGGGACTCACATCTAGTGGGACGTGGGTTAACGACCACGGGACCCCAGCTGAGTCCAGTATTGCTTCTACTTACTTGTGCCGGGCTCCTCTCCGTCTTCTTTCCTGTCGACATCTCTTGGTCAACTCTTGTTCTCTTCTGATCCCGACGGTATTAGGGTATCCGAGGCTTAAGGAGTCTCTACCTTTCACGCCTTAATTGGCCCTTGTCTCATCTTTCCTGAAACCCTCCTTCTGTGTGGGGTCAGCCTTCTTTTTATTTTCATGTTATTTCCTGCCTTCTGCTCAAGGCCCTCAAGGAGGCTGGGCGTATGTATACCCACCACTTCTGGTGCACCCTTGATATTGCTATACCCTCAGGGGCTAACGTCTGGTGAGTTTGGGAAATGGCGATCCAAGGGTATTCCTGAGCTGGGTCCGTTTTTTCCTCTTATTCCACTGACTTCTACAGTATCTGTCTTTCACGGCTCTCCTACATTCCATGTCCCTCAATCCCCAGTTTTCGAGGGTTGAGGGCATTTTTTGTCTTAGTGTCCTCTATTTGCCTTATCCTTTATTTGTTTACGATTTATTCTTCTAGTAAGTAAGTCTGTAGTTAGTATTAGTTATAGTTTTCATTCTCATCTCATCCTTCACTATCACCCAAATCATTATGGGCCAATAACCTACATGTTAGGCCCCTTAAAACAACAATTATCATCATCATCATCATCCCGTCATTCGCCTGGAGTATTCGTGGGAAACCACAGAAAAACACTTCTAGGATGGTTGAAGAAGGTATCGAACCCGCCTCTTCTCAGTTCTGCCTCACAAGGTTTAGTACACCCTGTTCCACGTCAACACTATTAACCTAACGCATTTTCACTTTTCTCCAAGAGATAAGGCCAAAGGAAGCATGCTTCAGTGAGATACAAGCAAGCAAGCTTGTAGTTTAACGTGACCGTTAATCGCGAGATCATGAGCCACGGGACCTCCTTTTTACGTGGAATCCGAACCACAGGACATGGCATTTCACTTCGAAAATCTCACTTGCATTGACCGGGAATCGAACCCGGACCGCCTTGGTGAGAGGCATACAGCTAGACCGCTGAGCCGCCACGCCCCCTCAGTGAGATACAAAAGGATCTGCACGAGATTGAGATCTCAAGTGCAGATATCCTGGAGCATGGCCAGCTTCAGAAAAAACGCTCCGAGCATCGGAGTTTCCAACCTAAGCCGAGGATGAAAACTGGAAAGGCGTGGACAAAAGAGAGCAAGAAACAACACCGTCCACGAATAATGGAGTACTGGACTAATGTTAAAGCTGAAAGGAAACAGTGGAAATGACGTGGTCCTCACTTGGCCGAAACGAAACAGGAATAATAATAATATTATTATTAAAAACACGATCAATGTCCTTCAAGGCCAAACTGAGGCACTACCTTACCGTTATTCGCCCGGAGGCGTTATATGCATCAGAATGCCTGGCGATGAATAAGAAAGGCCTGGCAGAACAACTCGAAACCAAAGAGAGGAAGATTCTGTGAAAGATCTTGGGCCCGGTCAAGGAACGAGGAGAGTATAGAAGACGACACAACGATGAACTTTATCTACATGTGGAGGAAATAACGGACACCATTCGCAAAAGAAGACTCTCCTTTTATGGCCATTTAACACGAATGAACTCTGGAAGATTGTCCAATCAAATATGTGCCTACTTTGTGGGAAAGAAAACCAAAGGGATCTGGTTTACAGAGGTGGAAAAAGGCCTACAAGAAATGGGGATATCATATGAGGACATCTTGGAACGTGACTCTTTGAAGAAGAAATTTGGGGAGATACAGAGTTTTCAGCCAAAACCTATATTGAAAACCGGCAAGAAGTGGACCGAAGAACGGAAGGAAGCTCACCGAAGAAGAATGCGCGAATACAGCGCCAATGTGAAAGAAAGAGGGAAATGGCAGTTGAAAGAACGTGGTCCATAGACGACCGAAACGATTATTAAAATTAAATAAAATAAATATTATTAAAACTCAGTAACTTTTCTAGGTTTATGCCGTGTGTTGAGTGGGGTTTCGCTTAGGAACACCAAGCTGGCCTTTAGGGCACGAATGAAAAGAGTACTGGAAAAACAGGAAGAACAACTACTCAAGTCATGATTTCTTCACGTGGTCTAATAGAAGGCCTGTAACGTGTAACATAAAAAAACACTTTACGAGCCTTACAGTAGTCGCATATGATGTGTAACATCTGACCTAGAAGAAACCTCACAAGAAATTGTTGATACACCGGTATTGTATGTCAACCCCTTATTGTTCCCATTTTCCTACGGGGTCTGGGATGAGATGCGATGGAAGTATTTGTGGCGGATTGATTTTACGGCCGGATGTCCTTCCTGACGCCAACCTCACGAGAGGAGTTAATGAGAGATGAAATAAATGATGGTGAATGAAACTGGGTAAGGATGTGGAAGGAAGCGGCCGTGGCCTGTCAGAAGGTACCGTCCCAGCATTTGCCTGGAGTTGAATATGGGAAACCACGGAAAACCATTTCAAGGACGGCAAATTTTTGATACACCGGTATTTTATAATATTTTTGGAACAAATATTAATCTATTGTAAAAGGGAGTGTTTTACAGATATTGTAGTTTATAATACGGAACTAGGGAGCGTGATGGCGCAGTGGCTTAGCTGCTCGTCTTTCACCCGGACGGCCGGGGTTCGAATCCCGGTGACAGCGGGGTGGAATTTTCACCTGAAAAATCACGTGGCGTCAGGAAGGGCATCCGGCCTTAAATCCCCGGCCAAAACCAAAATGAGCCTGGTTGGCTCCGAGGACCCCAATTAATTGGGAAAAGCCGAAGAAAGTAGTAGCAGTAGTTTATAATACGGAACTCATTTTATTAGAGATTTTGTAGCTTCCACCAGTACTAGCCTAAATAAAGAATACGATATGGATCAACTAGATTAATAGACGCGACATAACCTTAAATTCCTTATAAATACGCCCACTTGCGAGTAAATGCAATGTGCACAGCAGTAGATCATGAAAGGCTTGCCCAGTTTCCGGACCTCTTGATTGACAGACCAACACGTAATTTCATATGGATTCTGTTAAAATGAGTCATATTGATATGATGAATATCGTTTAAAACGATAATCTGGTAGCGAAAATATCTAATCTGTCCGGGATTCGAACCCGAGATCTCTAGATTCACAGTCAATGACGCTAACCCCACGGCTATTTCGACCACATGAATATTAGGTACAAGAGGGTGAATTATTTTCACGTACCAATAATACTGCATCACAGGATTAAGTTTCATTTATATTTTGCTTGTTACGATAATGTTCCTGCGTGAAATTGAGTTTAAAATGCCTTATGAATAGGCCCTCTCGTGAGTAAAGAAAATGTATTCAGCCATAGTTCATGAAAGCTTGCTCAGTTCTCGTATATACACAACGATTATATTACATTGATCACTGCATCACCGTTATGTGGGTTAATATTTGAATAGCCATTGTTCAGAAGCATAATACTGGCTATGCCGACTACTTACAATTTTTTATATTAAAGCATTTTATCATTTAAGTACTGATATGAAGACTTTGAACATGTGCCATGTGCTTTGTTTCAATCACTTGACACCAGAGTTCGCATGAGCGTTTACCGTCAGAATGAAGTGTTCAGCAATGCGATCCAACTGGCAGTGCGTTTTACACACTTCCGTTCGATCCACCACTGCCAGCTGGATCGTCCGATCCACTTCCGTCCCATTTTTCAAGATCACTCCCACAAATATCCAGCAACCGAGTGGAAAGATGTTACACATCAAAAATAAATAATGATAATGTAATATAATAATGAATCTCTTGCAATGCCGATGTACCGATTGTCACGACTAATCCAATCACCTCGTCCTCTCTCGAAGGTACTGTGCTGCCCTGTATTGGCAAGTGCTGATTTTAAAGGGGATAGCTGTTATTCAATAACAGCGACCTGTGTGTCCTGCTCTGTTGGGTACTTCCTGTGACGTGAACGTGCCTGCACAAAGCGGACAGGCTGAGCTGTCTCGGGAATACAAACAGCATAAGATAGCCTACCTCTGTGTGAAGAGAATCCCTGAGAGCCGGCGGATTATCTCTGTATACAGCAGAGAGGAACAGTGTATCCCGTTCTTTACCCAGCACTTCCTGATCTTCAACCATATCGAACTACAGAGCAGTATAGGTCTATTTGGGCTCCGACAGGCTCGGTGTATAGAATGTATCGGATAATCTGTGATACTGTAATATGATGATGATGATGATGATAATTGTTGTTTTAAGGGGCCTAACATCTAGGTTATCGGCCCCTAATGGTCTGGGTGATAGCAAAAATGACAATGAAATGGAAACCAGAACGAACATTAAGTGACACAGAAAATACTTACAAAAGGGAACTCAGATTGAAACTACTCACAAAATGGAGAGCGCTAATACTTACAAAAGGGAATTTAGAACGAAAATACTCACAAAGGGAATAGAATGAAAAATACGCGAAAAATGTAGGTTAGGTTCAAAATACGTACAAAATGTAATGTAGAGTCGAAATACTTATAAAATGCAAATGAGATTGAAAATACGTACTGTACCCGTTCGTTCGAGGCATGCAATGACCCATCTGCTATTACATCGCATACCTGGCATCCCATGACAGGTAGAGTTGAAGTAAAGACAAAATAAAATAAGGAATGTGTCGGAAATACAGTTGAAATATCACAAAAGCAGAGGGTAACACGAGATAAAATATCTCCGTGTCGTTACGGGCTTAAAGTTAATCAGAATATCAAATAAAAAGGGCGCCATCAACTGAATACCTAGCAAACCACATCCTTCCTGGTTGAGCCTTAAGTATGACAAAGGAAAGGATTGGGAAAACACATCATCATGAGATCACAACTTAAAATAAAATAAAGTTTATTTAAACTTGAGTGGTCAGACAGAAACAAAATTAATTCCTGCTTAGGAGTATGGTAGAGTATAACAGTTAGGATGTTAATGTTCTCTCAAATCATACCATCTCCGCACAAAAGAAAATATTATTCACGTGCAAAAAATAAAAATAGTTAAAGTTCTCTTGTGCTCTCAGGGTCACCGTAGCACTATGTCTTTTCGTCACTGACATTTTGTGAGCCCTGAGACCTATTTTTGTTTCAGATAACATCAGGCACGTGAATTTCAATTACATATTAAACTTTCTATCACACAACAAATTTTATATTAACACTAATATATATTTAATCATTCATAAATGGCTTGAATGTCACTGTTCCAAACGTTGGAATCCTAATAATCACTCTTAAGATTAATAATAAATTTGTACACGTTATTTACACCACTTCTAACAACTACTCGGTTGCGAATCAAATTCTGTTCTAATCATCTGGCATCATCATCATCATCATCCATAGAAAATTATTAACTGGTCCTCACATCGGCTATCGTTCAATTATCTGTGCTATTAAAATCAGAATTATTCATTTCCTTATCATCAGATCATTCAAATAATTATTATATTCATCATCTCATTAAATCATCTGCAAATCATCTCATTCACTTTGGTTTAATTTCAACATCTTATTTAAATTATTTTTATAGTCATCAGCTTATTTAAATTCACTATAATCAACTTATTTAAATTTTAATAGAGTTCTCAGCTTATTTAAATTTATTTCAACTTATCAAATTTATTATAGTTATCAGCTTATTTAAATTTATTATTATTTTATTTTAATTATCAGATCTTTTAATTAATTATCATTTTATTCATCTATTCATCAATTTATTTAATTAATTATTATTCATTTTTATTATCAGGTCAGATCATCAACATGTTTAAACTTCAGATAATAATTCCTTAAATTAGTATTTTATTATTCTTATTAGAGAATCTTGGATTATAAAACTTCCAGAAAATGTTTAAGATCGGTTACCGAACGATGCCTCAAAAATCCACCAGTTCCAGGCTATACCCTTAATACTCTCGATTGCCATGCCAAAAATACGTTGCCTTCACTAAATCACATTGGATCTCATCATCCAAAACTTTATCACTTAAATTCACTTCATCAAATCTCACATTTGAATTCCATTATTGTTCGCATTTGCGAATGATTAACTGGTTAATTTTTGTAGATTTTTGTTATGCCAAAAGTCAGACTAGTATTTGACTTCATAACCTCATTTTTCGTCACCACGTGTTCGTGGCAAATATTCTTTATTTCACTTCCTTGTTTAATTCAATTATATTTAATTTTTTTTTCATACTCACCTGTTGTGTTAAATATATATCTCGCCTTTAAGACATTTTTTTCAAGTGTTAATTAGGTCACCTTTCTGATACTTCGTGACATCATGGACTGTTCAACTTGCTACGCGCTCATTAGCCGTTTACTTGACGTGGCCGCCCTCTGCCAATCAGCACGCTTCTTCCTAGTCACCAGTACGGCGCTCGCCAATGGCCGGACATGGAATATTCTGGTCTTCTTTGCTGTCTGCTATTTAAGCCGCAGTCCTACACATTTTCTGTGTGATTTTTCTGTTGGTATTGCACCAACCACCCGTCTTGAGAACCGGACGCTAAACTTCATGATTGCCAAAACTTCGCATCGTAATTCTGCATCAAGAAGTGTTAACTTTAACCTTCGCCATGTCAACCTGACATGCTTCAACTAATCCAACTGGGATTAAACTTTAAAGTGTTCCTGCGACACAAAATCAAGTATACATCTACGTGTACTACGGAAATCTACTCCGTCTTAAGTGAATATTGTCACTTCATATTTCTAATAGCTAAGATCTACCTTACTATTCTGCGAGTGTACTTCAGATCCGTCCAATACTTTGTGAAAGAAACCACAACTGGAAATGAATTTTCTCAAGTGTTCTACGCACGTCTGGAATGTTAAACACACCCTTTCAAGTTAGTGCTTTTGTGCGTGCAATCTCGAGCGAGACATAACCTATGTCTCCTTTGTGCTACGTCAATATGGATTGTCGCCAGCGCACTCTTCCAAGTTAAGTAATTGTGTATTATGTATTTAATATGTTGCTATGCTTATTCTAAAGCAGACCTGTATCTGCCATTACGCTGTTCTTATACACTACGTATTCTCCTGTTCTTTCTGTTTTCATGTTAGTCTCATACAAGCATGGTTTAGAAGATTCCTCAATTTTGATATCTGTGTGATCTTCTCTCACTCCTTTGAGGAGGTATAACGTATCTACTGGCTTTAGCCATTCTCATGTTTTTGTGAGAACCATCTCAGTATTGCTTATGCATATCTGCACTTTGCCTGTGCACCTTCTCTCTCATGGTTCACTTTCAGGTTATAGGCTACTTGCCCACCTGCTTCTGCCATTTCACCTTCTCAGTAAATCTTGTATGCAGTTCACATATTCTGTTTCTGTCACTACATTATTTCATTTGAAAGTTATTCTGTTGCATCTTGGCAACTGCTCCAATATTACAATTCTTATAGGGTCCTGCAGGACTCAGCCCCTGTCAGCTACCGGCCCCCTTAATAGGTCATGTCTTTTTAGGATAACCCTTTTTTCCCTTTTTCTTTCCCGGCATGTCAGGATTTGCTCCCTGTCAGCCAGACCAAAGTCGCGTCACTAATTCTCTTTTTTGCAAAGGAAATTTAATTCTTGTTTTCAGGCATTCACACATGCCCAAGATTTGAAACTTTAATTTAGTTATGTTTAAGGCACAAACCTTTTGTACTGCTATACGCAACCTTGTAAAGAAAATGAAAACATTGTTTGTTATTGTGAATATATATTTATGTTAAAGCTACTTGCTCTCTATCTTTCTTTATTTTTTTACTTGCTCTTGTTCCATCCCACTTACTTTAAAGCTCAAACTTTATTAATTCTGAACTTACTCAGAATTCTCCCTGAAAATGGAGACCTTTAATTGGTTGATCCAATGGTGTTACCTTTACACCTATTATTATTTCACATTATACCACAATTATTCAGCACACAGCATGAACTTCAAATATATACTAGACTGGGTTCGTCGACCTCATGTCTGCATCAATAACTCACATTGGCAATATTATAAACCTATCAATGGCAACTTCACAAACTTGGCCAAAAATATACCTTAACTCATCATACAGAATGATCCACAAATGAGCCGTGGTTTCATACGGTTGACGAAAATGACCTACAAGAACTGTATTATCATGTCCAGACAACTTCTTAAACAATGTGAAACAAGATGTAAAGAACATATAGCCTACGTTCTCCTAAATGCATGGGTATTGTTATAACTCTTTGTCCTTCTCAAGGAGTATAATTAAATATTGGTTATAGTAGCTTGTTGAAATACAACGTGCTATAGGGATATTAAACATGAATATGAGGTGCCTTTTACTAGTGCTACCTCTGCAAAAAATTTCATTCAATTCGGTTTCACCGTGTTTGAATTGTTATGGGGAATGGATTTGCACACATACATGGCCGCTATTTGCAAACTATTGGGCTGATGACCTTGTAGTCAGTCATAAGATGCTTTCCACAAAAAGGCATTTTGTTGCAAAATCTGATAGAGATCAAATTATTAGGATGGTCGTAATTTGATTTAAGCTAGAGTTTAGTGCTTTTCAGTCGGTCAACACGAATGTACCCAAAAGAGATGGGTTATGCCCTAATCCTGAAATAAATTACATGAGATTAATAAAACACTAGGATGACCAGTTTCGATCGTCAAGCGATCATCATCAGATCCATTACACTTAGGCTACAAAATCTATGTTTGGAATACAGGTGAAAATATTTACAATATATACAATTATTTAGTTGCAGTATTGGTACTGCAACTGTCAGTGTATGCTAAATGCAGTATATATGTTAGGTGAAATGCTAAATGGTGATAGCTATCCGGAGATTGTACCTAACATGTATACTGCATTTAGCATACACTGACAGTTGCAGTACCAATACTGCAACTAAATAATTGTACATATTGTAAATATTTTCACCTGTATTTCAAACATAGATTTTGTAGCCTAAGTGTAATGGATCTGATGATGATCGCTTGACGATCGAAACTGGTCATCCTAGTGTTTTATTAATCTCATGTAATTTATTTCAGGATTAGGGCATAACCCATCTCTTTTGGGTACATTCGTGTTGACCGACTGAAAAGCACTAAACTCTTGTTTACTAAGGCAACACTGAAAATATGGCTTCAAACACCACAATGATTTAAGCTTTTAACATTTGGGTGGCCGTCATTCCGTTTCCGTCAAGAAGGCGGCGATATAAAACATGACACTGAGGTGCACTTTGCTAGTGCTACCTCTGTACCAAATTTTGTTCAATTCGGTTTCACCGTGTTTGATTGATAGGGGGAATCGATTTGCACACATACTTGGTCACCATCTGCAAAGTATTGGGATGATGATCTTGCAGTTTGGTCAGAATATGCTTCCCACATGAAGATATGTTGTTGCAAAATTTGGTAGAGACTAGATTATTGGGTTGGCCGTAATTATTTTAGTTTTTAACATTTGGGTGGCCGTGATTACGTTTCCGTCAAGATGGCGGTGTTATAAAACATGACACTGAGGTGCTCTTCGCTAGTGCTACCTCTGTACCAAATTTCGTTCCATTCGGTTTCACCGTGTTCGAATTGATAGGGGGAATCGATTTTCACACAAAGATGGCCGCCATCCGCAAAATATTAGGCTAATGACCTATTAGTTTGGTCAAAGGATGCCTCCTCCATAAAGGTATGTTGTTAGAAAATTTGGTAGGGATCGGATGATTAGGTTAGTCGTAATTTGATTTTAGCTTTGAACATTTGTGTTGCCCCCATTACGTTTCCGTCAAGATGGCGACGATATAAAACATGACAGTGAGTTGCCCTTTGCTAGTGCTACCTTTGTACCAAATTTCGTTCCATTCGGTTTCACCGTGTTCAAATTAATAAGGGGAATCGATTTTGACACAAAGATGGCCGCCATCCGCAAACTATTGGGCTAATGACCTATTAGATTGGTCAAAGGATGCTCCCTCCATAAAGGTATGTTGTTGCAAAATTTGGTAGAGATCGGATGATTATGTTAGTCGTAATTTGATTTAAGCTTTGAACATTTGTGTGGCCGCCATTACGTTTCTGTCAAGATGGCGGCGATATAAAACATGACACTGAGGTGCCCTATGCTAGTGCTACTTCTGTACAAAATTTCGTTCCGTTCGGTTTCACCGTGTTCGAATTAATTGGGGGAATCGATTTTCACATAAAGATGGCCGCCATCCGCAAACTATTAGGCTGATGACCTATTACATTGGTCAAAGGATGCTCCCCCCCCCATAAAGGTATGTTGTTGCAAAATTTGGTAGAGAACGAATGATTAGGTTAGTCGTAATTTGATTTAAGCTTTGAACATTTGTGTGGCCGCCATTACGTTTCCGTCAAGATGGCGGCGATATAAAACATGACACTGAGGTGTCCTTTGCTAGTGCTACCTTTGTACCAAATTTCGTTCAATTCGCGTTCACCGTGATCGAATTGATACGGGGGGGGGGACAGACATTCAGAGTACACACACTCACACACATACAGACTCACACAGACACACTTTTTTTCGCCCTGTGTTGATCTCGTAAGTCTACTTTCATTTTTTGCAAAAATTGAAAGTAGGCTAAAAATTACCAAAGTAATCGTAATCCAATCCAAGATTTATTTTAATCCAGAGTATAAAATCTCTGTTAAGATCCTCCAAATTTACTTCAAAAAGAACACCAACGTGTTATATTAACTCATATTCATAATATCTGTTCATCATCTGCCTGTAATAAATCTATATATATAACAAGCTGTACCCGGCATGCGTTGCAATGCCAATCAAAGAAAGTGTTGGCGTTGAAATTCTGTTTCTTGAAGTGCTTTTGGATACACAACATGTTAACTGCCTCTAAGCTATCATAAAATGGATTTTCTAATTTAGAACCATTCGAGGGAGCGTGCACAACAACTTTCAAAAAGTTTCATCGCTGTCACTCATTTGTTGAATCTAATCGTACGCTACCTATTGTGAAATGGATTTACTAAGTCGAAACCCTTCCCTGGCGTGTACACAATGACTCATCAATGATTCATCGCAATCGGATGAATGGTATATGCACGTACAGGGGTTTTTGTTTAAACGATTCGTGCGCTGTCACTCATTTGTTGAATCTACTCGTGCGCTACCTATTGAGAAATGTATTTACTAAGTCGAAGCCCTTCCCTGGCGTGTACACAATAACTCATCAAGGTTTCATCGCAATCGAAGAATGTTATATGAACGCAATAGGGAATTTTGTTGAAACGCTTCGCGCGTCGTCACCCATTTGTTGCATCTACTCTTGCGCTACTTATTGTGAAATGGATTTACTAAGTCCCCTTCCCTGGCGGGTACAACATAACTGATCAATGTTTCATCGCAATCGGATGAATAGTATATGAACGCATACCCGATTTTGTTTAAAGGATTCGCACTCCATCACTCATTTGTTGAATCTACTCGTGCTCTACCTACTGTAAAATGTATTTACTAAGTTAGAAACCGTCACGTAAGTGTCCACATCATCTCACCCAAGTTTCATCGCTATCGTCGTTCATTTGTCGAATCTACTCGTGTGCTACCTACTGTGAAATGTATTTACTAAGCCAGAAACCTTCCTTGAAGTGTCAACCATATTTCACCCAAGTTTCACCGCTAACGGCAGAATGGTATATGACCTTACACGGGACTTTGTTGAAACGCTTCGCGCGTCGTCCCTCATTTGTTGAATCAACTTGTGCGCTGCATATTGTATAGGGGATTTACTAAGCCAGAAATTTTCCATGACGTGTACACAACATCTCACCCAAGTTTCATAGGTACGGACGAATGGTACATGTATGCATACGGGACTTGGTTGAAACGCTTCGCGTGTCGTCGCTCATTTGTTGATTCTACTCTTGCGCTACATATTGTAATATGGATGTACTCAGCCAGAAACCTTCCCTGGAGTGTACACAACATCTCACCCAAGTTTCATCGCAATCGGATGAATGGTATGTGAACGTATACGGGACGTTGTCGAAACGCTTCGCGCGTAGTCACTCATTTGTTGAACATAAACGTGCGCTTCGTATTGTAAAATGGATTTACTTAGCCAGAAACCTTTCCTGGAGTGTACACAACAATTCACCAAACATTTATCACTATCAGACGAATGGTATATGACTTTATACGGGACTTTGTTGAAACGCTTCGCGTGTCATCGCTCATTTGTTGAATCTACTGGTGCGCTACCTATTGTAAAATGTATGTACTAAGCCAGAAACCTTCCCTGGAGTGTACACAGCATCTCACCCAAGTTTCATCGCTATCGGATGAATGGTATATGAAATTAAATGGGACTTTGTTGAAACGCTTCGCGCGCCGTTGCTCATTTGTTGATTCTACTCGTGCTCTACCTATTTTTAAAGGGATTTACTAAGCTAGAAACCTTCCCTGGAGTGCACACAAAATCTCAGCCTAGTTTCATCGCTATCGGACGAATGGTATATGAACGCAAACGTGACTTTGTTGAAATGCTTCGCGCGTCGTAGCTCATTTGTTGAATCTAATCGTGCGCTGCCTATTGTAAAGTGGATGTACTAAGCCAGAAAATTTCCCTGCAGTGTACACAACATTTTACGCAAGTTTCATAGCTATCGGACGAATGGTATATGAATGCATTCGGGACTTTGTTGAAATGCTTCGCGCATCGTCGCTCATTTGTTGAATCTACGCGTGCACTACCTATTGTAAAATGGATTTACTAAGTCAGAAACCTTCCTTGGAGTGTACTCAACATCTCACCCAAGTTTCATCGCTATCGGACGAATGGTATATGAATGCATACGGGACATTGTTGAAATGCTTCGCGCATCGTCGCTCATTTGTTGAATCTACGCGTGCGCTACCTATTGCGAAATGGATTTACTAAGTCAGAAACCTTCCTTGGAGTGTACTCAACATCTCACCCAAGTTTCATCGCAATCGGACGAATGGTATATGAACACATACGGGACTTTGTTGAAATGCTTCGCGCATCGTCGCTCATTTGTTGAATCTACGCGTGCGCTACCTATTGTGAAATGGATTTACTAAGTCAGAAACCTTCCTTGGAGTGTACTCAACATCTCACCCAAGTTTCATCGCTATCGGACGAATGGTATATGAACACATACGGGACTTTGTTGAAATGCTTCGCGCATCGTCGCTCATTTGTTGAATCTACGCGTGCGCTACCTATTGTAAAATGGATTTACTAAGTCAGAAACCATCCTTGGAGTGTACTCAACATCTCACCCAAGTTTCATCGCAATCGGACGAATGGTATATGAACACATATGGGACTTTGTTGAAATGCTTCGCGCATCGTCGCTCATTTGTTGAATCTACGCGTGCGCTACCTATTGTGAAATGGATTTACTAAGTCAGAAACCTTCCTTGGAGTGTACTCAACATCTCACCCAAGTTTCATCGCTATCGGACGAATGGTATATGAACACATACGGGACTTTGTTGAAATGCTTCGCGCATCGTCACTCATTTGTTGAATCTACGCGTGCGCTACCTATTGTAAAATGGATTTACTAAGTCAGAAACCTTCCTTGGAGTGTACTCAACATCTCACCCAAGTTTCATCGCAATCGGACGAATGGTATATGAACACATATGGGACTTTGTTGAAATGCTTCGCGCATCGTCGCTCATTTGTTGAATCTACGCGTGCGCTACCTATTGTAAAATGGATTTACTAAGTCAGAAACCTTCCTTGGAGTGTACTCAACATCTCACCCAAGTTTCATCGCTATCGGACGAATGGTATATGAACACATACGGGACTTTTTTGAAATGCTTCGCGCATCGTCGCTCATTTGTTGAATCTACGCGTGCGCTACCTATTGTAAAATGGATTTACTAAGTCAGAAACCATCCTTGGAGTGTACTCAACATCTCACCCAAGTTTCATCGCAATCGGACGAATGGTATATGAACACATACGGGACTTTGTTGAAATGCTTCGCGCATCGTCGCTCATTTGTTGAATCTACGCGTGCGCTACCTATTGTAAAATGGATTTACTAAGTCAGAAACCTTCCTTGGAGTGTACTCAACATCTCACCCAAGTTTCATCGCTATCGGACGAATGGTATATGAACACATACGGGACTTTGTTGAATTGCTTCGCGCATCGTCGCTCATTTGTTGAATCTACGCGTGCGCTACCTATTGTAATATGGATTTACTAAGTCAGAAACCATCCTTGGAGTGTACTCAACATCTCACCCAAGTTTCATCGCAATCGGACGAATGGTATATGAACACATACGGGACTTTGTTGAAATGCTTCGCGCATCGTCGCTCATTTGTTGAATCTACGCGTGCGCTACCTATTGTAAAATGGATTTACTAAGTCAGAAACCTTCCTTGGAGTGTACTCAACATCTCACCCAAGTTTCATCGCTATCGGACGAATGGTATATGAATGCATACGGGACTTTGTTGAAATGCTTCGCGCATCGTCGCTCATTTGTTGAATCTACGCGTGCGCTACCTATTGTAAAATGGATTTACTAAGTCAGAAACCTTCCTTGGAGTGTACTCAACATCTCACCCAAGTTTCATCGCTATCGGACGAATGGTATATGAACACATACGGGACTTTGTTGAAATGCTTCGCGCATCGTCGCTCATTTGTTGAATCTACGCGTGCGCTACCTATTGTAAAATGGATTTACTAAGTCAGAAACCATCCTTGGAGTGTACTCAACATCTCACCCAAGTTTCGTCGCTATCGGACGAATGGTATATGAACACATACGGGACTTGTTTGAAACGCTATAAACCTATTGTAAACTATCACGTAAGTTCCGTGAAGAACTAGACAGCCTATTTTCATATACCCTACTTATGTTAATTGCCACTATCAACATACAAAATTTCAGTTTGCTGTAACAGATTCGTAGATATTGAGAACCGACTAAATATTTCGGATGGTCGCCATGATGGACTTTATCAACCTAGAGTTATATACTGTTACATGGAGATTATTGTGTATGTGTAGCATTCAAACTTCAATCGCATGATTAGGACACAAGAAGTAACAACGAGATTTTAAAATTTCGAACAGCTGCCATCTTGTGGTTATGGAAACATTGAAATAAATTAGATGCCAGTGAATGAACATTCGTATAAGGATTTACTGTACCAAGTTTCCCTGCACTAGGATGGTTAAATTGCGAGAACCGTCCTAGTTAAGATTTATACTTCGCCGCCATGCTGGATGTGTGATCACCAGGTTATTGAAAGTCCTATAGGTGAACTTACGTTTATAGCCCCTATGAACATAAAAATATTCAGTTTGATTGCTATAATAGATTAGTCGATATTCAGAGCCATCAAAATATTTCGGATGGTGGCCATGTTGGATTGTTAAATGTATAGGCCTTAGAGTCATGCACCATTAAAGGAAAATTATTGCGTAGGTTCATTATTCAAACTTTCACTTCTATCGCATGATTACGACACAAGAAATACAAACTTAATATTAAAATTCGCACAGCCGCCATCTTGAGCTTATGAAAACAATTGAAATAAATTTGATACCAGTGCATTACAATTTGTCTAAACAATTCCTGTACCAAGTTTTATTGCGTTTGGATAATTAAATCGCGAGAAAGGTCTATTTAAAATTTTCAAATACGATTGGCCGCCATATTCGTTTTGTAGTTAACCGGTGTTTGAAAGTCTTATAGATGTACTTCCAGTAGTGCCCTTTATCTCCATACAAAATTTCAGTTTGATACCGCTAATAGTTTCAGAGATACAGAATGCCGGTGAAATATTTTGAACAGCCGCCATCTTGTGGTTATGTGAACAATTGAACGAAGTTAGATGTCGGTGCATTACAATGTGTTTAAACATATACTGTACCAAGTTTTATTGCGTTTGGTTGGTTAAATCGCGAGAAACTTTTAAACGTCGCAGCTTCGCTTGGCCGCCATGTTGGTTTTGTAGTTACCAGTTTTTCAAGAGTCACATAGGTGAACTTCTAGTAGTTCCCTTTATAACCGTAAAAAATTCCAGGGTGATATCCATAAATTTTCGGAGATATTGAATGCTGGTGTAATATTTCGCACAGCCGCCATGATGGATTGGTGAGACGAAACAAAATTTGAAGGGCACGGTTGGGGTCACCCGGAATAGTGCTATGAACTTACCGAGTTTCATTGAAATCGCTCTAGCCGTTTAGAAATTATTAGGGGGACACACACACACACACCTCTCTCTCAGACACACACACACACGCACACACACACGGACAAAAGGTGATCTCATAAGCCTATTTTTTCAAAATTGAAAATAGGCTAAAATTAATTGCTGTTCGTTAGTCTCGCTAGAACTCGAGAACGGCTGGACCGATTTGGCTAATTTTGGTCTTGAATTATTTGTGGAAGTCCAGAGAAGGTTTAAAAGGTGAATAAATACGAAAGTTGTAGCGCACGAGTAGATTCAACAAATGAGTGACGGCACGCGAATCGCTTAAACAAAGTCCCATATGCGTCCATATACCTTTCATCCGATTGCTATGAAACTTTGTTTGTACTGTTGTGCACACTCCAGGAAAGGTTTCTGACTTAGTAAATCCTTTCTGCAATAGGTAGCGCACGAGTAGATTCAACAAATGAGCGATGACGGGCGAAACGTTTCAACAAAGTCCTGTATGCGTTCACAAACCATTCGTCCGATAGCGATGAAACTTGGGTGAGAGGTTGCGTACACCACAGGGAAGGTTTCTGGCTTAGTAAATCCATGTTATAATAGGTAGCGCACGAGAAGATTCAACAAATGAGCGACGACGTGCGAAGCGTATCAACAAAGTCCCGTATGCGTTCATATACTATTCTTCTGATAGCAATGAAACTTGGGTGAGATGTTACGTACATTTCAGGGAAGGTTTCTGGCTTAGTAAATCCACTTTACAATAGGTATTGCACAAGTAGATTAAACAAATGTGCTACGACGCGCCAAGTGTTTCAATATAGTCCCGTATGCGTTCATATACCATTCGTCCGATAGCGATTAAACTTGGGTGAGATGTTGTGTACACTTCAGTGAAGGTTTCTGGCTTAGTAAATCCAGTTTACAATATGTATCGCACATGTAGATTTAACAAATGAGCGACGGCACGTGAATCGTTTTAAAAAAAAGTCCCGTATGAGTTCATATACCATTCATCCGATTGCTATGAAACTTTGGTGAATTATTGTGCACACTCCAGGAAAGGTTCCTGACTTAGTAAATCTTTTTGCAATAGGTAGCGCACGAGTAGATTCAACAAATGAGCGACGACGGGCGAAGCGTTTCACAAAGTCCCGTATGCGTTCATATACTATTCGTCTTATAGCGACTAAACATGGGTGAGTTGTTGTGTACACTCCAGGGAAAGTTTCAGGCTTAGTAAATCCATTTGACAATAGGTAGCGCACGAATAGATTCAACAAATGATCGAAGACGCGCGAAGCGTTTCAACAAAGCCCCGTATGCGTTCATATACAATTCGTCCGATAGCGATTACTCTTGGGTGAGATGTTGTGTACACTTCAGGGTAGGTTTCTGGCTTAGTAAATCCACTTTACCATATGTATCGCACTAGTAGATTAAACAAATGAGCGACGACGCGCGAAGTGTTTCAAAATAGTCCCGTATGCGTTCATATACCATTCGTCCGATAGCGACTAAACTTGGGTGAGTTGTTGTGTACACTCCAGGGAAAGTTTCAGGCATAGTAAACCCATTTTACAATAGGTAGCGCACGAGTAGATTCATCAAATGATCGAAGACGCGCGAAGCGTTTCAACAAAGCCCCGTATGCGTTCATATACAATTCGACCGATAGCGATGAAACTTGGGTGAGATGTAGTGTACACTTCTGTGAAGGTTTCTGGCTTAGTAAATCCACTTTACTATATGTATCGCACAAGTTGATTCAACAAATGAGCGACGGCACGCGAATCGTTTTAACAAAGTCCCGTATGCTTTCTTATACCATTCATCCGATTGTTATGAAACTTTGGTGAAATGTTGTGTCCCCTCCCGCAAAGATTTCTGATTTAGTAAATCCATTTTACAATTAGTAGCGCACGAGTAGATCCAACAAATGGGTAACGGCGCGTGTATCGTTAAAAAATATCCGTATGCGTTCATATACCATTCATGCGATTGGAATGAAATTTGGTTAAATGTTGTGTCCACTCCCGCAAAGATTTCTGATTGAGTAAATCCATTTTACAATTGGTAGCGCACGAGTAGATTCAACTAATGAGCGACAGCGCGTGAATTGTTTGAAGCAAGTCCCGTATGCGTTCATATACCATTCATCCGATTTTGATAAAACTTTGGTGAGTTGAGTATAGTCCTGCGAAGGTGTACGAATTATTAAATCCGTTTTTCAATGCGTGGCGCACAAGTAGATTCAACAAATGAGCAACGGCACGCGAATCGTTTAAAAAAAACGTAAGCGTTCATATACCATTCATCCGATTTCTATGAAACTTTGGTGAATTATTGTGCACACTCAAGGAAAGGTTTCTGACTTAGTAAATCCTTTTTACAATAGGTAGCGCACGAGTATATTCAAGAAATGAGTAACGGCGCGCGTATCGTTAAAAAAAATCTGTATGCGTTCATATACCAATCATGCGATTGCAATGAAATTTGTTGAAATGTTGTTTCCACTTCCGCGAAGATTTCTGATTTAGTAAATCCATTTTACAATTGGTAGCGTACGAGTAGATTCAACTAATCAGCGACAGCGCGTGAATCGTTTCAACTAAGTCCCGTATGCGTTCATATACCATTCATCCGATTGTGATAAAACTTTGGTGAGTTGAGTACAGTCCTGCGAAGGTGTATGAATTAGTAAATCCGTTTTTCAATGGATGGCGCACAAGTAAATCAACAAATGAGTGACGGGGTGCGAATCGTTTAAACAAAATCCCGTATGCATTCATATGCCATTCATCCGATTGCGATGAAACTTTGATGAGTTGTTGTGTACACGCCAGGGAAGGTTTTCGAATTAGTAAATCCATTTTACAGTAGGTAGCTTACGGATATATTCAACAAATGGGTGACGGCGCACGAATCATTTCAACAGAGTCCCGTATGCGTTCATATACCATTCATTTCATTGCGATGAAACTTTTTGAGTTGTTGAGCACGCTCCCATGATTTTTGAGATAATAAATCAATTTTACAATAGTTTAGAAGTGGTTAACGGAAAAAGAAAAAAATATTGGGAATCCAAAAGCATTTCAACAAACAAAGTTACAACGCCAACACTTTCTTTGATTGGCATTGCAACGCATGCCGGGTACAGCTAGTTCTTAATAAGACAGAACTCGTCTTAAAAGACTCAATTACTTGAAATCCTTATCAAAGGAATAAACTCACTGACAAAAGAGTATCAAATATTAAATGACTGTACTCTCAAAAGTGTAATGCAACAAACTATTGGATTGGCAATACAAGAATTACAAAATGTAACCCTGTTGACATTTATTACTAAATTATTTAACAAAGATCAACTAATATTTGACTGGTGAATTATTGTTTAATTCTCTTACTATCACAATTGCACTCGGATGATAATATAGTATTCCTAAGCGACGGGTAAGGCGTTCAACACCACACAGCTACTGAAGTAACAGACCCCGTCTTCGTAGACTAAGATGATAAATTCCTATTTTGACAGGTCAGGCGATCAACATCACACAGCTACTTAAAGTAACAGGCCCCGTCTTCGTAGACTAATGAGTGAGTGCACATGATTAGAATCAACAATATTCTACTTGTCACATAAAAGCGATACTAGAGCGAATTAAATTCCACATCTCAAAAACAATCCATTAAAGAAAAATCCCTGCTAATAAACCTCACATACTCGCTAGTATGCAATAAGCTGACAAAAATCTAAACTATCCGACTGCAGGTCTCGAGTTTCGAAATACTCGATAAAAATCGCCATGATCAAAAATACTATCACTTCAAGAAAAATAAAGATCAGAATCCTGCCTAATAAAATCAATAAATAGCGAAAAAGTCGGATAAATGTGTCTGCCATCTCATATGGTAACACCATATTTTAGCAAACTCCTCAAGATGAAGTAAGAAAATAATCAAGCCATGTCGTAAAAAAACATTCCTAATGATATGCAAGGGTGCCCAGTGTCATGTTAGAAAATCATATCAGTAATGTCATAGCTCTCACAATACCTCCATATTCCAGTTTTTTAATAGAATTTATTCCAAGATCAGCGATAATCCAATTGTACGCAACAGATTTCTCGAAAGATCGGCGAAATCGTCGTATTTGCCACCGGAAATGCATTTGGCCCCTTCCAAACGCACAGCATGATGTAGTCACTCTTCTCGATAGGAATCGAATCCGTCACTTTGCGCTACCATCACGTCGCTTCGTGCGCCTAGCCCCACATGGTAGAATGAAGGATATCCATCACTGATATTGTCCAATAATCCCCACAAAGTTCAGTTCGGATGACCGCCCCATTCTATTCTCGGATGTGTTACGCCACTGTTCTATGTAAAATTGTCGATTGACATTCGCTAACAATGTTCCCATCCACTGAGGTTGAATTGCATTAACAGAAAAAAATCAGAATGTAAGCAGGTTTTCTAGACACCCTGTATCTGTGTTCGACGTAGTAATTATTTCCGTAATTGTTCATGAACTAAAGTCATTTAGTGAACACCTCACAACTGTATAATGTGCATGAAATCCATTGTCCCATTTTGCATAACGCAGCAATGTGTAAGCTGCCCCAGGGTCGCTTAAAATATGCGATGCTGAAACACATCATTTTTGTACGCCGTAATATCGGTGAAATAACTTCAAAGTCCATTTGGTTATCAGTTGAGAGTGTATGAACTGCAAATGCAATAAGTATCTGGACTGCTGAAAGTCTAAGTCCAAATATCATGAACGTGAAAATGTCGACTGCAATGTTCCACAACGTGACCACAAACTGTCACAAAATGTCGCCCAATACATGACATTTCCTGCTTCACAATCTGTGTGTAACACGAAGTTAATCACTAGCCTCATTTTACTCATGTTGTATGTGACTATTCGTTGTGAATACTGGTGCAATAATGTTCGTTCTTCTTCTGTGGCGTTCAATCCGAAGATTGGTTTGTAGCAGCTTTCCATGAACTCCGGTCTGTGGCTAGTCTCTTCATGCCCAAGTAATTATCACAACCCTTGTCGTGAATGATTTGTTTTATTTATCCCAGCCGTGGTCTACCTCTACAGTTCTTTCCTTCCACATTGCCCTCCAGTATTGTGTGCAGAAGACTTTCATGCCTCATGATATGTCCAATCCAATTGTCTCTTCGGTGAGTAAGCATAATCCATAAACATGGCTTCTCTCCAATCCTCTTCAGCGTTTCTTCATTACTGATTTTGTCCACCCATGGAATTTTTAATATTTTCCTGTAGCACCACATTTCAAAGGCTACTATTCGTTTCTTATCAGCCAAGCTACCATACAACAGTACGCTCCACACATATATCTTCACAAGACGTTTCCTGAGGCTCATACTAATGTTTTTTAATGTAAAGAGCTTTCCTTTCTTGTTGAATACTATTTTGGCTTGGTTGATGCGGCTGACTATTTCTCTTCTACTTCTTCCATCTGCTGTTATTTTTCTACCATGATAAGTGAACTCCTGTACATTTGCCAGCTGTTCTCCATTTAATGTACAACGAGGAGGTTCATACCGCCGGCTTCAGAGAAGAACTTTGGTTTTCATTTTGTTGATCTTCATGTTATATTTGTTAAAGGTGAATTCCATTTCTGCTAATGCATAATTCAGATCATCTTCGTTTTCTGCTAGGACTGCGATATCATCCTCAAAGCGAAGCATGGTAATTCTTTCTCCTTGAATCTTGAGACCTCCAGTCATTGGCAAATTATCATTTACTTCATATATTGCTTTTTGGATGTATGCATTAAAAAGAATTGGTGAGAGCGTACAACCTTGCCGAACTCCTTGCTTAATGTTGGCCTCTGTTGTGGAATCTCCACATCGTATAACGGCTATCTCGTCTTCATACAATTTCCAAATTGTCCTCCTGTCCTTGTACTTAACACCCAGTTCTTTCAACACCATGAATAGTCTATTCCACTCAACCTTATCAAATGCCTTCTCCAGGTCTACGAAAGCAATGAATGTATCAAGATCTTTTCTTAGTCGTTTCTCTATAAACATTCTTAAAGGTAGGATTGCTTCTAGAGTCCCTCTACCCTTCCTGAATCCAAATTGATCTTCCGTCCATGCCAACTCTACCTTTACTTCAATGCGTTTCGAGATAAAGCTGGTGAGTATTTTAGAAGCATGGGTTACAAGGCTTAATGTGCGATATTGGTCACATCTATTAGCAGATGATTTCTTTGAAATGGGCACTATAACAAATTTCCTAAAGTCCGATGGGATATGTCCCGTGTTATACATTTCACAAATCAGATCAAATAGGGCTTTCTTCACATTGTCTCCAGTGGCTTTTATCAGCTCTGCTGGTATATCATCAACCCCGGATGCCTTTCCGTTTTTTAGCCTTTCCATTGCTTGATTAAATTCATCCAGGAGTATTTCATCTCCCTCTTCTGCTTTATCTACTAGCTCTTCATTTTCTAGTATTTCACAAGGTGTATGTTTTCCTCCATATAAATTCTCAATGTATTCTTTCCATTTTGAGCCAATTTCAGAATCTTCATACACCAGTTCTCCAACATCTGTCTTCAGTACATTGCACCTAATCCTCTTGTCCCCGAAGAACCTTTTGGCTACTTTAAACGCTGTCTCAAATTTGTGATTCTTAACTAGTTCTTCTACTTCCATGCATTGCAATTCCAGAATTTTTTCTCTGGCTGCCTTCGCTTTTCGATTTATTTCGTTTCTCAATTTCCTGTATAGTTGTTGTCCTTCTTCGGTCGCAGAGTTCTTAAACTTTCTTCTTGTGTCTATCTCCTCAATGATTTCATTAGTTATCCAGGCTTTTCTGTTCTGTGCTTTCAGCTTTCCCACAACTTCGGTTGCTGCTGTTAGAACACTTCCCTTCCAAGCATTCCACTTATTCTCCATACTTCCTAAGTCTATTACTGATATGTTTGCCAGAAGTTCGTTATTCCCAATGAAATGCTGCTTATTTCTGCTGTAGATTATGAGCTGGTAAATGCGTTGCTATTTGAAACACATGCTAACGCAACTCCACTGTTCAAAACTATGCTGTTCCCTATCACCGGCCGCCTTCGCCCTGCTCACAGCCATCGCGATACAATCTCCGGTCAGCCTGCTCGACTCTACCATGCTCCCAAAGTTACACAATGCTGACTTTACGAAGTGAACCTGCCAGAGAGGTGATAATTACTGCACTGCACTGTATTGTATACTGTAATACTTTCGACTTGCTACTAGATCAGAATGTAATAGACTCTAGAGCAGAATGTAGTAGACTCTAGAGCAGAATGTAGTAGACTGATTCCTCGTTTCACAGTGCTGCGACAACTCTCCTCGCTAAACACGTCACTCGCCACCCCTCAGCTGGTGTGAGGGTAGTCCCTACCTCTGTTCTCTGACGTCAGATATTTAGCCTCGGCCCATATCTTCTGTTATGAAGCCATAATACTCAATTAAGGAGTTATTCACCTTTTCTAATATTAATATCATTAATATTCAATATAATTCCTTTCTCTTCTGAGGTTTAATAATACGTCATTTCCAATTAATCTCCATAAATATCCAGTACTTCTCCCGTGATTCCGTGCGTTTGAGGGGTAGTGACTTCTTCTCCCATAGTCTTTGACGTCATCTTCCCCCATCGTCACTGGCTCGATCACAGCGCAAGCTTTTATTCTAAGCAACAAAACTCAACTACAGCTGGCGTAGCCGATAGCCTCGATTAAATATCGGGTACAGTACAAAATGCAATTGAGGTTCAAAATACTTACAAAATGCAATTGAAATTGAAAATACACAATGCAATTCAGATTGAAAAGCTCCCATTTCAAATCCAAAATACTCACAAAGTGCAATAGATATATCAAAATGCTTTCAAAATGCAATTGAAATTGAAAATGCTTACAAAATGTACGGTAGATTCAAACTACTCATCTTGATGGACAATACATACAAAATGCAATTTAGATTGAAAATACTTACAAAATGTAATTTAGATTCCAAATACCCACAAAATGCAATTGAGAATCAAAATACTTCCAAAATGCGCACCATACAAAATGCAATTTAGATTGAAAATACTTGCAAAAAGCGATTTAGGTTCAAAATACTTACAAAATGCAATTGAAATTCAAAATACTCAAAAATGTTCCACCCCCTATATTGAAAGACTTATTAAAAAGCAATTTAGATTGTTGAACCTTACAAAATGCAATTGAGGTTGAAAACACTCGCAAAATGCAATTTAGATCGAAAAAACTTACAAAATGCCACGTAGCTTGAAAATACCTACAAAATAGAGACTACATGCAAAAACAAAATTGCTAAAGGGAATTTAGATACACGGGGAGACAATTAACAAAAACAGTGCGGAAATCTTAAAGAGAAAACGATATATAATGAAAAGAAAACAAGAGGTCTGACCTCTCGAAGAAGTAGGGATCAGGAAAGATGAGTCAAGGGCCAATCAAGGCGGGAAAGTGTAAGACTCCCCAGGCCTCGGATACCCTAATACTGTCGGGGTCGGAAAAGAACAAGAGTTGACCAACTGAGGTCGACAGGAAAGGAGACGGAGAGGAGCCTGACACAAGTAAGTGGAAGCAATGCCAGACTCAGCAGGGGTCCCATGGTCGCCAACCCACGTCCCACTTGATGTGAGCCTCTGGGGGGATATTGTAATATATAAGGTGCGTTCAAAAAGTAACGAGCCGGAGACATAATTACAGAAACCAGTACCTGTATGTTAAAAGTATTGGCCCTGGCTGTTGAGGCACTTGTCCCACTGTGACACGAGGCGGTAAATGGCTGTCTTATAAAATTCTCTGGGCTGCGATGTGAACCAGTTCCGCACGTACAGCTGGACGCCGGCGTCTGGGGTGAATCGTTGGCCCCGCAGAGCCCTTTTCAGGGGAACAAACATGGCGTAATCACAGGGAGAGAGGTTTGGACTGTATGGAGGGTGGCCGAGAACCTCCCATTTGAATTTCTGCAGGAGTGCCGCGACTGTGTTGGCCGTATGAGGTCGTGCATTGTCGTGGAGCGACCACGGCGGCTATGGCGTTCACTGTCACTCGCCGGTCCTGGGTAATGGGTGCATCAACCAGCTGGACGTTGTCGTCGGTAATGCAGGGGGGTGCCCCAGACCGGGCATCATCGGCTAACGACACCCGTCCTTCCCTGAAGCGCTTGTGCCACGCCTTGACGCTTGCAAGGGACATGCAGTGTTCGCCGTACACTTGTGACATTCGGCGATGAATGTCCGTTCCCCCTACTCCTTCCGCTCTCAGAAACCGAAAAACACCTCTTTGCTCTTCGGTTGACGCCTCCATATCACTGTTTGCAATGCGACTGTCAGCGTTGGACGATTGATGAATGCTGCTGCTCGCTTTGTATCGTCACGTGACGTGCACGCGTGCCCTCTAGCGACGGGTTGTGACCTTCCACGCTCTGGTCGAAACCACACCTCGTTACACACGCCACGATTAGCCGATGTAGTCACCGGTTTGGGCATTCCAGGCTCCGGCTCGTTACTTTTTGAACGCACCTTATAAAAGCACAAGTGTGTGTACATGGGAAGGCATTAAACTATTAGTGCTACAAGTCATGTAGACGACCCCTGACTCTGTACCACTGGGATAAAGGGGGCCATTTCCACTCTTACATTGGTAATGATGCATTTGGCTTGTTGAATTCAAACACCCCGGCGCCTCTAAATGGCATGGTAGCTTAAAGGGATGTAAACCCTCAGCATTATTATATATTTAATCGATTGTTCCCCTTTAGAAGAGTGATTGAACTTGAATACATGATTTCCACTTCTGGCGTTTTCCCGCTTCTTTTCCCAAAATCACTCCATCCTCTCTGAATGCTCCTTCTTCCGCTCAGGTGTCAATTTTCTTCCAGGCTGTCGTGATGGTCTATGATCAAACCTAACATTTTTGATTTTATTCCGGCAATCGGTGCGGTTCTCGAGATTTGCTAGGTTACCTTAGCATTATTATTATTATTAGGTACTTCTGATGTGGGAGAATCAGCCGTCTAGGAAGAGTCCTAGTCCGTTGCCCAGGAGACACCGGGGTGTATATCAATATCACATGCAAATACACCCTACTGGGAGGTATCTTTATTTTTTTATTTTCTTTTCATTTCCTGAAAAATATTATTATTATTATTTGTATTATTTCACATTGGACTGCATATTAACAATCATCCTTATTTGTGTCTAGATCTTGTTCCTTTACCGGCCTTGACATCCTCGCAGTATTTCTTGAGTCCATCGATTAGTGCCTATTTCCGTGATTCTTGTAGAGACCCTCTCCGTCTCCTGGGCTTTGATTCCACTTGGAAATTTTGATAGTTTTAACCATTTATCGAATTTCAAAACTGCCGTAAGTTTTCTTCTCTGGAATGCCAATTTGCATCAGATTTTTCTCAAATTCTTGGAACCAACTCCATTTGGTTGCCTCTGGCTTTCTGATATTCCAGATTTTCTTAGTCGGTCATCAGTCTTACGGAAGATGTGCCCGTAGAACAGCAATCTTTTCTTTTTGATAGACGACACTGTTGGTTGTATCTTGAATGCATTTACTTTGTGAACGGCTGGGTAGATCAACATAAATTGTGGTACCTATATCCAACAAAAGTGTGCCTTCAACCATTGCAGCAATTTTTCTAAGTACCACTGATTAAAGTGCAATGCACTTCAAAACGAACATTGGTTGTATCTTGGTGTATAGTTCTTCATTAGATCTCAATGAAATGAAAATCCACAACCTGCTTCCAGTCTCCGACCGGGTCAGGAATGGAATGAATGAAGCCCCCATCTAGCGGCGAGGATATGAACTGTGCCGGCTGCCGAGGCCTGACGCACTCCTCTGAGGCAATGATTAAATGAATGACAGATGAAATGAAATGATAGTGGAGAGTGTTGCTGGAATGAAATGTTGACAGGGAAAACCGGAGTACCCGGAGAAAAACCTGTCTGCCTCCGTTTTGTCCAGCACAGATCTCACTTGGAGTGACCGGGATTTGAACCACGGACTCAGCGGTGAGAGGCCGGCGTGCTGCCGCCTAAGCCACGGAGGCTTATCATTAGATCTCAATAATAATATTAATAATAATAATACACCCAACTAACTCAAATTGAGCTAGACATTCAGAGGAACAACACAAGGGACTTCTACAGAACCTTCAAACGCAATCTAAGCAAATACAATCCTCCGAGTCGACAGTTCAAAGACTCAAATGGGAGACTAGCTCACAGTGAGAGAGAAAATTGCCAGATTCTAGCGAAATACTTTGAATCCCTCCTTAATTGTGAGACTCCAAACTCCACTTTCTCATTTGAAGACAACGTACAAGTCCACCCAGATTCATCCCCTCCAACGAAAGAAGAAATCAAACAGATTATCCAGTCACTTAAGAACAACAAGGCACCAGGTCAGGACTCGATAATTGCCGAATTGTGGAAGTATGCTGGTGAAAAGATGATTGATAAATTGACTGACATTATCAAGGAGATTTGGGAAACTGAGAAACTTCTACGTGACTGGACTTCTGCCTTGATTCATCCCCTGCATAAGAAGGGTGACAAAACGGACGTTAACAACTACCGCGGCATTTCCCTCCTACTGATAACTTAAAAAATTATTTCAAAAGCTCTGCAGATTTGGGCAGAACAACAATTTGATCCACAACTAGGAGAGTACCAAGGAGGGTTCAGGAAAGAGCGCTCATGTGCCGAACAAATTATGAATCTGAAATCCATCCTTTTCTATCTGAAGCAAAGGAACAAGAAATTTGTGGTAACCTTCGTTGACTTCAAGAAGGCCTATGATTCGATTGATAGAATAGCTCTTATTCAAATTCTAAAGGAATTTGGATTGGATAATAAAACCAGGGCAATCATTCAACAGACCTTAGCTAACACAACCTCCAGAGTCAAGTTCAGAGGAGAAATTTCGTACTCTTTCGAAATTAAGACAGGAGTTAGGCAGGGAGATGGGCTTTCACCCCTGCTCTTCAACTGTGCACTTGAAAAGGTCATCCGCGAGTGGCGCAAAGAAATGAACGATGGGGTCTAAAATGGAGTACGACTGGGTTACAAGAACATGAACCTTTCTATTGATTGCCTAGCTTTTGCAGATGATCTTGCAATTTTCTCCGACGCTTTAGACATGGCCACAAAACAAATTAATCAGCTGCAGGTACAGGCAACAAAAGTTGGTCTTCAGATCTCTTTGGAGAAAACACACTTCATAACTAACATCAAGCCAGCACCAAGGGAGCTAAAAGTAAACCAGGGGAAAATCAAATGGACAGATAAGTTTAAATATCTTGGCGAGTGGATAGAACCCAACGTATGTGAGAAAGAAACCTTCACTTCGCGCATGAACAAAATGGAAATGGCGTACCAACTCACCAAGGACGTTTACAACAAAAAGTCAATATCCCTGAACGCAAAACTTAGGCATTATTGCACTGTCATACGACCAGAGGCTCTGTACGCAGCGGAATGCCTCACCATGAACAAGAAAGCCCTGGTAGAAAAATTGGAGATCAAGGAAAGAAAGATCTTGAGGAAAATTCTTGGCCCGATTAAAGACAACGGTGAATATAGACGACGGCATAACTATGAGCTGTATATTCATGTCCAGAAGATCTCTGATGTAATGAGGAAAAGGAGGATTGAATTTTATGGCCACTTGCTTAGAATGAAACCCACACGATAGACGAACCGTATCTTTAACTATTTTAAAAATAAGAAGACCAAGCCAGCCTGGTTCGAAGAGGTGGAAAGTGACCTGCAAGAGATGGAAATTACCTGTGAGGATATTCAAGAACGCAATCCCCTCGGGAAGAAACTACACGACCACCAGGGTTTTCAAGAAAAACCGAAGTTGAAGACGGGAAAGATGTGGACGGAAGAAAGAAAAGAGCAACACCGGCAACGTATGAAGGGCAAACATCAAATCCCAGAGAAGCCAGTTGAAATAACGTGGTCCTTAATTGGCCGATACGATTAAAGTAGAAGAAGAAGAATAATATCAATAATGGTGACATAATGGGAGTGATATGCGCAATACATTGGATTCACCAAGTGAATCCAACTAGCCTCTGTCACTCCAACTCCAACATGTAACCTACCCGAGGTGCCACTGTTAAGCCGAGCAACCTAGTGGAAGGTTGGGCAACCAATCCCAGCGGGAAACTAGGTCGGCGAGCCGATCAGTGTTGGGGGAAATGCAAAGATGGTCAACAGATACAACGGCGGAAGAGGAAAATAATTCCCAACGGCGAAGAAGGTGGAAGAACTATCTTTGATGCAACTTAAATCCATTAGTGTCTGTACTGGTATCCAGCGGCTAATGGTGCGTCTGTTAGCTCAGTGAGCTCGGCTGGAAACACGATGTTCCAAAGGCCTCAACAACCTCTGGTCCTATATGGTCCTGGCACTCACCAGGTCAAACAAATCAAGTACAAGCAAACATGAACTGTGCAAGCAATCACAACTCTACCCCAGGTGGTACCCAATCCACCCGTCCACAATCGGCAACTGGACTTTCGGATTCTGGGGAGTAAAGGCAAGCGCAGCAGAGAGAGTCGGAGATCTCTGGTCAACTTCCCTACAAACAGAAAACATTCATTGGAACACTAAACATTAATACCCTAATTCAAATTGGAAAATTATACAATCTCGCGCAAGAAATCGACAGACAAAAAATCCTCATTCTTGCTCTTCAAGAAACTAGAATGACTGACAACGAAACTATGGACTATGGAAATTACCGCATTTTCAAGAGCAAAACATTACAGAGAGTCGCGAAAGGTGCACCAATCTTCGGAATGGCTTTTCTTGTCCACAAATCCATCATTAATTCTGTCAAAGAAGTCACACCCGTTAATGATCGAATTATGACCATGCGCATCCAGAGCGCCAACAAGAAACACACTCTTGTCAATGCTCATGCACCTACTAACATCGACAACAAGAAAAATCCTGAAAATGTTGAAAAATATTGGAAAAAACTGGAAAAAATTATGAGTAACATTCATCAAGATGACGTGAAAATCCTGATGGGATATTTCAATGCCCAACTTGGCAAATAAAATGTCTGTCGAAAATCATTGGCAAAAATTCTGCACACCAAAATACAAACACGATTGGTAGACATTTGTCATCAATTCAATCTCAAAGTTATGTCCACGCATTTCAGGAAACCTGCACACAAACAGAAAACTTGGCGATCTCCCATTCAACATCTCGGTGAATACCAAATTGATCATGTTGCCATCTCCCATGCACACTATAGAACCATCCATGACGTTCATGTCCGACGAGGGGCAAACATTGAATCAGATCATTATCTCACAAGAATCAAAATGACATTTTCACCTAAGAGGATTCATAAAAAAATATATTACATCCCAAAATTTGACACATCCAAATTTCAAGAAACAAAAATCGCAGCAGAATGGGATAAAGAACCAGTGAACATTGGACGGACTTCTGCAGCAAAATTATCAGAAAAGCCAAAGAACTGATTCCACTAAAAAAAGAAAGCAAAACACCCCTGGTGGGATTCCAACTGTGATCAAGTCATTATTGATCGCCGAATCGCATTCCAAAAATACAATAGCCACAAATCTCCAGAAACTTTACAACACTTTCTTGGCGTCCGCAAACAGGCAACCAAAATTATCAGGACAACTAAACGTAATTTTATAACTAAGCAACTTCAGTCAATCGAGGATGAATTCAGGAATCACAACAGTCGAGATTTTTATCAAACCTTCGGGAACAGAATTAAAGGTTACACACCGCAAAATTTGACTTTCAAGAAACAAGACGGAAGGCTCGCACTCACCAACCAAGAAAACTGTGAAGAACTAGCACGTTATGTTTCTGACCTCCTCAATTGCCTGAACCACCTGAGCGATTTATACACACAGTCCCAGAACACATACGACCCGAAGCCAAACCACCATCGCAAGAAGAAATCCATCACCACATCAAAAAACTCAAGAACGGAAAGACATCAGGAGAAGACGGAATCATCGCAGAACTATTGAAAAATCTAGGATCACGATCACTACAGGAAATCACACAGATCATTCAGGACATTTGGCGAAGTGAAAAATCACCGGACGAATGGAAATGCGCACTCATCCACCCACTCCACAAGAAAGGAGATAAATCTGATGTAAATAACTACAGAGGAATTTCCCTCTTACCCATCGCTTATAAAATCCTTTCCGCCTGTATTTTACAACGCACGCAAGAACAACTCGAGCCACTCATCGGTGAATATCAAGATGGCTTCAGACCTAACAGATCAGCCGTCGAACAAATCTTCAATCTGAAATCCACCTTGAAACTTCGAGCCACACGAAATCTCCCAACCATCTGTACATTTGTCGACTTTCAGAAGGCTTATGACTCCATTCATCGAAAATCACTTTTCAATGTACTCGAAGAAAACCATCTCGATCCGAAGACGAGACGACTCATCCAACAAACCTTAACAGAAACAATTTCCAAGGTCAAATTCATTGGAGAGATCTCCCAACCTTTTCCCATTAAAACTGATGTTCGGCAGGGTGATGGACTTTCTCCATTGCTGTTCAACATCGTTCTCGATAAGGTCATCAAAGAATGGGAAAAATAATTAACAAGTCGCAACATATGGAAACCTGTCGTGTTAGGAAGACAGAAGGATAATATCAATGTTACATGCTTAGCTTTTGCTGATGATTTGGCAATCCTCTCCGGAGATGAACGAACGGCAATTCACCAGATTGAAGTCCTCAAAGAATGTGCTGGGAAAGTAAGGTTGCAAATCTCCTTCACAAAAACTGAATTCATGGCTACAAAACACATTGAAACCCAAACTTTGGTAACAAAATACGGTTCAATCAACAAGGTTAATCATTTCAAATACTTAGGTGAAATTATTGAACCTACAGGCACAGAAAGAATAGCACAAAGAACACGTGAACTCAAAATGCGGAAAGCATACGGGAAAACCGCAAACATCTACAACAAAAAAATGCATGAGCATTAACACTAAAATTCGACATTACGCGACGGTCATCAAACCCGAAACACTCTACGCCAGTGAGACCTTAAACCTCAATTATAAAGGGGATCTTGAAAACATCAAGAAAGCTGAAAGGAAAATCATCCGAAAAATTCTTGGCCCAAGACTTACAGATGAAGGATATCGTTTACAATCGCATAAGATCACAGAAAAATATTCAAATATTGAAACCGAATTCCGTAAACGACGCTTGAAATTTTATGGACACATTATAAGGCTTGATGACAACCGATTAACAAAGAAAATATTGAAGTACTCACAAAAATTAAAGACGACAACGGTTTGGATTAAACAAGTCCAAACTGATCTCAATAACGCCAACATCACACCCACAGATATCGAAGACCGCAAAACTTTCAGACATAAGATCTACACTTGGGAAGCTGCATCAGAAGATAAGCCCAGCAGACCTAGGGGAAAATGGACAGACGAACGTCGAGCTAAACATAGCGACATGATGAAAGAATTCTGGAAAAACAAGAAAAATAACAGCAACAGATCATAACTTGCTTTATATTATCCTGTATGGGTCGAAACATACTAAATAAATAAATAATATCCATAATATCGTATGGCCTCGGGTGCCGGTGCAAGCCTTGTTATTTGACACCCAAAGGGTAGCTTGCATGTCAAATTTCGTTGTTCTTTGAAGCACTATGAAAGTCAAGGAGGTTAGATATCTAAGCTCTTTGAACACTGTAGCGCTTTCTAGTAGAGAAATGAGGAACTTTGTGTTGGCGGAAACTCCCGAGATCAATTTTTAGCCTACTTTTCACATTTTGCAAAAATGTGGAAAAAGTAGACTTATGAGATCGATCCGGGAAAATGTGTGTCTGTCTGTCTGTCCTTCTGTCTGTATGTCTGTCTGGCTGTGTGTGTGTCCCCCCCTATCAACTCCTAAACGGCTGCAGCAATCAAAACCTAATTTAGTATGAGTAAAGATGTGCACCGGAATATCTCACGTCCATATTTGAAAATGATGTCAGTGCTACCAACTGCTTAAAAAACGCACTAGAAATTTGAGCTCCATGTTGGATATCTCGCAAGGTATGCATGGGAGCTATTCCAAAATTGGCACACATATATATAAGACTATTTCACTTTAATTTCCAGGAGGCCAACAATGACAGTGTTGCCAAAATAATTTTAAGCCTTCTGATAGGTCCAATGTTTAAATGCATATAACTTCTACACTATCAATTGGATTTCAACCAAATTTTGTATGTAATATATGTACATAAACAGATATGATTGAGCGTATTCTTAAGAGCCACCAGGGCTGCCAACCGTTAATAATTGCTCTCTCAATTTTTTTTATCCAAATACCAATATATCAGAAAGTATGCAAGCCAACAGCTTTAAACTATGCACACGTATATTCTGACATTTTAGATTAATTTTGAGTAACTTATATACGTCAGTTCTACCAACATGATTCTAAGCCTGCTGATAGTACCAATTTTTAAATACATGTAACTTCTATACTATCAGTTGGATTACAACCAAATTTCGTATGTGCTATGTGTACCATAACAGAATGACTGTAAGTATTGTTAAGAGCAATCAGGGCTGCCAACTGTTAATAAATACTGTCTATATATTTTTTACCCTAATATCAATATATCAGAAAGTATGCAAGCCAACAGCTCTATACTTTGCACACGTATAGCACCTGACATTGTAGATTAATTTGGAGTAATTAATACAAGGCTGTGCTGCCAACATGATTCTATGCCTGCTGATATGTCCAATTTTAAAATACATGTAACTTCTATACTAACAAATGGATTTCATCCAAAATTGGCACAACAAGATATCATAATATTTCAGATTATTTCTGACCAGCACACGCATGGTATTGTTGGCAACATGCTTTTACGCGTGCTGATAGATCCAGTGTCTAACTGCATGTAACGTCCATTGGACTTCAACCAAATTTTGTATTCT
This sequence comes from Meconema thalassinum, assembly GCA_946902985.2. Taxonomy (NCBI): domain Eukaryota; kingdom Metazoa; phylum Arthropoda; class Insecta; order Orthoptera; family Tettigoniidae; genus Meconema; species Meconema thalassinum. The sequence continues at coordinate 47,113,848 of OX336396.1, read as the reverse complement.
GTACTTAAAGAGATGGAACAAAGAATATATTCAGTCACCAGGGCTGCCAACTGTAGTGCTCTATTAGGCTACATTATCCAGGTATATTTTGAACTAATTTGATATTTCGATATTACCAACTTAATTTTGTCATTATTCTAGATAGGTTCATATACTGTAGAATAATCATTGGCATGAAAAGTAGGCTGTATAGTTCTTCACGGAACTTCTTGTTTCATTATGAACACGGCCTACTGAATTCAAATGGGTTCTTTGACATGCCAACATCGTATGACATGGTGTCGCAATTTTTGCCGCCTTTCAAAAATCACTTTCCACGGCCAGGAGCGAACCTGCAAGCTTATTATTATTATTATTATTATTATTATTATTATTTTATTGTTTGACAACATTATCACGGCAATAACCGGCTACTTTTTCTGTTACAGCCTGGTTCGGCCTTACCAAGGAACCATCTGTACTGAGATAATTACGATTACACTGTTCAGAGACTTCACATCCATGTCGTGCCCGCAGTCTTCACGAGTCTCCTTCATTTGTAGGATGAGCTAAATTCCCATCTGGATCATCGAGCTTTGCTGAGTATTGTTAAGGATGTTTTGATTGGTGCCTTAACCACCAATTGTTAAGGGTGTTTTGATTGTCTAACCCGCACCTCCCAGTATTTGTTAAGGATGTTTGATTGGTCTGAGGGCTGAGCTGATCCGTTTTAGAGGGATTCACCCCGTGCCTTCAGCCTTTGTTAAGGATGTTTGATTGTTGGGCATCCTTGCATCTACGGGGATTTACTAGGATGTCTTATGAAGAACTGCGGACACGTTTAGAGAGCAATTTACATACAGGGGAACTGGCGGGAGGAATACTCACCTAGCTTACCTCAATGTGGCTTAGTATGCCACACGCTTGTTATGCATCGCCTCCTGCTGGGCAGCGTTCAATGGAGATCTTAAAACTAGGTACTAATCTAAAGGGAAGGGCTTCTTAACCTAAACGAAATAAAAAGATAGTCATCAGACTGTTCAAAAAAGGGGGTTTATTATTAAATAGTGGCAATGGCAATAGGGGAGGATGGAAATAATAATCTAGGGGGAAAAAGGAATATACCAGGCACGCTATCACTCACCCCACCGTTGATACCGGTCTTCTATGATGTTGGTGGCGTTGGGACCCGATATGGGGCGATGCCCCCATATCGGTCCGGCGTAGCATAACTCCGATAGAGTGTAAGACTGTAACTGAAGGTTCAGAAGAGTCCACGTTCCAATTAGTTTAAGAGCTAGAGCTTAAGAGAGCGCGGCGCGTGTTCGTACCTCTATTTATAGGTAAAATGTGCTTGGTCAGTCCACTCAGCGGTATGTTGGGAGTGTAATGTCCGCTGTGTCCTGTCCAAGTGCTTGCTGTTGGAGCCTAGGTCTATGACCTACGGCTTACTCCGTAGTCGCGTTGCCATGTCGTCTTTTACGTAGTTACTTCTGATTATATTTTATGTATTTATAGGCACAGTCCTTTTATAAAGGGCTGGGGCCAAGACAAGTCGCCTCCCTGTTTTAATAATCGTCCTCGATTATTGGACTAGACGTGGGGGCGGAAACTTTTATTTTCTTCTTTCTTCTTCTTCTACTTCTTCTTCTTCTTTTATTCTTTCCTTTCGTCGATGTGAATTTGTTTTCGATTCGTCGTATCGTCCTTCGTCGCTTCTGGTCTTCTTCGTAGGTGGGAGGGTGAGCGAAATTGCACCGTGCTAAGGGTTGGAAGGCGTGGCAAGACTGTTGGGGTGGTTCGTTTTACAGTCATTTCATAGCAGATAGTTCTCTGTATCTGGCTACATCCCATGTTGTATGATTGACATAATCTGTATTGCCTATTTGGCAGAGTTGAAATTTGCATAAAAGTGTTGACATTGTTTTGTTAAAATTGAAGAAAAAATAAATAAAAAATGGAATTTTAGCGGAGATAAAAATTGAAAGAAATGAAAATTAAAGATATATCCTGAATGGAATCTCATAGGAAATTTTCATTATTAGCACCGTACTCGGACTAGTGCGTGACTTGCGTACGACGCCGTCAAGCCGAGCCCTGCCGCGAAGATGCATGCATAACTGTAATCTTCCTACGATGAAAAATGATGCTGTAAGGAGCTTAAGTAATGGCGATCCCTCGTGAGCTAGTACTCGACCTCTGTAGTGCGTGTAAAAAAGGGAGAGAAAAAAATATAGTGTATTGTACTCTAGGCCAAGCGTAGCTATGAGGGTGCGCTACTATGATTAACCTCCTTACAACGTGGGGATGATAAAAGAAATGAAAATTGTAGAACTATCCTAGAAAACGTGAAATTCCGTCAAAGTTACTTGATTATGTGCGTAAAAAGAACATGTAATTATGTTATTAAGAGAAAAAATTAACATTGAATTGTTGGAAAGAAATAGCTGAAGGCTTCTGCCTAAATCGGCTGACATTCTAGTATGGTTTGTAGGTTTTGACTGTTGTTGCTGCCATGCGTGTTGGAACTTTGGTCTTGCGTCACGTTCGTCCGGGGGGCATCCTGCATGAATGTCCTACTGGGGGATTACAGGATTGTACAGCGTATAATTAGTCTGAAATCAGAAATCTCTCTTAACGTTTTGTACAGAGGGATTGGTTTACCCTGGTAACGTTATTTTTTTTCACTGAAGTTCGTTACGTCGTACGCGTCAATCTCGTTACTTAATGTCTGCATTATGACATATATACTAATATCCTTATAAACTAACGTGCAATATGTATTCATTGACATATTGGTTATTGTGGTCATACACTATACCACGTCCTATATGCGTCGTTGTAAAACTGCAACATGCTTCCTTAAGCATTTAGCTGCGTATATACTCTTATATTTCGTAGACCTGGAATCCTTTACATTTGAAAAAAACTTTCTTATACATCGACGTAGACCTTTGCTATAGCTGAGAATTAATTCTTAAGTATTACTTTTGCACTCTCTCAGCGTGAGTTAAGCGACGTATTCGCTTCTTAATCTATAGATATGCAGACATTATGTAAGGATACTCGCACTACGTGTACACTCGATCGTTAAGTTTAAATGGATTATCGTTAAAATGGCGACTGTTTCGTCGGGAAGTTATTGAAATTGGAAATTATTTATTGCCTCTACGGGCTAACTTGGGAATTCTTTGCACTGTATAGAACTTCAGGAAATATAAATTAACACGATAATATTATCTGAAAAAAATGACATTTATTATTGACATGTGATAATTGCTTGGAAAAAATAACACTGTTAATGACATGGTATTTAAGACCCTTTTGTAAAACTTGCCACGTTATATAGGGGGGGGGGGAGGTGATTTACTATCTAACTTAATTCTTAATGCTAAACCTAATATTGCTACCTTTTCTTAGCTAAATATGCTATATACATGGGGTAAGGTAGAATAACGTGCCTGGACAGGGGTGAAAAAATCTCTTGAAGGGGGGGGGGGGGGGGGCGATATATAATGGGGCTGTATCTTCACTGACATGATAATTTTTGCTCCGTAAGCAAAATAATGGGGCTGTAACTTCACTGAAATAGCTACTTTTGCTCTTTAATAAAACTAATGGGGGCTGTATCTTCAATTAAATGCCTACCTTTGCTCCGTAAGAAAAGTAATGGGGTTGCTCTATATGGAATGACTAATATTATGCCTGAGTTGCATAGTTTTATTTCTTTAACATATCCTGTTGCCTTCTTGTCGTAGAAAATACGGATGCATGTGATTATGTATCTCAACCAAGTGGTGTCACTCTTTATATAGAAAATCAGCAAATGTGTCCAGTGGTGTAGGTTTCAGATTACCTACTATGCTACAATATCATAAAACGTGTCACTATCTCCTCATGTTAAACATAATACCAAAGAGATATCGCCTGTTGGTAGACTGTCCGTACTTCGATACAGGACGCATTCCATCGGACGTTAAATCCATGATGTATTGGGTTTATTTTAATATAAATATCTCCTAACCTCTTATCAGAATACTATAAAGATATCGGCTGTTGGCAGGCTGTTCGTACTTCGATATAGAACGCATCCCAGTGGCCGTTAAGTTCATTATGTATTAAGTTTATTTTAATATAAATATCTCCTAATATCTTATCAGAATACTATAAAGATATCGGCTGTTGGCAGGCTGTTCGTACTTCGATACAGAACGCATCCCAGTGGCCGTTAAGTTCATTATGTATTAAGTTTATCATACTTATATATAAAAATGAGATGGTGTGTGTCTGTCTGTCTGTCTGTCTGTTACTCAATAACTCAAGAACCACTGGTCCGATTTAAATAAAATTTTGCATGGATGTAGCTGATTTACCAGGTTTACATATAGGATACTTTTGATTTCGAAATTTTGCACTATTAAAAAATGGCGACCATTTTAGTGACGTCATTAGACCGTTTGGTTTCAAAATTTCATATTTCGATATCAAATAAAAAGAGAACGGTAGGAAATAGCAAACTTTTGAAGGTACGAGCTTTGAAATTTAATTTCCTATCCGAAAGGTCCTTATCACTTTTCGTGTATCTCCAACAGTTAGCGAGTAAAACCGACATTTGTGACGTCACTACACCCTTTGTTTCAAAATTTCATATTTCCTTTTCAAATAAAAAGAGAACGCTAAGAAATAGCAAACTTTTGATGGTATACATGAGCTTTATCATTTAATTTTCTATCCGAAAGGTCCTTATCACTTTTCGTATATCTCCAACGGTTAGCGAGTAAAACCAAAATCTGTGCAATAAAACACGGTCAACACGGAGCGGTGCAGTATATCTCTATTATATAAAAATGAAAATCTGTGTGTTTTTCTCTGAATTTCTACGGAAATTTGAGTTGTTTATACGTTTCAGACTGTTTTATGTTGGATGCGCGCGAAATTTTTTTTTTTGTCTGTCTTTCTGTCTGTTTGTTTGTTTGTCTGTGGACAAATTTGTTCCCTTATAACTCGAGAACGGCTGGGTGTATCAACGTAAAATTTGGTACAGATATCCATCAGAGGCACGACACTAATCATTGATGTAACTCTTCTCCGTACCTCTAATTAAAGGGGGCCTATCCCCTTAAAATACATGCTGAAATAAGCGTAGAAGGACGAGACAAAACTCATTTTCAGCCCCTCAATGTGAGAGACAAAACTCGGGTCCCCGAAAACCACATTTTAAGGACCGAAGACCAACCGCTTTTGAGATATTCCCAGAAAGCTAATTTAATTTAATAAACTAATGAACGAATGCAAGCCAGTAACCACGCCAACGGATTCCCCGAGGTCCATCTATTGCTGTAAGACGCAATGCAATTCCATTAATTACATTAGTGTGAAAGTTTGCAAACGGCTAGAAGGTTATCACGGAACCAAATTAAGCCGTAAAATTCATCAATACGTATAATGCGCTTAAGGGGATCAAGGGGTACTCTAGAATTTTTTCACGCGATTTACACCTGCGGGTGTGGTACGGCAGGTCTATTATATTCCTATCCCCATATTATTCATTCATTCATTCATTCATTTCGTATAGGCCATCTATGGACCGCGTCATTCCAACCGTCTCCTACTGGCTTTGATGTTTGCCCTGTACGCCCGCATTCGTTCTCGGTGGACTTCCTTCCGTTCCTGGGTCCAAATCTTTCCCGTTTTCAGCTTCGGTTTTTCTTGGAAACCTTTATAAGCTTGAAGTTTCCCTTTGAGTGGGACGCGCTCCTGAATGTCTGTTGGTGTAATCCCCACTTCTTTCAGATCTTTATCCAGTTCAATGAACCAGGCCCATTTTGTTTTCCTCTCCTGAAAGTAATTTATGTTGCGGTTGGTCAGTCTCGCTGGGCTCATTCGTTTCACATGCCCAAAAATGGTAACCTTCTCTTCCGGATGACGTTGCTTATCTTCTCCACATGAGTTTATAGGTCATGGTTATGTCGTCTTCTGTATTCCCCATTGTCTTTGATGGAACCCAATATCTTTCTCAACATTTTCCAGTCCTTGGCCTCCAGTTTCTCGACCAAGCCGTTTTTGTTCATCGTGAGGCATTCAGACGCATGCAAGACCTCCGGACGGATAACACTGCAGTAATGTTTAGTTTTGCGTTGAAGGATATTGACCTTTTCTGACAGATGTCCTTAGTTAAATGGTAGGCCATTTCCATTTTGCTCATGCGTGATGTGAATGCTTCTTTCTCTGATAATATCCCTTTCCTGACCCGTCCTGAAAAGACATGGCCATTGGCTGAATTAAAAATAAAATAAAAATAGGTGTTATAATTGCTCCTTATATTATATTATTATTATTAGTATTATATTATGGCGTACAACGACGAGACAAATCCTCTCGGTGCCAGCAACAAAACTCGGGGGCCTTAAAGGGTCCTCGAAGACTACATTATAAGGCTCTAAATCCATCAGTTTATGAAATATTCCCAGAAAACGAATTAAATTTAATTGAACAAACTAATGAAGGAATGCAAATTGGTAAGCATGAGAACATTATCTCAAGGGGTGGCATACAACTTTCCATCTATTTCTGTAAGAAGCAATGTCACTCCATTTATTACATTTCTGTGAAAGTTTGCAAATGGCTATAATGTTATTACGGAACTACCGTAGACCGTATAATTCATCAATGCAATTAAGGGGATGCAGGGGTAACCTAGAATTTTTTCATGCAATTTTCACGTTCGACATAGAGTACAGAAGGTCTATTATATCTCCAAACAGCAACATTATTTTCAAAAATTCCTGAATTGAACCAGCATTTTTTGCGGCTTTTAGGAATTTGGGCAATTTGAGGCTAAAGAACCTGAATTTTCATGCACCACAAGCCTTTATAATTTATGAAAGGGGTCTTCCTGTGTATGGGCACCTAGCACAACGTAGTGGGTCAGTTTTTATGTGACGTGTAATGCCTTTCGTCTACAAGGCTTTCAATTGTATTTCACGTCAGGAAGTACACGTTAGGTGAATTTAGTCTGAGAGCACATTTTAACTATTTTTTTTTGTCGACATACGGGTTCATCGTAAGGATGATTTTATTTGATACTGTGTGGTAGATATACCCATATTTTGGATATCTGGGTAATATGTTGTAGACAATATAATTGTCTGTCTGTCTTTCTGTGTATCTTTATGTACGCCTATAACTCGTGTTCGGATGCTTGGTGTATCGTAAAATTAGGTATGGTAACCATGAGAGTCAATACACCAATCATTTATAAAACTCTTCACCGTACTTATCATACAGTAGAAGGGTGGATATAGAGAAAAACTTCTCAATATATGCTAAAATAAGCGAAATATAAAAATTATCCTAGAAGAACGACCAAAGCATATGTTGCGCTTCTCAATGTGAGACACAAAATTCGGGAATCTATAAAGGGTCTCCGAAAACTACATTTTAAGGGCCTTAAATTAAGTGTGTGTGATATTCCCAGTAAACTAACTTCGTTCTGATAAACTTGAAGGAATGAAAAACCGCTAACCATTGCAACAGTAGCTCAATTGATAATGTCTGGTGTTAACAACGAACACCGTTCGAAGAACGGGTACTTCTGCTAGTTTTAATATAAATATCTCCTAATATCTTATCAGAATACTATAAAGATATCGGCTGTTGGCAGGCTGTTCGTACTTCGATACAGAACGCGTCCCAGCGGCCGTTAAATCCATGATGTATTGGGTTTATTTTAATATAAATATCTCCTAACATCTTATCAGAATACTATAAAGATATCGGCTGTTGGCAGGCTGTCCGTACTTCGATACAGAACGCGTCCCAGCGGCCGTTAAATTTACTATGTATTAAGTTTGAATTGACCGCCACAAGATGTATAACGTGGAGGGATTAATTCCCCGAAAGTATTAGAACGAACATCATCTAGGTGAAAGGGTTGGCTATTTCCTTTCAAAGTTCAGTAGCGTTCTAATATCTGGACTACTTCTTACGTGTTCAGCGGGTTGGATAGGTCCCTGAATCTGAAATGATAGTCGTCGGTCGCCGGTTGTCATTATTATATTGACCAATATACCTGTAACTAATTACTTCCCTCTGGGTGTGACGTTTCTACTTTTAGGCATTTGGCTTGCGTAAATTGCGGGCTTTGGGCCACGGTGTGGACATTAATCTTATTTATTAATGGCATTTGTTATCAACGTAGGTGTGATAATATCTCCTTTATCTCCTCCATACTTCCCTTATCTCAAAGCGAGGTGCTCCCTTGGACCTGCTGCAAGATATCAATAACGTCGTGTTCTTGAGGCTGTGCGAACCATTGTGCCAGCTCAAGATATCTCTCAACTTCCCTTAAAAACACTTAATACTTATTACTAATATACTAACGATGATACTCTTGATAACAATTGTCGTACGTTGCGATGTTGCCCTGCTGTGCCCAAGTCCGTGCTTACGCATGTATGCTATACTGATATCGCCGTCCATTTGTCGGCGTTTTTCATAAATTCCTACTGGATTACTTTCTCACCTATGTTACTTCGTGAGGGAACGGTGTTTTCTTTGCTAACTGAATGTCCTGTTTGAAATGTACTGCTGGAAAAAGAATTCTACCTTAAGAGTGTATTCTACGCTTACATCTTTAAAATCATTAGTTCGTTTTTCTACTATCGCACGCTTCGCAATACGTGAATGAATGTATGGAAAACCAAAAAGAATAAAGGCAAACTTATGCACAGTCATCTGGCGTGTGAGTGAATAGTGCCAGGAATTGAACTCAAGGTGTCTGGCTTCCGCTCGAGTGCGTCTGCACGCTGAGCTAGCGAGACAGTGTCGGGTTTAATGTCCTCGCGGCGGACGGTGTGCTCAGCACGTGTCTGTCATATGGCATATTGGATTGTGTTACAATGGACAAATAAGCATTTCCTCTTATCAGAAACATCTTATCAGAATACTATAAAGATATCGGCTGTTGGCAGGCTGTCCGTACTTCGATACAGAACGCGTCCCAGCGGCCGTTAAATTTACTATGTATTAAGTTTGAATTGACCGCCACAAGATGTATAACGTGGAGGGATTAATTCCCCGAAAGTATTAGAACGAACATCATCTAGGTGAAAGGGTTGGCTATTTCCTTTCAAAGTTCAGTAGCGTTCTAATATCTGGACTACTTCTTACGTGTTCAGCGGGTTGGATAGGTCCCTGAATCTGAAATGATAGTCGTCGGTCGCCGGTTGTCATTATTATATTGACCAATATACCTGTAACTAATTACTTCCCTCTGGGTGTGACGTTTCTACTTTTAGGCATTTGGCTTGCGTAAATTGCGGGCTTTGGGCCACGGTGTGGACATTAATCTTATTTATTAATGGCATTTGTTATCAACGTAGGTGTGATAATATCTCCTTTATCTCCTCCATACTTCCCTTATCTCAAAGCGAGGTGCTCCCTTGGACCTGCTGCAAGATATCAATAACGTCGTGTTCTTGAGGCTGTGCGAACCATTGTGCCAGCTCAAGATATCTCTCAACTTCCCTTAAAAACACTTAATACTTATTACTAATATACTAACGATGATACTCTTGATAACAATTGTCGTACGTTGCGATGTTGCCCTGCTGTGCCCAAGTCCGTGCTTACGCATGTATGCTATACTGATATCGCCGTCCATTTGTCGGCGTTTTTCATAAATTCCTACTGGATTACTTTCTCACCTATGTTACTTCGTGAGGGAACGGTGTTTTCTTTGCTAACTGAATGTCCTGTTTGAAATGTACTGCTGGAAAAAGAATTCTACCTTAAGAGTGTATTCTACGCTTACATCTTTAAAATCATTAGTTCGTTTTTCTACTATCGCACGCTTCGCAATACGTGAATGAATGTATGGAAAACCAAAAAGAATAAAGGCAAACTTATGCACAGTCATCTGGCGTGTGAGTGAATAGTGCCAGGAATTGAACTCAAGGTGTCTGGCTTCCGCTCGAGTGCGTCTGCACGCTGAGCTAGCGAGACAGTGTCGGGTTTAATGTCATCGCGGCGGACGGTGTGCTCAGCACGTGTCTGTCATATGGCATATTGGATTGTGTTACAATGGACAAATAAGCATTTCCTCTGGGGTCGGATTTCATAACAAAAGAGAAACTGTAGTACGTCTTGACTGAATGCGTTTACAAACTAATTAATGCGGCACCTTGCAGAAATGTGATTGCAAGGTCTCCTAACTCTATGTAAGCATGTAGCCAATACTACCTTCCGCTAAGTTATACTAAAATGGATTCAGAAGAAAATATTATAGCCTACAATCATATACAATGTATAGTTGCACTGCTGTAAAAAATACAAAGTTATTTACTCATTCCAACTTATCCTATGGGATATCACAATCTTATTCCTAATAGAGCTTCATTGTGGGGGGTTTAATCTGAAATAAGGAGCAATTTTCTGAATATAGTAGGGTAGTTATCAATACCTCTTCCTACTAGGCTTCCGTTAATATTCCTAGTGACTTATTAGTTAGGGGTTGTTAATATTCAAATCGCTTGGCGTAAGAGGTGTCTATCGCGAAATCTTAACAGGGTGGGGGTGGGGGGATTATAGTTATTGTGTAAAAAAAATATTCTCTAACTTAATCTACTAAAAAAATTCTGCTCGGGGGGATTTAAATTGTCTCACTCGCTTCGCTAATGTAATGAGCATAGGGGGCGTTTAAAAAGTATTAGTTACTGGGGAGGGTGTGGGTGGGTACCAAAAATAATATTTGACCCGTACTTCCAAAAATTTTCCTTAATTTTGGGTAAATTTGCTTGGCTGCATAAGAGGGTTTTAGGGACCTGTACCGTAGAAATTCGTTGTCTGAACTCCTGTAGGCGTTGTCTTACGACAACGTCACGGTACCCCGGTGCCTCTACCATTTGTTAAGGATGTTTTGATTGGTGCCTTAACCACCAATTGTTAAGGGTGTTTTGATTGTCTAACCCGCACCTCCCAGTATTTGTTAAGGATGTTTGATTGGTCTGAGGGCTGAGCTGATCCGTTTTAGAGGGATTCACCCCGTGCCTTCAGCCTTTGTTAAGGATGTTTGATTGTTGGGCATCCTTGCATCTACGGGGATTTACTAGGATGTCTTATGAAGAACTGCGGACACGTTTAGAGAGCAATTTACATACAGGGGAACTGGCGGGAGGAATACTCACCTAGCTTACCTCAATGTGGCTTAGTATGCCACACGCTTGTTATGCATCGCCTCCTGCTGGGCAGCGTTCAATGGAGATCTTAAAACTAGGTACTAATCTAAAGGGAAGGGCTTCTTAACCTAAACGAAATAAAAAGATAGTCATCAGACTGTTCAAAAAAGGGGGTTTATTATTAAATAGTGGCAATGGCAATAGGGGAGGATGGAAATAATAATCTAGGGGGAAAAGGAATATACCAGGCACGCTATCACTCACCCCACCGTTGATACCGGTCTTCTATGATGTTGGTGGCGTTGGGACCCGATATGGGGCGATGCCCCCATATCGGTCCGGCGTAGCACAACTCCGATAGAGTGTAAGACTGTAACTGAAGGTTCAGAAGAGTCCACGTTCCAATTAGTTTAAGAGCTAGAGCTTAAGAGAGCGCGGCGCGTGTTCGTACCTCCATTTATAGGTAAAATGTGCTTGGTCAGTCCACTCAGCGGTATGTTGGGAGTGTAATGTCCGCTGTGTCCTGTCCAAATGCTTGCTGTTGGAGCCTAGGTCTATGACCTACGGCTTACTCCGTAGTCGCGTTGCCATGTCGTCTTTTACGTAGTTACTTCTGATTATATTTTATGTATTTATAGGCACAGTCCTTTTATAAAGGGCTGGGGCCAGGACAGTATTCAGCCAGGGCATTGTCATCAAGGAACTTCCTAACAATATGGCATGTGTTTAACAGAACTGCCTTCTGAAGTTCAATATACATCTGCGGGTGCAGATTCAATATTGATAGACTACTGTGGAGAGTTTTCGGTATAACACCAGTACACGATACAATTATTGGGATGGTAGTCACCGAATCAACTTTCCACATCTGCTTTATCTCAATTGCCAGCTCTGTGTACTTTATATTTTAGTAGCAGCTGTTGTTTGGATGTTTTGAGTGTTGGGACATGCGATATCTATCAATAATGCCTCTCTGTGTTCTTTATTGATGACAATGATATCTGGCCGGTTGTCACTGACTGCGACATCTGTTACAACTCTTCTGTCCCAATAGAGCTTGTGTGTGGCATTTTCGAGTACTGCAGATGGTGTGTATTTCCAATAGAGGACGGAGCTTTGAAGAAGTTTGTACTTCAAGGCCAGTTTCTGGTGGATAATGTTGGCAACTTAATCGTGTCGATGTTTGTAGTCAGTGTTGGCAAGGTGGGAACAACCTGATATAACGTGTTGAATGATCTCACTACATTTGCCACAGCGGCGACACTTCTCACTCTCTGTTGCTGGATCTTTTATGATAAATTTCCGATAGCTTCGAGTAGCAACAACTTGGTCCTGGATAGCTACAAGAAATCCCTCTGTTTCCGGAAAGAGGACCGAGTGGGTCAGCCATGGGTGCGACGCTAACTTGTCGATGTGAGGCTGGTCCAACTCATGTGGAAACTTCCCATGAAGTGCCTTCTGTTTCCAATTCCCAATCTTGTATTCAGTGGTTTTCATTTCTTTTACTGGTGGATCTGAAGATGACAGATGGAGCGGTGTGTAATTATCATCAGCTGAAGATACAGAGTGATGGAGAGGGGATGTTTCTCCTTTGTTGTGGAAAAATGCACGCAGAGTTGTCACTTGCTTTGTATGAAGGTTCATGATGTCTATAAGTCCTCTACCATCTTCAGACCGAGGTAGAGTTAGGCGCTCTGTTGCTGATTTCGGATGGTGCATACGATGGCGTGATAAAAGCACCGATGTTTTTCGTTGCAGATCGTGCAGTTCAGTTTGAGTCCACCTGATTATACCAAAGGAGTATGTAACTACGGGCATTGCAAATGTGTTAACTGCCTTAATGATATGTTTAGCGCTAAGTTTTGAAGAGAGAACACTGCGATTCGTGAAGTTTACTGCTCAGTTATGTTCTTCTTGATATCATCATGTCTGAGACGGGTACTCTGGGCGAACCCAAGATATTTGTACAATGCGCCTTCCTCCAACGGCTGAATACTTCTCTGTCCCTCTCCAACAGGTATTCCTTGTGCAGAGTGCGAGCCTGTGTTCTGCACTTATCAAAACCAAACTGCATATGGATATCTGAGGAAAAGCTCTGAGTGAGAGAGATGAGATATTGAAGATGCACTTTAGTTGATGCATAGAGTTTAATGTTATCCATGTAAAGAAGATGGTTCATCTTGTACGCTTCACCATGAATACCCTTAATACTAAATCCATAGTTGCTACTGTTCAGGATTTTCGAGAGAGGATTCAATGCCAGACAAAACCAGAGTGGGCTTAGTGAGTCTCCTTGGAAAATTCCTCGGTGAATCGGTATTAATGAAGATATTAATCGAGTGCCACCCACTGTAAGTTGAAGGGCAGTGCTCCATAAAACCATTGCGCACTTCAGGAAGTTCACTATAATAGGGTTGATCTTGTAAATCCCCCAGCTCTGTATAAGCCATGTATGAGGTACGGAATCGAAAGCTTTTTGGTAATCAATAAAGCACGCATAAAGATTTCGTGATCTACGACAGGCCTGCTCTAATGCCACGGCATCAATAGTGAGCTGTTCCTTACATCCTTGAGAATTCCTTCTGCAACCCTTTTGCTCCTCTGCGAGAATGGAGTTTTCCTCACAATGCGCACGAATTCGATTTGCAATAATGGATGTAATCATCTTATAAAAGTTTAGCAAGCAGGTGATGGGGCGATATTTAGATGGGTTTGTGATTTTAGAGTCCTTTGGCTTGAGTTAGGTTAACCCTCTGGCTAGGAAAACTGGAAATGCAGCAGGATTTTCCAGAAAATAGTGTGTGTATGTATGTATGTAAACGGTGGGTAAATGTGAGTCTTTTATAGTAGTAATTATGGATCCGGTCAATTCCAGGTGCTTTCCAATTCTGTAGGCTGCTGATGACCTGGCGTAGTTCCTCAACATCAACGTCTGTATGTGCCAATTGATTTATTCGTCTGGTAGCATTCTCTATTTCCTTAAACCACGGAGCTTCATTGTTGTGTTCTTCCGACCTAGATCATATCGATGACCAGTAGTCGGTAACACTCTCCGCACTGGGTCCTTCCGGAGAATCATTCTGAACTTGAGGTATTGAACCCTTATTAATCTGCGATGAATAAGTATTCATGATTTATTATTATTATTTCTGCGGCCCAGGCAGTACATGTGGAAATTGACAAAGGGGAAGGCAAGTTAGTGTGTTGCAATGATTACCACAGAAGCAGAGCTAGGCAGCTATTCGTGAAGACGACCGGGTAAGCCGAGTTCAAGGCCAAATTGTGTAACAACATGCACCAAAATTGGAGTCATGAGGGGAGGGTCACGAGTTAGTTGCAACCGACCTACGATTGAATCACCCAATCAGATGAGACCACGCCAAAACCACGCGATGGGTCGCGTCCCTGGTAAAAAAAGCGCGCGGAATTGATTATCTAAAGAACCGCCGATCAGAAATATTTCCGCATAAGTGCGCTGAGACGTTTGAATTAAATGATGAAGATTGACACTAGTCCCATGTGTGTGAGATGAAAACTCTAGAATTTTTTCTTAATTCTCCCCACTCCACCTCACTCTGTCAGTTTCCAATAAATTGATCAAGGAGACGCTGTTTCTAAGGACAACCGTTTTGAGCTCTGGTGAGCTGGGTTCACGCCAGTTTGCGTGGTGATTTTACGCTCGTAATAATTATTCTAAGACAACTATTTTCAACTCTTATGGGCAAGACTTCAAGTAACATTCCAATTAGTGCTCGACGCGAGCAAAGGTTCACAAGAGCAGTAGAGATTATCTAGCGAGATAAGGACTGCGAGACAGTCATATTTAAAACTTGTTTTTCAAGCCAGTGACGATGTGTTTGAAGTGTATAATTCATGTAAATATTTATTGTATTTTTCAAGTGATATATTGTGCGTGTGTAAGCGAATGCTAAGCTAGGGAAAGTGTTCGTTGATTAATCGAATAGGACATATCGTGAGTGAAAGTAGTAACTCACAGCGATTATAGCTAGGCAATTTATATTAACATTGAACATTTCTGTACAAGAGACTACGCCAAGATGTCCGACGTTTGGTCAGGAGACGGATTGATGAACATCGCTTCTACGACGTCTACGATGGAGGGCTAATTTCCCGTAGGGAAATGGGCCGAGATGGAAGTTATATGTTTTACAAGCTGATACGGTGATGTACAAAAATTGATTTACTCAATATGTAGTTAGATATGGCGGGGGAACTTTGTAAATAGTTCAGTTATTCTTTTTCTTGTTTAGATTGTTTTTCTTGCACCGACACTAATGTTTTTAAATGTACGTTGGCGCGTGGCCAAAGTTGTTTGTTGTGTATTTTTCTTTGGAGTCATATTTAGTGTACACGGCGCGTGTACCAGATTTTATCCATGCGAATGCGAAACCCGTTACATTCGATAAGTGGTGCTTTATTAAAGTTCATATTTTTGATAGGAAAGGGAGGTAATTATGTAAGATGTTTGCTGAACAGGTTATTACTCATATTAGGGTTGCCGAGCGCAACAAATTAAGATGTAATTGTAGAACACCTTAGTTCTAATTTTTTAGATTTTTTTGAGTCCTTTTCAGGTCCGATAGTCACAGACTAGAACGGAAGCGCGAGCTGGTGGAAAAATATTTATGTCATTTTATTTCAGGTTCCTGTCAAACCCATACGTGTGATTCTGTGTGTGTTCTTGTGTCAGGTGTGTGTTTTGATTCTTCGTGAAGAGTGGTAGATGGTGCTACCGCCCTCATATTTGCTGTTGTATTTTTGATGGAAAGGCAGGGCACTCCGAGGAGGCTACTGTATCTTTTCCAATGCTGATTCTTGGATTTCCTAGAGGAAATGCTGAGATATATTTTGTTCTGACACACACACACGTATATATTGTGCTTTGGGGCACGCTTCTTCGAGACTCGATCCCATGCCTTGGGAGGTCGAGGTTATTTTGACACGTGGGTTGACAGATATGCAGATTTCCACGTACCGCCCGTCTAGCCTTGGTGACTTATTTTTGTTAGGCAGTCCTGTTGTCCGACTGGCCCCTTTAAGCTATCATTAGCATACCTGTTCTTTTTGTGATGGTTATTTTGAACCATAATTAATTAGGGAGTTCGCCATGTTTGTGACGGATTATTGCATGTCGTATGGATGGAATATTGTGTTAATGATGTAAATGTTGGCTTTAAGCCTAGTGATTTGTCTATGACTCAGTTCATGTAAGTTAGTCTGTGTGACACCTGTGTGGTGTAGTTGTATTTACTTGTAAAAATGACGGCGGTCATATGTGTATTTCTTTTGTTGGTCACGTGTTAACTTACTTGTGTTGATTTGTGAGAAGTCCTAATTTTAGGCAGTAAATGTTCTGCTACGGCAGTTTTGATTCCAATTTCATGCGGAAATTATTTTGTTGTTGATTTTAGTATAGGAAGTGTCGGTTTAGTTTTAAGTTGTGTATAGTTGTTCCCCGCGTCTGTCTAGCTCTAAGTAATGAGGATTCGTCTTCTGAAAGTTTATCCGGATGATGACGAATCATGCATTCAATTCTACTCATCGTGAAGCATATAGAACTGCACACGCGCATACATTGTCATTATTGTTGATTTTTGGGACATTTGTTCCGAGTTATAATCTCTCCTGAGATTAGGCCTAGTTTTTTTGGCAAATTTAATTTATTCAGTGGGAGTCATTATGGGAGTTTTGTTTCATAATGTTGAATTTTGGGCTCATGCCGTGTTTTATTATACTAATATTCGACGCGTTTAGAAAGAAACCATGTCTTTCATCGTCAGGAATAATCTGGAATACGACAATGTTGCTAAGAGAAAGCAACGAAGAACATATAGAAGGTGCCCAAATATGGACGCCATTATAGCCCCATGTTAGGGACAACGGAAAGCAGCAGTGAATTACTTTCTCAGGGTTCTGATAACAGGTAGCCAGGATTCACTGAGATTGTAGCCGGTGTCGCGGTTTAAATTATCTGGGTGTTTACGTATTTCAACCGCCTCCCTGATGATTCTGGGACGATATTGCTTTATACGGGCAAGAACATCCACTCCTTGGAACATGACATCATGGCCAGGTGTTAAAGCATGATCGGCAACAGCTGATTTATCAGGTTGAATGAGCCTGATACATCTATTATGTTCCTTAATGCGAGTGCATATTTTTCTCGAAGTCTGCCCGATGTAAACCTTGCCACAAGTACAGGGAACTCTGTAGATACCCGGTTGTTGCAATTTAGGCAAACTGTCCTTAGTTGGTCGCAGGAGTTGCCTAATCTTAACAGAAGTTCCAAATACAGTCCGTATGTTGTACCGACGTAGGATTTTAGCAATACGATCCGTTGTGTTATGTATGTACGGAAGGTAAGCAGTTCCTCTTACATCTCTTTTCTCAACTGACGTCCTATTATTATTTGTTGGTTTCAGAACCGTAGAAATCAAAGCCTTGCTATAACCGTTGCTCTCAAAGGTGGTTCGCAGGGTGTTAATTTCTTCTTGTAAAGAAGACACTTCACAAATCCTCCTAGCCCTGGTAGTTAGAGTTGTAAGGATACCATGTTTCTGGGCAGGGTGATGGTGAGAACTTGCGTGGAGATATCTATTGGTGTGTGTTGGCTTACGAAAAACGCTGTGTCCTAAAGATCCATCCTCTTTCTTGGTGACGAGAACATCTAAAAAAGGTATTTTGCCGTCAGATTCCTTTTCCATGGTGAAACAAATAGAAGGGTGCTGGAGATTAAGGTGATCCAGGAAATGGCTAAGATTTTCCTCACCTTCCGTCCAAACAACGAACGTGTCATCCACATAACGCCACCAGATCTTCGGTTTGAAAGGAGCCGACGACAAAGCTTTCTCTTCAAAGTTCTCCATGAAGAAATTAGCCACAACAGGAGAGAGAGGACTACCCATGGCCACACCATCAGTCTGCTCATAAAAATTCCCATTCCATAGAAAGTAGGAGGAGGTCATGCAGTGATAAAAAAAAGTCTTGTGATGTCTTCAGGAAAAAAGCCATTAATGAGAGACATAACACCATCAATAGGTACTCTCGTAAACAGAGACACCACGTCGAGGCTCACTAGAATATCACCCGGCTGAAGTGTTATAGCTTTTAACTTTTCCACGAAGTGTGTGGAATCCTTAATGTACGAAGGCGTGTTACCCAGAAGCGGCTGAAGAAGTCTACCTAAGTATTTGGAAAGGGCATATGTAGGAGAACCAATCGTACTAACAATAGGTCTAAGAGGAACATCTTCCTTATGTATTTTAGGAAGACCATAGAGTCTCGGAGGAATAGCATCACCTGGAAGGAGAGTCTTCGCTGCATCCGCTGGAATAGATGATTGCTTGATCAATTTGACGGTGACATTTGAGTAGCGAGTAGTAGGATCACGACTATTAATCCTATATACAGGATCTGATAACAAAGACGAGATCTTGGAATCATAATCAACCTTATCCAATACCACTGTCGCGTTACCCTTGTCAGTGGGGAGAACGATAATATCAGAATCGTCCCTTAGATCTTTAAGTGCCCGGCTTTCGCCTTGTTTTAAGTTGGTGTTAGGTGGCTTAGCGGTCTTGAGAACTCTGGAACATTCTTGCCTGGCTTCCTCGGCCTCTTCAGGTGTGAGGTGATGTACCGAGGATTCTACGGAAGTAATAAGTTCTTCAATAGGAATTCTTCTAGGCGCTACAGCAAAATTGAGACCTTTAGCGAGAACTGCCTGTTGGGTATCACTTAGGGGCTTGCTGGACAAATTTACGACAACCTTGTTAGCATCAAGTCTAATGGCTTGAGATTTCTGCAACTGATATAACCTATCATATTTGGAAATGTGTCTGTCCCTCACCTGATCTAGAACGCTGTTAGCTTGCACTGAAGAAGTACGATCAAAGATCTTCCATAATTCCTCACTTACGAAGTTTGAGAGGCGTAGATGTAGCTGTAATAACTCCCTCGAAATAAAATCCAACTGCTTACGAGTATGCTGTAACCTCTCTATCAATAACGCCTTGCTTGCACGACGATAGATTCTCGTTGCCTTAGGTGTTCTGAAGGAATGCTTCAACATAACAAAACTCGGTAGAATATCATGATCCCGGCATCTTAGGAGAAAAGCGAGTGAAGAGATTAGACACACCTTCCTGCGTCGTAACCTACTAAATCTAGACATCAGTCGGAAAATATCCTCCCCATAGAGGTTTCTAATATTGTCATTTAGACTTTCACGGCCCGTGTTATTATTCATAATGTTGAATTTGGGCTTATGCCGTGTTTTATTATACTAATATTCGACGCGTTTCGAAAGTAACCATGTCTTTCATCGTCAGGAATAATCTGGAATACGACAATGTTGCTAAGAGAAAGCAACGAAGAACATATAGAAGGTGCCCAAATATGGACGCCATTATAGCCCCATGTTAGGGACAACGGAAAGCAGCAGTGAATTACTTTCTCAGGGTTCTGATAATAGGTAGCCAGGATTCACTGAGATTGTAGCCGGTGTCGCGGTTTAAATTATCTGGGTGTTTACGTATTTCAACCGCCTCCCTGATGATTCTGGGACGATATTGCTTTATACGGGCAAGAACATCCACTCCTTGGAACATGACATCATGGCCAGGTGTTAAAGCATGATCGGCAACAGCTGATTTATCAGGTTGAATGAGCCTGATACATCTATTATGTTCCTTAATGCGAGTGCATATTGTTCTCGAAGTCTGCCCGATGTAAACCTTGCCACAAGTACAGGGAACTCTGTAGATACCCGGTTGTTGCAATTTAGGCAAACTGTCCTTAGTTGGTCGCAGGAGTTGCCTAATCTTAACAGAAGTTCCAAATACAGTCCGTATGTTGTACCGACGTAGGATTTTAGCAATACGATCCGTTGTGTTATGTATGTACGGAAGGTAAGCAGTTCCTCTTACATCTCTTTTCTCAACTGACGTCCTATTATTATTTGTTGGTTTCAGAACCGTAGAAATCAAAGCCTTGCTATAACCGTTGCTCTCAAAGGTGGTTCGCAGGGTGTTAATTTCTTCTTGTAAAGAAGACACTTCACAAATCCTCCTAGCCCTGGTAGTTAGAGTTGTAAGGATACCATGTTTCTGGGCAGGGTGATGGTGAGAACTTGCGTGGAGATATCTATTGGTGTGTGTTGGCTTACGAAAAACGCTGTGTCCTAAAGATCCATCCTCTTTCTTGGTGACGAGAACATCTAAAAAAGGTATTTTGCCGTCAGATTCCTTTTCCATGGTGAAACAAATAGAAGGGTGCTGGAGATTAAGGTGATCCAGGAAATGGCTAAGATTTTCCTCACCTTCCGTCAAAACAACGAACGTGTCATCCACATAACGCCACCAGATCTTCGGTTTGAAAGGAGCCGACGACAAAGCTTTCTCTTCAAAGTTCTCCATGAAGAAATTAGCCACAACAGGAGAGAGAGGAATACCCATGGCCACACCATCAGTCTGCTCATAAAAATTCCCATTCCATAGAAAGTAGGAGGAGGTCATGCAGTGATAAAAAAGTCTTGTGATGTCTTCAGGAAAAAAGCCATTAATGAGAGACATAACACCATCAATAGGTACTCTCGTAAACAGAGACACCACGTCATTTTTGTAAATAGCTGATCTGTCATTAAATTCATTTGTTATAATACTGGCTTCACTTTTTCCTGCATGTTATTTTGTTATATGTTACCCTGCATGTTAATGAAGCGCTTTAACAACAACTTACGAAATGGACTGTTACACCCCCCGAAACTGAGTCTCATAAGCTTCTTTGCAAGGGTTCATAAAACAAAAATGGCTGCCCAAGTGGGGATTGTTGTTGTTGTTGCTTTGCTGATCTCATATTTATTTCGCTGAGAAATGATGCCAGGTCAAGCGGGCAAAGTAAATTCAGTAAATTGAGGCGATGTTGTACCGCCATGTGCATTAGTAAAATCACTGAGTTCCTAAAGTTAGAAATATTGAACAAGGTTAGAAATTGATATTGTATTTGTTATTTACTTGTTCTGGCGCCCGGCATTAAAATTAGAAAATTTGCATATTGTTGAACTCAGTCAAAGCAGGAAGGTGTTGCCTTATATTTTTACATTTAATTTACTTCGGTTAATTGGTGTCGTTCGTAAATTCTCTTGGTTAGGAATTTAAAAGCAGATCACAAGGGAGTTATTTTGTTGTATGGAAATAAGAGTCATTATTCAGTAAATTTTGATTACTGAAATTTTTATTAAATTAGAATCAGTAGTATTTAAATATCATGACATGTGTACGTGTGTATGACTGGAATCTCGGTGCATGACCTAGTTTTTCTCTGGTTATATTTGTGTATTGTGCGATGGCGAGTGTTGAAGAAATCAAGGGATTGTTAGAGCAGATGTCTATGCAGATGTCCGCAAAAACGGAAGAACAGTTGAAAATTCAGAGCGAGCATAATGATAAACAGTTAGAACAGATGTCCGCGAAAACGGTAGAACAGTTAAAGAACAGTGAAAGACAGTTACAAGACATGTGCGGTAACATTACGGTCCAATTGCAGGTCCAGAAATTGGATACTGATAAACAATTAAACGAGTTGAACCATAAAATATCAGAACAGGCAATAACACAAACAGAGCAGTTAGAAAAGATCAAAGTGCTAGGGAAGTAGAGAAACTGGCAGATGAGGTCGCGGAAAATAACGCAAAACAATTAGGAGATATTAAGAAGTTAGAGTCTAAATTTGACAATAAACTCATACAATTTGATGAAATGGTGGCCGATAAATTAAAACAAATCGAGGCAGCATGCGTCAACAACACGGCTGGCAAAAAAAAGCACACAGGATAAATTACAGGAACAGATTAATTCAGTCGATAGCAACGTACTCGAATTAATAAAGGAAATCGATAAAAATGAAATCAAAACAGAGAAAGAACGTCTGCACTTGCGTGAAAACTTGGAAGACCAATTAATTTAATCCCAGCAGGTAATACGAGAAGAGGTAGGAGAACAGCTAAATAAAAATCAGGATAATTTGGAAGACCAATTAATTAAATCCCAGCAGGTAATAAGAGAAGAGATCGGAGAACAATTAGTTAAAACACAAGAGGTAATACGAGAAGAGGTCGGAGAACAATTAGTCAAAACTCAGCAGCAGATACAAGAAATAGGGGAACTGCTGGAGAAGAGTCAGGAAAGTAGCGAAGAAAAAATTAGCAGTTTGAAGAACAGGATCCGAAGCGATTGGGAGCAGCAGGTCAACGAAACTAAAGAAGACAGGCTGACGATTTTAAAGCGCCTAGGTGAATACAATTCAAGAATGCAGGCTTAGGAGGAAAACATGAAATCCAAACTCCAAGAACACACAGATCTCATAATTAATGAGATAAGGTCATTAGAAAACGCAACTTTATTCTCGGCAGAAAACACAGTAGCCAAACAGGGAAGCATTGGAAGTCCGGTGGGCTTGAAGCTGGCTGAGGATACGGGCCGAGGTCAAAGTCCTAAGTTAACGAGCGACACGTTCCAACATTACAGAGGGGAGACGTCAACACCACAACCCGGCTTGGCACCTGCCCAAGTAATACAGGTAATTAGGGGGAATGATTTCAAACCCGATAAATTCAGGGAGAACACAGGATCCACTCCCAAAGCATTTTTACGTCAGCTGGATGACTACTTTTACGATCAACACGTCAGTCCCGCAAAACAGTTGCGACTTGTGGAGATGTTTTTGAAGGGCCCAAGCTTAATCTGGTTCCTGAGTTTTAAATATACATTTACCGACATGGCACAGTTTAGAGAGGCGTTCTTGAGAAAGTTCTGGAGTCCTTCTTTGCAGCAGGGGTTGAGAATGGATTTATACACCAGGAAATATCACAGCACACATCCTACCAGATTTTCCGAATTCTTTAGCCAACAACTGGTTAAATTCCGCGATTTTGACGACCCCCCTAGTGAGGAAAATATGGTTTTAACCATTGGGAAGCAGCTACCAATGAATATTCAGCAGTTGTTAGTGGCCGGTAATATCAAGACCGCAGTTCAGGCTGAAGAGTAACTCCGCCATCTAGACGAGACAAGGATGGTTAGTCCGCAGACAGGGAGAAGAAACATGGAATGTGTAAACACGGCAGAAGTGGTTCAGGGTCACCAAACTAGTCACAACCAGAGTAACCAAACTAAAACACAATCTACGGGAACGCAGTTTACACCAAGACGGCAAGACTATGATGGCCGAAATCAATTCAATCAGAATAATCGGAACTTTCAGAATCGCCGAGATAACTATAAGCAAAACAATCAGAACCAGCATAATGAACGGACGTACCAGCGAGAGTATACCAACTGGAGGGGAAACCAAAGGCAGGGTAGACCTTACCAAAGGAACGTAGATGGCAGGTGGAACAACACGAGGAACTATCGCCAAGATAATCAGGGAGACTATCGCAACGATTGGAATGAGCAGTACGTCGAATCGCAGAAGTATTTGGATCAGTTAAATGCAGAAGAGATGGAGAAAGAGAAGTGGGGACGTGCAATGGCAAATAGGCAGAGCCCGGATAATCACTAAGGAGCGGGGGCGGAAAGCTTATTACGGCAGCAGGAGAGGCGCGATGACAACCGGCGGAACTCAACGAATTGGTCCCAGGATTTTAAAAAAACCTCGTACGAACCAAAACCAGATAGCCTGAAAACGAAGGACACCAGGGAGTGAGAGTAGTAGATTGTTGCAAACATAGAAGAGTGGGTAGCATTCCCGGACGATTGCCTGGAGGAAGTGGTGAAGGACCGAAAAAATGTCATCAGACAATACCGATTATTTATGCACGTATTGGAGGTATTAGAGTACGGTGCTTAATTGACACTGGTAGCCAGGTGAGCTTAGTCACGGAAGTATTGTTGCAAGAAATCGGAAGTAAACAAACCGTTCCAATTATGCCTGTACCATTAATGAAAGTCAGAGGGGTAATTCCTGACAAGACCATAGTTTGCAAGCAACAAGCATATTTAGACCTGGAGATATTAAACCACACATTTTCGCAAAAATTTCATCGTGATACCGAAGATGAATTATAACGTCATTTTGGGAGCCAACTTTATCTGTGATTTTCATGCTATAATTGACTTACATAATAGCACTGTGAGTTTCAAACAATTTGAGGGGTTGAGTCATGTGGGTTTGAACATGGAAGAAAGTCACTAGAGAGAGAGGCGAATACTTGGGTCATTGAAGAATGCACTAATGAGGCGATCGGAGATAAGAACTTGACGGAGGAACGAGTGAGCCAGACAGCAGCGGTTGAAATTGACAGCCGAGATATTTCGCAGGAACTTTGGGTACATTTGGCGGAAGAAGAAATTAGCGGATCCAAATTTGAAATTTTACTTCAGGAGCGGCTTAAGGAGGCAATAGTAGGGGAACCTGAGAGAAGAAAATTGGAAGAAATTTTGAGATTTCATAATGGAGCTTTTGACACCATCCCTGGAAAAGTTTTAAATTTCCAGTATGCCATGCAAGTTACTGACTGGACCCCATTTAAGAGTAAATTGTACCCGATCCCAGAGAAACATTTTGCTCCGGTGAAGGACATCATTAGTAATTTACTAGATTCCGGCATGATAAGGAAAGCAGCAACCCCGTACCTAAACGCAATATTGGCTGTGGCCAAGCCAAATGGATCAATTAGGTTATGCCTAGATGCACGAGTTTTGAACAGTAAACAGCTAGTTGAGCATGACCAAGCACCTAGGATCAAGGATGTTTTGAAGGGCTTCCGTGGGAAGAAGATTTATTCGAGCGTCAACTTAACAAATAGTTTTCACCATCTTGAACTTGAAGAAAAATCCCAACTATTGACGGTTTTTTTATTCGATAACCAAAGTTATATCTGGTCTCGCATGCCCTTTGGTGTAAAAACAGCTGGATGTGCATTGATAAGAGCACGAGACAGGACTCTGACTGAGGAGGTCAAGAGCTTCACTACGAGATATGTTGATGACATACTTATTGCATCAGAAACAATGGAGGAACACTTGGTAAACCTAAACAAACTTCTGGATAACTTGAGAACCATGAATTTCAAAATTAATTTAAAGAAATCGCACTTTTGCCAGAGCGAGATTCTGTATTTGGGTCACATAATTGATGTTGAAGGCGTGAGGCCTAATCCAGCGAAAATTGATGCAATCAAGAAATTCCCCACACCAACTAAAGTAAAACATGTAAGAGCGTTTTTGGGAGTGACAGGTTTCTTCAAGGAGAATTGTCCTGAATACACGGAAACAGTAGCACCAATGCAAGAGATGCTAAAGAAGTCAAATAGATGGTCGTGGAATGAGGAGTGCGACAGGTCCTTTAGAGCTACGAAAGACTTACTGGAGAATTGTGTGAAGCTAGGGTATCCAGACTTCGAGAAGAAATTTATAATTCAAGCAGACGCTTCATTGATCGGGATCGGAGCCGTGCTGTACCAAGAGGACGCTGACGAACCCAAGAAAAGATCATATTTGGCATTTACGAGTCGTAAATTGAGGAAGCACGAGAGGAACTACACTGTGACGGAGCTTGAATTGCTAGAGATTTTGTATTCACTTCAACGATGGCGCAAGATGATTTTCGGTTATTCCATTGTTGTCAGAACTGACCACCACGCACTGACATTCCTATTCAAGACGACGATGGCACGTGAGAGAGTTACGCGCTGGTCCATCTACATACAGCAGTTCGACATTACAATAGAGCATTGCCCTGGAATGATGAACATCATACCAGATGCTTTAAGCAGGAATCCTGAAGATGAGAACGAGATAACCGCGGAAGTTCACCATATAACACTAACACCTAAGGTTCGTGAGTTTTTGGACAAACTAAAGGAAATTCAGAAGGAACAAGAAGAAGACCCATGGATGATGATGATGATTAAGTTTTACAGGAAGGAACTACAACCAGATTCACCTGAATATCGAGAAGCCCGTGCCAAGGAAGCGAAATTTCACTACTTGAATAACCTTTTGCATAAGTACGTGGATGAGGATCACACCAAACTGCGAATTCTAGTTCCATCATCATTACAGAGAGGATTGACGTGGCATGTCCACGAGAGCCTAGCATATATCGGCACGGACAAAACAGAAGCGACAATAGGGTAAACTTTTACTTGGCCTAAGATGCGATATACCATTGTGGAAGCGATAAGAACTTGTGACGCGTGTCAGCGCACTAAACCAAACAACTTCATTTTGAAACAACCTCCAAAACCATTATTACCTCAAAAACCATGCGAGCTGGTCGCTATTGACTGTTTTGGCCCTCTGGTTAAGGGAAAACGAGTATGCCGACACCTTCTTGTATGTGTCGATGTGTTTTCCAAGATGGTAGTGTTATGTCCAATCCAGAAGTCGACATCAAAACAAGTCCTCAGCAGAATTCAGAACAAAATTATTCCGATGCTTGGGAAGCCGGAATACATTTTATCGGACCATGGTACTTATTTTACGAGCAATGTTTTTAGGCAAGATCTAGAGAGCCTAGGGATAAAACATATATCTTCGAGCATTCGTCATCCTTGCGGGAATCCGAGCGAGAGAACGATTCGATGTGTTGCCAAGTATTACCGAGTAATGATTCCTAACGATCATAATAAGTGGGTTGACAAAGTAGGAGATATTGACATGTGCATGAACACCACTAAGCACGAGTCGACGGGTCAATTCCCACTAATTCTACACCAAAACAGGTTGCCAGAGAGATCTTGGGACAAGTTTATGCCATGCCCAAGGGATCCATTATTAGCACATGAGTTGCGAATTCAGCAAACAAGAGAGCACATGAGGAACCAAGCGGACCGAAGACTGAGAAGGTACAGAGGAAAGAAATTTCACCGGAAATTACAGGAACAGGAACTAGGGCTTGTCCGCAGACCACCGATATCTGATCCCAAAAACAAAGTTTTCGCAAAATTCTGTCTAAAATTTATTGGCCCGTTCCGCGTCATTAAGAATCTGGGTAACAATGCCTATAGACTTGAAGAAGTGAGCACTGGCGCTAAATCTGTCTTCAATAGCGCTAATTTAAAACCATATTACAGAAGAGAACCATTTGATGAATAATCAGGACTATGGGTGCAGAATCATTTTTGTAGAATTTTATTTGAGAGCCAACACTCAAATGTACGTGGCCGTGTAGCACCTGGGGAGTGCGTGCTTTGTTTGTAAACAAGACAGCTGATACGGCAGGAGTGGTAATCGTGTGAGAAGGAGGGGAGGTCTGGCGAGACGTATGAATGACATTCCTGCATTGAGCGCGCACACTAATTGGGTCAGTGGAGTGTACACTCAAGCAGCTGAGTGAGATACTTAAGAGATGTTGTTGTTACTACTGTGGATATTGTTCTTAAAATCCAAATCAATCACTTGCTTCGAATTTCAAAACCTTGCTGAGGATAAATGAACCCTTATTGATCTGCGATGAATAAGTATTCATGATTTATTATTATTATTACTGCGGCCCAGGCAGTACATGTGGAAATTGACAAAGGGGAAGGCAAGTTAGTGTGTTGCAATGATTACCACAGAAGCAGAGCTTGGCAGCTATTCTTGAAGACGACCGGGTAAGCCGAGTTCAAGGCCAAATTGTGTAACAACATGCACCAAAATTGGAGTCATGAGGGGAGGGTCACGAGTTAGTTGCAACCGACCTACGATTGAATCACCCAATCAGATGAGACCACGCCAAAACCACGCGATGGGTCGCGTCCCTGGTGAAAAGCGCGCGGAATTGATTATCTAAAGAACCGCCGATCCGAAATATTTCCGCATAAGTGCGCTGAGACGTTTGAATTAAATGATGAAGATTGACACTAGTCCCATGTGTGTGAGATGAAAACTCTAGAAATTTTTCTTAATTTTCCCCACTCCACCTCACTCTGTCAGTTTCCAATAAATTGATCAAGGAGACGCTGTTTCTAAGGACAACCGTTTTGAGCTCTGGTGAGCTAGGTTCACGCCAGTTTGCGCGGTGATTTTACGCTCGCAATAATTATTCTAAGACAACTATTTTCCGCTCTTATGGGCAAGACATTAAGTAACATTCCAATTAGTGCTCGACGCGAGCAAAGGTTCACAAGAGCAGTAGAGATTATCTAGCGAGATAAGGACTGAGAGACAGTCATATTTAAAACTTGTTTTTCAAGCCAGTGACGATGTGTTTGAAGTGTATAATTCATGTAAATATTTATTGTATTTTTCAAGTGATGTATTGTGCGTGTGTAAGCGAATGCTAAGCTAGGGAAAGTGTTCGTTGATTAATCGCATAGGACATATCGTGAGTGAAAGTAGTAACTCACAGCGATTATAGCTAGTCAATTTATATTAATATTGAACATTTCTGTCCAAGAGACTACGCCAAGATGTCCGACGTTTGGTCAGGAGACGGAATTATGAACATCGCTTCTACGACGTCTACGATGGAGGGCTAATTTCCCGTAGGGAAATGGGCCGAGATGGAAGTTATATCTTCTACAAGCTGATACGGTGATGTACAAAAATTGATTTACTCAATATGTAGTTAGATATGGCGGGGGAACTTTGTAAATAGTTCAGTTATTCTTTTTCTTGTTTAGATTGATTTTCTTGCACCGACACTAATGTTTTTAAATGTACGTTGGGGCGTGGCCAAAGTTGTTTGTTGTGTATTTTTCTTTGGAGTCATATTTAGTGTACACGGCGCGTGTACCAGATTTTATCCATGCGAATGCGAAACCCGTTGCATTCGATAAGTGGTGCTTTATTAAAGTTCATATTTTTGATAGGAAAGGGAGGTAATTATGTAAGATGTTTGCTGAACAGGTTATTACTCATATTAGGGTTGCCGAGCGCAACAAATTAAGATGTAATTGTAGAACACCTTAGTTCTAATTTTTTAAATTTTTTTGAGTCCTTTTCAGGTCCGATAGTCACAGACTAGAACGGAAGCGCGAGCTGGTGGAAAAATATTTATGTCATTTTATTTCAGGTTTCTGTCAAACCCATACGTGTGATTCTGTGTGTGTTCTTGTGTCAAGTGTGTGTTTTGATTCTTCGTGAAGAGGGGTAGATGGTGCTACCGCCCTCATATTTAGTGTTGTTGTATTTTTTATGGAAAGGCAGGGCACTCCGAGGAGGCTACTGTACCTTGTCCAATGCTGATTCTTGGATTTCCTAGGGGAAATGCTGAGATATATTTTGTTCTGACACACACACACGTATATATTGTGCTTTGGGGAACGCTTCTTCGAGACTCGATCCCATGCCTTGGGAGGTCGAGGTTATTTTGACACGTGGGTTGACAGATATGCAGATTTCCACGTACCGCCCGTCTAGCCTTGGTGACATATTTTTGTTAGGCAGTCTTGTTGTCCGACTGGCCCCTTTAAGCTATCATTAGCAAACCTGTTATTTTTGTGATGGTTATTTTGAACCATAATTAATTAGGGAGTTCGCCATGTTTGTGACGGATTATTGCATGTCGTATGGATGGAATATTGTGTTAATGATGTAAATGTTGGCTTTGAGCCTAGTGATTTGTCTATGACTCAGTTCATGTAAGTTAGTCTGTGTGACACCTGTGTGGTGTAGTTGTATTTACTTGTAAAAATGACGGCGGTCATATGTGTATTTCTTTTGTTGGTCACGTGTTAACTTACTTGTGTTGATTTGTGAGAAGTCCTAATTTTAGGCAGTAAATGATTTGCTACGGCAGTTTTGATTCCAATTTCATGCGGAAATTATTTTGTTTATTTTAGTATAGGAACTGTTGGTTTAGTTTTAAGTTGTGTATAGTTGTTCCCCGCGTCTGTCTAGCTCTAAGTAATGCGGATTCGTCTTCTGAAAGTTTATCCGGATGATGACGAATCATGCATTCAATTGTACTCATCGTGAAGCATGTAGAACAGCACACGCGCATACATTGTCATTATTGTTGATTTTTGGGACATTTGGTCCGAGTAATAATCTCTCCTGAGATTAGGCCTAGTTTTTTGGCAAATTTAATTTATTCAGTGGGAGTCATTATGGGAGTTTTGTTTGTTGATTCATTTTTGTAAATAGCTGATCTGTCATTAAATTCATTTGTTATAATACTGGCTTCACTTTTTCCTGCATGTTATTTTGTTATATGTTACCCTGCATGTTAATGAAGCGCTTTAACAACAACTTACGAAATGGACTGTTACACCCCCCGAAACTGAGTCTCATAAGCCTCTTTGCAAGGGTTCATAAAACAAAACTGGCTGCCCAAGTGGGGTTTGTTGTTGTTGTTGCTTTGCTGATCTCATATTTATTTCGCTGAGAAATGATGCCAGGTCAAGCGGGCAAAGTAAATTCAGTAAATTGAGGCGATGCTGTACCGCCACGTGCATTAGTAAAATCACTGAGTTCCTAAAGTTAGAAATATTGAACAAGGTTAGAAATTTATATTGTATATAGTGTAATTAGTGGAAGGTTCATGTAAATGCCATAAATCTATGACATGGGACCGCCAGCTTTACTTCCCCTCCAAAGGAAGGCATACTGAGGGATTTTTACGCTCTTAAAAAATTCAACAACTTCGGCGGGTTTGATCCCGCGATCTTGGGCATAGAAGCTCAGCATGCTACCAACTACGCCACCGAACTTAACATTCCCTTGGTTCATTATCGTATATCAAATGTATGGAATGACTCACTAAAATTTGTTTAAGAACCAGAATAAGAATACTGATGATGACTCGAAACGTCTCTCCGCCAATTACGCTGCGTTTCAGATAGAGGAATTACTAGTCTATTTGGGTCGTCTACAGTTACTGAGAGAATGTTAGAGTATCGCAAGAGATGTTGGGAGTGCGCTAGTTAATATGCTATGCAAATTAGAAGTCTAGGGTTCTCTACAAGTTTGACCCAGTTATTGAGAGTGCTACAAGATAACGTAGCCTACTCTGGAATTCTCAACATTGATATGCTTCTAAATACAGCATTATACCAGCTCCAAATATAGAGAATACTACACTGAGTGGCCAACCGTCACGGGAAAGATTGTTCCATGAGCAAATGAGCCGTGTATGACTCCTGAGCGTTGCGGCTAGCTGCGTATCTCCAGCGGAACCGGACCAGGAGAATCAGCTCTAAAAACCAGATAAATTGACATCATTCCATTACTTTGTATATTTTTAACTGTGTACAGTATATGCCACGCGAGACATTTTTAGCCTACTTTTCACATTTTGCAAAAATGAGGAAAAAGTAGACTTATGAGATCGATCCGGGAAAATGTGTGTGTCTGTCTGTCTGTCTGGCTGTGTGTGTGTGTGTGTCCCCCCCCCCCCTATCAACTCCTAAACGGCTGCAGAAATCAAAACCAAATTTAGTATGAGTAAAGATGTGCACCGGAATAGCTCACGTCCATATTTGAAAATGATGTCAGTGCTACCAACTGCTGAAAAAACGCACTAGAAAATTGAGCTCCATGTTGGATATCTTGCAAGGTATGCATGGGAGCTATTCCAAAATTGGTACACATGTATATAATACTATTTCAGTTTAATTTCCAGGAGAACAACCATGACAGTGTTGCCAAAATAATGTTAAGCCTTCTGATAAGTGCAATTTTTAAATGCATATAAATTCTACACTATCAATTGGATTTCAACCAAATTTTGTTTGTAATATCTGTACATAAACAGATATGACTGAGCGTATTCTTAAGAGCCACCAGGGCTGCCAACTGTTAATAATTGCTCTCTCTATTTTTTTATCCAAATACCCATATATCAGAAAGTATGCAAGCCAACAGCTCTATACTTTGCACACGTATAGCACCTGGACATTCTAGATTAATTTCGAATAATTAATACAAGGCAGTGCTGCCAACATGATTCTATGCCTGCTGATATGTCCAATTTTAAAATACATGTAACTTCTATACTAATAAATGGATTTCATCCAAAATTGGCACAACAAGATATCATAATAATTCAGATTATTTCTGACCAGCACACGCATGGTATTGTTGGCAACATGCTTTTACGCGTGCTGATAGATCCAGTGTCTAACTGCATGTAACGTCCATTGGACTTCAACCTTATTTTGTATTCTGTACCTTAAGAGGTGGAACTAAGAATATATTCAGTCACCAGGGCTGCCAACTGTAGTGGTGTATTAGGCTACATTATACCAGGTATATTTTGAACTAATTAGATATTTCGATATTACCAACTTAATTTCGTCATTATTCTAGATAGGTTCAAATACTGTAGAATAATCATTGGCATGAAAAGTAGGCTGTATAGTTCTTCACGGAACTTCTTGTTATATATGTAGGACTTAGAGTTATGTACTGTTACATGAAGATTATTGTGTACGTGTAGTATTCAAGCTTCAATCGCATGATTAGGACACTAGAAGTAAAAACTAGATTTTAAAATTTCGCACAGCTGCCATCTTGTGGTTACGAACACAATTGAATGAAATTAGATGCCAGTGGATTAACATTTGTATAAGCATCCACTGTACCAAGTTTCACTGCACTCGGATGGTTAAATCGCGAGAAACGTTCATTTAAATATTTATACTTCGCCTCGCCGCCATGTTGGATGTGTGCTCACCAGGTTATTAAATGTCCTATAGGTGAACTTATGTTCATAGCCTCTATACAGTAAATATTTCTGTTTGATTGCTGTAAAAGATTCGTAGATATTGAGAACCGTCTAAATATTTCGGATGGTCGCCATTATAGATTGTTATATGTATAGGCCATAAAGTTATATACCAATAAAGGAAAATTATTGCATAGTTTCATTATTCAAACTTTCATAATAATAATTTTATTGGTTTTACGTCCCTTTTAACTACCCTGGCTTTTAGAGACGCCGATGTGCCGGAATTTTGTCCCGAAGAGGATCTTTAACGTGCCAGTTAATCTACTGGGACGGCTCCCTCAAATGCCAGCTGACTGCGCCATGATAAGGACCTGCAACCTTGGACCCAGCAAGCGAGAACGTTATCGCTGAGCCACGCAGCAAGACTTTCACTTCGATCGTATGATTACGACACAAGAAATAAAAACTTAATTTTAAAATTTCGCACAGTCGCCATATTGAGGTTATGTAAACAAGTGAACTAAATTAGATGCCAGTGCCTTGCAATGTGTATAATCATTTGCTGTACCACGTTTCATGGTGTTTGGATGGTTAAATCGCGAGAAAATGTTCAACTGTTAATTCCATAATAAGGAGTGTTAAGTCTGGCAGCAGGTAGAGGTACAGTCATGTGATTATGATTATCAGGCCATGGCATTGCTCTAGAGTCTAGATACACTAACTCGCGTGGAGTACAGGAGACCGTGGCTAATCTAGGATCGGGGAACAAGGAGCACTTAAGTAGACGGCGTCTTTTGTTAGCTCTCTGCCGCCAATGGCTTTGATTCCACACTGCTGACTTCACACCACTTCTCAGTGTACCGACCTTTTGTTCCTGCATCAAGTATTGTACCTGTCATGTGAATGGATTGGAACAACCGCAGTCTGTAGTTGGTTGGTTCCTTAGTTTTGGGGCTGCAACAACGCGGTCATGTAGCCCCGTACACTTTAGGTGTGTGTAGAATTTGTCTGATAACCTGTGTTAATTGTGATGGCTGTATTAGTGTGTGATAATTGTGATTCAGGTAGGACTGCAGACGATCATTTTTCCATGTAGTTCCTACATTTGCTACCTAATGCTACCGTCCACGACACCTAACTGCGAACTTGGCTACTAGATGCCATTGCAGCCAGCACCTGGCGGCGAACGTTGGAACTAATAGAGCGGTATCAAACTAGCCTATGAATTTAGCTTCCACAAGTGTAGTTAGTGGAAGGTTATTTTTCATGTCAAAAATCTATGACATGGGCCCGCTGGCTTTGCGTTCCCTCAGAAGGAAGGCATACTGAGAGATAATTAACGCTCTTAAATACGAACACTTGTGTTTGTTTGCTCTTAGTATGCATTTCATTTCAATAAAATACTTAAATGGCGTCTTCGGTGGCGCAGTTGGTAGCATGCTGAGCGTCTATGCTCTAGATCGCGGGTTCAAACCCGGCCGAAGCCGTCGGATTTTTGAAGAGCGTTAAAATCCCTCAGGATGCCTTCCTTCGGAGGGGAGTAAAGTCAGCGGTCCCATGTCATAGATTTATGGCATGTTAAAGAACCGTCCACTAATTACCCCTGTGTGAAGCTTAATTGTATAGGTTAAGAATGTAAACAACACTCTTAGGTTCCTACGTTCGTTGCCAAGAGCCGACTGCGGTGGCGTCAGGTATCTAAGTTTTGAACTAGTAGTCGTTGACGGTGGCGTTTGGCGGCAAAAGTAGGAACTATTTGAAAAATTCAAAAGTCTGCAGTCCTTACTTGAATTAAAAACAGATAACACACACTAATACAGTCATCACAATTAACACCGGTTATCAGACAGATTCTACACACACCCAAAGTACACGGGGCTACATGACCGCGTTGTCGCAGCCCCTATACTTAAGAACCAACCAACCAAAATGCTTAAATATAATTTTCAATTTTACCATTATTTACATGTGCTAATGAAGATGTATGATTTAGCTGAGAAAATAAACAATTACAGAACATAAGATTTTTAATTTTTAATTTTATTTTATTGGCAAATATAGCGCAGTGCTGAAAGTGACTCGGGTCGGGGTAGGGTGGGAGCATTGACCTTGATGTGCGTGAGTAAGACAGCACTGCGCGTCGGTACATTACAACTGACACGTACGATGGGAACATGCCTTCCGCCATTACACAGTTTATTTTTGGCGAATCCCTAATTGTTTCTTCGCGTACCACCAACAGTGAGAGATAGCTAGACTTACCCAGAAACACCCTAATAACAATCCACCAACAATGACCATAATCTTACGTTTTCATTGTTGCTTGAAGCAATATTCCAGCAGTTATTTTCAGCCACAGAACAGCGAGTAAGTAACACGCCCTCAAAAATTAAAATAGTAAAAAGAGCCAAAGATCAAAACAGGGTTGCAACAAGATGTTCAGTAAAGAACATATAGCCTACTTTCTCCTAAATGCATGGGTATTGTTATAACTCTTTTGTCCTTTTCAAGGAGTATAATTGAATGTTGGTTGTAGTAGCTTGTTGAAATACAACGTGCTATAGGGATATTAAACATGAATATGAGGTGCCCTTTGCTAGTGCTACCTCTGTAAAAAAATTCATTCAATTCGGTTTCACCGTGTTTGAATTGATACGGGGAATGGATTTGCACACATACATGGCCGCTATTTGCAAACCTAGTCAGTCATAAGATGCTTTCCACAAAAAGGCATGTTGTTTCAAAATCTGGTAGAGATCAAATTATTAGGATGGTCGTAATTTGATTTAAGCTTTTAACATTTGGGTGGCCGTCATTCCGTTTCCGTCAAGATGGCGGCGATATAAAACATGACACTGAGGTGCCCGTTGCTAGTGCTACCTCTGTACCAAATTTCGTTCAATTCGGTTTCACCGTGTTTGAATTGATAGGGGGAATCGATTTGCACACATACTTGGCCACCATCTGCAAACTATTAGGCTGATGATCTTGCAGTTTGGTCAGAATATGCTTCCCACATAAAGATATGTTGTTGCAAAATTTGGTAGAGACTAGATTATTAGGTTGGTCGTAATTACATTTTAGTTTTTAATATTTGGGTGGCCGCGATTACGTTTCCGTCAAGATGGCGGTGTTATAAAACATGACACTGAGGTGCCCTTTGCTAGTGCTACCTCTGTACCAAATTTCGTTCCATTCGGTTTCACCGTGTTCGAATTGATAGGGGGAATCGATTTTCACACAAAGATGGCCGCCATCCGC
Organism: Meconema thalassinum; assembly: GCA_946902985.2. NCBI lineage: Eukaryota > Metazoa > Arthropoda > Insecta > Orthoptera > Tettigoniidae > Meconema > Meconema thalassinum. The sequence continues at coordinate 47,077,810 of OX336396.1, read as the reverse complement.
AAAATATTAGGCTAATGACCTATTAGTTTGGTCAAAGGATGCTCCCTCCATAAAGGTATGTTGTTGCAATATTTGGTAGAGATCGGATGATTAGGTTAATCGTAATTTGATTTAAGCTTTGAACATTTGTGTGGCCGCCATTACGTTTCCGTCAAGATGGCGGCGATATAAAACATGACACTGAGCTGCCCTTTGCTAGTGCTACCTCTGTACCAAATTTCGTTCCATTCTGTTTCACCGTCTTTGAATTAATAGGGGGAATGTATTTTGACACAAAGATGGCCGCCATCCGCAAACTATTAGGCTAATGAACTACTAATTTGGTCAAAGGATGCTTCCTCTATAAAGGTATGTTGTTGCAAAATTTAGTAGAGATCGGATGATTAGGTTAGTCGTAATTTGATTTAAGCTTTGAACATTTGTGTGGCCGCCATTACGTTTCCGTCAAGATGGCGGCGATATAAAACATGACACTGAGGTGTCCTTTGCTAGTGCTACCTTTGTACCTAATTTCGTTCAATTCGCGTTCACCGTGTTCGAATTGATAGGGGGGGGGCAGACATTCAGAGTACACACACTCACACACACACAGACTCACACACACACTCACACACACACAGACTCACACACACACACAGACTCACACACACACTCTCACACACACTCACACACACACACACACTCACACACACACAGACTCACACACACACAGACTCACACACACACACACACACATACACACACACAGACAGACACACTTTTTTTCGCCCTGTGTTGTTCTCATAAGTCTACTTTCATTTTTTGCAAAAATCGAAAGTAGGCTAAAAATCTTGGATGCAGCCATAAAGGTAGTGGGATCTGTTATTACAAATTACACCAACAATCTGATACATAAATTCCCTTTCATTAACAGCTATTTTGAAACTAATTTTTATAATGGCGGGAATTTGTTTGTTGAGTCTAATAATTTAAATAGATCTGTAAGTTATTATTGGCTGAAATAATCAAAAATTAAATTCCCAATGACTTTTTTCGGCAATGTTTAAAGTAAATTGGCTACTCTGAAGAAAGGAGCAAAAATCGATTCAGGACTTATTCTTTCTTAATCCCCTCATATGTTAGGAATAGGAAAATTGTAATATACTTGACATTGCACAAATGTTGTGAATATTTAATGAATTTCCAGCCAGCGGACGTTTCATAGTTTTCGCAAAGTGGAAACTACTTTTTTGTGCTCAAAAATAATCCTTAAGTTTCACAGTTACCTATATCGATCAGTACATTTATAATTACAGGCTGTTTTTTTTTCCTTCTTTTCATTTAAACGAAGTAACTTAATCTTAAAATCTGGCAGTTCTTCTAGGTTTTTGCCGTGTCTTCTGCGGCTTTCGCCTAACAGCACCAAGTCTGGCTCATCAGCGGGCTCTTGTGGCCTTGCCCAGACCACCACTAGGGTAGTGAACCATGTACTACGTCAGCACATAGCACTTTTTTCCTGCGAAAGCTGAGAGTTCTTACAGCTTTTCCCATATCTAACCTCCTTGACATTCATACCGCTCCAAGGAGCATTTAATTCGACACGCAAGCTGCCCTCTGGGTGTCAATTAACAAAGCTGACACCCGGCACCCGAGGCCATACGATATTATTATTATTATTATTATTATTATTATTATTATTCCTCACTAAAGAGGTTTCCAAAAAGATGGCATATTGGTTTTATCTGCCAAGTAAATCAAATCCAGCAATTCTGAATATTTCTCGCTCCAATTTCTTCAAATATGTTCGTATCTTACCACTTTCTTTTCTTACTGCAACCGGGACAGGTAATAAGACGCCCACTAGCATTTATGACAGGTATCTTCATACCTTCTATCCCCCTATCAATCACAAAGCTTAATAGTATTCGAAATAACACACCGGGCGTGTTCATGAATACCGTTGTTTTCTTTATGTTCCATCACTAACACATTAGACCAGAGGTGTCCATACAGCACGCCGGCTTGCTTCATCTCTTGTATCTTTATTATAAACTAGAAGACCCGTGCTGCTCCGCAGCATTCACTTCAACAATCCTACAGCACTTCTGCCCATATGGCATTTGCATGTCTTCATGCTAGTGACCTGAACAAATGTTTACGGTACCGTCGCTTTTGAATAAATGATGAAGTAGACTTATGAGATCAAATGTGTGGGTGTCTGCCTGTCCTCTGTGTTTGTGTCCCACTATTTACCCTGCGTAAGCTTAAAAGGCACACGGACGTCAGGTTCAAGACGCAATTCTTAAAAGCCGAGGTGAACAGCTAACTCCAAACACATAAGCTATACTCTTCTCTGATGAATTAACTCGACACGACTCGGCAGTTTGATGCTGGCTGAAGCTAGGGTGATAGGTCGCTCGCAAGCTCGTAAACTCACTCTGAAGCTTGTAATTTAAATGCCCACTGAATGGAGATTGCTGGAAGAAATGAAAACCTAAAAACACTTACAGTGGTCGATGTGGGAGCTGTCGCGGACTTTCTTGCATAACTTTTCAAGCTGAACAATTATCAGATGATATCGATATTTTTAACGGTTTACCCAGTGTAAGCTTAAGAGACACATGGACGTTAGATTTTTCTTCAACTCAATTCACTGAAATTGTAAATGCTCGGCTTCTTTTGGTCATAAATAAATGTTTTTCTACCTAATCCTTCATCGAGAAATCCTTTGCAGAATGGTGAAAACCGCATCAAAATCCATTACGTTGCTCTCGAGGTTACCCGTTACATCCAAGAATTGGGAACTTTGTTTTATACTAAGTAGAGATATCCACACAATTTAAGGCTACAACGGTACAATTTGGTGTTTTGTCTACTTATGAAGAGTGGTATGAATTTAAAATAAACGTGGGTCTCTTATATTTGAATTAAGAGATGTAACTCTTTGTTAACATATAGAGGTGTGAAAATTAATAGAATTAAATAAATAATTTTCGTTCCGCAAATTCATAATCAAGTTAAGATTGGACGAAAGGGGGATTTGTGTTTCATGCACCTCGTCATTCTTAAATTACGTCTGACAAGAATTTGTTGCACATGCATCTCCATGATAATATAATTAATAGTCCAGTCAGTGATTTTAACGTAAAACGGATATTGGTCGTTGTTCATTGACATTGAAAAAAAAAGCGCTTATCAAGTAATGCATTCATAACTGTTCCCGGGCGAAGCCGGGTATAAATTAGTGAGGATCGACGGTAGTTGTGCTTGTGAATCTACAGTAGTTGTATATAACCTCCCCGGAAACAAGGGCTCGACATTACTTTTATAAAATGTGTACGAAACTTCACTGTTTTGCTCGGGCCCGCAAGGAAGGTCGCCATTATAAGCTCATTAATATCTTTGGAGGAAGTGGCACAGATGGCAGCGCCACACGGTAGCTAAATGAAGTAGCTTTAAGACGACGTTTCATTATATTTCTACACAAACTGGTCCTAAGTTAGTGAACTGCTGCTGATATAAACAGATAAACGGAGTGCCGTAGCCTCGCAGCAAAACTGATCTTTTGAAACTTTTAAGATAAGGCACACACTATTAATTTCACATTTACTACATACTAATGTCTTTCAAATTGTTATGAACTAGAAGGAATTGGAATGATTCAGCATAATAATAATAATAATAATAATAATAATAATAATAATACTGTCACATAAAAGAAAATACAGCACTGTTGTTAGACCAGAAGGTTTGTATGCTTCGATGACTTCATACTAAGCATTTTTAGCCTACTCTCTATTTTTGAAAAAATGAAAGTAGACTTATGAGATCTACACAGGGCAAAAAAAAAAGAAGTGTGTGTCTGTGTGTGAGAGCGTGTGAGTGGGATTTGGTGTGTCTGTCCCCCCTATCAATTCAAACACGGTGAAACGAAATTGAATGAAATTTGGTACAGAGGGAGCACTAGCAAAGGGCACCCCATTGTCAAGTTTTATATCACTGCCATCTTTACCAAAACTGAATGGTGGCCACTCAAACGTTCAAAACGTAAAATCAAATTTACGACTAAACCAATCATTCGATCTATACCAAATTTGGAAACAACATACCTTCGTATAGGACGTGTCTTGCGCCCAAACTACAAGGTCATTAGCCGTAGCATTTCAGAATGGGGGCCGTGTGAATTTTAGAAGCATTATAATTAATAACTTTGAACCCATTAGTTCCGATTATTGAATCGACAATGGTTTAAACTGTTTTAAAGGGCGTGGCCCGGTCGGTATTTTAAGTTCATATTATAATATTACATGTTAGCAGTGGCTTTACAAGCCGAGCCGTCTCGGTTACAAGACAAGATGGCAGCTGATATCTTGTGCCTGACCTATATTTCACTAGTTTGAGTATTGCAGGCAATATAGCCTACTGATCGAAATAATATAAAGTTGACCAGCTGCATAAAGAAACGTAGGCTACTACAGAAGATCTTGGGCAACATATGGGTTGACCGGGAGGTTCGACTGAGATCCAACAAATAAGTATACTGTAAGATAGAACCAATAACAACAGCAGCCAAGAAGAGAAGACTAATATTCTATGGACATTGACCGGCTCACAAAGAAAATCTGGAATGTTCTAAAATAAATTGCTTTCAAGAGTTGAGAAAGATCTGAGGGAGATAGCAAGATCTGAGAGAGATAGCAAGATCTGAGAGAGATAGCCGTTGCAAATGATAAAATAAATGACAGGAACAGTTTCAGAAGGACTGTGAAAAACCATCAGTGTTTTTCAGTGGATTTAGAACCCAGGAAATAGAGAGGACCGTTATCTGAAGCGAGAAACAAAGCGCTTATTGATGGGCTCATAAAATACTGGCAGGATGTCAAAGTTGGTATACAAACAAGATCTACTTGTTACTGAAATGCGATTGGTTGTCAACACGTAGTCCATAGAGGCTCAATTCGGATGTAAAAAACAAATGTTAGACACTAACAGAAAAATACGATTGCATTTTATAGCCATAATGATAGACTCACTAATAGGATATTTAATCATGCCTCCTCATTAAAAGCCTTCCGCAGGGGCCCAGGGCTAGTGGGACGTGGTTTGGCGACCACGGGACCCCAGCTGAATTTGTCATTGCTTCCACTTACTTGTGCCGAGCTCCACTCTGTCACTTTTCTATCGACCACCCTTGGTCAACTCTTGTTCTTTTCCGACCCCGACGGCATCCGAGGCCTAGGGAGGCTTTTATTTTCCCGCCTTAATTGGCCCTTGTCTCATCTTTTCTGATCCTCATTCTTCCTGGGGTCAGACCTCTCCTGTTCTCTTCATATCTCCTGCCTTCTGCCCAAGGCCCTCAAGGAGGCTGGGTGTGTGTAGCCCCACCACTTCCGGTGTACCCTCGATAGTGCTACACCCTCAGGGCTCACGGCTGGTGAGTTCGGGAGTTGGTGACCATGAGGGATTTCTGAGCTGGGTACGGTATTTCCCCTTTTTCCATTGCCTCAGGGGCGGACTCTCTTTTCCCTTTCCTATCTGCGTTTCATGGCCCTCCTTCCATCCAAGTCCCTCAATCCTCGTCCTTCGGGGGTTAAGGGCATTTCGTTTCTTCCTGTCCTTAATTGCCTTATTCTTTATTTGTTTACCATTTCTCCTTCTAGTTTGTAATTCTGTAGTTATTATTAGTTATAGTTTTCATTCTCATCTCATCTTTCACTATCACCCAAACCATTAGGGGCCGATAACCTGGATGTTAGGCCCCTTGAAACAACAATTATCATCATCATAAACTTTGGCTGTGATCGCGGGAGCCTGGGTTCGATTCTCACCTCAGTCATCATGAAAGTGTTTTTTTCGTGGATTCCCCACTTCTACTCCAGGTGAATGCCGGGATGGTTACTAAATTAAGGACACGGCCGCCTCCTTCCCAATCATCACCTAAATTACAACTACACACAATAGCACAGCCACCACAATAAAACTGGTTATAAGACAAATTCAACACATCCCCACATATACGGGGCTACACGACCACGATGCCGCAAGGCCCCTTAATGAATCAACAACAACATTAACAGACTTGAAGGAATATTTATCACACTAAAGGCCGTTTCCAATATCGTCAATAATATTTTCAATTGTGATTTTGCATAAAAACAACCAATATCCACTGAATTCATTACAAGTTTATATTTCTTCACATTCAATAAAATTTATAAATTTAATGCAAAGTGCACTGATAAGTGAAATAAATGCTAGAGGCCTAGTTCAATATAAAATTAAGTTGTATGTTGCTGCTTTCTGGACGGTCAACGCGATTGTGCCCAATGAATTGGGGGGGGGGGGGGGAGGTACAACTTATAAATATGTAAACACACTCCTGGAAAAATTACATGTAGGCCTATAAGTTAGTTATCACACGTAATCCTTAATTGGCCATTGTTTACATATTTATAACTTGTACCCCGCCCAATTCATTGGGCACAATCGTGTTGAAAGAAGCAACATACAATTTGTATAGGCAACACTGAAAAAGAAAGTGGCTTAAAATTTCCACATAAAATTAAGTATACTAAGATTTAATGGAAGGAAGAGACTGGACACAGTTTTTTTACTCTATTGAAAATTTCAATTTTTGAACTAAGTCTGTTTTTGTAAAAGTGTCTTCAATTATCTTTTAATTTATTATTCAAGTTTATTTAACTTTGCACGAGCATCTCATCAAACAAAAACGCTCGTTAACTTATCACTAACAAGCAATTACGTTAAATGGCCAAATCTGACCACTCAACTCTTAAAAGCATCGTTAAGGTCGAGGAAAACAGTGGAATTCTACCTCGCGCATCTTGCAATGGCGAAAGAATCGGTATGTTTCCGAGTTTCACGTGAACTTTCATCCAAATGAATACAATATATGTTTATTGACAATGAAATTATAAAAGGTCATATATGTTACTAATAACATGACAGAAGAATACGAAAATTAAAAAAGAAACATGGGAAGTGGTATCTGAACTTTTTCCAGCTCTGCATAATGAACATGGAGTTTGCAACCTAACCACTTACGCTACGAGAACAACGGGGAGAGCCAGTCCTATTTAGCTAGGTAAACAATGTGTACACACAACTGCCAATTCACCTAAATACTCTGTTCATTTTAAGCTTTTGCTATGAATAAGGTATTCAGTATTTCCCTTCCTCTGTATTATGTTTTTTGTGGTGTCCAAATAAGGACTATATAGTGTTCTGACCCTTTACGAGGGCTGGCTGAACTAAGGGTTGGGTTTGTCAAGCAGGTGGTGTGTGTAGCTAGGGGCGATTTGATGATGATGATGATGATGATAATTGTTGTTTTAAGGGGCCTAACATCTAGGTTATCGGCCCATAATGATCTGGGTGATAGCGAAAATGATAATGAAATGGAAACCAGAACAAAATTATCTGAGACGGAAAATACGTACAAAAAGGAACTCAGATTGAAACAACTCACAATATGGTCTTACAAAAGGGAATTTAGAACGAAAAGATGCACAAAAAAATAGATTGAAAAAGACCCACAAAACGTAGGCTAGATTCAAAATACGTACAAAATGCAATGTAGCGTCGAAATACTTACAAAATACAACTGAAATTCAAAATACTTACAAAATGTAAATGAGATCGAAAATACGTACAAAATGCAATTGAGGTTCAAAATACTTACAAAATGCAATTGAAATTAAAAATGCACAATGCAATTCAGATTGAAATATCCCAGTTCCAATCCAAATTATTCACAAAGTGCAATTGAAATTCAAAATACTTACAAAATGCAATTGAAATTGAAAATGCTTACAAAATGTACGGTAGATACAAAGGACTCATGTGGATTGACAATACTTACAAAAAGCAATTTAGATTGAAAATACTTGACAAAATGTAATTTAGATTCAAAATACCCACAAAATGCAATTGAGAATCAAAATATGTGCAAAATGCCCGCCAAACAAAATGCAATTTAGATTCGAAATCCGTACGAAATGCGGTTTTGGTTGAAAATACTTACAAAATGCAATTGAAATTCAAAATACTCACAAAGGTCCCTCCGCCATATTGAAAGACTTACTAAAAAGCAATTTAGATTGTCAATCTTTACAAAATGCAATTGAGGTTGAAATCAATCACGAGATGTAATTTTGATCGAAAAAACATACAAAAAGCAACGTAGATTAAAAATGCCTTTAAAAAATCGCTAGAAGGGAATTTAGATACACGGTGAACCAAGTAACAAAAACAGTGCGGGAATCTTAAAGAGAAAAGTAAATATAATGAAAAGAGGAGAGGAGAGGAGAGGGGAGAGAGGAGAAGGTCCGCCCCAAAGGTAAGGGGCAAAAGGGGAAAACGGATCCAGCTCAGGAATCCCTCGGGGTCGCCAACTCCCGAACTCACCATCCGTGAGCCCCTGAGGGTGCAGCATTATCTACGGTGCACCAGAAGTGGTGGGGCTACATACACCCTGCCTCCTTAAGGGCCTTGAGCACAAGGCAGGAGGTAAAAGGAAAAGAAAAAGAAGGCTGACCCCTCACAGAAGGAGGGTATCAGGAAAAATGAGACAAGGGCCAATTAAGGCGGGAAAGTGAAAGACTCCCTAGGCCTCGGTTAACCTAATACCGTCGGGGTCGGAAGAGATCAAGAGTTGACCAAGGGTGGTCGACAGGAAAGAAGACGTAGAGGAGCCCGGCACAAGTAAGTGGAAGCAATGCCGTACTCAGCTGGGGTCCCGTGGTCGCCAACCCACGCCCCACTAGATGTGAGCCCCTGAGGGGTAGGGGCGATTTAACGAGGGTGTGGAATCTCTGTACTTGTGCTGGAAAGCGGGGCAAGTAAAAGGTCAGTTCTACGGATTAATGATTACAAGCAAAGGATTCACTCTGGGGCGGAAAATAATACTTGGCAAGCTAATCGTGGAGGAGCAAAGCTAATACCTCTGACAGCACGTCTGTGTGAGCCGTGGTCGCGCGCACTCTCTGAAAGACAATAATTATAACAATTGGGCATTGGTGCAATGTACTAGTTTACTAGTGTAAGTAAGGTTTCAAGTGTGCTTCCCTCAACTGTGGGGACAGCTTAACCAGATTAATGTACAAGTGTTTACAAAGTAATAAAAGGTCTGGTAATGGGAAGGACGTATAACTGGTGTGTGTGGAAATCTGAGATACACTTACCGGAGGTACGATGTCAGCTTGTCGTTGGGCAGAGTCTCCGACCGAAACAGATACCTTCCCCTTGGGAGGTGTTCCTCTTAAGCGTTTCCGAAGTGCCGACTCTGCAGTATTGCTGCATAGCTGTTTTGGTAGCCGCTTCTTTGTACATGTTGATGTGTTTGTCAAGCTTGGGCAAGAGCCATTACGTAACTCTGCCGGCTTGGTGTAATTAGAAGTGTGTTGTAGTTGCTGTTGATTCCAGCTTGGAGGTGTTTAAGGGGTGAAATCGGTGTAGGGTGTTGGGCATATGGTTTAATAAATGTAGCTGTTGAAGGAGTATATGTAGATGTCTGTAGAATGGTAGTTGTATGTGTATACACTTCCTAAGGGTGTTATACGCCCTTGGATGTGTAACAATAGGTTTGGCGTATGTATTGCATGCCATGTTTATTCCATCATGACAATGAATCACAACAACAAAAAACAAGTAGTCCCGTGAAGAACTATACAGCCTATTTTCATATATCCTACTTATATTAATTGCCACTATCAACATACACAATTTCAGTTTGATTGCTGTAATAGATTCGTAGATATTGAGAACCGACTAAATATTTCGGATGGTCGCCATGTTGGATTTTATATATGTAGGTCCTAGAGTTATGTACTGTTACATGCAGATTATTGTGAACGTGTAGTATTCAAACTTCAATCGCATAATTAGGACACAAGAAAAATCAAGGAGATTGAAAAAATTTTCACAGCTGCCATCTTGAGGTTATGGAAACAATTGAAATAAATTAGATGCCAGTGGATTAACATTCGGATAAAGATTTACTGTACCAAGTTTCACTGCACGCGGATGGTTAAATTGCGAGAAACGTCCATGTGAATATTTATAATTCGCGTCACCGCCATGTTGGATTTGTGATCACCAGGTTATTTAAAGTCCTATAGGTGAACTTAAGTTCATAGCCCCTATGAACATAAAAAAAATCTGTTTGATTGCTATAATAGATTCTTAGATATTCAGAGCCGTCTAAATATTTCGGATGGTCACCATGTTGGATTGTTAAATGTATAGGCCATAGAGTCATGTGCCATTAAAGGAAAATTATTGCGTAGGTTCATTATTCAAACTTTCACTTCGATTGCATGATTACGACACAAGAAGTAAAAACTTAATTTTAAAATTCGCACAGCCGCCATCTTGAAGTTATGTAAACAATTGAACTAATTTAAATACCAGTGTATTACAATGTATATAAACAATTTCCTGTACCATATTTCACTGCGGTTGGAACATTAAATCACGAGAAAGGTCTATTTCAAATTGTCAAATTCGCTTGGCCGCCATATTAGTTTTGTAGTTAACCGGTTTTTGAAACTCTTATAGATGAACTTCCAGTAGTGCCCTTTATCTCCATACAAAATTTCAGGGTGATACCGCTAATAGTTTCAGAGATATAGAATGCCGGTGAAATATTTCGCACATCCGCCATCTTGTGGGTATGTAAACAATTGAACCAAGTTAGATGTCGGTGCATTACAATGTATATAAACATATACTGTACCAAGTTTTATTGCGTTTGGTTGGTTAAATCGCGAGAAACGTCTATTTAAAAGTCGCAAATTCGCGTGGCCGCCATGTTGGTTTTGTAGTTACCAGGTTTTCAAAAGTCACATAAGTGAACTTATAGTAGTTCCCTCTATCACCATAGAAAATGTCAGGGTAATATCGGTAATAGTTTCGGAGTTATTGAATGCTGGTGAAATATTTCGCACAGCCGCCATGTTGGATTGGTGAGTCGTAACAAAATTTGAAGGGCACGGTCGAGGTCGCCGGGAATAGTGCTATGAACTTTCCGAGTTTCATTGAAATCGCTCCTGCCGTTTAGATTTTATTAGGGGGACACACACACACGAATCACACACACACACACACACACACACACGCACACACACACGGACAAAAGGTGATCTCATAAGCCTATTTTTTCAAAATTGAAAATAGGCTAAAAATACAACAAAAGACTAACTAAATCTTGCCATTCCACCAACCACTAACTCGACACACAGTCCACCGCCTTTCGAAGCAGGCGACAGTCCTGCCTGCCGAATCAGTCGAGACGGAATTATGTTCCAGAAAATCTCAAGGAAGTATCGCAAACAAAGATCAGGGCTACACGCACGCTTCTTGATCTATCAGACATGTTTCTCCAGGGCGAAACCCAGTTTGTGCATGCGCGAGAGCCGTAAATCGTATTCAAGTAAGTGGGAACCCGAATGGCCTCGTGAAATGAATCGACGATAACCAGGCATTAATATTTCGGATGGGCACCATGTTGGATTTTTATATGTGTAGGTCTTAGAGTTATTTCTGTTACATGATGATTAATGTGTACTTGTAGTATTCAAACTTCAATCACATGATTAGGACACAGGAAGTAAAAACGAGATTTTAAAATTTCGCACAGCTGCCATCTTGTGGTTTTGGAAACAATTGAAATAAATTAGATGCGAGTGGTTTAACATCTGTATAAGGATTTACTGTACCAAGTTTCACTGCACTCGGATGGTTAAATTGCGAGAAACGTCCATGTGAATATTTATACTTCGCATCGCCGCCATGTGGATTTATGATCACCAAGTTAATGAAAGTCCTATATGTGAACTTATGTTCATAGCCGCTATGAACATACAAAAAACAGTTTGATTGCTGTAATAGATTTGTAGATATTGAGAACCGTCTAAATATTTCGGATGGTTGCCATGTTGGATTGTTATATGTATAGGCCGTAGAGTCATGCACCATTAAAGAGAAATTATTTCGTAGGTTCATTATTCAAACTTTCACTTCGATCGCATGATTACGACACAAGAAATAAAAACTTAATTTTAAAATTCGCACAGCCGCCATCTTGATGTTATGTAAACAAATGAACTAAATTAGATACCAGTGCATTACAATGTGTAAAAGATTTGCTGTACCAAGTTTCATTGCGTTTGGATCATTAAATCGCCTGACAGCTGATTTTTCGCACGTTGTCCTCTTATAGTACAACGATTGCGTCGAAAACGTTTCAAGATAAGTTTCGACCTGTCTTACCTGATACTTCCCTTGTATCTGTAAATCTGTATTTAAAAATAGAAATTTATCATTTTATTTGTTTCACTAACTTTTTGCAAGATAAAATGTTCCTAGTCATACTTCTTCACGTCGGACAAGCTGGCTGGGAAACAAACTAATGGCCCATACGGTAGTACATTTATGTACCAAGCTAAAAGCATCCCATACCGTACATGTAGCCTACTTTACAGCTCTGTTCACGGCAATCAAAGCAGCTCTTTGTAAATTCAGTCTATTTACTTCATTATCTCATCTTCTTTCAGTCGTTTTTTTTTTTTTTCTATTAATGTTGTCCTACTTCTGTGGCGTTTCAAAACCACGGGATATCATTGAGAGTTTTCATATGCAGCATGTAGAAGCGAATACAACTTAAGTACGCTCCAGATCACTGGAGGTATTAGGAACCAAAATCTCCAGTTTATGGATTGGTGTAATAGATTTTACAAAATAAAAGTAACTAGTACTTATATTAAAACCCAGTTTCACAGTCAGCGCTTATGACGAAGCGTAAATAAAAGTTTGGTGCTTTTCAGTTTGTCAACATGATTGTACCCAAATTAGATGGGATATTCCCTAATCCTGAAATAAATTACATGAGATTAATAAATAAACTTGGATGAACAGTTTCGATCGTCAAGTGATCATCAGATCCATTTTACTAAAGAAAGTGGGAGCTGACAGATGTGAAGATTACCGTACAATCAGCTTGATTACTCATGCTTCAAAGATCCTGTCTAGAATAATTTACAAGAGGATTGAAAGCCAGATAGAAACGGAGTTGGGTGAAGACCAGTTTGGTATCAGGAGAAATGTAGGAACAAGGGAAGCTGTACTAAGTCTTAGGCTGATTTTGGAAGGTAGAATAAGGAAAGATAAGAGAACGTTCATGGCTTTTGTAGACTTAGAAAAGGCTTGTGATAACGTTGATTGGACTAAATTGTTTGACATTTTGAAATCGATTGGAATAAAGTACAGGGATAGGAGGGTGATATAAAATCTATACAGAAACCAGACATCGGTCATTCGAGTTGAAGGACATGAGAGAAAAGCTGGTATTCAGAAAGGTGTAAGGCAAGGCTGCAACTTATCACCCATACTTTTCAATCTTTACATTGAACAAGCAATGAAGGAAATTAGAGAAAAATGTAAAGTCGGAGTGAAGATTCAAGGAGAAATAATTTCAACTCTGAGATTTGCTGATAACATCGTCATCTTGGCCGACAAACCTGAGGATTTGAATGAGTTTTTGAATGGTATGGACTCCGTCTTACGGAAAGAATTCATGATGAAAATTAATAAATGTAAAACAAAAATACTGGAATGCAGCCGAAATAAATCAGAAACTTCTATGGAGATGAAATTGGCAGGTGAAAAGCTGAAGGAAGTAGGAGACTTCTGTTACTTAGGAAGCAGAATAACCAGTGATGGACGAAGCAAAGAGGATATAAAAAGTAGGTTGGCTCAGGCAAAGAAAGCATTTCTACAAAAAAGGAATCTGCTGACATCGAATATAGATTTAGGTATTAGGAAGTCATTTTTGAAAGCCTTTGTCTGGAGCGTGGCGCTCTATGGAAGTGAAACTTGGACTATTGGTGCAGCAGAAAAGAGGGGAATTGAAGCATTTGAAATGTGGTGTTACAGGAGAATGATGAAGATCAGATGGGTAGATAGGGTTACAAACGAAGAGGTATTAAGACGAGCGGGAGAGGAGAGAAGTTTCTGGCGACTGCTGGTTAAGAGAAGAGAGAGGTTGGTAGGACACATACTAAGACACCCAGGAATAGCAAGCTTAGTTATGGAAGGAAGGGTCGAGGACAAGAACTGTAGGGGTAGAACAAGGTTAGAATATGTTAAACAGATTGCCTCGGATGTAGGGTGTCGGAGCTATGTAGAGATGAAACGATTAGCTCAGGACATGGAGGCATGGAGAGCTGCATCAAACCAGTCAAAAGACTGAAGACTCAAACAACATAAAATGTTATGACAGAAAATATGGGTGAAAATATTTACAATATATACACTTATTTAGTTGCAGCATTAGTATACATTGTGTGTATATTGTAAATATTTTCATCCATATTTTCAGACGTAGATTTTGTAGCCTAAGTGTAATGGATCTAAAGATGATCGCTTGACGATCGAGACTGGTCATCCAAATTTATTTATTAATCTCATGTATTTTTTTCAGGATTAGGGAATAACCCATCTCATTTGGGTACAATCATGTTGACCAACTGAAAAGCATCAAACTTAAACACAAAAAAACAAAATTAGTCAAAATACAAAACAGTATGCCTTCCTTCGGAGGGGAAGTAAAGCCGGCGGTCCCATGTCATAGATTTATGGCATGTTAAAGATCTTTCCACTAATTACACCTGTGTGAAACTAAATTGGATAGGTTAAGAATGTAAACAACGCTCTTAGGTTGCTACGTTCGTTGCCAAGAGCCGACTGCGGTGGCGTCTAGTAGCTAAGTTCTGAACTAGGCCTAGTAGTCGTTGACGGTGGCGTTTGGAGGCAAAAGTAGGAACTATTTGAAAATTCAAAGTTGCAGTCCCTACTTGAATTAAAAAAAAAAAACAGATACACACACTAATACAGTCATCACAATTAACACCGGTTATCAGACAGATTCTACACACACCCAAAGTACACGGGGCTACATGACCGCGTTGTCGCAGCCCCTAAACTAAGGAACCAACCAAAATACAAAAGGAAACAATCACAATTAGTCAAAATTAGTGAAAACCAGGTCAAAAATTCCACACAAAAAATTAGTCAAATTCATCCCAAAAAAAACAAATCAAACACAATTATTCAAAGGCAGTCTCCATTCTGGTAGTCTAGAGAGTGAAATAAAAGTTGACGTAAGTGGTATTTATTATCAGTTTCAAGAATCGTAGTCGTCGGCGATGCGAAGCGCTACCGATAACATCGTTGCAATTAGCGCTACCGTTCCAGGGTTAAAGTCAGGTTTAAGCTCAGCTTTAGCATCAACTGTGAAACCAGGCCTAATTTGTATAAATATGCCGTATTATTATTATTAGGCCCATTATTATTATTATGTATTCAATCCACCACTAATAATAATAATAATAATATCGTATGGTCTCTGGTGCCAGGTGCAAGCTTTGTTAATTGACACCCAGAGGGCAGCTTGCTACTTGAAGCGCTATGAGGGTCAAGGAGGTTAGATATCTAAGCTCCTTGTCGCTATAGCGCTTTCTAGTAGAGAAATTAGAAACTTTGTGTAGGCGGAAAATCCCGAGATTAATTTTGCATTATGAACACGGCCTACTGAATTAAAATGGGTTCTTTGACATGCCAACATCGTATGACATGCGTGTCGTATTTTTGCCGCCTTTCAGAAATCACTTACCACGGCCAGGAGCGAACCAGCAATCTTGGGGTTGGTAGACCGATACGCTATCCACTCACCCACCGTGGCAAGCTAATTCACCATTAACAAGTAGTTCCGTAAAGAACTATACAGCCTATTTTCATATATCCTGCTCATGTTAATTGCCTCTATCAACATACAAAATTTCAGTTTAATTGCTGTAACAGATTCGTAGATATTGAGTACCGTATAAATATTTCAGATGGTCGCCAGGTTGGATTTTTATTTTTGTACTATTACATTAAGATTATTGTGTACGTGTGGTATTCAAACTTCAATCGCATGATTAGAACACAAGAAGTAAAAACGAGATTTTAAAATTACGCACAGCAGCCATCTTGTGATTATGCAAACAATTGAAATAAATTAGATGCCAGTGGATCAACATTTGTATAAGCATTTAACGTGCAACGTTTCACAGCACTCGGATAGTTAATTCGCGAGAATCATCCATTTAAATATTTATACTTCGCGTCGCCGCCATGTTGGATTTGTGCTCACCAGGTTAATGAAAGTCCTATAGGTGAACATATGTTCATAGTCTCTATGAACATAAAAAAATTCAGTTTGGTTGCTGTAAAAGATTCATAGATATTGAGAACCGTCTAAATATTTCGGAAGCTCGCCATTTAGGATTGTTATATGTATAGGCCATAGAATTATGGACCATTCATGGACCATTCATGGACAATTATTGCCTAGGTTCATTATTCAAACTTTCACTTCGATCGCATGATTACGACACAAGAAATAAAAACTTAATTTAAAAATTTCGCACAGCCGCCATATTGAGGTTATGTAAACAATTGATTTAAATTAGATTGCAGTGCATTACAATCTGCAAAATCATTTACTGTACCACATTTCACTGCGCTCAGAGAGTTAAATCACGAGAAAAGTCTATTAAAATATTTCAAATTCGCTTGGTCGCCATGTTCATTTTCTACTTTAAAAGTTTATGAAATATACATAGGCAAACTTGTATCAGTACCCTTTATCACCGTACTAAATTGCAGGGTGATATCTGTAATAGTTTCGGAGATATAGAATGTCAGTGAAATATTTCGCACAGCCGCCATTTTGAAGTTATGTAAACAATTGAACTAAATTATACTCCAGTGCATTATAATGTGTATAAACATTTGCTGTACCAAGTTTCATTACGTGTGGATAGTTAAATCGCGAGAAAAGTCTATTTAAAAGTCTCAACTTCGCTTGACCGCCATGTTGGTTTTGTAGTCACCAGATTTTTGAAAGTCTCATAGGTGAACTTCTAGTAGTACCCTTTATCACCCTACACAATTTCAGGGCGATATCGGTAATAGTTTCGGAGATATTGAATGCTAGTGAAATATTTCGCACAGCCGCCATTTTGCATTGGTGAGACGTAACAAAATTTGAAGGGCACGGTCGAGGTCGCCGGGAATAGTGCTATGAACATACCGAGTTTCATTGAAATCGCTCCAGCCGTTTAGATTTTATTAGGGGGGGACACACACACGAATCACACACACACACACACACGCACACGCACACGGACAAAAGGTGATCTCATAAGCCTATTTTTTTCAAAATTGAAAATAGGCTAAAAATATGGGTTACTCTAAAGCACGGGTTAAACCAAGTGATTTACAACAATACATAAAAACTATAATACAAACTATAATACATACATATCATGTATATACAAAATATAGAGTTCATTATCACTCATTCACTAGCAAGGAAGGATAGCACAATATTGCTTGTGGACAATAGGACCGAATGCTGCATACTCCTGTAGATGGTCGGCGGAAGATCCAGTTCCTTCAGACTCTTGTGGAGTGAGTGAGGTATGAGGACTGACTGACAAGATTACAGGCACTATCCGGACGCAGTTCGTCTTCCATATCGTCTTGATTTCCTCTGTCTATACTTGGTGACTTTTTCATTGTGTTTCCGTTCGATATTGGTGTCGTTGGTGACTGCTATGTCTATTATAAATGTAGTGCCATCAACCTTATTTACTACTATGATGTCTGGTCGATTGTGATCTATTGTTTTGTCTGTCACAATACCAGTGTCCCAATATATTTTACACAATTCATTTTCGAGGAAGGATGGTGGATGATACTTGTAGTAAGGGATATACTCCTAAGTTAATTTATATTTCTGTGCGAGTGCTTGATGAATGATGCCTGCAACCTGATTGTGCTGTCGTGTATATTCAACTTGGGCAACCTGCAGTGGCATGGTCAAAGGTCTCGAGATGAATGGCGCATCGCCTGCATTTGTCTGAAATTACACTGGTATCTTTGATGATGCAAGTACAATGGCTTTATGGAAAATGCTGTTTTCCTTTCTTTGATAGAAATATCTTCTAAGGGTTTTAATTTGGCTCTGGAATAAAATTTGTAAATCCAGTACTCCTCGACCTCCCATCTTTCGTGGAAGAGTGACCCTTTCTTTGCAGGCGTTTGGATGATGTAAACGGTATGTAGTGAGAAGGGTCCTTGTTTTTCTCTGCAGGCTACCCATTTCTGTTGCTGACCATTTCAGATTCCCAAATGAATATACTAGGATAGGTATAGCTTGTGTGTTGATAGCTTTAATTTTGTTCTTTGCACATAGATTGGTTCGCAGCACTTGATATAGGATTGTGGTATACTTGCCAATGAGTTCATCTTTGATACTTTCATGATCCAAAGTTGTATTTTGAGCAAATCCCAGATATTTGTAGGTTTCTATTTCAGTCATTCCTTCAATCAGAGATCCTTTGCGAAGCTCATGTGGTTCAGAAGTTGCATTATCTCTTTCAATTGTGAAAAGCTTGCATTTCTTCACTCCCAGCGTCATTCCAGACATCTGATGAATATGAATCTATTTAGCATGACATTCATTTTAGTCTCATTGTGTGCATATACTTTGAGGTCATCCATATAAAGGAGAGGGGATATTCTGTATTTCCTGTTGTAGTATTTGATGTCAAATCCGAAACCGGTGGATTTTAGAATTTTAGAGAGAGGATTGATGGCCAAGCAAAACCATAATGGGCTTAGCGAGTCTCCTTGATAGATACCACGCTCAATTTTTATTGTGTCAGATGTGACGCATTCATTGTCTGTCTTAGTATAAAGTACTGTTTTCCAATTATCCATCGTGACCTCCAGGAAGTGAATTATATCAGGGTTAATCTTATACAGCCCAAGATAATGGGTTCGAACCCGGCCGAAGCCGTCGGATTTTTAAGAGCGTTAAAAATCCCTCAGTATGCCTTCCTTCGGAGGGGAAGTAAAGCCGGCGGTCCCATGTCATAGATTTATGGCATGTTAAAGAACCTTCCACTAATTACACGTGAAGATAAATCGGATAGGTTAAGAATGTAAACAACGCTCTTAGGTTTCTACGTTCGTTGCCAAGAACCGACTGTGGTGGCGTCTAGTAGCTAAGTTCTGAACTTGGCGTAGTAGTCGTTGACGGTGGCGCTTGGCGGCAAAACTAGGAACTATTTGAAAAATTCTAAGTTGCAGTCTCTACTTAAATTAAAAAACAGATACACACTCTAATACAGCCATCACAATTAACACCGGTTATCAGACAGATTCAAAACACACCCAAAGTAGACGGGGCTACATGACCACGTAGTCGCAGCCCCTAAACTGAGGAACCAGCCAACCAACCAATTTTATACAGATGGAGGATTTCTTTCAGCCATGAATGCGGGACTGAATCAAATGCTTTCTGGTAATCTATGTATGCCTTATATAGATTCCTTTGATTATGTATCGCCTGTTGTGTTATCAAAGAATCAATAACTATCTGTTCTTTGCATCCTTGCGACAGCTTCTTGCATCCATTCTGTTCCTCAGCCAAAATGTTATGTTTTGGTCGATATACTTGAATATTTCGTCCGCAATTATGGACGTAAATTGTTTGTTAAGTGTTTGGAGACAGGTGATAGGTCTGTAGTTTGATGGGACTTTAGTATTTCCACTTTCCTTTGAGATAAGATATATAATTCCAGCAGTAAGGAAATCAGGATATTCTTCAGGATGATGGATGAGGTAAGTAAATTGCTGGGCTATCTTCTGGTGCACGCACGTGAAATGTTTGTACCAATAATTGTGAATTTTATCTGTGCCCGGCGCTTTTCAATACTGACTTCTCCTTATAGCATCATACACATGCCGTTCTTCAATGGTATCAAAATCAATTTCTTCATATACATTATTACTATTTCTTACCGACAGTAGTGGCTACGCTGGCTAAAGCGCAGTGTTAAGTCATGGGGCCAAGCTCTCTGCTGACTCGGTAGACGCGTGGGTTCGAGCCCCACCGTCGGCCGTCCCTGAAATGGTTTTCCGTGGTTTCCCATTTTCAACACCAGGCAAATGCTGGGACGGTACCTTCTGACAGGCCACGGCCGTTTCCTTCCACATCCTTCTCCAATTTCATTCACCATAATCAATTCCATCTCTCATCCTGACGCGCAGGTCGCCCACGGGCGTCGAATAGAAACACCTGCACTAGGTCTCTGAGGATACTACACGGAAGAAAAGAAAAAAAAACTATTTCGTTTTAGGCGGCTACGGTGGCGTAGTCGGTAGCATGCTGAGCTTCTGTGCCCAAGATAGCGGGTTCAAACCCGGCCGAAGCCTTCGGATTTTTTAAGAGCGCTAAAATCCCTCAGTATGCCTTCCTTCGGAGGGGAAGTAAAGCCGGCGGTCCCATGTCATAGATTTATGGCATGTTAAAGAACCTTCCACTAATTGCACCTGTGTGAAGCTAAATTGGATAGGTTAAGAATGTAAACAACGCTCTTAGGTTTCTATGATCGTTGCCAAGAGCCGAATGCGGTGGTGTCTGGTAGCTAAGTTCTGAACTTGGCCTAGTAATCGTTGACGGTGGCGCTTGGTGGCAAAAGTAGGAACTATTTGAAAAATTGTAAGTCGCAGTACTTAAATTAAAAAAACAGATATCACACACTAATACAGTCATCACAATTAACACCGGTTATCAGACAGATTCTACACACACCCAAAGTACACGGGGCTACATGACCGCGTTGTCGCAGCCCAAAACTTAAGAACCAACCATCTATTTCGTTTTTCGTTGATCCAATTTGCATTTTCATTGTGCGGTGACTTCGCAGCCCACATACACTTCTCCAAAAATCTTCGTTTCTTGCATGCTAGGAGATTCTGCTTTTGTCATGGATTGTTCGTTTCGTTTGATCATTCTGTAGAACTGACCTTCATTGTTGGAGAAAAGTTTCTTTTGTGTTTTCCTCGCTCGTGATTCCTTGTACCTCCTAAGTCTTGCTGCTTTTGCGCATAATTTAAGCTTTTGGTTGTCAATGTATTCCTTGATTCTTTCTGTGTGATCATATTCCTTTACGTGGCTGTTGATTTTTCTGAATATATTCCTCAGCTTTCGATTGATTTTGGGTTTAGTTTTATTGTTTAAATATGCTGTTAGTTGGCCTATGGTTTTCCTCAGTTCCTTGATGTCATTCTCTAATCGACGCTGCCAGGGTGGAATGTATTCTGCATCTGCACTTTTTCCACGAGAGGTTCCAGACAAAGGTATTAGTTTCTGATTGTTCAGCCATATCACAGTTACTGCTGCGCAATAAACAAGAGAGTTTGTTTCTTCTGGATTATCGGTTGTTTCCACTTACTGTTTTAGGATGTTATTTGTCACACCGACAAGAGATTTACTCTTTTCTATTTCTAGGAGTTTGGGCAGTTTTGGTCGATAGTCTACTTTAAGGTCCATAAATTCCGTCATTGTCTCTTTAAATCATGTTCAATACAACTTGTTTCATCAGAACTCGAGGTATTAGCAGGGATAGTTGGTTCAATAATTCCCTCTTCTCCTTTGTCATTTCTGCAGGTAACTTCCTGAACATCTAGAATCAGTAATGTGGGCTGCTTTCATTGTTGGATTCTGAAGCTAGAATTTTTGCTGCTTCCTCTTAAAGACTTTGAATAATTATTGCAGTAAGTCTATTGTTCCTCACTATTACAGGTCTTTGGTCTGCAATTCTTTGTTCTGTAACAACTTGTACATATCTTTCCTATATGCAGTGAGGTCTCTCTCTAAGTTTGTAACAATAAAATAGGAGCGCATTATGAATTTGTTCATCTCATCAGTCCATTTTAAGCGCTGCCGCAGTTTGCCTGCCTTAGTGGTCAGTTGAATGTTTGAAACACTTTCGACTGGGGGAGACGACGGCTGTTGGGTTCTCCTATCTGCACTGTCGGCTGTAGAATGTTCGGGTGACCCGACATGTGCCCGCCTGTTTAGCATCATGTCACTGGTGGTTCGCCTGCTGTCACGTTCAGCACCAGCTCCAAACGTGCCCCGACGCACCTCGGGTAGCGTCCTTTTCCGAAGCTCATTATTCTTTGATATTTTCTCCATTATCAATGGGTTGCATTTTATACCTACTGCCAGGATTTCATTTAGGCCGCCCCCAACGTGGGGTACAGACGCCTTTGACAGCCGCCCCTAACATGGAGTACAGACGTTGTTGGCTAGTGCTTATGGCGGCACTGACTCGCCTTGTCACATTGCTGTCTTTGGATATATGTGGCATTTTATAGAGACTGTGGTGCCATCCACAGACCCACCACACCCTGTTAGCAATGCCGCTGTTGGTCCGGGACTGCTTATTCGTCAGGTTGCTCGGCTTATGTCGCAGCTAGAAGGCGATCCACTATCCGCCACCTGTGGACCCGTCCGGCCGTAGTCAGCTCTAAGGGCCGTTTTCACCAACGTCAATTATCTCTTAATTAATCATTAAAGGTTATTTAACTTTGCACGAGCATTTCACCAAACAAGGAATTACGTTAAATGGCCAAATCTGGCCACTCAAGTCTCTAAAGCATCTTTAAACTGGCGGGAAACAGCTGAACTGTGCCTTGCGCATTCCACAATGACGGTTTGTTTCCGAGTTTCAAACGTAGGCTACTTTCATCCATATGAATATAAAATATGTTTATGACAATGAAATTATAAAAGATGACACACATTACTACGTTTTAATATCAAGAAAAACGAATATGGAAATAAAAAAAATCCTCTCGGCACGCCGGAAGGCGGAGGTAGATTTCACCGGGCAAACTAGGGGATAGGCTATAATAGGCAAAATATGCAGGTTTTCGTAGCAGGATCAGACCTCATTTATTGCGAGTGAAAGTATTTTACAATGTAATTGGAGTTCAATTAACTTTTCTTTCGTCTTACTATGCATATTTTTAACATTTTATTGTGTTAGGGGGACGGTAGCCTTCTTGCCATTTTGGGGTCCATTTTTATACTTGTGGTCACACCGTCCTTATCCAAGGTTTGGAACTGATGTGTAACTATCTAACTGTCTGTCTTCACGTCATATTTTATCTCCCGCAGAGATGTAGGTTGATTCCTCAGTTTTAGGGCTGCGACAACGCGGTCATGTAACCCCGTGTACTTTGGGTGTGTGTAGAATCTGTCTGATAAACGGTGTCAATTGTGATGGCTGTATTAGTCTTTAATTCAAGGACTGCAGACGGTCATTTTCAAGTAGTAGTTCCTAATGTTGGTACCAAATATACCGTCAACGACACCTAGCTGTGAACTTGGCTACTAGATGCCACCGCAACCAGTAACTTGCAACGAACGTTGGACTTCTCCCCTGAAGGAAAGCATACTGAGGGATTTTCAGCGCTCTTTGAAAATCCGAAGACTTCAGCCGGCTTTGAACCCGCGACCTTGGGCATAGAAGTTCAGCATGCTGCCAGCTAGGCTACGTCACCGAAGCCACTTCCCACACAGTCAGATGGAAAACTGAATGTCATCTCGTTGTCATGGCAACCTCTGATAGCTCATCCCTCATCAATTTAGAAGCGTTGTCATGGTAACCTCTGATGGCTCTTGGCATTTTCTTCTAATTCCGAAATCATTTTTCTCATCCCTTGGCGTAATGGTGGGTTGTATCAAAAATTCTTTCAGACAAACGTTTTAGGTAATTATTAGGGGAATATCGTCCATTTTGTACGGTTTTGATATTGTGCCTATTAGGAGAGATATGATTAATGTTTCCCGAAAAACTCACTTTTTTCCACCCCATTGGCCAATGGTTAGTGCTATCAAAAAACGTTTTCAACATAAATGTTTGGCACTTATCCGATACATAATATGAACTTTGAAGGGATTCGATATTTCACATATTAAGAGAGTTATAGTGATATTTCACTTTTTCGAAAAAAAGCCCCCCATTTTTACACCCTTCGGCCGATTTTGCCCATTACCGAACTCGATCGAGATTATATAGGGATACATATTATATAAAAAATTCAAAGTGATTGGTGCAAAATTACGGCAGTTATCGTGTCCACAAGATATATATATATATATATAGAGATACATATATACATAAATTATATATAAACTTTTGAACTGACGGTGGTTTTGGGGTCTGGGAGATGTGAAACGCGAAGATATGTCGAAATTTTCCGGAAGTCGAAACATGGTACCCATTGCAATAGTTAGCTTTCTAATGAAATCTACCTAAAAATATAAAAAAATATCCGAATGAGGATTCAAACTGCTTCCAGCGCTGCGTAATAAATTGAAAGTCTTCACCTCTACCGGTTACGCTACGAAAACAACTGAGTAAACGCGTCCTATTACGCTATCTATTAACACAACTGCCAGTTCTCCTAAATACTTTGTTCATATCATTTTAGGCTTTTGCCACGAATAAGGTCTTCTGTATTTCCCTTCCTTTATAATTATATTCCAGAAAGTCTCAACGAAGCATCGCAAACAACAATCAGTGCTGCACGCTTCTTGTACTGTCCGCCATGCTGTCCAAGATGAAACCCAGTCTACGCATGCGCGAGAGCCGTAAATCTTATTTAAGTAATTGCGAACCCGAATATCCTCATGAAATGCATCAAAGATAATCACGCATTAACACTCGTATTTCAGTTAAATACAATTTAGCTAACTAAGCGTTAGTAAAGAGTTGGTGAAAACGGACCTAGGTCCTCCCCGAGGCGGATTATAATAATAATAATTATTACTATAGAAAGCTTTTCAGTCGGTCAACACACATTTTGACCAATTACTTTAGGCGGGAAAACAAGTATTTAAACACCCTAACCCAAAAGAAGTAAGAGGTTGGCTTTAGAAAGGCCATCCGGCGTAAAATCCTTTTATCACGCACTGAAATAACCCAATTGGTTGACGTGAAAGAAAGTGATAGAAACAATTTGTTAATTTCAATTTTACAATACAGAACATATTCGAACTTGCTAAATAGTTTTGAAAACAAACAAAAATGCCAAAACAAAAATCTTTAAGAAATTTCAAGTCACTATTTAAATTCTCCATAAAAAATCAGTGGCCTGTTCGCCATCTCTTGACGAATACAGTACTTTTGCATTTGTCAGTTGGCACAGGCTAGAGTAAAAGGTGGCTTTTCACCGATGTCTCAGTCTCACTCATGGCTGTGATTATATGGAAGCTACTGAGGTATGGGTGGTGCTTAGTAATGGCATTCGGGGCACAGTCAGTGCCTGTGATTGCTGTGAAAGGTTCAACTCATAGGGTTAGGACTACTGTTCTGACTCAGTGAGGAAAGCAATGGCAAACTACTTCACTCCTCTTCTTGCCTAGAACGCCTCAAAATAGCACTTGCCTTGGGTTTTTGTGGGTATCTACTCACATAACGTAACGGCGGTACTTTTTGAGGATCCAACCAGCCTTCGGGCTGACTACCTAACAGACAGTAAAATCAGAAACCGAACCGGCACCGTCTGGGTGGTAAGTTAAATTACCATAAGCGACTAAAGGTTAAAAATAAAAGAAAATGAAATTGCATCCGTTGAGAATTTATGTTACTGTCTCTCTATTATATGATTTTAATTAAAACCCTTATTGCTCCACTGTCTCTCTACTTCCACTGTTTCACGCGATAAGATTAATTTCAGTCGTTCTGTTGTGTGACTGGAATGGCAATAAAGATGGCGTCAAGTTTGTATTTTCTTCTGCTCAAAGGTCTTTGGTGGTCACACCTCTTGCCACCACCCACACTTTGTAAAATGTAAAGACTTCTTTATTTTTCTCCCATTTCCATATTAGAGTTAATTAAAGAATCCCTTTATAAAGAGTCTTAAAACGGATGTGGAACGAGGTGTTCATTTAAACCGTGACTTTAAAGAAAACTCCAATTTTCTCTCTTAATAAATCTTGCTCCTTCAGCAATAAAATACGTGGAGTCCGACTACATAAGCAAAGTGGCGTTACACATCAGAGAGAGCCAGTTGCACAAAGTTAGAGCGCGAATACTTTCTCATGGCCCAAACTCGCAGCTGGGCACACAATGAGTTTCGTCTCCGGGAGATTCCATGTGCTGCAGCTTAAGATCGATTGATTGAATGATTGTTTATTTTAGCACTAGCAGTAGTGCCTGGCTTCGCCCGGTGGATTTATTTGTATTATGGACGATAATGAATACTACTACAGAACTGGAGCGCTCAAGGATAAGGATCGGAAAGCACCAACGCTTATTGCAGCTCAGTAAACTGCACCAACACCATCGCCCTTATACAGAGGCACACTATTGTCATGATGATAACTGTTTTAAGGGGCCTGAGAAATCTTTTTGCACTAATTACTCCCCGTGACTGAAATTTACAGATGCAGCTCGCAATTCTGCACCAGAACACTGGTCGGGGCGACGTGATGCAGCCCGCATTGTCAGGCAACAATAGACTTAGGTATTATTGAAACTGTTCGGGAGCACTTGTTCTTCCGACTTACTGAACAAAAATCAATCTTTAAGATTACCTAAGAGGTGTAGCCTAATGCCACATAGCCTAAACTATTCTTCTTGAATCTGGCTATCATATACAAAAATATCCGACTGGTAGTTCCAGAGATTAGCGCTTTTAAACCCACAAACAAACTCTTCAGCTTTATTATATTAGTATAGATTAGATACGTAGGGCTGTAAAGATTTATAATGATGTACATAATGCATGCTCTTACTTAAAAATACAACATGATACACAATCATTACATTTAATTATTATTTACACTAAAACTGCACTAAAATGATCTACGTAAATCCATTATGCACTTCCCACAATCACGTAATCTTCTTAAATTGCCACTTAATTAGACCGCATTAAGTTGTGTAAATTAATACTTCCTTTAACATCTGTTGGAATCATTTAATATCTTGCCTAGCTGCCCTTTTATTGTTCACCTTCATACTGCAATTCAAATTTTCATCCCACCAGGAGCTCATGACCAGTGGGACGTTGGTTGGCGACCAAGGGACCCCAGCTGAGTCCGGCATTGCCACCACTTACTTGTGCCGGGTTGCTCTCTGTCATCTTTCCTGTCGACTTCCCTTGGTCAACTCTCGTTTTCTTCCGACCCCTACGGTATTAGGGTATACGAGGCCTCGGGAGTCTTTCAATTTCCTGCCATAATTGGCCCTTGTTTCATCTTTCCTGATTCCTGCATTCTTCTTGTTTTGTTTTTACGTAATATCCTGCATAAGGCCCTTAAGGAGACAGGGTGTATGTAGCCCCACCACTTATGCTGCACCCTGGATAGTACTACACCCTCAAGGGTTCACGGCTCGGGAGTTGTGACCCCGAGGATTCCTGAGCTGGGACCGGGTTTTTCTCTTTATCCGTTGTCCCTTTCCTATTTGCCTTTCAGGAGTCTACTTTCTTCCAAGTCTCTTAAACCTCATTCTTTGAGAGTTGAGGCCAATTGTTTTCAACGTATTTTATTTCCCTAATTCCCTTTTTGTCCTTACCATCTTCGTAAGTTTGTTGTAAATCAATAGTTAGTTTAAGTTGTAAGTTTCATGTATAATCTTTGATTTCCTCGTTAACCCAAACCATTAGCGGCCCATAACCTCGATGTTAGGTCCCTTAAAACAACAATCTGGTCAATATCAAATTTTCATTCATTTCCCAATCACTCGATAGCAATGGAAATGCACATTTTGCGGAGAGAAATTCCGTGCACAACTGAATGAAGTAGGTGTTTCTATGACGTAATGTCGAGACGTACGGTATCGAGATTTTAAACAACCAGAGCAATTTCCTCCATTTATGACTTCTCTTATTCCACAATAATTCTACTTCAGTCTTGACCCAATTGTAAGCCAGTAAGAGTTCCCTCTTTGATTTATATGTGCATCATTTAGGGTGAAAACAAATCCACAGATACATTTCTATCTTTCCTGAAGTACGGTTATGGAAACGAAGAGGGGGCGTGGTGGCTCAGCGGTCTAGCTGTATGCCCCTCACCAAGGCGGTCCGGGTTCGATTCCCGGTCAATGCATGTGAGATTTTCGAAGTGAAATGCCATGTCCTGTGGTTCGGATTCCACGTAAAAAGGAGGTCCGTGCCTCATGATCTCAAGATTATCGGTCACGTTAAACTACAAGCTTCATTTTTTTTAAAACGAAGATAGAATAATTCACAACTTATTGTTGGAGACTCTGGATTCAAATGAACACAGCCAAATATACATTACACATGATGAAGCCCAAGATGATACAGCCGAAGTTAGTGACCTTTATTCAGCCAGTGAGGAATCGACAGATGAAGATGACAGTTTACCACCCCTTGATGAGGTAGCTCTACAACTCCACAGGTACCGTACCTGATGGAAATCAATTATTAATTTATTATTAAATATAAATAATACTAATTTCATTATTTCAACAGTTTGCAGGTCATTTATTATGCGGAATAAAAATCAGCGTGTGACTAAATACGTAACTCTAAGCGCACGACTTTTTTTTGCGTATGGCTTTTAGTGCCGGGAGTGTCCGAGGACATGTTCGGCTCGCCAGTTTTGTAGCTGCTTCGAGACGGACACCCGATGGGTGAGCTACAAGTACCGTAGGGGAGGAAAGTTTGAATGTAAGGACGAGGAGTTGGAAGGTAGCGGCAGTGGCCTATAGTTAGGGACCAACCCCGGCATTTGCCTGGAAGGAAGATGGGAAACCACAGAAGACCATCTACAAGGTTGCCGGCGGGAGGATTCGAACCTTCTCGCCTCCCGGGTGTGAGCGACTGCCAGCAGTCATGCCGTAACGACCACGGCTAACTCACCAGGTAGCGCACGACTAATGCAGGGTTAATGCGCTGGTAAGATCTTTTGAACTATGAGAATTCTCACAGATGAGAGAGGGGAGGAACGTTCGCTGCGCTGGACTGGTAGTCACTTCAAAGCCTAAGTTTTTCGCAATTCTGCACCAGAACACTGGTAGGGGCGACGTGATGCAGCCCGAATTGCCAGTCAACAATAGACTTATTAAAATACTCTTACAGTTATACGGAAATGAATGGTTGTAGGACCTTAATACGTGGTTTTCAAGTTCATTTTGTCTGTTATTCTAAATGTAGGGAATGGAGAGCGTTTTCCAAATTGTTCTGAATATTTTCCTACGGTGCTATGCGACAGAAGACTACTCTATTGGTCTCTACATTTCTAACAGCCAATGGGATATAGGCCATAGGCAGTGTCTTTCATTTCACTTACTCCTCTTTCTAATATTTTTAAAATTCGTTTGTAAATTGCATGTGTCAGTGCTATAGTTAGTAATTGCCCTTTCCCTATTCATTGTTATTGTTATTATTATGAATATCATAACGGGAAAATTACCCGAATGTTACGTCCATTATACTGTACTACTTATCACCACCACCACCACCACCATAAAAGTTATATTTTTAAAATATCTGTTTCTGTTAGTTTAAGTATCATGTGCCAGTTCTGTAGTAGTATTCATTATCATCCATAAAATAAAAACACCGGAAGAAGCCGGTGACTACCGCTAGTATAATATATTCCTACTGAATTACTGAATATCCCTGCAAACTACGTATATCCTTACACACAATTCATCACATGGAAAGCAAAGTTGATAAGGATCTCAGTCAATTTGTGATTAAGGACCTAACTGCAGTGAATGGTGTGGTCTGTCCGAAAATTAAAGTGGACAGTGTCACCCTCAGGGTTGCAAAGGCTAAGTATACAAAATGTGGTTCAGATCGGTGAAACTGTGTGGATTTGTGCCAAAGGGCCTAAATGCAGAGAATGGAGTGGTCTGTCCGAAATTCCATGCAGACAGTGGTACTCGCAGGGTTGCAAAGGGTAAGTATACAAATTTTGGTTAAGATCAGTGAAACGCTGTAGATTTGTGCCAAAGGGCGTAAATGCAGGGGAGGTGTAGCCTAATATAAAGTTCCTTCGGGCATTATGGCACAGCCGTCAAGGTGCTCGCATCTCACCAAGGAAGGGTTTGATTCCCTGTTAATGCATATCTCATATACCACTACTGTGGTTGCCGAGTTAACTGTTGGGCTAGGACTTACTCAGTCTAGCATCTCTGCCATACATTCCACTCCTGGAAGCTGGTCAGTGATCTAGGCCATGCAACAACCACATGGCGAGCGTCCCAAGACTGTTGGCGTGCTTCCCCTTCTCAAGTTAGTTCACAGTATTACTAGATTTCTGGAATATGAGGTGGCACTACAGAACAGGAGAACATGTGTTTAAACAAGAAGTTCCGTGAAGAACTATACAGCCTACATTTCATGCCAATGATTATTGTACAGAATATGAACCTATCTAGAATAATGACGAAATTAAGTTGGTAATATCGAAATATCTAATTAGTTCAAAATATACCTGTATAATGTAGCCTAATAGAGCACTACAGTTGGCAGCCCTGTTGACTGAATATATTCTTAGTTCCATCTCTTAAGGTACAGAATACAAAATTTGGTTGAAGTCCAATGGACGTTACATGCAGTTAGACACTGGATCTATCAGCACGCGTAAAAGCATGTTGCCAACAATGTCATGCGAGTGCTGGACAGAAACAATCTGAAATATTATGATATCTTGTTGTCCCAATTTTGGATGAAATCCGTTTGTTAGTATAGAAGTTACATGTATTTTAAAATTGGACATATCAGCAGGCATAGAATCATGTTGGCAGCACTGCCTTGTATTAATTACTCCAAATTAATCTAGAATGTCAGGTGCTATACGTGTGCAAAGTATAGAGGTGTTGGCTTGCATACTTTCTGATATATTGATATTAGGGTAAAAAATATAGACAGCATTTATTAACAGTTGGCAGCCCTGATTGCTCTTAACAATACGTATAGTCATATCTGTTATGGTACACATATCACATTCGAAATTTGGTTGAAATCCAACTGATAGTATAGAAGTTACATGTATTTAAAAATTGGTACTATCAGTAGGCTTATAATCATGTTGGTAGAACTGACGTATATAAGTTACTCCAAATTAATCTAAAATGTCAGAATATACGTGTGCATAGTTTAAAGTTGTTGGCTTGCATACTTTCTGATATATTGGTATTTGGATTTAAAAAATAGAGAGAGCAATTATTAACAGTTGGCAGCCCTGATGGCTCTTAAGAATACGCGCAGTCATATCTGTTTATGTGCAGATATTACATACAAAATTTGGTTGAAATCCAATTGATAGTGTAGAAGTTATATGCATTTAAACATTGGACCTATCAGAAGGTTAAAATTATTTTGGCAACACTGTCATGGTTGGCCTCCTGGAAATTAAACTGAAATAGTCTTTTCTACATGTGTGCCAATTTTGGAATAGCTCCCATGCATATCTTGCAAGATATCCAACAGGGAGCTCAAATTTCGAGTGCGTTTTTTCAGCAGTTGGTAGCACTGACATCATTTTCAAATATGGACGTGAGATATTCCGGTGCACATCTTTACTCATACTAAATTTGGTTTTGATTGCTGCAGCCGTTTAGGAGTTGATTGGGGGGGGGGGGACACACACACAGCCAGACAGACAGACAGAAGGACAGACAGACAGACAGACAGACAGACAGACAGACAGACGGACGGACAGACACACATTTTCCCGGATCGATCTCATAAGTCTACTTTTTCCTCATTTTTGCAAAATGTGAAAAGTAGGCTAAAAATTGTAAGTAATGAAATTGGCCAAAATAACTGTAGTAATGGGGAAGCCTCCGTGGCTTAGGTGGCAGCACGCCGGCCTCTCACCGCTGGGTCCGTGGTTCAAATCCCGGTCACTCCATGTGAGATCTGTGCTGGACAAAACGGAGGCAGACAGGTTTTTCTCCGGGTACTCCGGTTTTCCCTGTCACAATTTCATTTCAGCAACACTCTCCACTATCATATCATTTCATCTATCATTCATTTAATCATTGCCCCAGAGGATTGCGACAGGCTTCGGCAGCCGGCACAATTCATTTCATCGCCGCTAGATGGGGGCTTCATTCATTCCATTCCTGACCCGGTCGGAGACTGGAAGCAGGCTGTGGATTTTCTTTTTCAACTGTAGTAATGGTATCTGGAGATGATATAGTAATAGATGTTCACTCGTCCGCTGCCGTAGACCCACCATCCCGCCCTAATAGGAGCATGACTTATATAGCTGAAATTGCTGCTCTGACGGCCATCTTTGTGAATGTTTGTGAAGGAGTCCATAATGCCAACCCCACGCATTCGGTACCAATGGTTTTGACTAGACCAATATTTTCGTCCAGACCAATGGAGGATTGATAGCGCGGCCCTACAAGCCACGTTAGCTAATAGATAACACCCCTGGTTTTTGTCACGCACAGTGGGGGAAGTCACGCATCAATAACCTTTATCCAGGCCAATGGTTTTGCCTTTTATTTCATTTTTCATGTTGGTATGAGGTAGTGTCTGGTGTAAAATGGCCGACCTTGTTCAAATGAATACGACCAATAATGCTTTATTTAGGTTAAAAGTAATTATTTCCGGTGCAGCAGTGGCAATTGAGAATGTGAAACGACTCCGAACAACTCCGAGAAAGGGTTGTCAATCATACATACTATATTTTCAGTTTTTTTTATTAGCGTATGGCTTTTAGTGCCGGGAGTGTCCGAGGACATGTTCGGCTCGCCAGTTTTGTAGCTGCTTCGAGACGAACACCCAATGGGTGAGCTACAAGTACCGTTGGGGAGGGAAGGAAGGAAGTTGGAATGTAAGGACGAGGAGTTGGACGGTAGCGGCTGTGGCCTATAGTTTGGGACCAACCCCGGCATTTGCCTGGAAGGAAGATGGGGAACCACAGAAGACCATCTTCAAGGTTGCCGGCGGGGGGATTCGAACCTCCTCGCCTCCCGGATGTGAGCGTCTGCCATCAGTCATACCGTAACCACCACGGCTAACTCACCCGGTTATATTTTCAGTAATATACCTTGTTGAAAGTTACCAAAAGGCTTGTTCTTCTGTTCTGTAGAATTAATGAATATGAATAATGTAAGAAAAAACACATAGGTTTTTATTATTAAAATATTATTAATACGCTAATATTATTATTCTTTACTGCTTACCATGGTGCGTGAGTGGTTATCGTGTCGGACTCCCAACCATAAGCTTGCATGTTCGCTCCTGGCAATGGTAAGTGATATTTGAAAGGCGACAAAAATCTCGGCACGCATGTCATACGTTGTTGGCATGTTCAAGAACCCATTTGAATTCAGTAGGCCGAGTTCATAATGGGGAAAAATAATCTCGGGATTTTCCCCCAACACAAAGTTCCTCCTTTCTCTACTAGAAAGCGCTATAGTGTCTTAGATATCAAAGCTCCTTGACGTTCACAGCGCTCCAAGGAACGACAAAATAGACATGCACGCTGGCCTCTGGGCGTCAAGTAACAAAGCTAGCACCCGGCATCCAATGCCATACGATATTAGTACTTTTTACTGACAAAATCTGGTCGTTAGGCAACACTGCTACCAGGGCCGGATTTAAGAGTATGCCGCTTATAGGCTAAAGTCCATTTGCAGCCTCCTCTGTAGTTCATATTTGCTTAATACATTTGTTTCGTACAACAAAAGGATAGAGGTGTTTTCATCATTTAGGTAGATTTCATTAGAAAGCTAACTATTGCAATGGGTACCATGTTTCGACTTCAGAAAAATTTCGACATATCTTCGCGTTTCACATCCCCCAGACCCCAAAACCACCATCAGTTCAAAAGTTTATATATAATTTATGTATATATATATGTACTAGCAGGTACCCGCGGCTTCGCTCGCGTCATAGTCGTGTCATATTGTTCTTCAATGAAATCCAGGTTTAACCCCGTTCACACCCCTTTAGAACTTGAATATCCAAATATCCCTCCTTAGTAGACTTTTCGACGCACAACAAACATAATCCCAAAATATCATTCTTCTAACTTTAATAGTTTTGGTTGGTCGATGAGAGTGAATATCCAAAATTCCTTCCTTAGTGGACGTTTTTCTTCCAGAATTTCACCCCTCCCCATGAGCCCCTTATAAAGGATTTATGAAAATACGGTCGAACACCTATTTATTAAATTATTTATTTATGTATGTATTTATTTATTTATTTATTTATTATTATTAAGCTGATTGTTTTCCTCTGAGTTTCAAACTCATCGCCTATGTCGTTTAGGAGATGCACGCTCCGTTAGGAATCCTTCAACCCCCACTTTTCACCCCTTTACTCTTAATATACACTACATCGAAAAATCATTAGACATGTGTCAGCTTATTTTTAATGATTGGTTTATATGCCAAGTATCACATCCCCAAATGAAACCACTCGTGAGATATTGTTATTCAATGAAATGCAGGTTTACCCCCTTAACACCCATTTAGAACCTGAATATCCAAAAATCTGTCCTTAGTGGACGTTTTCGACATACAATGAACATATCCCCAAAATTTCATGTTTCTAACTTCTATAATTTTGGCTGGGCGATGATGAGTGAGTGGGTCAATCAGGTCATTTTATTTCAATTATTTTTATCAGAATTTTACCCCTCCCCATGGGCCCCTTAAATTGAATTTATGAAGAAACGCTCGAAAACCTATTAACTTATTTTTTAAGCTGTATTTTTCCCCTGAGTTTGATGAGTGAGTGAGTTAGTCAGTCAGTTAGGACACTTTCTCT
This sequence comes from Meconema thalassinum, assembly GCA_946902985.2. Classification (NCBI taxonomy): domain Eukaryota; kingdom Metazoa; phylum Arthropoda; class Insecta; order Orthoptera; family Tettigoniidae; genus Meconema; species Meconema thalassinum. The sequence continues at coordinate 47,043,121 of OX336396.1, read as the reverse complement.
CCTTTTCCCCCCAGAATTTCACCCCACACCATCGGCCCCTTAAGTTGAATTTATGAAAAAACTTTCGAACACCGATTTACATAATGTTTAAGCTGATTTTTTCCGCTGAGTTTCAAACTTCTCACCTATGTCTCTTAAGAGATACACGCTCCGTTAGGAAACCTTCAACCCCCACTTTTCACCCCTTTCACCTTATAATTTACACCACATCGAAAAACCCTTAGACACATGTGTGCTTATTTTTTATGATTAGTTTATGTGCCGAGTATCACATCCACATATGAAACCACTAATGATATATTGTTAATTAATAAAATGCAGGCTCAACCCCCTTAAGACCCCTCTATAACCTGAATATCCGAAAATCCTCCCTTAGTGTACGGTTTTGACATGCAACGAACATATCCCCAAAATGTCATGTTTCTAACTTCATTAATTTTGGCTGGGCGATGATGAGTGAGTGAGTGAGTGAGTGAGTGAGTCAGGACATTTTCTTTCATTTCTTTTTCTCCAGAATTTCACCCCTCCCCATGAACCCCTTAAATTTGATTTATGAAAAAGAAACTGTCGAACACATATTTACTTATTTTTAAGCAGCTTTCACTCCCTGAGATTGAAGAGTGAGTGAGTCAGTCAATCAGTTAGGACACTTTCTTTCCTGTCCCCCCCCCCCCCCAGAATTTCACCCCTTCCCATGGGCCCCTCAAATTGGATTTATGAAAAAAATAACGGTCAACACCTATTTACTTATCTTTTAGGCTTATGTTTTTCCGCCGAGTTCAAACTCCTCGCCTATGTCGTTTAGGAGATACACGCTCCGTTAGGAATCCTTCAACCCCCACTTTTCACCCCTTTCACCTCATAATATACACCACATCGAAAAACCCTCAGACACGTGTCTTCTTATTTTTAATGATCAGTTTGTATGCCGAGTATCACATCCACAAATGAAACCAATCCGGAGTTATTGTTATTCAATGAAATGAAGGTTTTACCCCCTTAACACCCCTTTAGATCCTGAATATCCGAAAAACCTCCCTTAGTGGACGGTTTGGACATATAATGATCATATCCCCAAAATGTCTTGTTTCTAACTTCAATAATTTTGGCTGGGCGATGATGAGTGTGTCAGGACTTTGTATCTTTCAATTTTCTTTTTTCAGAATTTCACCCCTCCCCATGGGCCCCTTAAATTCGATTTATGAAAAAACGGTCAAACACCTATATACTTATTTTTTAAGCTGATTTTTTTCCGCTGAGTTTCAAACTCCTCGCCTATGTCGTTTAAGAGATACACGCTCCGTTAGGAGCCCTTCAACCCCCACTTTTCACCCCTTTCACCTCATAATATACACCACATCGAAAAACCCTCAGACACGTGTCTTCTTATTTTTAATGATACGTTTATATGCCGAGTATCACGTCCCTCAATGAAACCAAGCAGGAGATATTGCTATTGAATGAAATGCATGTGTACCCCCTTAAGGCACCTTTAGAACCTGAATATCCAAAAATCCTTCCTTAGTGCGCGTTTTCGACTTACCACGAACATATCCCCAAAATTTCATGTTTCTAACTTTAATAGTTTTGGCTGGGCGATGATGAGTCAGTCAGTCAGTCAGGACACTTGTTTTTATATAAGAGATTTGTATCTTTCAATTTTCTTTTTTCAGAATTTCACCCCTCCCCATGGGCCCCTTAAATTCGATTTATGAAAAAACGGTCAAACACCTTTTTACTTATTTTTTAAGCTGATTTTTTTCCGCTGAGTTTCAAACTCCTCGCCTATGTCGTTTAAGAGATACACGCTCCGTTAGGAACCCTTCAACCCCCACTTTTCACCCCTTTCACCTCATAATATACACCACATCGAAAAACCCTCAGACACATGTCTTCTTATTTTTAATGATACGTTTATATGCCGAGTATCACGTCCCTCAATGAAACCAAGCCGGAGATATTGCTATTCAATGAAATGCATGTGTACCCCCTTAAGACACATTTAGAACCTGAATATCCAAAAATCCTTCCTTAGTGCGCGTTTTCGACTTACCACGAACATATCCCCAAAATTTCATGTTTCTAACTTTAATAGTTTTGGCTGGGCGATGATGAGTCAGTCAGTCAGTCAGTCAGTCAGGACACTTGTTTTTATATAAGAGACTAGCAGGTACCCGCGGCTTCGCTCGCGTCATACTCGTGTCATATTGTTCTTCAATGAAATGCAGGTTTATCCCGTTAACACCCCTTTAGAACCTGAATATCCAATAATCCCTCCTTAGTAGACTTTTTCGACGCACAACAAACATATCCCCAAAATATAATTCTTCTAACTTTAATAGTTTTGGTTGACCGATGAGAGTGAATATCCAAAATTCCTTCCTTAGTGGACGTTTTTCTTCCAGAATTTCACCCCTCCCCATGAGCCCCTTAAATTGGATTTTTGAAAAAAAAAACGGTCGAACACCTATTTATTTAATTATTATTTATTTATTATTAAGCTGATTGTTTTCCTCTGAGTTTCAAACCCCTCGCCTATGTCGTTTAAGAGATGCACGCTCCGTTAGGAATCCTTCAACCCCCACTTTTCACCCCTTTCACTCATAATATACACCACATTGAAAAACCATTAGACATGTGTCAGCTTATTTTTAATGATTGGTTTATATGCCAAGTATCACATCCCCAAATGAAACCACTCGTGAGATATTGTTATTCAATGAAATGCACCTTTACCCCCTTAACACCCCTTTAGAACCTGAATATCCAAAATTCTTTCCTTAGTGGACGTTTTCGACATACAACGAACATATCCCCAAAATTTCATGTTTCTAACTTCAATAATCTTGGCTGGGCTATGATGAGTCAGTGAGTCAGTCAGGACATTTTCTTTCATTTATTTTTGAGAATTTCACCCCTCCCCATGAACCCCTTAAATGGGATTTATGAATAAAACGGTCGAGCACCTAATTACTTATTTTTTAAGCTGATGTTTTCCGCTGAATTTCAAACTTCTCGCTAATGTCGTTTAAGAGATACACGCTCCGTTAAGAATCCTTCAACCCCCAATTTTCACCCCATTCACCTCATAATATACACCACATCGATAAACCCTTAGACATATGTCTGCTTATTTTTAATGATTAGTTTTTATGCCGAATATCACATCCCAAAAGAAAGAACTCATGTTATTCAATGAAATGCACGTTTACCCCCTTAACACCTCTTCAGAAACCGAATAAACAAAAATCCTTCCTTAGTTGATGTTTTCGACCTACAGCGAACATATTCCCAAAATGTAATGTATCCAACTTCTATAGTTTTCGCTGGGCGATGATGAGTGGGTGAGTGAGTCAGGTCATTTTCTTTCAATTATTTTCACCAGAATTTTACCCCGCCCCATGGGCCCCTTAAATTGGATTATGAAGAAACACTCGAACACCTATTAACTTATTTTTTAAGCTGTCTTTTTCGACTGAGTTTGATGAGTGAGGGAGTTAGTCAGTCAGTTAGGAGACTTTCTCTCCGGTTTTTTTTTCAGAATTTCACCCCACCCTATTGGCCCCTTAATTTGAATGTATAAAAAACGGTCGAACACCGATTTACTTATTTTTTTAGCTGATTTTTTTTCCGCTGAGTTTCAAACTTCTCGCCTATATCGTTTAAGAGATACACGCTCCGTTCGGAATCCTTCAACCCCCACTTTTCACCCCTTTCACCTTATAATATACATCACAACGAAAAACCCTTAGACACATATCTGCTTATTTTTAATGATTTAGTTTATATGCCGAGTATCACATCCACAAATGAAACCACTCGTGAGATATTTTTATTCAATAAAATGCGGGGTTAACCCCCTTAAGACCCCTTTAGAATCTGAATATCCGAAAATCCTCCCTTACTATACGGGTTTGAAATACAAAGAATATATCCCCAAAATGTCATGTTTCTAACTTCAATAATTTTGCCAGGGCGATGGTGAGTGAGTCAGGACATTTTATTTCATTTTTGTTTTTTTTTCAGAATTTCACCCCTCCCCATGAACCCATTAAATTTGATTTATGAAAAAAAACTGTCGAACACTTATTTACTTATTTTTAAGCAGTTTTTTCTCCCTGAGTTTGAAGAGTGAGTGAGTCAGTCAATCAGTTAGGACACTTCCTTTCCTGTTCCCCCCCCCCTCCAGAATTTCACCCCTCCCTATGGGCCCCTTAAATTGGATTTATGAAAAAGGAACGGTGGAACACCTATTTACTTATCTTTCAAGCTGATTTTCCCCGCTGAGTGTCAAACTCCTTGCCTATGTCGTATAAGAGATACACGCTCCGTTAGGAATCCTTCAACCCCCACTTTTCACCCCTTTCACCTCATAATATACACCTCATCGACAAACCCTCAGACACGTGTCTTCTTATTATTAATGATGAGTTTATATGCCGTGTATCACATTCCCCAATGAGACCAGTCGGAAGTTATTGTTATACAATGAAATGCAGGTTTAATCCCCTTAAGACACCTTTAGAACCTGAATATCCAAAAATCCTCCCTTAGTGGACGGTTTTGACATACAATGATCATATCCCCAAAATACCATGTTTCTAACTTCAATAAATTTGGCTGGGCGATTGTGAGTGAGTCAGGACTTTTTCTTTCAATTTTCTTCTTTCAGAATTTCATCCCTCCTCATGAACCCCTTAAATTCGGTTTATAAAAATAACTGTCCAACACCTATTTACTAATTTTTAAGCAGTTTTTCGCCGTGAGTTTGATGACGGAGTCTGTCAGTCAATCAGTTATGACACTTTCTTTCCTGTTTCCTCCCCCCCAGAATTTCACCCCTCCCCATAGGCCCCTTAAATTAGATTCATGAAAAAACGCTCAAACACCTATTTACTAATTTTTTATGCTGATTTATTTCCGCTGAGTTTCAAACTCCTCGCTAATGTCGTTTAAGAGATACACGCCCTGTTAAGAATCCTTCAACCCCCAGTTTTCACCCCTTTCTCCTCATAATATATACCACATCGAAAAACCCTCAGACACGTGACTTCTTATTTTTAATGATAAGCTTATGTGCCGAGTATCACATCTCCAAATTAAACCAATCGGGAGATATTGTTATTCAATGAAATATAGATCAACCCCCTTAATACCCCTTTAAAATCTGAATATCCAAAACTCCTTCCTTAGTGCGCGTTTTCTACTTACCACGAACATATCCCCAAAATTTCATGTTTCTAACTTTAATAGTTTAGGCTGGGCGATGATGAGTCAGTCAGTCAGTCAGTCAGTCAGGACACTTGTTTTTATATAAGAGACTAGCAGGTACCCGCGGCTTCGCCCGCGTCATAGTCGTGTCATATTGTTCTTCAATGAAATGCAGGTTTAACCCCGTTCACACCCCTTTAGAACTTGAATATCCAAAAATCCCTCCTTAGTAGACGTTTTCGACGCACAACAAACATAATCCCAAAATATCATTCTTCTAACTTTAATAGTTTTGGTTGGTCGATGAGAGTGAATATCCAAAATTCCTTCCTTAGTGGACGTTTTTCTTCCAGAATTTCACCCCTCCCCATGAGCCCCTTAAATTGGATTTATGAAAATACGGTCGAACACCTATTTATTAAATTATTTATTTATGTATTTATTTATTTATTTATTATTATTAAGCTGATTGTTTTCCTCTGAGTTTCAAACTCCTCGCCTATGTCATTTAGGAGATGCATGCTCCGTTAGGAATCCTTCAACCCCCACTTTTCACCCCTTTACTCTTAATATACATTACATCGAAAAATCATTAGACATGTGTCAGCTTATTTTTAATGATTGGTTTATATGCCAAGTATCACATCCCCAAATGAAACCACTCGTGAGATATTGTTATTCAATTAAATGCAGGTTTACCCCCTTAACACCCATTTAGAAGCTGAATATCCAAAAAATCTTTCCTTAGTGGACGTTTTCGACATACAATGAACATATCCCCAAAATTTCATGTTTCTAACTTATATAATTTTGGCTGGGCGATGATGAGTGAGTGAGTCAATCAGGTCATTTTCTTTCAATTATTTTTACCAGAATTTTACCCCTCCCCATGGGCCCCTTAAATTGAATTTATGAAGAAACGCTCGAACAACTATTTACTAATTTTTTAAGCTGTCTTTTTCCCCTGAGTTTGATGAGTGAGTGAGTTAGTCAGTCAGTTAGGACACTTTCTCTCCTTTTTTCGCAGAATTTCACCCCACACCATCGGCCCCTTAAGTTGAATTTATGAAAAAACGTTCGAACACCGATTTACTTAATTTTTAAGCTGATTTTTTCCGCTGAGTTTCAAACTTCTCATCTATGTCTTTTAAGAGATACACGCTCCGTTAGGAAACCTTCAACCCCCACTTTTCACCCCTTTCACCTTATAATATACACCACATCGAAAAACCCTTAGACACATGTCTGCTTATTTTTAATGATTAGTTTATGTGCCGAGTATCACATCCACAAATGAAACCACTCGTGATATATTGTTATTCAATAAAATGCAGGTTCAACCCCCTTAAGACTCCTCTAGAACCTGAATATCCGAAAATCCTCCCTTAGTGTACGGTTTTGACATACAACGAACATATCCCCAAAATGTCATGTTTCTAACTTCATTAATTTTGGCTGGGCGATGATGAGTGAGTGAGTCAGGACATTTTCTTTCATTTCATTTTCTCCAGAATTTCACCCCTCCCCATGAACCCCTTAAATTTGATTTATGAAAAAGAAACTGTCGAACACTTATTTACTTATTTTTAAGCAGCTTTCACTCCCTGAGATTGAAGAGTGAGTGAGTCAGTCAATCAGTTAGGACACTTTCTTTCCTGTCCCCCCCCCCCCAGAATTTCCCCCCTTCCCATGCAGGTTCAAGCCCCTTAAGACGCCTCTAGAACCTGAATATCCGAAAATCCTCCCTTAGTGTACGGTTTTGACATACAACGAACATATCCCCAAAATGTCATGTTTCTAACTTCATTAATTTCGGCTGGGCGATGATGAGTGAGTGAGTGAGTGAGTGAGTCAGGACATTTTCTTTCATTTTTTTCTCCAGAATTTCACCCCTCCCCATGAACCCCTTAAATTTGATTTATGAAAAAGAAACTGTCGAACACTTATTTACTTATTTTTAAGCAGTTTTCACTTCCTGAGATTGAAGAGTGAGTGAGTCAGTCAATCAGTTAGGACACTTTCTTTCCTGTTCCCCCCCCCCCCCCCCCCAGAATTTCATCTCTCCCCATGGGCCCCTTAAATTGGATTTATGAAAAAAATAACGGTCAACACCTATTTACTTATCTCGTAGGCTGATGTTTTTCCGCTGAGTTCAAACTCCTCGCCTATGTCGTTTAGGAGATACACGCTCCGTTAGGAATTCTTCAACCCCCACTTTTCACCCCTTTCCCCTCATAATATACACCACATCGAAAAACCCTCAGACACGTGTCTTCTTATTTTTAATGATCAGTTTATATGCCGAGTATCACATCCACAAATGAAACCAATCCGGAGTTATTGTTATTCAATGAAATGCAGGTCTTACCCCCTTAACACCCCTTTAGAACCTGAATATCCGAAAAACCTCCCTTAGTGGACGGTTTGGACATATAATGATCATATCCCCAAAATGTCTTGTTTCTAACTTCAATAATTTAGGCTGGGCGATGATGAGTGTCAGGACTTTGTATCTTTCAATTTTCTTTTTTCAGAATTTCACCCCTCCCCATGGGCCCCTTAAATTCGATTTATGAAAAAACGGTCAAACACCTATTTACTTATTTTTTAAGCTGATTTTTTCCGCTGAGTTTCTAACTCCTCGCCTATGTCGTTTAAGAGATACACGCTCCGTTAGGAACCCTTCAACCCCACTTTTCACCCCTTTCACCTCATAATATACACCACATCGAAAAACCCTCAGACACGTGTCTTCTTATTTTTAGCCTACTTTCGATTTTTGCAAAAAATGAAAGTAGACTTATGAGATCAACACAGGGCGAAAAAAGTGTGTCTGTCTGTGTGTGTGTATGTGTGTGTGTGAGTCTGTGTGTGTATGTGTGTGTGTGAGTCTGTGTGTGTGTGTGTGAGTGTGTGTACTCTGAATGTCTGTCCCCCCCTATCAATTCGAACACGGTGAATGCGAATTGAACGAAATTTGGTACAAAGGTAGCACTAGCAAAGGACACCTCAGTGTCATGTTTTATATCGCCGCCATCTTTACTAAAACTGAATGGCGGCCACTCAAACGTTCAAAAAGTAAAATCAAATAACGACTAACCAAATCATCCAATCTCTACCAAATTTGGTAACAACATACCTTCGTATAGGATGCGTCTTGTGACCAAACTACAAGGTCGTCCGCCATACCATTTCAGGATGGCGGCCGTGCGAATTATGCAAACTTTATAATCCATATCATGGGACCCACCAGTTCCGATTATCGAGCCGAGAATCGTTTTAACTGTTCTAAAGGAAGAGGCACGTACGAAATTAAAAGTTTATTTTGTAATACTATAGTGCAGACGTGATTTTAAAAAGCTCAGCTGATTCATTAATAAGACAAGATGGCAGCGGATATCTTGTGCCTGACTTATATTTCACTAATTTGAGTATTGCATACAATATAGCGTACTGAAACAAAATAAATAAACTTTGTATGAAATGCTTTATATATAAATAATATACTTCAGTGATGAAATCGTTTAGTATAAATCATTATTTGCTAACAAGTTCTATGTAAGTCATTTTATATAGGACGATATTCGTTGACACAATTAGCTCAGTGGTAGAGCGTTAGTCTGTCATTCATATGCCTATGGTTCAAACCCCATCAGAGATACGTTTTTTGCTTGACATTTTACATATTTGTTGCTTTGTAATGACTCAGACGTTTTAAAATTAAGCGTTATATTGTGCATATTACGGTGCAAAACATATACTTAATTAAAACATAATTCGCCAGCAGATTTAATCGAGACATCTAGCTGACAAAAAGGTAACAGATTTTATTGAAAAGTTTCTTCTTCTGGCCGCTAGAATGCACTCGCTCTGTTAGGATTATATTGTTCGATATTTCACAACTAGATATCACGACTAGTTTTTATATTTATTGTTTCTTGAGTACTGAGACGTTATAAAATAAAGCTTTATATGGTGCTTTTTGCAATGGAAATTATATATTAAAAAAAACGACATTCTCCACTGGAGTGACATCTTCCAGCCTTCAGTTGTACTATGCAGAAACTATAGATTCGAGCAGCGCTCTATACCGGCCAGTTAGTGAACCCAGTCTTAACGACTGCTAGGAGTAATAATACAGTAACATTCGTTTATTCCTTGTGCACAGAGGCGTTGTTGATAATCTCAAAACTTGCAATATGGATGATTTGGAGATGGATTATTTTGTTATACCGTGTATTTAAGATTAGCCTATAAATTAACGGGTTGCGAAGTTACTTCACTTAGTTCTATATCATTCGTACACGACACAGAACAACAACGTGACGTCAGTTTCTGATCTGCTCTGATTGGCTATTACATTGCTGCAGTCGGGTAGTTGGCAGTCAAGGATAAAATTCTCGACTGCCAACTGCCAGCTACCAACTGCAACTTCATGTTGTGTATGGTGCCTATAGTATACACGGAGTCGATCGCGACTGCCGACCGAGGACTACCAACTACGGACTGCCGACTGCGCATTGTAGATGGGCCTTATTAGAGCAACGAAGTTTCAATTATTGTAAGTAGTCGGTGTTTGGAGTGTTTGCTGATGAAATTGCAAAATGCTGGGGTAAATTATAAACTATGGTTTGAACGCCACTGTTCAAATCCTGTGTGCCAATTTGCACTTCAAATAGGAAGAAATTAGGAGATGATAAGGACAGAGAGTTATAACTATACCCATACATTTCGGAGAAAGTAGGCTATATGTTCTTTCCCGAACATCTTGTTAATGATACGTTTATATGCCGAGTATCACGTCCCTCAATGAAACCAAGCCGGAGATATTGCTATTCAATGAAATGCATGTGTACCCCCTTAAGACACCTTTAGAACCTGAATATCCAAAAATCCTTTCTTAGTGCGCATTTTCGACTTACCACGAACATATCCCCAACATTTCATGTTTCTAACTTTAATAGTTTTGGCTGGGCGATGATGAGTCAGTCAGTCAGTCAGTCAGTCAGTCAGTCAGGACACTTGTTTTTATATAAGAGATATAAGCATCGGTCCTAGTGGAAAATAATTCTATGACTTGAAACCAAAAATGCATGGGACGAAAAAAAACATGAAAATATCATGTTGGTTTCGGACCCTAAAAGACGTGAAAAATATAATAAAAGTATTAAAAAAACTATTTTTCGAAATTTCATTCGAATCAATTTTTATGTCATTCCTGGGACTTAGAAAATTCCGGCCAAAAAGTACAAAATCATTAATAACTCCGTAAGTATTCGTCGTATGATGAAAGAGCAAGAGACAAAAAAGATGTAATGTGTTATTGTCTAAAACATAGGCCATCTATAATTTTACACTCAGACATATTACGTTCCCCCCCCCCCCCCCATATTTTCACCCCTCCCCATGGGCCCCTTATGACAAAACGGTCAAACACATATTTTGTTATTTTTTATGCTGATTTTTTTCCGCTGAGTTCCAAACTCCTCGCCTATGTCGTTTAAGAGATACACGCTCGGTTAGGAAACCTTCAAACCCCACTTTTCACCCCTTTCACCTCATAATATACACCACATCGAAAAACCCTCAGACACGTATCTTCTTATTTTTAATGATGAGTTTATATGCCGAGTATCAAATCCCCCAATGAAAGCAATCCGGAGATATTGTTATTCAATTAAATGCAGGTGTACCCCCTTAACACCCCTTTAGAAACTGAATATCCAAAAACCCTTCCTTAGTGGGCGTTTTCGACTTACAACGAACATATTCCCAAAATTTCATGTTTCTAACGTTAATAGTTTTGGCTGGGCGATGATGAGTCAGTCAGTCAGTCAGTCAGTCAGTCAGGACACTTGTTTTTATATAAGAGACTAGCAGGTACCCGCGGCTTCGCTCGCGTCATACTCGTGTCATATTGTTCTTCAATGAAATGCAGGTTTATCCCGTTAACACCCCTTTAGAACCTGAATATCCAATAATCCCTCCTTAGTAGACGTTTTCGACGCACAACAAACATATCCCCAAAATATAATTCTTCTAACTTTAATAGTTTTGGTTGACCGATGAGAGTGAATATCCAAAATTCCTTCCTTAGTGGACGTTTTTCTTCCAGAATTTCACCCCTCCCCATGAGCCCCTTAAATTGGATTTTTGAAAAAAAAAAACGGTCGAACACCTATTTATTTAATTATTATTTATTTATTATTAAGCTGATTGTTTTCCTCTGAGTTTCAAACCCCTCGCCTATGTCGTTTAAGAGATGCACGCTCCGTTAGGAATCCTTCAACCCCCACTTTTCACCCCTTTCACTCATAATATACACCACATTGAAAAACCATTAGACATGTGTCAGCTTATTTTTAATGATTGGTTTATATGCCAAGTATCACATCCCCAAATGAAACCACTCGTGAGATATTGTTATTCAATGAAATGCACCTTTACCCCCTTAACACCCCTTTAGAACCTGAATATCCAAAATTCTTTCCTTAGTGGACGTTTTCGACATACAACGAACATATCCCCAAAATTTCATGTTTCTAACTTCAATAATCTTGGCTGGGCTATGATGAGTCAGTGAGTCAGTCAGGACATTTTCTTTCATTTATTTATTTTTGAGAATTTCACCCCTCCCCATGAACCCCTTAAATGGGATTTATGAATAAAACGGTCGAGCACCTAATTACTTATTTTTTAAGCTGATTTTTTCCGCTGAATTTCAAACTTCTCGCTAATGTCGATTAAGAGATACACGCTCCGTTAAGAATCCTTCAACCCCCAATTTTCACCCCATTCACCTCATAATATACACCACATCGATAAACCCTTAGACATATGTCTGCTTATTTTTAATGATTAGTTTTTATGCCGAATATCACATCCCAAAAGAAAGAACTCATGTTATTCAATGAAATGCACGTTTACCCCCTTAACACCTCTTCAGAAACCGAATAAACAAAAATCCTTCCTTAGTTGATGTTTTCGACCTACAGCGAACATATTCCCAAAATGTAATGTATCCAACTTCTATAGTTTTCGCTGGGCGATGATGAGTGGGTGAGTGAGTCAGGTCATTTTCTTTCAATTATTTTCACCAGAATTTTACCCCTCCCCATGGGCCCCTTAAATTGGATTATGAAGAAACACTCGAACACCTATTAACTTATTTTTTAAGCTGTCTTTTTCGACTGAGTTTGATGAGTGAGGGAGTTAGTCAGTCAGTTAGGAGACTTTCTCTCCGTTTTTTTTTTTCAGAATTTCACCCCACCCTATTGGCCCCTTAATTTGAATGTATAAAAAACGGTCGAACACCGATTTACTTATTTTTTTAGCTGATTTTTTCCGCTGAGTTTCAAACTTCTCGCCTATATCGTTTAAGAGATACACGCTCCGTTCGGAATCCTTCAACCCCCACTTTTCACCCCTTTCACCTTATAATATACATCACAACGAAAAACCCTTAGACACATATCTGCTTATTTTTAATGATTAGTTTATATGCCGAGTATCACATCCACAAATGAAACCACTCGTTAGATATTTTTATTCAATAAAATGCGGGGTTAACCCCCTTAAGACCCCTTTAGAATCTGAATATCCGAAAATCCTCCCTTACTATACGGGTTTGAAATACAAAGAATATATCCCCAAAATGTCATGTTTCTAACTTCAATAATTTTGCCAGGGCGATGGTGAGTGAGTCAGGACATTTTATTTCATTTTTGTTTTTTTCAGAATTTCACCCCTCCCCATGAACCCATTAAATTTGATTTATGAAAAAAAAACTGTCGAACACTTATTTACTTATTTTTAAGCAGTTTTTTCTCCCTGAGTTTGAAGAGTGAGTGAGTCAGTCAATCAGTTAGGACACTTCCTTTCCTGTTCCCCCCCCCCCCCCTCCAGAATTTCACCCCTCCCTATGGGCCCCTTAAATTGGATTTATGAAAAAGGAACGGTGGAACACCTATTTACTTATCTTTCAAGCTGATTTTCCCCGCTGAGTGTCAAACTCCTTGCCTATGTCGTATAAGAGATACACGCTCCGTTAGGAATCCTTCAACCCCCACTTTTCACCCCTTTCACCTCATAATATACACCTCATCGACAAACCCTCAGACACGTGTCTTCTTATTATTAATGATGAGTTTATATGCCGTGTATCACATTCCCCAATGAGACCAGTCGGAAGTTATTGTTATACAATGAAATGCAGGTTTAATCCCCTTAAGACACCTTTAGAACCTGAATATCCAAAAATCCTCCCTTAGTGGACGGTTTTGACATACAATGATCATATCCCCAAAATACCATGTTTCTAACTTCAATAAATTTGGCTGGGCGATTGTGAGTGAGTCAGGACTTTTTCTTTCAATTTTCTTCTTTCAGAATTTCATCCCTCCTCATGAACCCCTTAAATTCGGTTTATAAAAATAACTGTCCAACACCTATTTACTAATTTTTAAGCAGTTTTTCGCCGTGAGTTTGATGACGGAGTCTGTCAGTCAATCAGTTATGACACTTTCTTTCCTGTTTCCTCCCCCCCAGAATTTCACCCCTCCCCATAGGCCCCTTAAATTAGATTCATGAAAAAACGCTCAAACACCTATTTACTAATTTTTTATGCTGATTTATTTCCGCTGAGTTTCAAACTCCTCGCTAATGTCGTTTAAGAGATACACGCCCTGTTAAGAATCCTTCAACCCCCAGTTTTCACCCCTTTCTCCTCATAATATATACCACATCGAAAAACCCTCAGACACGTGACTTCTTATTTTTAATGATAAGCTTATGTGCCGAGTATCACATCTCCAAATTAAACCAATCGGGAGATATTGTTATTCAATGAAATATAGATCAACCCCCTTAACACCCCTTTAAAATCTGAATATCCAAAAATCCTTCCTTAGTGCGCGTTTTCTACTTACCACGAACATATCCCCAAAATTTCATGTTTCTAACTTTAATAGTTTAGGCTGGGCTATGATGAGTCAGTCAGTCAGTCAGTCAGTCAGTCAGTCAGGACACTTGTTTTTATATAAGAGATATATATATATCTATATATATAAAGCTCAATGTCTGTCTGTCTGTCTGTCTGTCTGTCTGTTATGTATACAAATCCACACCGTTTCACCGATCTGAACCAAAATTTGTATACTTACCCTTCGGATCCCTGCGGGTAACCCTGTCCACTTGAAATTTCCGACAGACCACCCCATTCCCTGCATTTAGGCCCTTTGTCCCAAATCTACACCGTTTCACCGATCTGAACCAAAATTTGTATACTTACCCTATGTAACCCTGTGAATAACACTGTCTACTTAAAATTTCGGACAGACCACCCCATTTCCTGCATTTAGGCCCTTTGGCAAACTTCTACACCGTTTCACCGATCCGAACCAAAATTTGTATACTTACCCTTTGCAACCCTGCGGGTAACCCTGTCCACTTGAAATTTCGGACAGACCAACCCAATCTCTGCATTTAGGCCCTTTGGTCCAAATCTACACCGTTTTACCGATCAGAACCAAAATGTGTATACTTACCCTTTGCAACCCTGCGGGTAACACTGTCCACTTGAAATTTCGGACAGTCCAACCCAATCTCTGCATTTAGGCCCTTTGGTCCAAATCTACACCGTTTCACCGATCAGAACCAAAATTTGTATACTTACCCTTTGGTACCCTGCGAGTAACACTGTCTGCTTGATATTGCGGACAGACCACTCCATTCCCGGAAAGTGGACAGGGTCCGTCCCAAAGGCAAAGGAAAAAGGGGTAAAACCGGACCCGCTCAGGAAACCTTCAGGGTTGCCAGCTCCTGAACTCACCAGCCATGAGCCCTTGAGGATGTAGCACTATCCAGGGTGCACCAGGGCTACACACACCCTTGCCTCCTTGAGGGTCTTGAGCAGAAGATATGAGATATTAAGAAAAGAATGAGGCTATCAGGAATGATTAGACAAGGGCCAATTAAGGCGGGAAAGTGAAAGAGTCGCTAAGCCTCGGATAACCTGATACCATCGGGGTCGGAAGAGAACAAGAGTTTGACCAAGGGAGGCTGACAGGAAAGAGAACTGAAAGGTGCCCGGCACCAGTAAGTAGAAGCAATGCCGGACTCAGCTGGGGTCCCGTGGTCGCAAACCCACGTCCCACAAGTTTTGACCCTGGTAGGTGGAGGGGGGAAGAGGGGGCAGGGGTGAGAATAGCTTGCTCATTCATCGCGAGGTGACATGAGAAAAATGTCCTGACCCCGCCGTGTTACCTGTTATTGCTGACTATGCTGATGTTCATACAGGGTCTTTGCTCAAACCGCTGTAGTGTTACGAAAGAATGAGTGATTCACCGGTCAATGTGAATAGGACCGGGAACCCCCCCGAACGTCTGTCATCATATTTCGTCATCATTTGCGATATTCTCAGCTACGTGCAGCTTGGACCCGAGCAGTACTCGATAAGCTCTTTCACTACACGCATCGAGTATAGGCCTAAGCCAGAATATAACGTTCAGACTTTGGAAGACATCGACGGTAGTAATCTGAATTACCTATATCAGATTTAAAATTACACCATGTTCGTTTAGTAGTCATTTTTCATTACCTTATTATTATCATAAGGGCAAATGACCTAGATGTTACACCCTTTATACCACTAATCACCACACACAATAAGTCTTCATCGCCTGTGAATTTTGAAACATTTCTTTCTATCACGGTAGTTTGTAAGTTTGTCGTGTCAATTCAACAGTAGTTTTCATTACCATCCTCATCAAAAGGGCAAATGACCTAGATGTTACGTCCATTATACTACTAAGTAACACCACAGTCTTCATCGCCTGTGATTTTTAAAATGTGTATTTCCATTAGTTTGTAAGTTTGATATATCCGTTCAGTAGTAGTCGTCTTCATTATCATCCTCATCAAAGGGGCAAATGACCTAGATGTTACGTCCATTATACTACTAAGCAACACCTGAGTCTACCTAGCCTGTGATTTTAAAAATGCGTATTTCCTTTAGTTTGTAAGTTTGATATACCCGTTCAGTAGTAATCGTCTTCATTATCATCCTCATCAAAGGGCGAAATGACCTAGATGTTACGTCCATTATACTACTAAGCAACACCAGAGTCTACCTAGCATGTGATTTGAAAAATATGTATTTCCATTAGTTTGTAAGTTTGATATACCCGTTCAGTAGTAGTCGTCTTCATTATCATCCTAATCAAAGGGGCAAATGACCTAGATGTTACGTCCATTATACTACTAAGCAATACCAGAGTCTACCTAGCCTGTGATTTTAAAAATACGTATTTCCATTAGTTTGTAAGTTTGATATACCCGTTCAGTAGTAGTAGTAGTAGTCTTCATTGTGATCCTCATCAAAAGGGCAAATGACCTCTCATTCCTTTAAAGTATCAATTATTCCCATTCGTTGATAAGTTACATATGCCAGTAGTCGCTTCTATGTTCATCATCACTATGTAGAAGATGTTTTGCGTCAGAAGAAAAGACAACTGGATGCTCAGGAACGTTAACGATATATCGACTGCGAAATCTGGAAGCTTCTCTTTGAGGAATTGCTTCAGACATTTATCGTACAGTTTAAACCTTAACAAGACGAAACTTTTAACCAGATAGCGATCTAAGTGGGAGCTCTTTGGCAAAAAATAATCAAGTTTTTCCCGAAATGTGAGTCCTAAAAGTAACTTTTTCTATTATTTTCTAAGTTTCATATGTCAGTTATGTAGTAATTTTCAATATCATCCTGATCAGTAGGGCAAATTACCTAGATGTTACGCCCTCAACGTCATTTGGGGTAAATGACCTAGATTTTAAGTCCATTATATTTCTAATCACCACCACATAAAGTCTTCTACGACTGAGATGTCACGAATTCTGGGACCGCTAACGACATATCTCGACTCGGACTGAAGACAAATATCGCGAGAATGATCATTATTTTACAGAGCCTTCCCATAGTGACTTAAGTATAAACATTGTCACTGGGTTTGATAATGTAAGAAATGAATACATAATAAATATAATTTATGACGTTGAGTGTTAAGGAGACTGAAATATTATCATCTTTCCACCGGGCGAAGCCGGGTACTACTGCTAGTAGGCTATATATACATATATCACTTTCTTGTGGACACGATAACTACCGTAATTTTTCACCAATCACTTTTTTACATAATATGTATCCCTATAAAATGTCGGTCGAGTTCGTTAATGGGCACAATCGGTCGAAGGGGGTGAAAATGGGGGGCTTTTTTCGAAATAGTGAAATATCGCTATAACTCTCTTAATATTTGAAATATCGAATCCATTCAAATTTCATACTATGTGTCGGATAAGGCCCAAAAACTTATGTTTGACAAGTTTTTTGACAGCACCAACCATTGACCAAAGGGGTGAGAAAAAGTGGGTTTTTCGGGAAACATTAATCATATCTCTCTTAATAGGCACAATATCAAAACCGTACAAATTGGACAATATTCCCCTAATAATTACCTAAAACTTTTGTCTGAAAGAATTTTTGATATGACCCACCCTTACGCCAAGGGATGAGCAAAATGATTTCCGAATTAGAAGAAAATGCCAGGTGCCATCAGACGTTGCCATGACAACACTACTGAATTGATGAGGGATGAGCCATCAGACGTTGCCATGACAACACCATTGCACGATATCACATTCATTTCTCCACCTGACTGTGGGAAGCGGCTTCGGTGAGGTAACTGGTTGCATGCTGAACTATGCCCAAGGTCGTGGGTTCAAAGCCGGCCGAAGTCGTCGTATTTTCTAAGAACACTAAAAGTCCCTCAGTATGCCTTCCTTTGGAGGGGAAGTTCCAACGTTCGTTGCGAGTAGCTGGTTGCGGTGGCATCTAGTAGCCAAGTTCACAACTAGGTGCCGTTGACGGTAGTATTTTGTAGCAAAATTAGGAACTACTACTTGAAATTGACCGTCCGCAGTCCTTACCAGAATTACAGACTAATACAGCCATCACAATTAACACCGTATATCAGACAGATTCTACACACACCCAAAGTACACGGGGCTACATGACCGAGTTGTCGCAGCCCATGAACTGAGGAACACCGGGTGAGTTAGCCGAGGTCGTTGCGGCATGACTGTTGGCAGTCGCTCACATCCGGGAGGCGAGGAGGTTCGAATCCCCCCGCCGGCAACCTTGAAGATGGTCTTCTGTGGTTTCCCATCTTCCTTCCAGGCAAATGCCGGGGTTGGTCCCTAACTATAGGCCACAGCCGCTACCTTCCAACTCCTCGACCCTCCCATCCAACATTCCTCCCCAACGGTATTTGTAGCTCACCCATTGGGTGTCCGTCTCGAAGCAGCTACAAAACTGGCGAGCCGAACATGTCCTCGGACACTCCCGGCACTAAAAGCCATACGCTAAAAAAAAAAAAAACTGAGGAACCAACCAACATCTCTGCAAGAGATAAAATTTTGCGTGAAGAAGTAACAGACCGCTAGATAGTTACACATCAGTGTCGAAACCTTGCATAAGGACAGTGTGATCACAAGTATGAACATGGACCCTAAATGACGAGAAGGTTACCGTCCCCATAAGACAATAAAATGTTAAAAATATGCATAAAAAACGAAAAGCTAAGTTAATTAAGCGCCAATTGTAAAATACTTTCTCGCAATAAATGAGGTCTGATCGTTCTACGAAAACCTGCATATTCTGCCTATTTTCGCATATCCTCTAGTTTTCCCGGTGAAATCTACCTCCGCCTTCCGGCGTGCCGAGAGGATTTTTTTTAAACCTAAAGTTCATTTAGTTTAGATGAATGAAAATCCACAGCCTGCTTCCAGTCTCCGACCGGGTCAGGAATGGAATGAATGGAGCCCCTATCTAGCGGCGAGGATATGAACTGTGCCGGCTGCCGAGGCCTGACGCACTCCTCTGGGGCAATGATTAAATGAAAAACTACAAATTTAATGGCTTACATAATAAATGTTATAATGAAATTAGTTATCTACTTGTTTTTTTACTTACTTCTTTTAAGATTCGTTAAAAATGAAATAGGTTTCGAACTTAATTAATTAATTAATTAATTTGTTTTTGTAGATCAGTGATCACTATTTTACACATATTTTTATATTCTAATGCTAATGGCCATCTTTTACGTAATTGTAGAACTGCGTTCAATTTTAATCAGGTTATCCTACACGGTGAAATGAAATGACACAAAATATAGTTATTTACTGGTTTATTTGTTGAAAAATATACAAACTTCTCTAAAACAACTCACCCCACGTAATTTTCGTGTTCAAAATTACATAGCTTTCTTACGAGATTTCTTAATGGCAAACTAGTTAATAACGTCCTTATATGAAAGTGTTTTTGTTGTATTTGCCTCAATACAAAGTAATGAAAGTGAGTTTAACCGTATTTCAGAATTACTAGTTTGCAGAGAGTTCTTAACTCTTCTAAGGTAGGAAAATCTGTAGACGGTCTAAAACATAGTTTTAAGGAACACGTATTCTTAAATTCGTACTGAAAACATCATTAACGTCTGAAATACCTCATTTTAGCTTTTGAATAAATTTCCAAACTTCCGCTCCTGAAAATTTGCTGCTCTAGGCTGTAGCCTACTTAGCCTATTTAGAAATACGGCCCTGACTGCTACCTTATTTCCGGCCACAACTGATTCCTGTATTTCCCTGCCGTACCAGATTTGATAGTCTCCCTGTGCTATTCCTATTAAAATAGAAAACAATAATTGACCGTGCACAGTGGGTCAAAATCGAAATCTAGGAGGACAAAATTATTTATTTTCATAATTAAAAAATCAAAATTTATTACTTCTACAGCTTTCTCATATAATTGCCGCTCACTATTCTGGGATATAAACGCATCTTAGTGTAAATCTGTCACCACTGTTCGAGCAGTTTGAATTGGAGGGTGAATGTAAGTGGCTGTGGTTTGGTTGTCTTTGTGGTTAGTGTGCTGCTTTAAGATGGAACATGCAGCTGAAGGTATGATCTTTGTAACGTGTTTCAGTTATTAATGGCCGTAATTGTTACGTAAGTTCAGCTATTTTGGCATTATATAATATTAATCTATTATTTTAATTTATATATTCACTGAGATTTTTAGTATGTCGCGTCACTCTGCGTCACTTTCTACTTAATGTTAAAATGTAGATAAAGTCCTGTAGTTTACGCCTGTTATGAGATTTTTTGCATCTTTTTGCAACTTACTTAGTTATTTTACGTTTTAGAAGATGCCGCTCAACCAGTTCTCACAGGTTTACAACTGTTTGAAGCACTGGGTTCGACGATTATTTCAAAAGTGGAACTTTGTAACTTTGTTAAAAGTAAATTAGGGGTAGAAAATTGCTCTGAATAGATAACTGAATGCTCTATCCAACTCCTAGTCATAGACAATGTCTTGCGTGTGTAGACGTAGCTTAAAAAAGGACTTAACTGATGTTTATTATGAAGTAAACAAATTATATACGTTGCTTTCACTCAAAAATTCATGATTAAAACGTAAAAATAATTTTGTCCCCCTAGATTTCGATTTTGACCCACTGTGCCGTGGTCGGAAGGCAAGAATGCCAGGCTGGGGTAATGCCTTCCCCTGGGGATCTGTGCTATCACATGAGACCCACACCGGCTGTCTGTCGCGCACGGTTCATTACACGCGAAGACCGGCTTGACGACTGAACGACCGACTACATTGTGACGTAATTATACGCTGCAGGTGTCGGCTGTCAGTGCGCGCTCAGGCGTCCTTTCTGCGGCCACCTTACATGGCTGAATATTACAAGATATACCACAAACTGAATCACAGATGTTCGCGCGACACTGTCATGGTAAGCCGAACAACAATGCAGTAAAACCATTCATAGGCAAATTCCATACCGCAACAGATAATACTCACATAACTCTATTAGGCTGGCCCCGTGGTGTTGGGGTAGTGCGCCTGCCTCTCACCCGGAGGCCCCTGGTTCGATTCCCGGCTCGGTCAGGGATTTTAAAACTGAAGTGAGGGATGGAACAGGGTGCACTCAGCCTCGTGAGGACAATTGAGTAGCTGTCTGACAGTGAGGCAGCGCTCCGATCACGAAAACCAAGATTAACGGCCGAGGGGACCCGATGCGCTGATCACTTGTCACCCCAATATCTGCAGGCCAAATGGCTGGGCAGTGGTCGCTTGGTCGACCTAGGCCCTTCATGGGCTGTATAGTGCCAGGGATTGTTTTTAGCCTATTTTCAATTTTGAAAAAATAGGCTTATGAGATCACCTTTTGTCCTTGTGTGTGTGTGTGTGTGTGAGGTGTGTGTGTGTGTGTGTGTGTCCCCTATTAACTTTTAAACGGCTGGAGCGATTTCAATGAAACTCGGTAAGTTCATAGCACTATTCCGGGTGACCTCGACCGTGCCCTTCAAATTTTGTTACGTCTCACCAATCCAACATGGCGGCTGTGCGAAATATTTCACCAGCATTTAATATCTCCAAAACTATTACCGATATCACACTGGAATTTATTACGGTGTTAAAGGGAACTACTAGAAGTTCACCTATGTGACTTTTGAAAAACTGGTAACTACAAAACCAACAGGGTGGCCACGCGAATTTGCGACTTTTAAATAGACGTTTCTCGCGATTTCACCAACCAAACGCAATAAAACTTGGCACAGTATATGTTCATACACATTGTAATGCACCGACATCTAACTTCGTTCAATTGTTTGCATAACCACAAGATGGCCGATGTGCGAAATATTTCACCGGCATTCTATATCTCTGAACCTATTAGCGGTATCACCCTGAAATTTTGTACGGAGATAAAGGGAACTACTGGAAGATCATCTATATGACTTTCAAAATCCGGTTAACTACAAAACGAACATGGCGGCCAAGCGAATTTGAAAATTTTAAATAGACTTTTCTCGCGATTTTATGTTCCAAACGCAATGCAATCTGGTACAGAAAATGTTTGTACGCATTGTAATGCACTGGTATCTAATTTAGTTCAATTGTTTACATACCCTCAAGATGGCGGCTGTGCGAATTTTAAAATTAATTAATTATTTCTTGTGTCGTAATCATGCGATCGAAGTGAAAGTTTGAATAACGAACCTACGCAATAATTTTCCTATAATGGTACATGACTCTATGGCCTATAAATTTAACAATCCAACATGGCGACCATCCGAAATATTTAGACGGCTCTGAATATCTACGAATCTATTATAGCAATCAAACTGATTTTTTTATGTTCATAGGGGCTATGAACTTAAGTTCACCTGTAGGACTTTCAATATTCTGGTGATCACAAATCCAACATGGTGGCGACGCTAAGTATAAATATTCACATGGACGTTTCTCGCAATTTAACCATCCGAGTGCAGTGAAACTTGGTGCAGTAAATCCTTATACGAATGTTAATCCACTGGCATCTGATTTATTTCAATTGTTTCCATTACCACAAGATGGCAGCTGTGCGAAATTTTAAAATCTCCTTGTTACTTCGTGTGTCCTAATTATGCGAATGAAGTTTGAATGCTACACGTACACAATAATCTTCATGTAACAGTGCATAACTCTAGGACCAACATATATAAAATCCAAGATGGCGACCATCCGAAATATTTAGTCGGTTCTCAATATTTACGAATCTATTACAGCCGTCAAACTGAAATTTTGTATGTTCATAGAGGCAATTAACATAAGTAGGATATATGAAAATAGGCTGTATAGTTCTTCACGGAACTACTTGTTTTTAACTCTATTAGTATTACTATTAATATACGGTAGTATTATTATTAAATTGTCTATTTTATTATTCATTATTTGATTATTGTCTTTATTGTTAATACTAATTATTATTATAGATCTTTTTATTGTATGTCGACCCCTTATTATTCCCGTTTTCCAACAGGGTTGGGGATGAGATGCGATGGAAGTCTTTGTGGCGATGGTTTTTACGGCCGGATGCCCTTCCTGACGCCAACCTCATGAGAGGAGTTAATGAGAGATGAAATGAATGATGGTGAATGAAACTGGGCAAGGATGGGGAAGGAAGCGGCCGTGGCCTGTCAGAAGGTACCGTCCCAGCATTTGCCGGGTGTTGAAAATGGGAAACCACGGAAAACCATTTCAAAGACGGCCGACGGTGGGGCTCGAACCCACGCGTCTACCGAGTCAGCAGAGAGCTTGGCCCCATGACCAAATGCTGCGCTTTAGCCAGCATAGCCACTACTGTCGGTTAATTCTTTCTATTATTGTTATCTTAAAAGTGAAAGTCTGTATGTATGAGTGTATGAGGGTGGGTTAGTTCTGTATACAAATCTACACCGTTCCACCAATCTCAACCAAATTTTGCATACACATAGTTCAGGACTCTGAAGAAACCGCAATTATTAACAGTTAGCAGCCCTGGTGGCTCTTAAGAATACGCTCAGTCATATCTGTTTATGTGCACATATTACTGGCAGAACTGTGTCGCGTGCAGCGCGCATAACACTAGTGCCGGGCGGGCAGTTTGTGCACATGGGGCGCTCACAACCCATTGTGCTTTGAAAAGAATATTCATCCATTTTCTATCCAAACCACGACAAGAATATTAGAAATCTGAACGCCATAGAAATCTGAATACGTATTTTTAGTCTACTTTTCACATTTTGCAAAAATGAGGAAAAAGTAGACTTATGGGATCGATCCTGGAAAATGAGTGTCTGTCGGTCTGCCTGTCCTTCTGTCTGTCTGTCTGTCTGTCTGTCTGTGTCCCCCCCCCCCCCCATCAACTCCTAAACGGCTGCAGCAATCGAAACCAAATTTAGTATGAGTAAAGATGTATACCGGAATATCTCACGTTCATATTTGAAAATGATGTCAGTGCTACCAACTGACGAAAAAACGCACTAGAAGTTTGAGCTCCATGTTGGATATCTTGGAAGGTATGTATGGGAGCTATTCCAAAATTGGCACACATGTAGATAATACTATTTCAGTTTAATTTCCAAGAGGCCATACATGACAGTGTTGCCAAAATAACTTTAAGCCTTCTGATAGGTCCTATTTTTAAATACATATAACTTCTACACTATCAATTGGATTTCAACCAAATTGTGTATGTAATATGTGCACATAAACAGATATGACTGAGCGTATTCTTAAGAGCCACCAGGGCTGCTAACTTAATAATTGCTCTCTTTCTATTTTTTAAAATCCAAATACCAATATATCAGAAAGTATGCAAGCCGACAGCTTTTAAACTATTCACACGTATAGTACCTAACATTTTAGATTCATTTGGAGTAACTTATATACGTCAGTTCTACCAACATGATTATAAGCTTGCTGAAAGAACCAATTTTTAAATACATGAGTAACTTCTATACTATCAGTTGTATTTCAACCAAATTTCGTATGTGCTATGTGTAACATAACATATATGACTATAAGTATTGTTAAGAGCAAACAGGGTTGCCAACTGTTAATAAATGGTGTCTATATATTTTTACCCTAATATCAATATATCAGAAAGTATGCAAGCCAACAGCTCTATACTTTGCACACGTATAGCACCTGACATTATAGATTAATTTGGAGTAATTAATAAAAGTCAGTGCTGCCAACATGATTCTATGCTTGCAGATAGGTACAATTTTAAAATACATGTAACTTCTATACTAACAAATGGATTTCATCCAAAATTGGCACAACATGATATCATAATATTTCAGATTATTTCTAACCAGCACACGCATGACATTGTTGCCAACATGCTTTTACGCGTGCTGATAGATCCAATGTCTAACTGCATGTAACGTCCATTGGGCTTCAACCACATGTTTTATTCTGTAGCTTAAGAGATGGAACTAAGAAAATATTCAGTCACCAGGGCTGTCAACTGTAGTGCTCTATTAGGCTACATTATACCAGGAATATTTCGAACTAATTAGACATTTCGATATTACCAACTTAATTTCGTTATTATTCTAGATAGGTTCATATAATGTAGATTAATCATTGGCATGAAAAGTAGGCTCTTTGGTTTGCCACGGAACTTCTTGTTTTAAATGTTATTAACAGGGGTCGTTGTAGAGAATTAAAATTTAAAAAGAAATACATTGGCTAACCCTGCACAAGCTCTGCTACGTTATTGTATTCCATTGTACTTTTCGACGAGGTTTACAGTGAGTTAATATTGCTCTTGAGTAAAATGAGAGTCGAGGAGAACTATGTTCTAACCTCACTTAGAAGCAAAATGAATATACTCAGCGAAATATATTGGCATGTATCTTTCTACGACATATAAAGACCCCTCACGGGCAACACCTGGTACAATAGCTAGTTATTTATAATAATATATCTATTTTATTGTTAATTGAAAAATTACACGCAATTTCACGAAAGGCTGGTCTCCTGATATCTTATGAAACAAGAAGTTCCGTGAAGAACTATACAACCTACTTTTCATGCCGATGATTATTCTACAGTATATGAACCTATCTAGAATAATGACGAAATTAAGTTGGTAATATCGAAATATCTAATTAGTTCAAAATATACCTGGTATAATGTAGCCTAATAGAGCACTACAGTTGGCAGCCCTGGTGACTGAATATATTCTTAGTTCCGTCTCTTAAGGTACAGAATACAAAATGTGGTTGAAGTCCAATGGACGTTACATGCAGTTAGACACTGGATCTATCAGCACGCGTAAAAGCATGTTACCAACAATACCATGCGTGTGCTGGTCAGAAATAATCTGAAATATTATGATATATTGTTGTGCCAATTTTGGATGAAATCCATTTGTTAGTATAGAAGTTACATGTATTTTTAAAATTGGACATATCAGCAGGCATAGAATCATGTTGGCAGCACTGCCTTGTATTAATTACTCCAAATTAATCTAGAATGTCAGGTGCTATACGTGTGCAAAGTATAGAGCTGTTGGCTTGCATACTTTCTGATATATTGATATTAGGGTAAACAAATATATACAGCATTTATTAACAGTTGGCAGCCCTGATTGCTCTTAACAATACGTATAGTCACATCTGTTATGGTACACATAGCACATACGAAATTTGGTTGAATTCCAACTGATAGTATAGAAGTTAAATGTATTTAAACATTGGACCTATCAGAATGCTTAAAATTATTTTGGCAACACTGTCATGGTTGGCCTCCTGGAAATTAAACTGAAACAGTATTATCTACATGTGTGCCAATTTTGGAATAGCTCCCATGCATACCTTGCAAGATATCCAACATGGAGCTCAAATTTCTAGTGCGTTTTTTCAGCAGTTGGTAGCACTGACATCATTTTCAAATATGGACGTGAGATATTCCGGTGCACATCTTTACTCATACTAAATTTGGTTTTGATTGCTGCAGCCGTTTAGGAGTTGATAGGGGGACACACACACACACAGCCAGCCAGACAGACAGACAGACACACATTTTCCCGGATCGATCTCATAAGTCTACTTTTTCCTCATTTTTAGCCTATTTTCAATTTTGAAAAAATAGGCTTATGAGATCACCGTTTGTCCGTGTGTGTGTGCGTGTGTGTGTGTGTGTGTGTGTGTGTGTGTGTGTATGTGTGTGTGTGTGTGATTCGTGTGTGTGTCCCCCCCTAATAAAATCTAAACGGCAGGAGCGATTTCAATGAAACTCGGAAAGTTCATAGCACTATTCCCGGCGACCTCGACCGTGCCCTTCAAATTTTGTTACGACTCACCAATCCAACATGGCGGCTGTGCGAAATATTTCACCAGCATTCAATATCTCCTAAACTATTACCGATATTACCCTGACATTTTCTATGGTGATAGAGGGAACTACTATAAGTTCACTTATGTGACTTTTGAAAACCTGGTAACTACAAAACGAACATGGCGGCCAAGCGAATTTGCGACTTTTAAATAGACGTTTCTCGCGATTTGACCAACCAAACGCAATGAAACATGGTACAGTATATGTTTATATATATTGTAATGCACCGACATCTAACTTCATTCAATTGTTTACATAACCTCAAGATGGCGGCAGTGCGAATTTTAAAATTAAGTTTTTATTTCTTGTGATGTAGTCATGCGATCGAAGTGAAAGTTTGAATAATGAACCTACGCAATAATTTTCCTTTAATGGTACATGACTCTATGGCCTATACATTTAACAATCCAACATGGCGACCATCCGAAATATTTAGACGATACTGAATATCTACGAATCTATTTTAGCAATCAAACTGCATTTTTTAATGTTCATAGGGGCTATGAACTTAAGTTCACCTATAGGACTTTAAATAACCTGGTGATCACAAATCCAACATGGCGGTGACGCGAATTATAAATATTCACATGGACGTTTCTCGCAATTTAACCATCCGCGTGCAGTGAAACTTGGTACAGTAAATCTTTAACCGAATGTTAATCCACTGGCATCTAATTTATTTCAATTGTTTCCATAACCTCAAGATGGCAGCTGTAAAAAAAATTTAAATCTCCTTGTTTTTTCTTGTGTCCTAATTATGCGATTGAAGTTTGAATACTACACGTTCACAATAACCTGCATGTAACAGTACATAACTCTAGGACCTACATATATAAAATCCAACATGGCGACCATCCGAATTATTTAGTCGGTTCTCAATATCTACGAATCTATTACAGCAATCAAACTGAAATTGTGTATGTTAAATAGTGGCAATTAACATAAGTAGGATATATGAAAATAGGCTGTATAGTTCTTCACGGAACTACTTGTTACAAAATGTGAAAAGTAGGCTAAGAACTCAGTATATGCAACGATCCCCGTCCGACTCCACCCATGAAGAAGCGATACGGTTCTATATCAAGAGTTTCCCATTTTAAATACTTACAAGAAATCATCCACCCTTCAGGCCTAAACATAATAGCAAATCAAGAACGAGTGAGTGTTCAGACTTACCTGGAATCATTGCAACAAAACATCGATCTCAGTTAATGCAAAACTAAGACACTACAGAACAGTAGTTCTTCCTGAAGCACTTATATCGCAGAAAGAACACTAATACATGGTCACACAAAAATTAAAGAAATACAAAAACAAGAACATAAACAATTCTTCGAAATGTTTTTGGACCAGTGAATAAAGAGGGAGTCATCAGAAATGTATTAAACCATAGAACCTATCACTGACATTTTCTGAAAGAGACGAGCTGAATTGTTTGGTCACATAACAGAATGGACCAGTACAGAATTACAAAACAAATTATCCACATCACCCTCAACAGTAAAAACAAGTTCACATGGTTACAAGAAACTGAAGGAGACCTCAAGCAGCTAAACATCACGATGCACGATATTGAACAAGCAATGAAGGAAATTGGAGAAAAGTTTAAAGTGGGAGTGTAGATTCAAGGAGAAATAATTTCAACTCTGAGATTTGCCGATGACGTAGTCATTTTGGCCGACACGCCTGAGGATTTGAATGAGTTTTTGAATGGTATGGACTCCATCTTGAGAAAAGAATTCATGATGAAAATTAATAAATGTAAAACAAAAATACTGGAATGCAGCCGAAATAAATCAGAAACCTCTATGGACATCAAATTGGCAGGTGAAAAGCTGAAGGAAGTAGGAGACTTCTGTTACTTATGAAGCAAAATAACCAGTGATGGACGAAGCAAAGAGGATATATAAAGTAGGTTGACTCAGACAAGGAAAGCATTTGCATATTAAGGCTTTCACGGCCCGGATTATTATATATATAATTCATTCTTTTGGGCTAGAATGAATTATATATATAAGGAAAGCATTTCTACAAAAAAGGAATCAGTTGACATCGAATATAGATTTAGGTATTAGGAAGTCATTTTTGAAAGCCTTTGTCTGGAGCGTGGCGCGCTATGGAAGTGAAACTTGGATTATTGGTGAGCAGAAAAGAGGAGAATTGAAGCATTTGAAATGTGGTGTTACAGGAGAATAATGAAGATCAGATGAGTAGATAGGGTTACAAACGTAGAGGTATTAAGACGAGTGGGAGAGGAGAGATGTTTCTGGCGACTGCTAATGAAGAGAAGAGATAGGATAGTAGGACACATATTAAGACACCCAGGAATAGGATGCTTAGATATGGAAGGGAGGATCGAGGACAAGAACTGTAGGGGTGGACCAAGGTTAGAATATGTTAAACAGATTGCCCCGGATGTAGGGCGTGGAGCTATGTAGAGATGAAACGATTAGCTCAGGACAGGGAGGCATGGAGAACTGCATCAAACCAGTCAAAAGACTGAAAACTCAAACAACAACAACAACAAATTTAGAAAAACTGTAATGAAATATATTGTCCTGGAGGAATTCTATAGCGTGGCAGTAAATCTATCGAGACATGGTATTGACAAGAAAATTATTTATTTTAGTGAACATTGTTTGATTTAATTACGTTTTGCTGACGTATTAAAAATTATACAAATCGAGTCGTAAGACTCATTTGCACAATTGTATGAAGAGAATAGTAAAATATTCAATGTCACTAAAATTCCAGGTAGCGTGTTTTCTTTAATCATGTTAGTGGTGTTACGTCCCTATAAACTACAGCAAGTTTTAGAAAGTCACGTGGAAGGGGGGCCGTATTTTTTCCCAGTAAATATATTGGCACGGCTCCCTCGCATTTGCGCACCGTCAAATGCCAACTGACTGTGCCAGGGTTCGATCATGTAACCTTGAGCACAGCAGACGAGAACGTTCCTTAAATCCACTAGATTTGATGATTTGAAGGTAATATTGCTGACACTGTTCCTGATCTTTACTGTACGACCGACTCATTTCTCCTCAAACCTGCAAAAACTTTCCTCGAGTCAGACAGATAAGACACAGAAATTAAACCGTATTATGAGGTTCCCTCATTATCATCCAAGGCACGCGGTGATAATCATGTGCAAGTAAAAATAGGCTATCCAGAATATTAGAAGATAATTTCAAGCGACATCTGGGAGAATGTTCCTGAGGCACGTCTTAGATTTTTCTCAGCCAAGCACGTAACGGAGGAACTCCAACTTGCCCAGAACTTGTGTCTCACGTGGGCCCAAGAGTTAGCAAAGTGGAACTACCATCCGGCACATTCTTTATTCGCTGACGTGAATTAAATATATCTTCCTCTGCTCTTCTGTCGTAGACCTTATTATCGCAATCAGATATCACACAAACTCGAGAAAAGTGCCTGCGAATACGTTTCGTGAGGACACAGTTCTCTAAGAGATGAGGAAGAAAGAGAGCTATGTTAGTGGCGATTGCCATAGTGGGAGAGTTTATGGATAGTGATTATGACTAGAGACAGGACATTTATTAAATGTACGCTTTCTATAAAACCTTAAAGAATGAATTTAAAAAAAAAAATGATGAAACATTATCATTTCTTGTCTTTCACGGGTGTGAAATAAACCGGGCATTCCTGTGTTTAACCAATTATAAGGTTGGTTTCAGTATTAAACAACCGATCATTAGGACAATTTACGTTATGAAAGGTGTTGATGGTTGAATCTTTCAGACTTATTATAATGAATTTTCTTGAGAAAGTGTTAATACTCTGGAAATCCAAATTTTATTTATGTATCTCCTTGACCTAAGATGCCAGACGAAAATATAAAAGATAAAAACTATTAAAATTAAAGTGGAAAATAATAATATAGAATTTAAAATTGTATAAAATTTATGCATAAAATTAAAATGTAAATCTCTCTCTATATATAAGAATGAAAGTTTGTCTGTTTTTTCTGAATTTCTACGGAAATTTGCGTTATTTACGCGTTTCAGACTGTTTTATGACGGATGCGCGCGAAAGTAATTTTTTTGTCTGTCTGTCTGTCTGTATGTCTGTCTGTCTGTTTGTCTGTGGACAAGTATGTTCCCTTATAACTAGAGAACGGCTGGGTGGATCAACGCAAAATTTGGTACAGATATCCTTCAGAGGCACGACACTAATCATTGATGTAACTCTTCTCCGTACCTCTCATATGAGGGGCATACCCCCTTAAAATGTATGCTGAAATAGGTGTAGAAGGGCCAGACAAAACTCATTTTCAGCCCCTCAATATCAGAAACAAGACTCGGAGGCCCGAATGGCCCCGAAAACCACATTTTAAGGCCCTAAAACCAATAGTTATTGAGTTATTCCCAGAAAACTAATTTGATTTAATAAAATAATGAAAGTATGCAACCCGGTAACTATGGCAACAGAATCTCACAGGTCATTGTTAGACGCAATACAATTCCAATTATTACATTACTGTGAAAGTTTGTAAACGGCTATACGGTTATCACGGAACCAAATTACGGTGTAAAATGCATCAATACATACAGTATACTGCGCTTAAGGGGGTCAAGAGGTACTCTAGAATTTTTTCACGTGATTTACACGTGTGGGTGTGGTACGGAAGGTCTATTTAATCCCTATCTCTATATAATTATACAATTATTATTATTATTATTATATAATGGCACACAACGAAGAGACAAAGCTCAATTTCAGCCCCTCTGTGTCGGAAACAAAACACGGGGGCCCAAAAGTGTCCCCGAAAACTAAATTTTAAGGCTCTATAACCCACAGTTTCTGAGATAATCCCTGAAAACTAATTTCATTTAATAAACTAATCAAGGAATATAAGCCTGTAACCATGACAACAGTATCTCAAGAGATGACATCCAACTTTCCATCTCTTTCTGTAAGAAGCAATACCACTCCATTTATTACATTTCTGTGAACGTTTGCAAATGGCTATAAGGTTATCACGGAACCAACTAAGACTGTAAAATTCGTCAATGCGCTTAAGGGGGTCAAGGGGCACTCCAGAATTCTTTCACCCGACATACACGTGCGATATGTTGTACAGAAGGTCTATTATATCTCCAAACAGCAATATTATTTTCAAAAATTCCTGAATTGAAATAGTATTTTTGCGGCTTTTTAGGAATTTGATGTATCCAATTTTATTTTCACGTCAGGTAGTACACGTTAGGTGAATTTAGTTTGAGAGCACATTTTAACTAATCATTCTTTTTGTCAACAAACGGGTACATCGTAAGGATGATTTTGTTTGAGTTAGTTAGTTATTGTTGTTTTAAAGGGTGGAACTACGAGGTCATCTGCCCCTTGAATTTGTTTGATACTGTGTGGTTGATATATCCATATTTGGACATCTGGGTGATACGTTGTAGTCAATAGAGTTAGTTTGCCTCATGGCCACTAGCTGCCTTTGCTCCTGCATAAATACACCTATCTATAAACATATGATTGTTTGTTTATTAAAGTTTCAATTTTGTTTCTTTTACGCGTTTCGGTTTGTTTTTTGACGGATGCAAGCAAAACGTGGATTTGTGTGTCTGTATTTCTGTGTATCTTTATGTACACCTATAACTCGTGTTCGGATGCTTGGAGCATCGTAAAATTAGGTAGGTATCCATGAGGGTCAATACACTAATCATTTATATAACTCTTCACTATACTTCTCATAGAAGGGTGGGTATAGGAAAAAAAAGTTTCAAAATACATGCTAAAATAGGCGAAATATAAAAATTATTCTAGAAGGACGACCAAAGCATATATTGCTCTTCTCAATGTGAGACACAAAATTCCGGGGACTATAAAGGGTCTCCGAAAACCACATTTTAAGGCCCCTAAATTAACAGTGTGTGTGATATTCCCAGAAAACTAACTTCGTTCTGATAAAACTTTTGAAGGAATGACAAACCGTTAACCATTGCAACAGTAGCTGAATTGATAACGTCTGGTTATTCATACCAAAGACCGTTCGAAGAACGGGTACTTCTGCTAGTTAAATATAAAATTAAAATTATAGCCTGAAAAAAATTATATAAACATATGTTAAAAAATTAAAATTAAGTTAATAATTAAAAATAATAACAATTACAATTGAAATTAATACAATTTTAAAATTAATAAAAACAAATAAAAAATAGTTATCAATGGTTAAAAAATTGAAAATAAATATTGAAGAAATTCCGAAAAAGTACGAGCATATTGAGAAACAATACAAAGTTAAACATGGCATACAAATAAATAATCTGGATTGTATCAGAAGTATTTTACTTCGGATTGACTTATAAATTCTCATGCTGAAGTGAGGTATTGATAATTAAAAAAATAAAATAATTTAAACTTAAAGTGTACAGACCATGTACTTCAGAATATAGCCACAAATATCTTATACAAAGGTGCACGTTTAACGCAAATTGAAATTTCAATTAAAATCTTTAAACGAAAAATACTTTTCAACAATTAAATCTCAGCAATTCTTCTAGGTCTTACGCTTAAAATGCTCTAAGAAAATGACAGCTTATTTTATCAAATGTTAGTCATGTTATGTGGAACTGCGAACAAAACGTTAAAACAACTTTCATGATTCCAATATATGGTCAGTTTTATAATTATATATTATGTACAGAGTGAAGCAATTAAAAGTGGCCTGGGGAACAGAGTTGGGATGTTGATTCCATCCAGGTAATCAGGAGCGACGTCCGATTCACTATTAAATTTAATCTTGTTTCTTTCATGTTTTATCTAAAAGAAATTTGTGACCTTTCAGTTATTTAAATTCTAATGTTTTTGTAAGGATACCCATTTTTTCTTTGGTATTTTTAACATAGTATTTTAAGATTCCTTTAATTATTTAATCGACGTTTTAATTTAATTATTAAACTTCTTAGTGATGGACAAGGCGGATTTTATAATTTGAGATTAATATCAGTCAACACGGATAATATTTAACCCACGCGGACTGGCGCGTGGGTATTTTTGACCCGAGACTTATGTAATGCTGTATATTTTCGTTTTGGTCAGCCCTTATTTCCTGTCG
This sequence comes from Meconema thalassinum, assembly GCA_946902985.2. Lineage (NCBI taxonomy): Eukaryota > Metazoa > Arthropoda > Insecta > Orthoptera > Tettigoniidae > Meconema > Meconema thalassinum. The sequence goes on along the minus strand of OX336396.1, from coordinate 47,009,054 downwards.
CTCAATATACCTTCATTCCTAGCCTTGAACTTCACCCTGCAAAATGAACGTGACCATAGCTTTTTGAACACTCAAGTTATTTCTACTATGTATATTATAAGGTGCGTTCAAAAAGTAACGAGCCGGAGGCATAATTACAGAAACCAGTACCTGTATGTTAGAAGTATTGGCCCTGGCTGTTGAGGCACTTGTCCCACTGTGACACGAGGCGGTGAATGGCTGTCTCATAAAATTCCCTGGGCTGCGATGTGAACCAGTTCCGCACGTAGCCTACACCTGGACGTCGACGTCCGAGGTGAATCGTTGGCCCCGCAGAGCCCTTTTCAGGGGACCAAACATGGCGTAATCTTAGGGAGAGAGGTCTGGACTGTATGGAGGGTGGCCGAGAACCTCCCATTTCAATTTCTGCAGGAGTGCTGCGACTGTGTTGGCCGTATGAGGTCGTGCATTGTCGTGGAGCAGAATGACCCCACGGGTGAGATTGCCTGGTCGTTTTGTTTTGATGGCTTGGCGAAGGGTGGTCAAGGTTTGCGAGTAACTCTGGGCATTCACTGTTGTCCCGTGCGGCATGAAGTGTATCAGAAGGGGGCCATCTTGGTCAAAGAAGAACGTCAGCATTACCTTCCTGCACTCGTGTGGATGGCCTTGCCTTTTTTGGGTGGTGGTGACCCTGGATGCTTCCACTGGAGGCTTTGCCGTTTGGATTCTGGTTCGAAGTGATGGCACCATGACTCTTCTCCAGCCTCCACTCGTGCCAGGAACCCATTCCATTTCCTCGCATAGCGCTGCAGATGACCAAGCCATTCGACATGGTTCCTGGTGTGGTTGAAGACTGTGGGGCACCCATTGGGCACACACTTTGCGCAAGTGCAGTCGTTCCTTCATGATGGTGTGCACACTTCCGACGCTCAATCCGACCACGGCGGCTATGGCGTTCACTGTCACTCGGCGGTCCTGGGTAATGAGTGCATCAACCAGCTGGACGTTGTCATCGGTAATGCATGGGGGCATCATCGGCTAACGACACCCGTCCTTCCCTGAAACGCTTGTGCCACGCCTTGAACCTTGCAAGGGACATGCAGTGTTCGCAATACACTTGTGACATCCGGCGATGAATGTCCGTTACCTCTACTCCTTCCGCTGTCAGAAACCGAACAACACCTCTTTGCTCTTCGTTTGACGCCTCCATGTCACTGTTTGCAAAGCGACTGCCAGCGTTGGACGATTGATGCATGCTGCTGCTCGCTTTGTATCGTCACGTGACGTGCACGCGTGCCCTCTAGCGACGGGCTGTGACTTTCCACGCTCTGGTCGGAACCACACCTTGTTACAAACGCCACGATTAGCTGATGTCGTCACCGGTTTGCGCATTACAGCCTCCGGCTCGTTACTTTTTGAACGCACCTTATATTTACGGTCGGGTCAGATTTACCCATGGCGCCAGTCCTCGCGGGACAATTTTCGGCTTACGTTAGTTGGGACAATCTGTAAAATATAAGGGGCAGAATCCAAATATTTTGGTGCGGTGCAATCACATATCTCACGTTCTTGTTGATCCATGTTTAGGATCTAGGGACACCTTGGTCATCAGCTCCTTTGTTTAAAAACACTGAAAAGACTGCTTTGCCGCCATTATCAAGGCCAATTATTATGTTACGAAATTTATTGTGATTTCTCAGCATGTTAAATTTGAAAAATATAAATAACCCTCATTTTATATTGGGAATAGTTCATGGGAAGACACCTGATGTAAAATTACTTCATTAAAATCCGTACAACTACGACAAAAAGGGAGTGACACACTATGGGTCAAAATGACCCGACACCAGTCCTCGTATTATATTTTTTCACGCCAGTTCTCAAGAGTTAATACCATATTCATAATGGTTAATGTCTATGCATTTTATTTAGGAATTGAAACGAAATTCGTAAAATGTGTACATGAATGCTATAATAAAGGAATGGACGTGTGAAAGACATGGTTCAATATCTATAAGCAGGCATCTAAAAAATGTAGACGCTATACTATTTGCTGATGATGCATTGGTAGCAGCTTCTGAAGATGATCTGCAGTGGTTAGTATTCTACCTCTACAAAGTGGCATCAAAATTCAGCATGTGCATTTCTACTGAAAAGACTGAAGTAATGGTCTTTAAGGGTAAGGACCCTATCTTCAATAAAATTTGTCTGGATGGTAAAATTTTAGAAAGAGTTATCGAATTCAAGTATTTAGGATATCATTTATCTTTTCAATAAGATCGAGACATAACTGCAAAAATAACAAATTATACCAGAACAACAGGAATCATCAATCACGTCATGAAGCCATCTCTTGTCCAAATGCATACACGCTTGCGTTTGTATAACACATTAGCCAGACCAACCCTATGCTATGGCAGCGAGGCATGAACAATAAGATCTCAGGACATCTCCAGACTCACAGCACGCGAAATCACCTTTATGCGCCGAACAGCAGGCTATACTAAATGGGATCATAAGAGAAACGGGGATGTGCTGAACGAACTACAGTAAAAGTGAAACCAATAACAACATACATTTGTGATTACCAAGAGAATTGGAATCATCATGTCCAAAGGATGGAACCTGGAAGATTACCAAAGGAGATCCTTCGCTACCAGCCATGGGGAATAGATCGATAGGACGTCCGATGAAGAGATGGAGGGAAAGTGCAAGACCGTAACGGGACATTTGGCCCAATACTTGGAAGGAAGATGATGATGATGATGATGATGATGATGATGATGATGATGATGATGATGATGATGATGATGATGTATAGTCTTTCTGAATTTTGTAAACTGTGTACAATAATAATAACGCGTAACTGGGTTATTAGTAACGGAGTACACCCCCACTATGCCACTGACTCCGGGAATATTAAGGGCCCTTCGCGTCTATGGCTTTAGAGTCACTGTTTTACAATCCCTCCTTGAGATAAGAGCGGGATGGATAATTGGTCAAATTTAAAGATATTAATGATCCTGCAAGGCAGTTAGTGGTAGTGGATTGATTACAACAAGTCTGATCGGCACGATACGGTCTTATAATTACATCTCTCCAGTAGCACTAACAAGTTCCACGGGACACGAACATTCATTTAATAGCAATTTAACAAAAACTAAAGTAAGCTTTCTTCGAGGGGAGGAAGTCGTTCAGCTTAAACTGTGCTGTATGGGCTAAACTGATAACACTCGGTGGACAGAAATATCCGTGCTCTTTTCAACCATAAGTACTATCATGGCCACTCGCTGTACCATTTTGTTGAAGTGCATATAAGAATTGTATAGGTATATATCATTGTACATAATTATTATATACATAATTATCTAAGAAACAACATTACGCTTTAACTGAACGGAATCTGATATAGCGGCTTCGGTGCCGTAGTTGGTAGTATTTTGAGCTTCTATGCCCAAGATCGCGGATTCAAACCCGGCTGAAGTCGTCGGATTTTTTTAAGAGTGTTACAAATCCCTCAGTATGCCTTCCTTCGGAGGGGAACTAAAGCCGGCGGTCTCGTGTCATAGATTCATGGCATGTAAAAGAACCTTCCACTAATTACACTTGTGGAAGCAAAATTTTGTAGGTTAGTTTGATAACGCTCTATTAGTTCCAACGTTCGCCACCGGATGCTGACTGCAATGACATTTAGTAGCCGCGTCCACAGCTAGGTGTCGTGGATGGTAGCATTTGGTGGCAAAAGTAGGAACTACTTGAAAAAATTAATCATCACAATTAACACTGGTTATCAGACAAATTCTACATACACCCTAAGTACTGCGTTGTCTCAGCCCTTACACTAAGGAACCAACCAACCAGAATCAGATATAATAATAATAATATCGTATGGCCTCGGATGCCGGGTGCAAGCTTGCATGTCGAATTTAATGCTCCTTGGAGGTTAGATATCTAAGCTCCTTGACACTATAGCGCTTTCTAGTAGAGAATGGAGGAACTTTTTGTGTGGCGGAAAATCCCGAGATTAATTTTGCCATTATGAACACGGCCTACTGAATTCAAATGGGTCCTTTAACATGCCAACCACGAAGGACATGCGTATCGTGATTTTTGTCGCCTTCCAAAAAAATCACTTACCACGGCCAGGAGCGAACCTGCAAGCTTGGGGTTGGTAGACCGACACGATAACCACACTTCTACCGTGGCCAAAATCTGATGATGCGATATTGGCTTCTATGGCCATTAATTATGTAATTAATAACATTAATTATGGAAATTTCATAACACAGGTCATCACCATTTTTGTGACTCGATTCTTTCTCTGTATAACTGATTCCTTTTGTCCCAAACCGTCAATGGCATAATGGTCCTGATTTACTTTTTGGATCAGGGTATTGATTTAAAAGATGATGTTTATGCTTTTCCCCCAAAATTTGCTGCTCTACCAATTAAGGTCTTCTCCAGTCTAGGAGGACCAATGGAGTCATGTCATTGAAAATGTATTTTATCCATAGGTTGGATTTTAAGACCGTGTGATTTCCTTTTCACAAAAGAAGCTTTTTTTTTCTTTCTAAAACAGGGTAATGAAATTTAATTTTTGCTCTTCCATGTTGACAAATTGGAGTTCTGTCACTCACATGAAACATCCATTGTTTATTGTGCAGCTAGATCAGTAGTCGTCGACGGTGGCGTTTGGCGGCTAAAGTAGGAACTACTTGATTATTGGTCGTCTGCAGTGCTTACTTGAATTAAAACAGATACACACATTAATACAGTCATCACAATTGACACCGGTTATCAGACAGATTCTACACACACCCAAAGTACACGGGGCTACATGACCGCGTTGTCGCAGCCATTAAACTTAAGAACCAACCAATCATCTGCTCGTTCATTCCCAACTGTCCCTGTGTATTCATGAACTCAGGAGAGACAGGCATGGAAACCATGCTGAGTTATTGACTTTATGTCAGCAACTATTGGGTTCAAGTCGTACTTGTCGTTTATTGAGTTGCCCTCCAGGGACGTGGGTTGGCGACCACGGGAAACCAGCTGAGTCCGGCATTGATTCCACTTACTTGTGCCGGGCTCCTCTCCGTCTTCTTTCCTGTCGACCTCTCTTGGTCAACCCTTGTTCTCTTCCGCCCCCGCCTTAATTGGCTCTTGTCTCATCTTGCCTGATACCCTCCTTCTGCGAGGGGTCAGCCTTCTTTTTCTTTTCATGTTATCTGCTACCTTCTGCTCAAGGCCCTCAAAGAGGCAGGGTGTATGTAGCTGCACCACTTCAGTTGAACCCTGGGTATTCCTACACCCTCAGGGGCTCGTGAGTTTGGGAGATGGTGACCCCGAGGGATTCCTGAGCTGGGTCCGTTTTTCCCACTCTTTCCCCTGATTTTGGGGCAGGCCCTCTCCTCTTTCCCTTTCCTATCTGTCTTTCATGGCTCTCCTTCCTTCCAAGTCCCCCAAACTCCATTTGTAGAGGGTTGAGGGCATTTCTTTTCTTCCTATCCTCTATTTGCCTTATTCTTTATTTGTTTACCATTTGTTCTTCTAGCATGTTTGTAGATAGAATTAGTTATAGTTCTCATTCTCATCTCATCTTTTACTATCACCCAAACTATTAGGGGCCGATAACCTAGATGTTAGGCCCCTTTAGACTACAATTATCATCTTCATCATTATTTATTGAGTTGAGTGCTGCCTGTGAATGGAAGTTACTCGTAAATGTTTGTCCTTTAAAATAGGAATCTCTGTTTCGCGGGCTTATAGGCCGTGTTCTAAGGACATTTTGTAGTCCGGACGTTTCGCTGAAGACTGCGTTCAGCTTGTTCACAGGTTACACTAAGCGAGGTAAAACAAGTAAACAGAAGATATATAAATAGTCAACAACCCACACATAGAGGCTACCATAGCAGTAGTGGGATGATGACAGAGCTACGGCACTTTTAGCGAGATAGTAAAAAGCCGATGACCTATTAGTTTTTTTGGTTTATTTAAATACATATTAAAAACACTCATCTATAAATATTCATTTAAAAAGCCCGCTCTCTTACAAAAGCCGTCAAGTTCGTAGGCATACAAAAATACTATTTCATCCCCCGGGTAAGGGTAGTTTGTATTTTGGGGTGAATATACCCCGTCCTTAGAAAAGGGGAGTTCACCACGAGTCCTACGACTCCCCCTATGTTTAAATCGCACTATTGGTTAGCGAGATACTAAAAATCCGATGACCTATTAGTTTTATGGTTCTTAATAAATATTTAAAAATAACTCATTTATAAATAATCATTTAAAAAGCCCGCTCGCTTACAAAACCTCTCAAGTGCGCAGGCGTTCAAAAAAAATCATCGCCATAATGTCAAAAAAAACACACGTTTACCCCAGATGGCGTTTCCAAATTCCACCCATTTTAAAAAATAACCTCACCATCACATAGAGCGGAAAAAATACCATCTAAACGACCCCTCACTCGACCCTACTCCTCCCCCACTACCTAACCCTTTCCCAACATAGGCATACATATTCAAGCACGAGCGCGACTTGAGAAAACCAACACTACCCCACTACTCGCGAATGACCTTTTAGTTTTGGTCTTTTAATTAAATAAAGAGGCTATAGGAAAGTAGGGGGCGTCACTACGAGTGCTAGGACACCCTGTATGTTCTAATCCCATGTTTGGTTAGCGAGATATCAGGTTCGGGGCCGATACGAGGAGGGTTCAAAAAGAAGTGCCGTAGCTCTGTCATCATCCCACTACTCATAGCAACGGCGTACCACTAAAAAGTAATGCATCAAGGACAGGGCTGCTCTTCTGTTGCATCTTCTCGTCTACGACGGTCAATGAGGGCAGGCTTGAGGGGATTAAGGACTGGAAGCCTAGCTCTGTTCACACGTTCTTCTTCCTCCTTAAGATTGAAGCTGTTAGTATGCTTCAGTATTTCAATGGCCTCCCTTTGTAGCCGGGCATGAACTGAGCTTGACTTCCAGTCCTTAATCCCCTCAAGCCTGCCCTCATTGACCGTCGTAGACGAGAAGATGCAACAGAAGAGCAGCCCTGTCCTTGATGCATTAATTTTTATGTGGTACGCCGTTGCTATGGTAGCTTCTAAGTGTGGGTTGTTGACTATGTATAATCTTCTGCTTACTTGTTTTACCTCGCTTAATGTAACCTGTGAACATGCTGAACGCAGTCTTCAGCGAAACGTCAAGACGACAAAATGTCCTTAGAACACGGCCTATAAGCCCGCGAAACAGAGATTCCTATTTCAACGCCGGTCGTGAAAGTCTGAATTTTTACTTTGTCCTTTAAATAAGCAAAGGTGAGGTTCGACTACGGTATAATTTTGTGTATACTGAAGCTTCACCTTTAAATTAGCTAATGTTTTTTAAAACATAACAAAGCATAGTACGCCATTTAGGCATTGTGTCCACCGAATGCACAGTGTCATGCGAGGAGAGAAGGTGGAGGGGGTTAAAGTGATAACGTCGCGCTACGAGCACTTGATGGTCAATTTCCGGCAACCCCCTTGTTTAACGCCCGGGTGTAATCCCATAACAAGTGATGGAACAATTACTTTAACTTTATTGGCCTGATCGCAATTATACAAAGATCTAAAATTGGCCCGTTGTGTGCGAGCTTAATGACTTTCAAACCAATGCCCGTGCTTGAAGAGAGATAGATGTGAATTACACTGCTTCACAAGACTCTCTCGTTAAATATAACCTTTGTTCGGTCATATATTTTTAGCCTACTTTCCATTTTTGGAAGAAAAAAAAAGTAGACATAATTATGTGATCCATACGGGTGAATTGTCTGTCTGTCTGTGTGTTTGTGTGTGTGTGTATGTTTAACACTTTAATCAAAATACCACTAAACTAATCATCGGATCTTTACAAAATTTGTGGAAAATGTACTTTTATGTTGGAAGCATTCAGAGCCCGAACTACATCATCTAAATAATTTCAAGATGGCGGCCATGTGAATCATGCAAGTATTTTAATCTATAACTTATGATCATATGAATCAATGTTCACAGTAGTTGGCATTCAGTTTTATATAAGTACCCTCTATAGTCAACGTGATGACAACATGAGACTGTATGTTTCGCGCAGACGCCATCTTGTAATTATAAAATGTGCAAACAAAAACTCTATGTATTTAAGATATACAATATCTCAAATTAGCAATAACATAGAGACATATAATTATGGGCTATGTATGCCAAAGGAAAAACAACACCCCAGCTATAAATTCAAGATAGTGGCTGAGTACACTATAAATTCTTCAACGTCAATAACTCAGGATTCATTTGAATCGGTCGGAGCTGAACAGTATTCAGTCTGTTTTCACTACTTTTTAGGAGACAGATAAAACATCATTGACAGAACAAAACTTAACAAACACACTACATTAGTCATCTATGTTGTGAAGCAACAATTCAGGTTATATTTGTGTTAACGGAATATCAATTTTAAGTTAACAAACATATTTTTCTAATCAATTTTGGAAACGTGACTTAATGCCTTTCAGCTCCGTGGTCAGTTCTGTGCGGCATGAAACCACCCAGAATGAATATTTCACATTATACTTTATTTTAAAATGGAATTGTAACATAACAAGTAGTTCCGTGAAGAACTATACAGCCTATTTTCATATATCCTACTCATACTAATTGCCACTATCAACATACAAAATTTCAGTTTAATTGCTGTAACAGATTCGTAGATATTGAGAACCGTCTAAATATTTCAGATGGTCGCAAGGTTGGATTTTTATTTTTGTACTATTACATCAAGATTATTGTGTACGTGTGGTATTCAAACTTCAATCGCATGATTAGAAAACAAGAAGTAAAATCGAGATTTTCAAATTACGCACAGCAGCCATGTTGTGATTATGCAAACAGTTGAAATAAATTAGATGCCAGTGGATCAACATTTGTATAAGCATTCAACGTGCAACGTTTCACGGCACTCGGATAGTTGATTCGCGAGAAACGTCCATTTAAATATTTATACTTCGCGTCGCCGCCATGTTGGATTTGTGCTCACCAGGTTACTGAAGTCCTATAGGTGAACATATGTTCACAGTCTCTATGAACATAAAAAAAAATAGTTTGGTTGCTGTAAACGATTCATTGATATTGAGAACCGTCTAAATATTTCGGAAGCTCGCCATTTAAGATTGTTATATGTATAGGCCATAGAGTTATATACCATTCAAGGACAATTATTGCCTAGGTTCATTATTCAAACTTTTACTTCGATCCCATGATTACGACACAAGAAATAAAAACTTAATTTTAAAATTTCGCACAGCCGCCATCTTGAGGTTATGTAAACAATTGAATTAAATTAGATGGCAGTGCATTACAATCTGCAAAATCATTTACTGTACCACATTTCACTGCGCTCAGAGTGTTAAATCACGAGAAAAGTCTATTCAAATATTTCAAATTCGCTTGGTCGCCATGTTCGTTTTGTACTTTGCAGGTTTATGAACGTTACATAAATAAACTTGTATCAGTACCTTTTATCACCGTACAAAATTTCAAGGTGATATCTGTAATAGTTTCGGAGATATAGAATGTCAGTGAAATATTTCGCACAGCCGCCATTTTGAGGTTATGTAAACAATTGAACTAAATTAGACTCCAGTGCATTACAATGTGTATAAACATTTGCTGCACCAAGTTTCATTACATTTGGATTGTTAAATCGCGAGAAAAGTCTATTTAAAAGTCTCAATTTCGCTTGACCGCCATGTTGGTTTTGTAGTCATCAGGTTTTTGAACGTCCCATAGGTGAACTTCTAGTAGTGCCCTTTATCACCGTACACAATTTCAGAGCGATATCGGTAATAGTTTCGGAGATATTGAATGCTAGTGAAATATTTCGCACAGCCGCCATGTTGGATTGGTGAGACGTAACAAAATTTGAAGGGCACGGTCGAGGTCGCCGGGAATAGTGCTATGAACTTACCGAGTTTCATTGAAATCGCTCCAGCCGTTTAGATTTTATTAGGGACACACACACACACACATCTCACACACGCACACACACACGGACAAAAGGTGATCTCATAAGCCTATTTTTTTCAAAATTGAAAATAGGCTAAAAACCACCTAAACCCTGTACAAATGTAATTTACAATAACAGTGTAACACGCGGAAATCTTGCAGTGCGGCCAACATTAAGTTCGGAATACGGCGCTGAAGGCGTTGACTTAATGCTTTTCTCCTCTGATCGCACTGCATGTGGCAGTGGTTTCTGGCTCAAACCCACAAAACAAATTGCTTTGTGATGGATTTTGCCTTGCCAGTGAGCTTCCGTGCTTTTCTCCTGATGAAAATGTTGTGTGTGTAGCTTAAACAGAAAGCTGACAATTCTTTCCTATGCCGTTCCAAGGCCTTGGGTCAATACTTTCTAAGGCCCTTGGGTCAATACTTCAGAATACTAATTGTTTAAAAAATGACCATTCTTGACTTAATGCTTTTCAGCTCCGACCGATTGCGCAATTAACAGGAATCTTTGTAAGACGGAAGAAACAGATAAGATACCTCGCTCGCATTAGTCATAAGACTATCTCACTGCATATAGCACGTAGCTGCCATCTCGAGTATATACGACATTGATATCGCCAATTCATTACAGGTACAAAGACAAAACTCAGCAAATATGTTATCTCACATAAAAGGATTTTCCCGCAGAAGGCACAAGATAAACGATTCCATACATTCAAGATGGTGGATGGGCATATTTTTCTAAAGTTTCAATCAATTCCTCTGGATGGATAGACTTTGTAAACGGGAAGTCTTATGTAGGATACATCATTTATCGTTCATCACAAGAACTTGCAAGTATATTCCTTGTTAAGGACAAAGAGTTATATAACTATACTCATACATTTAAGGGAAAGTAGGCGATACGTTCTTTAGTGAACATCTTTATTTCCTTGTATCCTTGAATACAAGACTGTCATTAGTGATAATAACTGATATAATTATAGCATTTGTAATTGTCAAGTTGAGCAAGAAAATCAGGGTGAATAGTGAAATCAGACTACTTAATAAATAGAACTGATGGTTCGTTCCTCAGTTTAGGGGCTGCGACAACGCGGTCATGTAGCCCCGTGTACTTTGTGTGTGTGTAGAATCTGTCTGATAAACGTTGTTAATTGTAATGGCTTTATTAGTGTGTGTTATCTGTAATTCAGGTGAGACTGCAGACATTCAATTTTCAAGTAGTTCCTTCATTGGCTCCCAAATGCTACCGTCAACAACAACTAGTTCTGAACTTGGTTACTAGATGCCACCACAGTCGGCTCCTGGCGACGAACATTGGAACTTAAGAGCGTTCTTCAAATCTAACCTATAATTTAGCTTCACACAAGTGTAATTACTGGAAGGTTCTTTAACATGCCATAAAAATATGACATGGGCCCGCCTCCGAAGAAAGTCATAGGGACTTTTACGCTCTTAACCCTTTACGGTCGCCTCCGTAGCGTAGCGGTCAGCATGGTTAGCTGCCGCCCCGGAGGTCCTGGGTTCGATTCCCGGCTCTGCCACGAAATTTGAAAAGTGGTACGAGGACTGGAACGGGGTCTACTCAGCCTCGGGTGGTCCAAATGAGTAGAGGGGGTTCGATTCCCACCTCAGCCATCCTCGGAGTGGTTTTCCGTGGTTTCCCACTTCGTCTTCGGGCAAATGCCGGGATGGTACTGTCCCCGTTTACCCGGATAGTAGGCTGTCATATATCCGCCCCCTCAATCGGATTGCCAACAATCAATCGCACCGGCTCAGCTACATCAATGAAAATGGCACTGACAGATACTACCGAGGTTTGAACACAGAAGTTACCAAGAAAATTATTGTGGAACACACCAAAATAGACGGGGGTTCATACTTACTTTTACTTACCTCTTATAAATAATCTCGGGGATTGGGTTGACAACAGGATCTTTAAAGTATGCTCCCACAATAATCTTGACCATGACATTTAAAAATGAACCAGACCGAAAACGAGAACTTTGAACTGTACAAAAGCTTTTATTTCAAATAAAGAGTATGATTTTAACAACTCAACAAAATAAATGTGGCTATCAGTAGCCCATGTCAATCTGACTACGTCCACTTAAAGGACTTGCAAAGTTATCATAAAACATGTTAGCTCCCATGAGCTCAAAATAACGTAACATTCAAAACACATTTGGATTGGATGAGGAAGTCAGGATACGACATATATAGAGCATTTGGTTTCTTTTAATAAACATCACACTTGTATTAATAGGCGCAAGGCCAGAGTATCGACCTCGCCCGCTGATAACCAGATGTCGAGCCAGCTGGTCTACTCTGCAACCTGGCGCATGCTTGTCAAATGGGGTTCACTTGTCACGCCACACTGCGTAAGAATTCAGCTCCTTTCAAAGCTTTAAATGTCTACAAGACAATTCATATATATTGACGCAAATCTTTCAAATGCTTAACTCACATACCACTGGATTATTCTGACAATCCTTAAACTTGTTAAGTTATCATCCAAATATTTAATCAGTATAGTTTAGAGTATAAAACACACTCTTAAATGTTTATAACAAAATCACATAAATTATTTATAACAATTAGAAATTGTTTATAATATTGTCGAAGATAATTACAAAAATTTTAAACACGCCTTTAACATTACTTTCGTTCCACATTATTGTCAAAGATATATACATTTATTATTTACAATATTAACATTTAAATTATTTAAATTATTAATTTAAGAAATACATTGAACCACATGTTCATCCGGTTGTTAATTTCATAATCGTGTTTAATATAATCGACCAATGAAGGTTAGTTATACATGTAAATGTCACAATCTGGTTTAATAAAGGTTGTAATAATTATAATTATTTGTGACGGTAATCTTCATTCAAAATCTTATCTCAAATTCTTTCAAAACTCTTGTTAATTATAACAGCAAATTCACCTGATTAATTTTCAACGAACTATGACAATACACTCTAGCGGAAAATACTTCGCTTACAAAATAATGCACAAACTGCATTAAAAATTAGGCCCAAAATTCATCATATATTAAAATATACGGCATCAAAATCTTCCACAGAATTTACAAAAAACTTCCACTAACACAATCTTTATCATCATTACTGTGGGAATCTCCTTCATTTATTTAAGGCCATTATACATCAGCGACTTTCAACATGTCCGCTGCACTATCGATTATACATTCATAGTTCCACTTAAAAAATCTTATAATCATTAATTGTTTCAAAACTGTTGTCATTTAACCTTCGTGGATTTCATTCATGAATCGAAATGAAATAAAAATTTGCCAATCACAAACAAATTTAATAGTGAATACGCTTATATACGCCTGTCTGGTCTATCAAAATTTAAGATTAACATCTTCAAAGAATTGTAGTATAAAAATACTATCATCAAACAATGTGCGATTAACTGCAAAATAGTCGAATAGAATCCAATTAGACTGGGGAATGCAAACATCGTTATATAAATCTCTAATTGAGAAAAAATTCCTAACAAAAGTTCACGAATTTAATGCATTCAATAATTCATAATTAAAGTTCATCTTTCACAAAATGTCTATGATGCAATGATCGTTCATAACTGACGATAACTGTCTGTGTTGCAATCAATTCAAATAACGACTAGTATTTCCAAGATCGTCGACAACGTACTGGATTTTAACGCTCTAAAATCATTTAAATGTTCTTCCTTCTTGATGATGACAGAAAATTGGTCAAAGTAATTAAACTGGAGTAGAATTACTTTAATAAAGTGACACGCTGTCTGAATTTAAATCTGCCATAAAGAACATTAACTTACAGTCAAATCGTGACTACAAAAAAAAAATAAGCAAATTACTGAAAAATCTAAATATCAGTCTCAACTGATCCAAAATCGTTAAACTATGCCCATGACATAACAATGTCTTAATAAAAACGTCGAAAAAGGCATAACTAATCAAGGTGAACTGAGAATAGGAATCTCAAACAAGAATATAGGGCAAAATACATGAGGACAAAAATACGGGAAAAATGGTTGCTCAAATATTGCTAAAGAAACTCAAATACAATAAACGTTCACGACTACCTTATCTGCCGATTGACGTTCCAGAGGAAAATTCCCCAAAGAAGACTGTTGATGGATCCATTTCACCAAGTTAAAGCTGAGCTCCATCCTCGAAACAAGAAACAGCACCCTCGGAGAATCGAACTGCTTCACGAAGACGAACGACATCCTTCCGGCAATAATCTTCTTTGTGAGTCGGGACAACCCTGACCTCTCTTGAAAAATCCCTGAAGTTCCAGTTGAAAATCGCCATGAAGTCTTTGTATAAATTTCCGAAGAAATATTCATATTCAGAGAGTATGAAATCATTTCCTTTGCTGTTTGATAGTATTCAGCCTTTAATCACGAAACATGGGTGTAGATGTTTATTTACCACATGTTCGCTTGTATGGAATAGCAATTAGCGAAGTTCCATGCTGCTATCTTACTCCGTTGAAATATGTCCCAATTGCATTAAGTCCTTTAGCCTTCCATCTTCTCTTCGGTTATAGTATTAGAAGAACAAACTGCCATATTAGACTGCTCCATAATACTGTAGCGTTGTGTCACAAAAGCAATCTGAAGTCTCCCTATTTCACTAGCCGTGTCAGCCGTAGCGTAGATTCTGGCTATACAAAGTGCTTCTCATGCGGCGAGAAAATCACTTTTGTCAGTCGTCTAAAATTGTCAATAACTTCCAAAATACTTCCTCGAAATTGTTCAACTTTTCTACAGTCCTTAATGTAGCAATGCACAATAGAGTTAACTTATAGGCGACCGCTAACTGTTCACAGCTAATCTCGTAGACGCGTTATAATGTGCGTTTCAACTTCACCTAGATTTACACACAGTAAACCTGCACTGCTTGCATACTCGACTCTCGTTTAATGCAGTGGATTCACCACGCGTTATAAAGACGACTTTTTCACTAATAATCTCACTCGACGTTTCACTGAAATGACTATTTGAGATCTGACGATTGAGAATGAGCGAATGAGGCTCCTCTCTTCTGCGCAAGGCCTTTTATGAACTTCATGAGGGGCGTATCTATCCCTTCCATCGCGTGTTACTGCGTCATCGCTAGAAGTTCCAACTTCGTCAATACATGACGGATTTTCAAAATTCAAAAACTGAAAATAAATTTCACCAAAATTCCAGAACAATGCCTCTACTGCAAATGGATTTCCACAATTCTGCATTCCAAAAGTAATAAAAATATCATAGTTTCAGCAATCTCCGTCTTCCTTCAGACTATCGTTCATTGGTTTGAGCCTCCCCTCCAATAGCATACTTTCTTCCTCAGCAGAATTCCACGTTTCCTGCGACTGCGTCGTACATCTTGGATCTTTCTCGAATAAATGCTGACGTCACTGAGAATCTCAGCTCAAGTAGCCTGCTGGCATAACGTCTGCGTCATCCGTGCTTACGTCATGACTACCCACGTCATAACTATGACAGCCATAACTTTCTTTATAATTTCCAATATAGCCACCGTGGTCTCTATATAATTCAATTACGGGGGCAGTACCTTCTTCAAGGCCACGGCCGCCTCCTTCCCTCTTCCTTGCCTATCCATCCTGACCATCCATTACCTTCCCTCGTGAGGCCCCTGTTCGCTTTGCGGGTGAGGCCGCCTGGGCGAGGTGCCGATCACACCTCACCAGTTGTATCCACTCCGATTAGATGTTCCCAGCTCTACGACATTGCCCGTAGAGGCGGTAGTGGTGAGTTCCCTCGCTGAGTCCGTGGGTTCCACCAACCTGGAGGGTAAACGACTAAGAAAAAGAAGAAGAAAAATTAACCCTTTACTGCATGAATTATTTTTCATTTGCGTTTGGGGTACAACATTTCAAGCTTCAATATTCAATTGGCGTTTAGTGTCTTAGATTTAGGCTACCAACAATTTTTAATTGGCGCTAAAACCTTAACACTCGTATGTGATGTGGAATTCCATAATGAAATATATATATGATCTTTTGCGATTCCTACGCTAAGCTCTTAACTCTCGAAGTCCGAACATTACTGCCTACTGGCCATGGGTACGTAATTGCATTGCGCAAGTATACTTGTCTTTGAGGTTGAGCCAAAGGTACTCCAGAAGCCTGTGGTAACTGGATGGGGAGGGCCCACGGGAAATAAACGCTGGTTGGTACGCGTGGATGTTGACGGGGTGGAAGGAGTACCTTTGGTTGTTGCTTCTAAATTCCCATTACACACTTTGAGGGCTTGTAGTGGGGACCGAGACGGTTAAGTTTAGGATAGGAACTTGTGTCCGCAAACGTACCGTCTACCCGCAAAGGAACACCACGGCTCAGGTTCAAAGCTCCCGCAAATTCGGCGCTCTGTCCGACTCCTGCTGCTTGTCGTCTGGGTCCAATTACAGGTGGGGCTCGATGTGATGACCACCGTAGTCTACCTCTGTACCATGTTCTAGTACACACGATCACCAATCCCTTGTCCTCCAACATCCACCGCAGCCATAACCCGCGCCAGTAGGCCTTCCTCGGATTCAACAGTGGTCTCGTAAATCAAGGTTTTCATGTGACCCCACAGGTAGTAGTCTAGCGGTGTCAAGTCGGGTGAACGTGCAGGCCAAGCAATCGGGCCACCACAACCTATCCACTGTTGCCCAAATCTGTGGTGCAGAAAAATGAGGTGGTGCACCATCGTTCTGAAACCACATATTTTGCCGCACTTGCAGTGGCACATCGTCTAAGAACTCATGCAGTACGTCCTCAACGAATACCAAGTACGTGGTACCAGTGAGATTTCGTGGAAGAAGGTATGGAATATCAACAAACCTGTAGGGGATATGGGACATTAGGTGATCGTTTAATAACGCTAGTCAGTGGCGCCGAAGAAACGGATTTGAACGTGTGGGTAGCGGGAAGACGTTACGTTTCCGGACACAAGTTCCTATCCTAAACTTAACAGGCTTAGCTCCCACTACAAGCTCTCAAGGTCTGATGGGAATTTAGAGACACACTGTATATATTACCCTCCAGGTTGGTGGCTCCCGCGGACTCAGCGAGGGAACTCACCTCTACCGCCTCTACGGTCAGGGTCCTAGAGCTGGGAACATCTGATGGGAGTGGATACAACTGGGGAGGTGTGACCAGCATCGCGCCCAGGCGGCCTCACCTGCAAAGCGAACAGGGGCCTCATGAGGGATGGGAAGGGAGGGGAAGATTAGGAGGGATATACAAGGAAGAGGGAAGGAGACGGCCGTGGCCTTACAGTAGGAAACATCCTGGAATTTGTCCGAAGACGAAGTGGGAAACCACGGAAAACCACTTCGAGGATGGCTGAGGTGGGAATCGAACCCGCTCTACGCATTTGGACCACCCGAGGCTGAGTAGACCCCGTTCCAGTCCTCATATCACTTTTCAAATTTCGTGGCAGAGCCGGGAATCGAACCCAAGACCACCGGGACGGCAGCTAACCACGCTGACCGCTCAACCCCGTTAACTTATTTTGGCTATTTCAATGCGTCTTATAACGTGTGTGTGTGTGTGTGTGTGTGTATGAAGTTAGAAGCGAAACACTCAGCGTATTCGCTGATTAGGACAGAGAAGGAAAACAGCCTACATTAAATTAGACGGTTCGCATTGTTGCATATTGGCTGGTACTCTTGGTCGTCACCACGGTGACCTGGATTCGAATCTCGGTTCTGCCAAGAAATGTAATTCTGGTCAGTGGACTGAAATGAGGTACACTCAGCCTCGTGAGACAAACCTGAGAAGAGGCGGGTTCGATTACCCCCCTCAGGCATCTTGGAAGTGGTTTTACGTGGTTTTCCACTTCAACTCCAGGGGAATGCCGGGATGGTTCCTAAGTTAAGGGCATGGTCACTTCCTTCCCAATCCTCCTTTGAATTACAAATGCAGCATCACAGTAACACAGGTTAACAAACAAATTCCCAATCCAAATTCTCAGGTGTGTATTTAATCAAAGAATGTGTTAGTTTTTGTTTCCCGTATATTTTTGTTTATTATATCTTTATATATATAATTCTTCGACACGTGTGTATGTGACTGAACTCCTCCTAAACGACTGAACCGATTTTGATGGAATTTGGTATGTATATTAGGGTGGGTCTATGTATGGTTTAGATTCACAATCTGACCCAGTAGGTGGAATGAACACAATTTAGAACCACAATTTACACACAATTTTAGAACCATAATATAAAGTCAAAAACAGTCGTCATGGAAACCACTAACCTTGGCCTTGGTGAAAGCTGATGTCTTTGGACAGTTTGTCTCTGCACGTTAGAGCCACCTGGTCGCAACCTGTGCAACTACCGCCATTACATACACTCCGCCCGTAGCGGAAAGTTGTGTTTTATACCAAAGGTGGCAGTGATGTCGAATTCTACTGTTTGTCTCTGCACGTTAGAGCGTTTCAAAGTCCCGTATGCGTTCATTATTATTATTATTATTATTATTATTATTATTTATTTACCATAAATCGTACACGAAGTATGGAAGGCCTAGTGAAAAAGGGCAAGCCCCACATACATATTTCATGCTTCACAGGCACAGCTTACATCTACATTTGTTTTAACAATATTTACAAGTTTTACAAAGATATTTGCAGTATTTACATATTTAGAATATTGACATAGTACATTTTCCTGTTCACTCACTCTCTCACGCACGCACTTTCATAACCTCGATCACGCGATACATACATTCATTCCATTCAGATACTCATTCATTCAGCGAGACAATCAATCACTCATACATACGTTTATTTATACAATGTACTTTTTTACGTACGGCTTGAATTTCCTAAGAGGCAAGATCTTGGCATCCCCTGGCAGCGCGTTCCATAACCGCGCTGAGCGGCCGTAGAAACCTGTCAGGTAAGCATTGCTACGTGCGAAGGGCGGAACGAGGGTTACACCTCGTCCTCTCCGAACTGAGCGATATGCCAATGACAGTCGGCAAAAAGGGTCAATATTAATGGAACCTGTAAGGGATTTTTTAAGAAAAATTAGATCAATTTGTTTGGCTGTTGCCTCTATAGATGGAAATTTTGACAAAGGGGAAGGGGAATAACGAGCTATTAGCCTTTCTGCGCGGCGCTGTACACGCTGGAGCTTGTTCATGTTTTCCGCTGTAGTGGGATGCCAAGCAGGTAAGCCGTACGTTAATATCGGACGGACCATGCATGTGTAAGCCATCCTGAAGGCTCTAGGTTTACAACCTCTCATGTTTCTGTACAAGAAACCCAGAACTTTGGTGGCCTTACATCTTGCCTCTTCACTTTGCATGTTCCAATTCAGGGTGTCGGAGATTGTTACCCCTAATAGCTTTAAGTTTGTGCTCTGTGGGATGACACTGTTCATAATTTTATATTCATTCTCAATGGGTTTTTGTGACCTGGTTATTCTTATGTATTTACATTTTTGTACATTTATATTTAAATTATTCACAGAACACCACAGCGATAAGTTGTCCAGATCTGATTTAAGACAGAGGGAATCTTCTTCACATTTAATGCCCCTGTATAGCACGGTGTCATCTGCATATAGTGACATTGATGAGGTGACACAGCCAGGAAGATCGAGCACATATATAGTGAAGAGAAGAGGTCCGATCACAGAGCCCTGAATCACTCCAGAAGTAACTTGAGCAGCCTGCGATCGAGCTCCTCCGTACACCACACACTGTGATCGACCCTCTAGGAATGACCTCACCCATGCAAGTAAGCTACCCCGTATGTTAAGCTGCTGTAGCTTTAACAAAAGTCTTTCATGAGACACTTGATCGAAGACCTTAGCCCAATCCAGTGCAATACAGTCCACTTGTTTCACTTCTGGCTGATTCAAGTAGAACTGAAACTCATCAATGACTTTTGTCAATAGAGTAGTGCAAGAACGACCCGGAAGAAAACCGTGCTGATTTGGGTCGAGCAGATTGTTCTCCCGTAGGAATTCCAGCACACTGTTTGCTACTAGCCGCTCCATACATTTACAAATTATAGATGTTAGACACACTGGTCTGTAATTTGCAACATCTTCTCTGTCACCTTGCTTATAGATTGGCACCACGTTAGCACATTTCCACTCACACGGCACAGAACCTTGGTTGATAGACAGGTTGAATAACGCACTCAGAGAGGGCGCTAATGCTTCCGCACACTGCAGCAGGATCCGTCCGGGAACATCATCTGGGCCGGTCGCCGCATGTGGTCTAATCTTCCGTAGGCTCTGAATCACCTCAGTTGTTGTGAAGTACAGGTTGGAGAGTGGGAGGGGTGGAAGTGATGACCTTGGCAGAAGCAGGTTCGTGGTCATATCCGGCTTAGAAAAGTTCTGCTTGAAACTGTCACTGAACGCTGTTGCAATATCTTGGGGTGCACTGAGGAATGTACCGTTACAGTGAAATGAGGCTGGCGCAGCGGTGCCGCGTCTTCTGGACAAAAATTTCCACATTTCACTGGTGCTGCTTATTTTGTGAATATAATTGTCGTATGTTTCGCGAATTAATTTCTTTGTTTGGTTCCTGATGTTCTTGTATTTTTCCCACATGATGTCAGTTGAGCAACTTTTCCATTTCTTGTATAAAACGTTCCTTTTCCTAATCATTTTAATGACTTCCTTCGTCACCCATGGAGAATTTTTCTTCCCACTAATGGTTATTTTCGGTATAGCTATATCCACACATTCAAAGAAACAATTTCGCCAGGCGTGCCACACTGAGTTGATGTCGCTGGTGTCCAGAATACATGGGGTGGGAAGGTGTTTGAGGAATAAAGATGATAGCAATTTCCAGTCTGCCTTTTTGTAATTGTATACTGTCCTCACTGTGCTCTTGCTGCGTGGTTTGTTGTAATGCAATGTGGTAAAGATGGCTGCGTGATCACTGAAACCGGGTATGACTTCAGCTTTCTGTACGGAGGAAGGAAGGCTTGTCATATACCATTCATCCGATTGCGATGAAACTTGGGTCATATGTTGAGTGAGCTTCAGGGAAGGTGTTTGGCTTAGTAAATCCATTTTACAATAGATAGCGCACGAATAGACTCAACAAATGGGCGACGATGCGTCAAGCTTTTCAAAAAGGTCCCGTATGCGTTCAAATACCATTCGTCCGATAGCGATGAAACTTGGGTGAGATGTGTACACTCCAGGGAAGGCTTCCGGCTTAGTAAATCAATTTCACAATAGGTAGCGCACACTAGATTCAACAAATGAGTGACGACGCGCGAAGCGTTTCAACATAATACCGTATAAGTTTATATTCCATACCTCGATTGATATTAAACTTTGATGAGTTGTTCTGTACACTTAAGTGAAGGCTTCTAACTTAGTAATCCATTTCACAGGAGGTTGCGCACGAGTATATTCAACAAATGAGCGACGACGTGCGAAACGTTTCAACAAAGTCCCGTATGCGTTCAAATTCAATTCGTCCGATAGCGATGAAACTTGAGTGAGATGTTGTGTACCCTCCAGGGGAGGTTTCTGTATTAGTAAGTCCATCTTACAATAGGTAGCGCACGAGTAGATTCAACAAATGAGCGACGACCGGTGAACGTTTAAACCAAGTTCCGTATGCGTTCATATACCATTCATCCGATTGCAATGAAACTTGGGTGAGATGTTGTGTACACTTACGTGAGGGTTTCTAACTTAGTAAATCCATATCACAGGAGGTTGCGCACGAGTAGATTCAACAAATGAGCGACGACGAGCGAAGCGTTTCAATAAGGTCCCGTATGCGTTCAAATACCATTCGTCCGATTACGATGAAACTTGGGGGAGATGTTGTGTACACTCTACGGAAGGTTTCTGGCTTAATAAATCCATTTTACAATAGGTAGCGTCGAGTAGATTCAACAAATGAGTGACGGCACGCGAATCATTTCAACAAAGTACCGTATGAGTCCATATACCATTTATCCGATTGTGTGAAACTTTGGTGAATTGTTGTGTACACTTCAGTAAAGGTTTCTGGCTTAGTAAATTAACTTTACAATTGGTAGCGCACGAGTAGATTCAACAAATGTGCCATGGCACGCGAATCGTTTCAAAAAAGTCATGTATGCGTTCATATACCATTTATCCGATTGCAATGAAACTTTGGTGAATTGTTGTGTACACTCCAGGAAATGTTTCTGTCTTAGTAAATCCAGTTTTTAATAAGTAGCGCACGAGTAGATTCAACAAATGAGCGACGGCGCGCGAATCTTTTCCACAATGTCCGGTATGCGGTCATATATCATTCATCCGATTGCGATGAAAGCTTGGTGAATCATTGAGTACACTCCAGATAAGGTTTCAGGCTTAGTAAATCTATTTTACAATAGGTAGCGCATGAGTAGATTCAACAAATGAGTGACGGCACGCGAATCGTTTAAAGAAAATCCCGTATGCGTGCATATGTCATTCATCCGATTCCGATGAATCTTTGATGAGTTTTTGTGTACACGCCAGGGAAGGTGTTCAGCTTGATAAATCCATTTTACAATATTGGTAGCGCACGAGTAGATGTAACAAATGAGTGACGACGCGCGAAGCGTTCCAACAAAATCCTGTATGCTTTCATGTACTATTCATCGATTGCGATGAAACTTTGATGAGTTGTTGTGTACACTTACGGGAAGCTTTCTAACTTAGTAAATCCATTTCACAGTTGGTAGAGCACGAGTAGATTTAACAAATGAGTGACAGCGCACAAATCATTTAAACCAAATCCCGTATGCGTTAAATGCCATTTATCCCATTGCGATGAAACTTTGGAGAGTTGTTGTGCACGCTCCCACGAATGTTTCTAGATTAGTTAATTCAATTCACGATAGTTTAGAGGCAGTTAACAGAAATTGAAAAACATATTGTGCATCCAAAATCACTTCAAGAAGCAAAGTTACAACACTTTCTTTGATTGGCAGGACAACGTCTGCCGGGTCAGCTTGTATATATATATAATTCGTTGAGGCCATCTTGGACCGCGTTAAGTCTTGCTACACTTGGCAATTTGTTTCGCCTTCCTCTGAGCCCAGAATTCCCTCATTCTCTGTGAGTGGGCCATCTAGCGCTCCGCTGTCCAGGTGGTACCTTGTCTTCTTTTCGGGTTCGATGTCTCGTCTCGGGTTAGCCCATTAGTCAGTATCTTTTTGCGGAAGAGATCTCTATTGAAGGCGTCGTCGGGTTTTAGATGCAGTATTTTGAGGTCGTCTTTGGTATTCATAAACCAGGGCATTGTGGTTTTGGGTTTGGAGTCAAAGAAATGAAAAATCTGTTTAGTCAGCCTGTTTCCGTCCATTCGTTTGAGATGACCGTAATACCGTGCCCCCCTCCCCCCTTTTACGGATCGATTCTGAAATTTTCTCCATTTCGCTGTAGACTTCTTTGTTAGATTTTTTATAGTGGATACCATTCTTGTAATTTGATCCCTTTATATCTCTGACGATTTTGCGCTCTTTTTTCTGCAGTTCTTCAAGGAGTCCTTTATTAGCATTTAGGGATAGGGTTTCGGCTCCATACATAACTACTGGTTTCAGAACAGTTTCATAATGACGTAGTTTAATATTTTTGGACAGACATTTTTTGTTGTATATTGAGCGCGATGTTTGATAGGCTATTTCGAGTTTGCGTACTCGTTCCTTGAGTGCTTCTTTGTCCAGTCCACTTTTCATGATGATCTCTCCCAAGTACTTAAATTTTTCCACTCTGTTGATCTTCCCGTATTTTGTCTGCAGTTTTGCTGGGGCGTCTTTGATGTTAGTCATTACTTCTGTTTTTATCTGCAAGCCAGTTTGTTCAGCGATTTCTTTTAAAAGGTCGATTTGCATCCTAGCAGTTTCTACGTCGTTCGACAGAATGGCGATGTCATCAGCGAATGCTAGACAGTCGACTATGATCCCCTTGGATTTTGCTCCCATTCTCAGAGGGCTATACTCAGTTTCTAATAATTTTGTTCGCCAGGTCCGAATGACTTTTTCGAGGACGCAGTTGAAAAGCATTGGAGAGAGCCCGTCACCTTGTCTGACTCCCGTTTTGACCTCAAAGGAATCCGACAGATATCCCAGGAACTTTACTTTGGATTTTGTTTCAGTTAGGGTGGCTCTAATTAATGCCAGCTGTTTCAGGTCAACCCGAATTCGTTGAGGATGTTCAACAGAACTTCGCGGTCTATCGAATCGTAAGCCTTCTTAAGTCCACAAAGACTAATACGTACGATTTGGACCTGAGATTGCAATATCTAATGATCGTTTTGAGGTTGTGGATCTGTTCGGCAGTTGAACGACCCTTTCTGAATCCCGCTTGGTATTCTCCTATTTGATGCTCGACTTCGGCTTCTAATCGTTCCAGGATAGCAAGTGAGAGAATTTTGTATGTTACCGGTAGGAGGGATATTCCTCTGTAGCTGTTCACGTTCTTCATGCTGCCTTTCTTGTGTAACGGATGGATCAAGGCCGTTTTCCAATCTTCTGGTAGAATTTCATTTTTCCAAATTTGTTCTATTTGCTTCTGCAAGATTTCAACTGCTTCTTCGGGAGCATATTTCCAAAGTTCTGCAACTACAGAGTCTTCCCCGGGCGCTTTGTTGTTTTTAGTCGAGCAATGTGACGCTTGATTTCGTCTTTGTTGGGTGGTCTTGATTCTGGGCATCTGCGAATGGGTTCCTCGGTCTTGATGGGATTTTTGGGTTGATCGCAATTTAGTAAATTCTTAAAGTAATCACCTAGGATGGTACAATTTTCTTCATTTGAGGTCGCCAGTGTACCGTCCTTTCGCTGAAAGCATAACGACGGAGGTTTATAACCCGTAAGTTTCCTTTTGAACGATCCGTAGTACTCTCTGGTGTCGTTTCTTTTAAAGTCTTGGTCGATCTTCTCAATAAGTGACTTTTCATATTTACGTTTCTCAGCTCGGATCACTTTAGCTGTCTGGGCTCGTTGGGCTTTGTAGGTTTCCCAATCAGTTTGCGATTTTGTTGAGTAATATTGTTTATTATTATAATTATTTATTTTATTTTATTTTCTATTATTATTTTTAGGCCTATTCTATATTTAGGTATCCACCTCAAAATTAAATTCATTACAAATTTGTATAATTACATCTGTGTTAAGAGGGGCAGATGACCTCGCCGTTCCAACCATTAAAACAACAATAACTAACTTAACAAATTCCATACACATCCAAGTTCACGGGGCTACATGACCGGCATCTCTCAAAGCCTCACAACAACATGAAATCGACAAAAAATCTTTAAAAAGAATTAAAAGAGCTGTTGAAATGTACGATGAGAATGATTACAACAGAGATTGCTTGCAAGGAGAAGAATCTCTGACTTGCAAAAGAAGGATAAAATGGAAATAAGTGTGTAAAGGGTGAACGGAAATTACGTACTTGTACAAATTTCAGGCGGTGATTTCTGAAAGAAAAAGGAACATAAATGTTCATATGAATTTGTATCGAGAACTGCAGATTGCCCACTGTAGATGGCACTGATGAACCACCTCATCTTATACGAAAGACAGATCAAGTGATTTGTCCCTAGGGTTGGCAGCACTTCCTGTAAGAGCACGGCACTCTGAGTTTGATAGATTTCATTTTACTGGTTATGTTTCTATTTCTATTTGTATGAATCTGTTTCTGGAAGAAACGTACAGTGCCATCCAGTAAGCAAGGAAATAGAATGATCTTTGGAAACATGTCAAGTTCTAGCACCACCGTCACAGAACCTATCGATTGTGAGTGATATAATCTCACAGTATCCCGCAGCAGGCTGCAGCAATCTCCATATTCAATCATCTGGCGCCACTAGCTAACAAGGCCTCTCACCCTCACGGTCCTCCCGAACTGATTTCACCATTGTTAGCTACCTTCGTTAAAATTGTATATTCTTTCCACCCGCGTGATAAATTAATTGAATTAGTAAGCCATGCGTGACAGAGGTATCGCCCTGCCTACAACAAACTCAACATATAGGCCTATGCGTAATTTTATTACGACTCACTGATTCAAACGTATGCACGTATTGCACCCAGATACAGCTGAATCTTATCCACACATCGGGTTAACACGCATAAAGTACAATAAAATATCAAAATACAAACATAAATAGTCTAAGTATAAAATATAAAATTATCAAAAAATTAAAACATTAAAAAATTGAATTTTAAAAGTAACATTTAATTTTAAAAAGTTATCAAATTCAAACAAAAATCACAAATTTTAATTTACAAAATAAAAATAAAAAGTTCAAAATTAAATTTAAAAATTAAAAAAATGCTTAAAATATAAATTTTTTAGTTTAAATTACAATTATAATTAAATTTAAAACATCCGAAATACTCATAAAATACCACAAAAATACAAAATACAAAATTTAAGAAATAAAAACAAAAGTTTGATGCTTTTCAGTCAGTCAACACGATTGTGCCCAAATGAGATGGGTTAATCCCTAATCCTGAAAAAATGCATGAGATTAATTAAAAATACACTTGAATGACCAGTTTGAATCGCCAAGCGATCATCATCAGATCCACTACACTTAGGCTATAAAATCTATGTCTGAAAATATGGGTGGAAATATTTACAATATATACACTTATTCAGTTGCAGTATTAGTTAAGATAATGCAACTCGTCAATATTTGTTAGTTATAGTCTATGTGCTGTTTTGTTAAGATACTGGAAGTGGTGATTGACCTCCGGAATTTGCTTGTTTGGAGTGAATATGTGGTTGTTGTAAATGGTCAATTAAGATTGTATCGTACAGGCTGCTTATCTGATTGAGAATTGCGCGGTCCTGTTGAGAGCAGTTAACCTGGTCACTTCAAAGAATTCAAAATTAAAATAATAAAAAGAAAAGAAATGGAAAAATTAAACAAGAAGTTCCGTGACGAAATAAAGAGCCTACTTTTCTTAAAATTTAAGATTCTTGCCAATGATTAATCTACATGGATCTATCTAGAATAATGACGAAATTAAGTTGGAACATCGACATTTCTAATTAGTTCGAAATACTGTATACCTGGCATAATGTAGCCTAATAGAGAACTACAGTTGGCAGCCCTGGTGACTGAATATATTCCTAGTTCCATCTCTTAAGGTACAGAATACAAAATTATGTTGAAGTCCAATGGATAGCATGGACGTTACATGCAGTTAAACATTGGACCTAACAGCCCGCGTAAAATCATGTTGGCAACAATGACATACATGTATTGGTCAGAAATAATCTGAAATAATATGATCTATTGTAGTGTCAATTTTGAATGAAATCCTTTAGTTATTATAGAAGTTACATGCATTTTAAAATTGGACCTATCAGCAGGCTTAGAATCATGTTGGTAGCTCTGACGTATATAAGTTACTCCAAATTAATATAGAATGTCAGGTACTAGGCCTATACGTGTGCATAGTTCAAAGCTGTCGGCTTGCATACTTTCTGATATATGGGTATTTGAATTTAAGAAAATTGAGAGCATTTAATAACAGTTGGCAGCCCTGGTGGTGCTTAAGAATACGCTCAGTCGTATCTGCTTATGTACACATACCACATACGAAATTTCGTTGAAATCCAATTGATAGTATAGAAGTTACATGCAATTAAAATTTGGACCTATCAGCAGGCTTATAATCATTTTGCCAACACTGCCATGTAAGGCCTCCTGGAAATTAAACTGCAATATTATTATCTATACGGGTGCCAATTTTAAAATAGCTCCCATTCATACCTTCCATGATATCCAACATGGAGCTCAAATTTCAATTGCGATTTTTCAGCAGTTGGTAACACTGACATCATTTTCAAATATGGCTGTGAGATAATCAGGTATAGATCTTTACTCCTACCAAATTTTGTTTCGATTGCTGCAGCCGTTTAAGAGTTGATAGGGGGGGGGGGCACACACACAGCCAGACAGATAGACAGACCGACAGACAGAAGGACTGACAGACAGACACACATTAGCCCGATCTCATAAGACTACTTTTTCCTCATTTTTGCAAAATGTGAAAAGTAGGCTAAAAATATATTAATGATTGAATAGGAGGTTCCAAATCCAGAGACGATGTTTTAAATGCTTCCGAGATCAACATGTTACGTTTGGCCTCCAATGGATATTGGATATTTTAAGTTAGCCCATTGGAAATTTTATCTGAAAAGAGGGTCCCTAGATTACTCACTTAAAATTGCTTTTAATTTTGATAAGAAATATACTAAATTATGGTAGAATTGTTTTTTCTAAACATTGAACCAAAACTTGTAACCACACTATGTGCAGCATTTGTATGGCAACCACACAGACAGAACAGAGAGTAAAAAAGCAGCAACTATACTAATATTTCTTCTACCCTTAGCTTTCAGTCTAAGAAGACGAATAGGCATTTTGACATGTCATTTCACCACAGAGGTCTCACTAACTAGCATGTCTTATGTTACATCCGTGTGTGGAATGTGCCAGCATCTGGTGTAGCCATACCCCCTACGTAATGACTATCATGAGTGACTAACGAACTACAGCAGCCTCGTCACATAACAAGAAAAGAGGGAAACGAAAAAAAAAAATGCTCCGAGGAGCAAGCAATATGGGAGGCATAAATGATAGCGTGAAAGAGAAATATCATCAAAGGATACGGTGTGAGTCAGCCTACCTTTTTGCTTATATGTGAGATTCTATTTAAGTATGAAACGAATTTTTTCCTTTTTCTAAGTAGTCCTTGAAATATATTGTTCTCTACCTGATATCATAAGACTAGTCTACGTTCTCTTTGAACACTTATTCTTTTGAAACAGTTTTATATTTAGCTACTCCTCCCGTTTCGACACATTTGTTGTGAGTGTGATGTTTTTAATTGAGAATTCACACCACAAAGATTGTAGCTGTTATCTGTCTTCTTTCATTATCTCCCAGACGAAGCAAAGGATTACAAAGAGCTGAACAAGAGACACTTCAGCTCTCGTAATAGTAGCAAAATATTGCATTAAAACACCTTAGAGAAGGATAAATACAAGCAGCTTCGGTGGCGTAGTCGGTAGCATGCTGAGCTTCTATGCCCAAGATAGCGGGTTCAAACCCGGTCGAAGCCGGCCGATTTTTTAAGAGCGTTAAAAATCCCTCATTATGCCTTCCTTCCGAGGGAAAGTAAAGCCGGTGGTCCCATGTCATAGATTTATGGCATGTTAAAGAACCTTCCACTAATTGCACCTGTGTGAAGCTAAATTGTATAGGTTAAGAATGTAAAACAACGCTCTTAGGTTTCTACGTTCGTTGCCAAGAGCCGACTGCTGTGGCGTCTAGTAGCTAAGTTCTGAATTTGGCCTAGTAGTCGTTGGTGGTGGGCGCTTGGCGGCAAAAGTAGGAACTATTTGAAAAATTCAAAGTTGCAGTACTCAAATTAAAAAACAGATAACACACACTAATACAGTCATCACAATTAACACCGGCTATCAGACAGATTCTACACACACCAAAGTACACGGGGCTACATGACCGCGTTGTCGCAGCCCCTAAACTTAAGAACCAACCAACCAAGCATAAATAAAAACAAAATATATTGTACGACTAGCAGAAGTACCCTTTCTTCGAACGGTCTTCGGTATTAATAACCAGATGTTATCAATTGAGCTACTGTTGCAATGTTTAGGGGCTTGGAACCTGTTTGTTGGCAAAGAAAAATGATTAGTTAAAATGTGCTCTCAAGCTAAATTTACCTGACGTGTTTTTCCTGGCGTGAAAATAAAATTGAAAACCTCGTAGACGAATCGCAATACACGTCACATACGAACTGACCCTAACCGTTGTGTCAAGTGCCCAACTACAGGAAGACCCCTTTTATAAATTATAAAGGCTTGTGGTGCATGAAAGTTCATTTTTTTAGCCTCCAATGGCCCAAATTCCTAAAATCAGCAAAAAACAGTCTACTATTTCAAATCAGGAATTTTTGAAAATAATGTTGCTGTTTGGAGATATAATACACCTTCTGTACGACATATCGCAAGTGTAAGTCGTGTGAAAAAAATCTAGGGTACGGTACTCCTTGAACCCCTTAAGCGCATTGATGAATTTTACAGTTTTAGTTGGTTCCGTGATAACCTTATAGCCATTTGCAACCTTCCACAGAAATGTAATAAATGGAGTGGCATTACTTATTCCAGAAATAGATGGAAAGTTGGATGCCACCTCTTGAGATACTGTTGTCATGGTTAGTGGCTTGCATTCCTTCTTTAGTTTATTAAATGAAATTAGTTTTCTGGGTATATCTAAGAAACTGTTGGGTTTAGATCCTTAAAATATAGTTTTCGGGGAACCTTTACGGCTCTTGAGGGGCCCCGAGTTTTGTTTCTCAAACCAAGGGTTTGAAAATGAGCTTTGTCTCGTCGTTGTACGCCATAATGAAGATGAAAATCCACAGCCTGCTTCCAGTCTCCGACCGGGTCAGGAATGGAATGAATGAAGCCCCCATCTAGCGGCGAGGATATGGACTATGCCGACTGCCGAGGCCTGACGCACTCCTCTGGGGCAATGATTAATTGAATGGCAGATGAAATGAAATGATAGTGGAGAGTGTTGCTGGAATGAAATTTTGACAGGGAAAACCGGAGTACCCGGAGAAAAACCTGTCTGCCTCCGTTTTGCCCAGCACAGATCTCACATGGAGTGACCGGGATTTGAACCACGGACCCAGCGGTGAGAGGCCGGCGTGCTGCCGCCTAAGCCACGGAGGCTTGTACGCCATAGTAATGATAATAATTAAAAGAATAATAATAATAATATTAATATAGCAATATAGGGATAGGGATATAATAGACCTTCCGTACCATACCAGCACTTGTAAATCGCGTTAAAAAATTCTAGAGTACCCCCTTTGACCCCTTAAGCGCATTATATGTATTGATGAATATTTCAGCTTAATTTGGATCCGTTATAACCTTATTGCCGTTTGAAAACCTTTACAGTAATTTAATAAATGGAATTGCATTGCGTCTTACAGAAATAGATGGACCTCTGAGATTCTGTTAGAACATTGTTACCGGCATGCATTCCTTCATTAATTTATTAAGTGAAATTAGGTTTTTGGGAATATCTCAAAAACTGTTGGTTTTAGGGCCATCAAATAAGGGTTTCGGGGTCCTTTTAGGGCCCCCGAGTTTCGTTTCTCACATTGAAGGGCTGAAAATGAGCTTTGTCTCACCCTTCTACGCTTATTTCAGCATGTATTTTAAGGGGGTAGGCCCCCTGTTATGAGAGCTACGGAGAAGACTTACATCAATAATTAGCGTCGTGCCTCTGATGGAAATCTGTATTAAATTTTACGTTATTCAACCCAGCCGTTCTCGAGTTATAAGGACA
The DNA here is from genome assembly GCA_946902985.2 of Meconema thalassinum. Classification (NCBI taxonomy): domain Eukaryota; kingdom Metazoa; phylum Arthropoda; class Insecta; order Orthoptera; family Tettigoniidae; genus Meconema; species Meconema thalassinum. Next base: position 46,977,676 of record OX336396.1, on the reverse strand, counting down.
CAAAAAATTGTCCACAGACAAACAGACAGACAGACAGACAGACAGACAGACAAAAAATATTTTTGCGTGCATCCGTCACAAAACAGTCTAAAACGGGCAAATATGTCAAATTTCCGTGGAAATGCAGAAAAAACACACATTCATTTTTATATAATAGAGAAGGGATATAATAGACCTTCCGTACCACACCCGTACATGTAAATCGCGTGAAAAATTCTAGAGTACACCTTGACCACTTAAGCGCATTGTAACCTATGATTTGATGAATATTTCAGCTTAATTTGGATCCGTTATAACATTATAGCCGTTTGCAAACCTTCACAGTAATGTAACAAGTAGTTCCGTGAAGAACTATACAGCCTATTTTCATATATCCTACTTATGTTAACTGCCATTATCAACATACGAAATTTCAGTATGATTGCTGTAATAGATTCGTAGATATTGAGGCTGTGTCCCAATAGTACAATATCAGCCGTAGTGAACTAGATAGTCGACTACTTTAACGGATGTGACGTCAGAAGTCGTGATCCAATACTGCTTAGCACATAGCAATCAAGTCTGTAGTTGCTAGTGAACGAAAGTGCTTGCTAGATTGGCCGACTACGTCAAGGAAGTTATAGAAATTGTAGCTTATCGGAATTGTAGGTTATGTAAATTGTAGGCTGTCTTTGACTTAAGCCAAACACTAACCATAATTAGGGCTCGGGTAAAAAGTGATCATCTTGGCGCATCCATGAACGTATCGTTCAGGTATTGTTTATTTAAAACAGATGATGAAAGCGCAAGGAGCTTACAAGGAGTAGCAGATCACCGCCATCTTGAGTGTTGGTTTGGCACCAGCATGTAAGTCCAGTGCGTTTCAGAACACAAATCTATGAAGGAGGCTGTGATCAAGCAGACATGTCCCAAATGTCCGTAGTGCATAGCACATAGCACATAATAGCTAGCAGCTAGTCAATAGCAGACAACTTGAGTATTGGGACACAGCCTGAGAACCGACTAAATATTTCGGATGGTCGCCATGTTGTATTTTATATATGTAGGTCCTAGAGTTATGTACTGTTACATGAAGATTATTGTGTACGTGTAGCATTCAAACTTCAATCGCATGATTAGGACACAAGAAGTAACAAGGAGATTTTAAAATTTCGCACAGCTGCCATCTTGTGGTTATGGAAACAATTGAAATAAATTAGATGCCAGTGGATTAACATTCGTATAAGGATTTATTGTACCAAGTTTCACTGCACTCGGATGGTTAAATTGCGAGAAACGTCCATGTGAATATTTATACTTCGCATCGCCGCCATGTTGGATTTATGATCACCAGGTTATTTAAAGTCCTATAGGTGAACTTAAGTTCATAGCCCCTATGAACATAAAAAAAATTCAGTTTGATTCCTATAATAGATTTGTAGACATTCAGAGCCGTCTAAATATTTCGGATGGTCGCCACGTTTAATTGTTAAATGTATAGGGCATAGATGCATGTACCATTACAGGAAAATTCTTGCGTAGGTTCATTATTCAAACTTTCACTTCGATCGCATGATTACGACACAAGAAATAAAAACTTAATTTTAAAATTCGAACAGCCGCCATCTTGAGGTTATGTAAACAATTGAACTAAGTTAGATACCAGAGCATTATAATGTGTATAAACATTTCCTGTACCAGATTTCATTGAGTTTGGAACATTAAATCGCGAGTAATGTCTATTTAAAATTTTCAAATTCGCTTGTCGCCATGTTCGTTTTGTAGTTAACCGGTTTTTGAAAGTCTTATAGATGACATTCCAGTAGTGCCTTTTATCTCCGTACAAAATTTCAGGGTGATATCGCTAATAGTTTCAGAGATATAGAATGCCGGAGAAATATTTCGCACATCCGCCATCTTGTGGTTATGTAAACAATTGAACGAAGTTAGATTTCGGAGCATTACAATGTGTATAAACATATACTGTACCAAGTTTTATTGCGTTTGGATGGTTAAATCGCGAGAAACGTCTATTTAAAAGTCGCAAATTCGCGTGGCCGCCATGTTGGTTTTGTAGTAACCAGGTTTTCAAAAGTCACATAGGTGAACTTGTAGTTGTTCCCTTTATCACCGTAATAAATTCCAGGGTGATATCGGGAATAGTTTCGTAGATATTGAATGCTGGTGAAATATTTCGCACAGCCGCCATGTTGGATTGGTGAAACGTAGCAAAATTTGAAGGGCACGGTCGGGGTCGCCCGGAATAGTGCTATGAACTTACCAAGTTTCATTGAAATCGCTCCAGCCGTTTAGAATTTATTAGGGGGACACACACACACACCTCACACACACACACACACACACGCACACACACACGGACAAAAGGTGATCTCATAAGCCTATTTTTTTTTTCAAAATTGAAAATAGGCTAATAAATGGAATTGCATTGCGTCTTACAGAAATAGATGGACCCCTGAGATTCAGTTGCCATGGTTACCGCCACGCATTCTTTCATTAATTTATTAAGTGAAATTATTTTTCTGGGAATATCACAAAAACTGTTGGTTTTAGGGCCTTAAAATGTGGTTTTCGGGGTCCCTTATTTCTCACATTGAGGGGCTGAAAATGAGCTTTGATTCACCCTACTACGCCTATTTCAGCATGTCTTTTAAGGGGGTAGGGCCCCTTTCATGAGAGGTATGGAGAAGAGTTAATCAATGATTAGTGTCGTCCCTCTGAAGGATATCTCTATCGAAGTTTACGTTGATCCACCTAGCCGTTCTCGAGTTATAAGGACACAAAAAATTGTCCACAGACAAACAAACAGACATACAGACAGACAGACAAAAAAAATATTTTTCCGCGCATCCATCATAAAACAGTCGGAAACGCGCAAATATCGCAAATTTCTGTGGAAATTCAGAAAAAACAGACAAACTTTCATTTTTAGCCCACTTTTCACATTTTGCAAAAATGAGGAAAAAGTAGAAATATGAGATTGATCCGGGAAAATGTCTGTCTGTCTGTCTGTCTGTCTGTCTGTCTGTCTGGCTGTGTGTGTGTCCCCCCCTATCAACTCCTAAACGGCTGCAGCAATCAAAACCAAATTTAGTATGAGTAAAGATGTGCACCGGAATATCTCAAGTCCATATTTGAAAATGATGTCAGTGCTACCAACTGCTGAAAAAACGCACTAGAAATTTGAGCTCCATGTTGGATATCTTGGAGGATATGAATGGGAGCTATTTCAAAATTGGCACACGTATAGATAATAATATTGCAGTTTAATTCCCAGTAGGCCATACATGGCAGTGTTGCCAAAATGATTATAAGCCTGCTGATAGGTCAAAATTTTAAATGCATATAACTTCTACACTATCATTTGGATTTCAACCAAATTTCGTATGTGCTATGTGTACATAAACAGATATGACTGAGCGTATTCTTAAGAACCACCAGGGCTGCAAACTGTTAATAAATGCTCTCATTTTCTTTATAATCCAAATACCCACATATCAGAAAGTATGCAAGCCGACAGCTTTAAACTATGCACACGTATAGTACCTGACATTCTAGATTAATTTGGCGTAACTTATATACGTCAGTGCTACCAACAGGATTCTAAGCCTGTTGAGAGATCCAAATTTAAATGCATGTATCTTCTATACTATCATTTGGATTTCAACCAAATTTCGTGTGTGATATGTGTACCATAACAGATATGACTATGCCGATTCTTAAGAGTAACCAGGGCTGCCAACTGTTAATAAATACTGTCTCTATTTTTTACCCTAATATCAATATATCAGAAAGTATGCAAGCCAATAGCTCTAAACTTTGCACACGTATAATACCTGGCATTCTAGATTAATTTGGAGTAACTAATATAGGCCTACGCCAGTGCTGCTAACATGATTCTAAGCCTGCTGATAGGTCCAATTTTAAAATTCATGTAACTTCTATACTATCTAATGTATTTCATTCAAAATTGACACAACAATAGATCATATTATTTCATATTATTTCCGACCAATACATGTATGTCATTGTTGCAAACATGATTTTACGCGCGCTGTTAGATCCAATGTTTAACTGCAAGTAACGTCCATGCTATCCATTGGACTTCAACCAAATTTTGTATTCTGTACCTTAAGAGATGGAACTAAGAATATATTCAGTCACCAGGGCTGCCAACTGTGGTTCTCTATTAGGCTACATAATGCCAAGTATACAGTATTTCGAACTAATTAGAAATTTCGATATTACCAACTTAATTTCGTCATTATTCTAGATAGATCCATATAGATTAATCATTGGTATGAATCTTAAATTTTAAGAAAAGTAGCCTCTTTAGTTCGTCACGGAACTTCTTGTTTCAAAGAGAGATCATAGTCGTGAATCCAACAATAATCTCATGTTTGGTGTTAATTCATTTTAGGCCAGGGGTTCTTAACCTACCTTATAGTCACCACCGATACTTACGGAATGAGCCAAGAACAAATCGTTATTGAAGTCTTGAGAGTCACTGTGTTCATTTTGGATGAGACTGCAAATACAGAAAGGTATTTTCGACAACGAAGTTTTGGAAGTATAACTTCCGTTTTCAATTATATTTCAAAACGTTCGGTAGTACAAACTAAGATTAGATCACATACGATATATCAAAGATCGGAAACTACAGTATCTTTCATTTTCTACACTTTCAGCATGACGAATAGAAATAAACAGTGTCATCACTCCGCTACTTAAGCATTGTAGTTCATGGTCCAGCCGGTGTGTGGCGCGGAAGTCGCGCCGAACCATAAGCACGTGTGACAGTAACCCACGAGGTTAGTACCTTAGTACTGTAATATCCTGTGCGCGAGAAGTCATATTATTCGAGGGAATTTGTTTCTTTGTAATAGTTTACGAATGTCTGTGCAGTGCTTTGTGTGTGCAAACAACTAAGTTTTATGTTGTTTCGGGAAAATGTCGTAATGGAAGTAAATCGGGTTACGAAGAAAATCTGATGGTAGACATTTTTTCACACCGCCAAAAGAAACAAATCTGTTTGAGAAATGAGCGAGAGTTATTCCGTGGAAAGATAAGCAAGTGTCGATCAAAAATAGAATCTGTGACGAGCGTTTTTCGGAAGATTTAATTATTATAAAGGCGGACTGTTTCGTAGTGAACTATGAGAACGTGGAAATTCCTCGCGTGAAGTGGAAATTAAAACCAGGATCAGTACCTCACATTTTTCCAAATTTACCGAAATATCTATCCACTTATGTAAAATCACGAAAGGCGCCCAGTAGGATACGGAATGAAGGCAGCCTTCCATGGTTACTTATTCTATTTCGTGCCATCCTTACTTAAAACGAAAAAAAAACGTCTTAATAATAATAGGCCTAAAATAATGATAGTTGTTGATTCCTTAGGGACTTAACGACATCATGGTCACGTAGCCCCGTGTGTTTGGGTTTGTTTAGAATTCGTCTGATAACCTGTGTCATTATGATGTCTGTAGTAGTGTGTGTATTTGGAATTGAGGTAGGATTTGGGTAGGAAGCGGCCGTGTCCTTCAGTTAGGTACTGCCCCCGTAAATTGAATTATAGTGAGACCACGGTGGCTATTTTGGAAAATTATAAAGAAAGTTATGGCTGTCATAGTTATGACGTGGGTAGTCATGACGTAAGCACGGATGACGCAGACGTTATGCCAGCAGGCTACTTGAGCTGAGATTCTCAGTGACGTCAGCATTTGTTCGAGAAAGATTCGAGGTTTACGACGCAGTCGCAGGAAACGTGGAATTCTGCTGAGGAAGAAATTATGCTATTGGAGGGGAGGCTCGAACCAATGAACGATAGTCTGAAGGAAGACGGAGATTGCTGAAACTATGGTATTTTTAATGCTTTTTGGAATGCAGAATTGTGGAAACCCATTTGCAGTAGAGGCATTGATCTGGAATTTTGGTGAAATTTATTTTTAGTTTTTGAATTTTGAGAATCCGTCATGTATTGACGAAATTGGAACTTCTAGCGATGACGCAGTAACACGCTATGGAAGGGATGGATACGCCCCTTATGAAGTTTATAAAAGGCCTTGCGCAGAAGAGAGGAGTCTCAAATCGTCATAGCTGATACCTCTGATATTCAAATCGTCAGATCTTCAGTTCTTATATAGTCGTTTTGGTGAGACGTCGAGTGATATTAGTAGAAAGAGTCGCCATTATAACGCGTGGTGAAGCCACCGCATTAAACGAGATTCGAGCAGACAAGCAGTGCAAGTTTACTGTGAGTAAAACTAGGTGAAGTTAAAACGCACATTATAACGCGTCTACAAGATTAGCTATGAACAGTTAGCGGTTGCCTATAAGCTAATTCTATTGTGCTATGCTACATTACGGAGTGTAGAAAAGTTGAACAATTTCGTGAAGTTATTTTGGAAGATATTGGCAATTTTAAACGACCGACAAAAGTGATTTTCTCGCCATCTGAGAAGCACTTTGTATCGTCAGATTCTATGCCACGGCTGACACTGCTAGTGCAACAGGGAGACTTCTGATTGCTTTTGTGACACAACGCTACAGTATTATGGAGCAGTTTAATATGGCAGTTTGTTCTTCTATTACCATAACCGAAGAGAAGATGGAAGGCTAAAGGACTTTAATGCGATTGGGACATACATCGACGGAGTAAGATAGCAGCATGGTACTTCGCTAATTGCCATTCCACACAAGCGAACATGAGGTGAACAACCATCTACACCCATGTTTCGTGGCTCAACGCTGAATACTATCAAACAGCAATGGAAACGATTTCATACTCACTGAATATGAATATTTCAATGGAAATTACTACAAAAACTTCATGGCGATTTTCTACTAGATCTTCAGGGATTTTTCAAGAGAGGTCAGGGTAGTCCCGACTCACAAAGAAGAGTTTTGCCGGAAGGATGTCTTTCGTCTACACGGAGCAGTGCAATTTCCGGAGGAGGAAGCGGTTCGATTCTCCGAGGGTGCTGTTTCCTGTTTCGAGGATGGAGCTCAGCTTTAACTTGGTGAAATGGATCCATCAGCAGTCTTCTTTGGGGAATTTTCCTCTGGAACTTCAATCGGCAGATAAGGTAGTCGTGAACGTTTATTGTATTTGAGTTTTTTTAGCGATATCTGAGCAACCATTTTCCCATATTTTCTGTCCTCATGTATTTTGCCCTATATTCTTGTTTGAGATTCCTATTCTCAGTACACCTTGATGAGTTATGCCTTTTTCGACGATTTATTAAGACATGGTTATGTCATGGGCATAGTTAAATGATTTTGGATCAGTTGAGACTGATATTTAGATTTTTCAGTAATTTGCTTATTTTTGTAGTCACGATTTGACTGTAAGTTAATGATTTTCATGGCAGATTTAAATTCAGACAGCGTGTCACTTTATTAAAGTAATTCTACTCCAGTTTAATTACTTTGACCAATTTTCTGTCATCATCAAGAAGGAAGACAATTAAATGATTTTAAAGCGTTAAAATCCATTACGTTGTCGACGATCTTGGAAATACTAGTCGTTATTTGAATTGATTGCAACACAGACATTTATCGTCAGTTATGAACGACCATTGCATCATAGACAATTTTGTGAAAGATGAATTTTAATTATGAATTATTGAATGCATTAAAGTCATGAACTTTTGTTAGGAGTTTTTTCTCAATTAGAGATTTATATAATGATGTTTGCATTCCACAGTCTAATTGGATTCTATTCGACTATTTTGCAGTTTAGTCGCACTTTGTTTGATGATAGTATTTTTATACTACAATATTTTGAAGATGTTAATCTTAAATTTTGATAGACCAGAGAGGCGTATATAAGCGTATTCACTATTAAATTTGTTTGTGATTGGCAAATTTTACTTCATTTCGATTCATGAATGAAATCCACGAAGGTTAAATGACAACAGTTTTGAAACAATTAATGATTATAAGAATTTTTGAAGTGGAACTATGAATGTATAATCGCTAGTGCAGCGGACGTGTTGAAAGTCGCTGATGTATAATGCCCTTTGAATTAATGAAGGAGGTTCCCACAGTAATTAATGATGTTGAAGAATTTGTTAGTGGAGATTTTTGTAAATTCTGTGGAAGATTTAGATGCCATATATATTAATATATGATGAATTTTGGGCCTATTTTAATGCAGTTTTGTGCATTATTTTGTAAGCGAAGTATTTTCCGCTGGAGTGTATTCTCTTAGTCCTTTGAAAATTAATCAAGTGAATTTACTGTTATAATTAACAAGAGTATTGAAAGAATTTGAGATAAGATTTTGAATGAAGATTACCGTCACAAATAATTATAATAATTATTACAACCTTTATTAAACCAGATTGTGACATTAAATATGTATAACTAACCTTCATTGGTCGATTATATTGACACGATTATGAAATTACCAACCGGATGAACATGTGGTTAAATGTATTTCTTAAATTAATAATTTAAATAATTTAAATGTTAATATTGTAAATAATGATGTAAATATATCTTTGACAATAATGTGGAACGAAAGTAATGTTAGAGGCGTGTTTAAAATTTTTGTAATTGTCTTCAACAATATTATAAACAATTTCTAATTGTTATAAATTATTTATGAGCTTTTATTATAAACATTTAAGAGTTTGTTTTTACTCTGCTTATTAAACATTTGGATGATAATTTAACAAGCTTAGGGATTGTCAGAGTAATCCAGTGGTATGTGAGTAAAGCATTTGAAAGATTTGCGTAACAATATGAGTTGTCTTGCGGACATTTAAACCTTTTGAGAGGGAGCTGGATTCTCACGCAACGTAGCATGACAAGTGAGCCCATTTGACAGGTGTGCATCAGGTTGAAGGGTAGACCGCAGCTGGCCAGACAACTGGTTATCAGCGGGCAAGGTCGTCTACATTGAGGCCTTGTGCCTATATATATCAGTGTCATGTTTATTAAAAGAAAACAAATGCTCTATATGTGTCTTGTCCTGACTTCCTTTTCCAGTCCAAGTGTGCTATGAATGTTACGTTATTTTGAGCTCGTGGGAGCTAACATATTGTTTGATAACTTTGCAAGTCCTTCAGGAGGACATAGTCAGATTGACATGGGCTACTGATAGCCACATTTATTTTGTTGAGTGTGTTAAAATCATACCCTTTATTTGAAATAAAGCTTTTGTACGGTTCAAAGTTCTCGTCTTCGTTCTGGTTCATTTTTAAATGTCATGGTGAAGGTTATTGTGGGAGCATACTTTAGAGATCCTGTTGACAACCCAATCCCCGAGATATTTTTAAGAGGTAAGTAGAGGTAAGTATGAACCCCCGTCTATTTTGGTGTGTTCCACAATAATTTCTTGTTAACTTCTGTGCTCAAATCTCGGTAGTATCTGTCAGTGCCATTTTCATTGGTGTAGCTGAGCCGGTGCGGTTGATTATTGGCAATCCGATTGAGGGGGCGGATATCTGACAGCCTACTATCCGGGTAAACGGGGACAGAAGGATTGGCGCAGTCAACGTATGGGGCTTGTTCAACATAAGTGGATCACCAGGTTGAACGCCAGTAGGATTGGCAAACCTAAAACGTGTGGCTCGATTAGACTCAAATAAAGAGGTTGATTCTTTGTTAGATGTCTTGGCCAATTGTAGTATTTAAGAGTGTGATTATATAGGAATTAAATGTTGTATTGTATTAGGAAAATTACACTCAGAAAAGATCGGATCTTGTACAACTTGAGAGAGGTTGAATGGGCTGGAAACTTAGAAAAATCGCCTATGATCTGGAATCTTATTTTATTTGACCGGCTTATGACATGTTTTAGTCATATTAAAGATAAAATTAAATTATTTGGATTGTAAATGTAAATTATTTGTGTTAGGATATTTTAAAATGAGCCAGGGAAATTTGAGCATGTGCTTGAGTTTGTTTCAACATGAAGGGTCTTCGAAGGTTAATTATAAGGTAGTTATAAGTTAGATTTAAGACAGAAAATTGATCAAATTTATGTATGGTGAAAAGTGTTGCTCAGATGTTGTTATTTTGCTCTATTGATGTATGTCCCTACAGCAGTCTATTTTTGAATAATATTGTAATGGCAGATGAAAGTCTGAGGATGATGTTAGAGGAGATGTCTGCTAATTTGAAAGCAAGCATGAATGAAAGTGCGAGGGAGATGGAAGCTAGGAATGCTAGCAGAATGAAGCAGATGATGGAGGAGAATGCTAGTAATTTGAAAGCTAGCATGGATGAAAGTTTGAAGGTTCTTCAGACTAGTTCTGCTAACTTAGAGGATAATATGTCGCGTTTACAGATTAATACCCAAGGAATCGAGAATACTGTAACTGACATGCGCACAGACGTGTCCAATGTCCATAAAGATTTGTCTAATATGCATAAGGATGTTTCTGATGTTAAAACTGATGTTTCCAAGGTAGAGAAAGATCTTACAATGTTGAATCTAGATGTGGCTAATGTCCGAGGTGATATTTGTTGTGCTAGGGCTGAAGTAGTTGTTGTTAAAAATGATGTTGCGACTGTCCAAGACAAGGTTGAGGAAGTCCAAAGAGAAATCCAAAATATTAGAACTGATGTGTCCAATGTTCAGGTTGATATTAATAACATTCATTCGGATGTAAATGAGATGCAAAGTGACATAAATAAAATTCAAGTAGAAGTCAACACAGTTTTCGTAGATATTGCTAAAGTCCAAACTGATGTAAATAAAGTCAGGGAAGAAATAGAAAATTCGAAAACACTTTGTACACGTAATATGAGTGCATTAACGACTAGATTAGTTGATGAGTCAGTTAGAACGACAGCGTCTTTAGCAGGTTAAAAGTATGATGTAGAGGTCATGAGAACCCAGGTATTAGACCATAATAGATTACTTAAAGAAGATATCGAAGTAGACATAGCAGAAATGTTAACGGCAAATGTAGCAGTATGGAAAGACGAGTGGAATAGGTCAAGTGGGGAACATGTAACCCAAATTCAGGAACGTATTGAAAGAAAACTTGCCAGTACTCAAATAGATATTAACAATGAAGTAGTACAGATTAGGAAAGATTTAAGCGTAAGGATGGATTCGCTATCCGAGAGACAAGTAGAAGATAGAACACAATTAGGTCAGGATGTGCAAGCATTAAAATCTGCATTAGAGGAACAGATTCAGAAAGTTGTCTCTGATGTGAATGAAACGACGAGTAAACTGCAAAATTTGAAGCTCGGAGAAGCTAGTTTGATGGAGACCTACAAAGAAGAGTTAATCAAGAAAGTCTTAACGGAAATCACTGACAAGGATACAGTAGGCTTGGCTTGCGAAACCAATAGGAATTATGCCAGAAGATATAACCTAGATCCAGAAGAGAGAGACGTGACTCCTGAAGAACGTATATCCAGATTCAGGGAGGAAGATGACGAGAGGAATATGGAACCTGAGTGGAACTATCGAGATAGTGGGAAAAACTACCCGGATTCATATCCGAGGAATGTAACGGTCATCAGGAAATTTGAAGACAAACCTCAAAAATTCAGCAACACTGATAGTTTGACGCCTATAGAATATGTCAGGAACCTCAAAGATTATTTCATCGAAGCTCACATTCCCAGAGAGAGAGAGATGAAGATAGTGGAAAGATTTTTGATTGGAGGACCCCTCGAATGGTTTTGCGCTTTTAGATACACGTTCAGTAACTTTGACGAGTTTGCAGAGGCATTAATCAAGCGATTTTGGTCCATCGAAGCGCAGAATTCGTTAAGAGCGGAGGTTTATTCAAGAAAATACTCAGGTACTCTTCCAACGCGGTACGCTGATTTCTTTACGAGCCAACTGTCCCGCTTGAGATTTTTGCAACCCCCATTGTCAACGGAGCAATTAATTGATGCGATTTCTCGTATGCTGCCTGTGGAGGTGAGGAGACTAATCATTTCGTCAAACATCAGGGATTTGACCAGCATGGATGAATTACTGAGGAGGTTAGACTACACAAGTCCAATGCCTAACGTGGTACAGAAAGGTCAAAGGCATGACTTCAAAGAAATAAATACGGTATATATGGACCAAGTCCAACAAACTGACAAGCCAGATGAAGAGAAAACTGACAATGTAGGTCCTCACAGGAATAATCAGTTTCGAAATAACAGATCGCAAGGTTACCGTCCGTATCAACAGAGAAGAGGCTGGAACTATAATCGAGGCAATTACAACAATGGAAGAGGCAGATACTACAACAATAATGGTTATAACAGAAATTATAATAGAAATAACCAGAACCAAAATAGCAATCAGAATTCTCAAGGTCAGGTTATGACACCCGATCAGTATCAGGAAAGAGAGAGGGAAAGCCAGCAATACCTGAAGGAGTTACGGGAAAAAGAAGCCGAAAATCAAAAGAAAAGGCAGGACGTTGTAATTGATCCTGGGCCTTCTATGAGCCAGCAGAACTTAGAAAATAGAAATACTGGACAGAAGAGAAAGTAGAGAGGAGAGAATGCATTTAACCACACACAACCCAGAGTAGAAGAGATTTATGATTAAGGAACATAAAGGAAATATCATACTAGAGTAAGCCAGTAATAATTCAATTTCGTGTTCAAGAGAGTTGAGATACTTGTAACACTGAGTTTAAAAACAATTTGCAACTGTTTTTAAAACGTGGTGAGGGGAGAATGCCCCCGTAATTGAATTATATAGAGACCACGGTGGCTATATTGGAAAATATAAAACAAGTTATGGCTGTCATAGTTATGACGTGGATGGTCATGACGTAAGCACGGATGACGCAGACGTTATACCAGCAGGCTGCTTGAGCTGAGATTCTCAATGACGTCAGCATTTATTCGAGAAAGATCCGAGATTTACGACGCAGTCGCAGGAAACGTGGAATTATGCTGAGGAAGTAATTATGCTATTGGAGGGGAGGCCCGAAACAATGAACGGTTGTTTGAAGGAAGACGGAGATTGCTGAAACTATGATATGTTTAATACTTTTTGGAACGCAGAATTGTGGAAATCCATTTGCAGTAGAGGCATTGATCTGGAATTTTGGTGAAATTTATTGCCTGTTTTTGAATTTTGAAAATCTGTCACGTATTGACGAAGTTGGAACTTCGAGCGATGACGCAGTAACACGCTATGGAAGGGATGGATACGCCCCTTATGAAGTTTATAAAAGGCCTTGCGCAGAAGAGAGGAGTCTCATATCTGATAGCTCATATCGCATATCTCAAATCGTCAGATCTTCAGTGATTATATAGTCGTTTTGGTGAAACGTCGAGTGACATTAGTAGAGAGAGTCGTCTTTATAACGCGTGGTGAAGCCACCGCATTAAACGTGATTCAAGCAGACAAGCAGTGCAAGTTTACTGTGAGTAAAACTAGGTGAAGTTAAAACGCACATTATAACGCGTCTACAAGAGTGGCTATGAACAGTTAGCGGTTGCCTATAAGCTAATCCTATTGGGCAGTGCTACATTAAGCAGTGTAGTAAATTTGAACAATTTCAAGGAGTTATTTTAGAAGATATTAGCACTTTTAGACGACTGACAAAAGTGATTTTCTCGCTACCTGAGAAGCACTCTGTATCGCCAGATCCTACGCTACAACTGACACTGCTAGTATAACAGGGAGACTTCTGATTGCTTTTGTGACACAACGCTACAGTATTATGGAGCAGTTTAATAAGGCAGTTTGTTCTTCGATTACCATAACCGAAGAGAAGATGGAAGGCTAAAGGACTTTAATGCAATTGGGACATACATCGTTGGAGTAAGATAGCAACATGGAACTTCGCTAATTGCCATTCCATACAAGCGGACATGTGGTGAACAACCATCTACACCCATGTTTCGTGGCTCAACGCTGAATACTATCAAATAGCAATGGAAACGATTTCATACTCTCTGAATATGAATATTTCTACGGAAATTACTACAAAAACTTCATGGCGATTTTCTACAAGATCTTCAGGGATTTTTCAAGAGAGGTCAGGGTTGTCCCGACTCACAAAGAAGAATTTTGCCGGAAGGATGTCTTACGTCTTCATGGAGCAGTGCAATTTCCGGTGGAGGAAGCAGTTCGATTCTCCGAGGGTGCTGTTTCCTGTTTCGAGGATGGAGCTCAGCTTTAACTTGGTGAAATGGATCCATCAGCAGTCTTCTTTGGGGAATTTTCCTCTGGAACTTCAATCGGCAGATAAGGTAGTCGTGAACGTTTATTGTATTTGAGTTTTCTAGCAATATTTGAGCAACCATTTTCCCATATTTTTGTCCTCATGTATTTTGCCCTATATTCTTGTTTGAGATTCCTATTCTCAGTAAATCTTGATGAGTTATGCCTTTTTCGACGATTTATTAAGACATTGTTATGTCATGGGCATAGTTAAATGATTTTGGATCAGTTGAGACTGATATTTAGATTTTTCAGTAATTTGCTTATTATTTTGTAGTCCCGATTTGACTATAAGTTAAAGATTTTCATGGCAGATTTAAATTCAGACAGCATGTCTCTTTATTAAAGTAATTTCTACCCCAGTTTAATTACTTTGACCAATTTTCTGTCATCATCAAGAAGGAAGAACATTTAAATGATTTTAGAGCGTTAAAATCTCTTGCGTTGTCGACGATCTTGGAAATACTAGTCGTTATTTGAAATTGATTGCAACACAGACATTTATCGTCAGTTATGAACGACCATTGCATCATAGACAATTTTGTGAAAGATGAACTTTAATTATGAATTATTGAATGCATTAAAGTCTTGAACTTTTGTTAGGAGTTTTTCTCAATTAGAGATTTGAATAATAATGTTTGCATTCCACAGTCTATTTGGATTCTATTCGACTATTTTGCAGTTTAGTCGCACTTTGTTTGATGATAGTATGTTTATACTACAATACTTTGAAGATGTTAATCTTAAAATTTGATAGACCAGAGAGGCGTATATAAGCGTATTCACTATTAAATTTGTTTGTGATTGGCAAATTTTTACTTCATTTCGATTCATGAATGAAATCCACGAAGGTTAAATGACAACAGTTTTGAAACAATTAATGATTATAAGAATTTTTGAAGTGGAACTATGAATGTATAATCGCCAGTGCAGCGAACGTGTTGAAAGTCGCTGATGTATAATGCCCTTGAAGTAAATGAAGGAGGTTCCCACAGTAATTAATGATATTAAAGAATTTGTTAGTGGAGGTTTTTGTAAATTCTGTGGAAGATTTTGATGCCGTATATATTAATATATGATGAATTCTGGGCCTATTTTTAATGCAGTTTTGTGCATTTTTTTTGTAAGCGACGTATTTACCGCAGGAGTGTATTGTATTTGTCCTTTGAAAATTAATCAAGTGAATTTACTGTTATAATTAACAAGAGTATTGAAAGAATTTGAGATAAGATTTTGAATGAAGATTACCGTCACAAATAATTATAATAATTATTAAACCTTTATTAAACCAGATTGTGACATTAACATGTATAACTAACCTTCATTGGTCGATTATATTGACAAGATTATGAAATTACCAACCGGATGAACATGTGGTTAATGTATTTCTCAAATTAATAATTTGAATAATTTAAATGTTAATATTGTAAATAAATAATGTAAATATCTTTAACAATAATGTGGGACGGAAGTAATGTTAGAGGCGTGTTTAAAATTATTTTTGTCTTTAACTATATTATAAACAATTTCTAATTGTTATACACATTTAAGAGTTTGTTTTATACTCTAAACAATGCTTATTAAACATTTGGATGATAATTAAACAAGTTTAGGGAGTGTCAGAATAATCCAGTGGTATGTGAGTAAAGCATTTGAAAGATTTGCGTAACAATATTTGTGATGTCTTGCGGACATTTAAAACTTTTGAGAGAATGCTGGATTCTTACGCAACGTGGCTTGACAAGAGAGCCCATTTGACAGGTGTACGTCAGGTTGAAGGGTAGATGGCAGCTGGCCAGACAACTGGTTATCAGCGGACGAGGTCGTCTACAGTGTGGCCTTGCGCCTATAAATACAAGTGTCATGTTTATTAAAAGAAAACAAATGCTCTATAAATGTGTCTCATCCTGACTTCCTTTATCCAGTCCAACTGTGTTATGAATATTACGTTATTTTGAGCTCGTGGGAGCTAACATGTTGTATGCTAACTTTGCAAGTCCTATAGGAGGACATAGTCAGATTGACATGGGCTACTGATAGCCACATTTATTTTGTTGAGTTGTTAAAGTCATACCCTTTATTTGAAATAAAGCTTTTGTACAGTTCAAAGTTCTTGCCGTCGTTCTGGTTCATTTTTAAATGTCATGGTGAAGATTATTGTGGGAGCATACTTTAGAGATCCTGTTGTCAACCCAATCCCCGAGATATTTATAAGAGGTAAGTAGAGGTATGAACCCCCGTCTATTTTGTTGTGTTCCACAATAATTCCTTGTTAACTTCTGTGCTCAAATCTCGATAGTATCTGTCAGTGCCATTTTCATTGGTGTAGCTGAGCCGGCGCGGTGGATTATTGGCAATCCGATTGAGGGGGCGGATATCTGACAGCCTACTATCCGGGTAAACGGGGACAGTACCATCCCGGCATTTTCCTGGAGGAGAAGTGGGAAACCACGGAAATCCTCTTCCAGGATAGCTGAGGTAGGAATCGAACGCGCCTCTTAACATTTTTGCCTCACGAGGCTGAGTGAACACCGTTCCAGCTCTCAGACCAGTTTTAAATTTATTGGCAGAGCTGGGAATCGAACCCGGACTTCCGTGGTGATAGCCAAGTGGCCAAGAATGAGTCGGACATATAATAATGGCCAACCTGCCAATAAAATAAACGGTCATCCAATTCTTCGCTTCCGTTACCGTCCTCCTGATCTTCGGATCTTGTTTCAACTTTGTCGTCAGTATCAGAGTCACAAATTCCGTTGAAATTACTGAATCATGAACTAGCTATTCGTTATCTTTCAGCAGAAGGTGACACGCTTCATCTGCATCCTTAAGTTTTCGTAAGGCGCAATCTCCTTACTGATATTAACTAAGGCAACATACTAAGCCAAATAATCGGTATAACAGCACACCTGCCACTCACTGACAGAATGTAACATCATTGGGAGCGCTGGTACTATCAATCTCACGCTGACAAAATGTTACACGTGTTAAAGTTATTTTTAGGCACGCCATTTCACAACTCCAGAAAAATGCTTACTAAGGTTTGGTGTAAGATGTCACGAGACGATAAGATCATAACTGTTGGCTTGATATTAAAACTAATATGACGAACCATGGAGCTGTCAGATCAATGCGCGACTAACGGAGGGTTTTAAACGATAGTTCTACATGGGGACAGAGAATATTAATACTAACTTTTTGACAGTATTATTCATAAGTCTAAACACACAATTTGTTGTAATCAGCGTAACCGCAGCCTTCGTAAAGAGGTTTACGTAGCCCAGCGCGTATCCCACTATTGAACAGCTGATTGTGTAGCGTTGGGGATCACCGCCGCTAGCGCTAGCCGAGCGGGGCGCGGTTGAACTCGGTGAGTGATAACACTATTTAGTTTGCATATTGTTTATTTCCATTGAAAAAGGAGGCAAGGTTTCTCCGAAACGTATGGTTTAAATTAAAAATACACACGGCATTAGCCCAAAAGCATGAATTGTTTATATAACACTATTTATTTCTATTCGTCATGCTTTCAGTAATGGAAACTAAGTTTATGAGACGACTACGATCTGGGCATTTCCCAAATTCCGATTTTCAAAGACACGACCACTGTTTGAAGAGCTTTGAGTAATATTTGTATCTTGTTGTTGTTGTTGTTGTTGTTTTAGTTGGTCCCGTGGTGCTGGGGTAGCGTGGCTGCCTCACACATGGAGGCCTCGGGTTCGATTCCCACCTCCGTCAGGAATTTTAGCAACTGACGTGAGGGCAGAACGGGGTACACTCAGCCTCTTAATTGAGTAGCAGTGAGGAGAACGAGATTAACGGCCGAGGGAACCCTACGCGCTAACCACGCGTCACCCCATAATCTGTAGGGCGAATGGCTGGGCAGCGGTCGTTTGGTAGGCCTAAGCCCTTCATGTGCTGTAGTGCCACGGGCTTGGTTGGTTGTTGTTTTTACTTGAGGGGCTTGGACATCATGGTCATCTACCCCATGTACTTGGAGGCGTGTGGAAATTGATCTGCTAACCTGTGTTGTTGTCGTGTCTGTAGTAGTATACAGGATGGTTCAGGAGGAACAGTAAATATTTTAGGAGGTCGTTGTATAGATGAATTGCAATTTTAAAAAAACATATAACATGTGTCCCATTTTTATTGCGTTCGTATGTAATCAGAGCAGATGTCGTTTCGTGTGTTGGTACACGTAGACTCTCTGCACGTATCGGTGTTTCATGTACAAGAGTATGGAGGGCATTACGTATGCACGGGTTGCATCCGTGTCATTACCAACCCATTCAACACCTTCGAACAGGAGATGCAGATAGACGATTGGAATTTTGTCGTTGGATACGTGCAAATCGCCAAGTAATCTTTTGTAATCTTTACTGATGAAGCTACGTTCACTCGTAATGGCATCAATAACACTCGTAATGAATTTCAGTGGTCAGAAGAAACCCCACATGCCATTGTGGGCACACATTTTCAGGAACGTTTCCCTGTAAATGTGTGGTGTGGGTTGATTGGGCCTGTAGTGTTGCCACATCATCTAAAAGGACCCCATTTTCTACACTTTCTTCAAAATGAACCTCCAGCATTATTGGAAGAGATTCCATTGGCTACAAGAATGCGTATGTTCTTCCAGCATTCTAGTCGTCTGGTGATACAACATCTAAACCTAACATTCCCCGGAAGATGAATCTGGAGATATGGGCAGGTTTCTTGTCCACCAAGGTCCCCGGACCTTTCCCCTTTGGATTTTTGCCTGTGGGGATGGTTGAAAAGCGAAGTCTTACAGGAAAAAGTTAACAAAAGAGCTGAGTTGGTCGTTCGGATTATGCATAGTGCAGCCCTCGTCAAAGAACGCCAAGATGCCCTACGAAGAGCTACACGGGGTGTATCAAGAGAAGTGCAAAATGCATTGGTGGTGGAATTTTCGAAAATCAACTTTGAACGTCCTCATTTGCCTTGGCTTGACATTTTTAGCCTATTTTCAATTTTGAAAAAATAGGCTTATGATATCACCTTTTGTCCGTGTGTGTGTGTGTGTGTGTCCCTAATAACTTCTAAACGGCTGGAGCGATTACAATGAAACTCGGTAAGTTCTTAGCACTATTCCCGGCGACTCCGACCGTGCCCTTCAAATTTTGTTACGTCTCACCAATCTAACATGGCGGCTGTGCGAAATATTTCACCAGCATTCAATATCTCCGAAACTATTACCGATATCACCCCGGAATATTTTACGGTGATAAAGGAAACTACTAGAAGTTCACCTATGTGACTTTTGAAAACCTGGTAACTACAAAACCAACATGGCGGCCAAGCGAATTTGCGACTTTTAAATAAACTTTTCTCGTGATTTATCCAACCAAACGCAACAAAACTTGGTACAGTACATTTTTTTACACAGTGTAATGCACCGTCATATAATTTCGTTCAATTGTTTACATAACCTCAAGATGGCGGACGTGCGAAATATTTCAACGACATTCTATATCTCTGAAACTAATAGCGCTATCACCCTGAAATTTTGTGCGGAGATAAAGGACACTACTGGAAGTTCATCCATAAGACATTCAGAAACCGGTTAACTATAAAACGAATATGGCGGTCAAGTGAAATCGAAATTTTAAATACACCTTTCCGCGATTTAATGATCCAAACGCAATGAAATCTGGTACAGGAAATGTTCATACACATTGTAATGCACTGGTATCTCATTTAGTTCAATTGTTTACATAACCTGAAGATGGCGGCTGTGCGAATTTTAAAATTATTATTTTTATTTCTTGTGTCGTAATCATGCGATCGACGTGAAAGTTTGAATAATGAACCTACGCAATAATTTTCCTTTAATGGTACAAGACTCTATGGCCTATACATTTAACAATCCAACATGGCGACCATCCGAAATATTTAGTCGTTTCTCTGAAATTTTGTATTTTGATAGTGGCAATTAACATAAGTAGTATATACACACATCAAAAAAAGTTTTGCATCACCTCGGTTCCCAGATCTCCGGCATATAGACGTTGACTGTGTATATTGTATCCAAGATACAGTCCCTTTGACTGTTCATAGATGTCACTAAAACTGCTCAAAGATGTAAACAACCATGCATGAGCAGGGCCTATTAGACGGAGGGGGTACGACAGCCGATCAGTTCCAGTCATTCCACCAGGACGAAGGTACGCTGCTCATGTTGTCTGTAGTTCTACCATGCCTAGAAGGTCAATACCGCAGTTCGATCGCGTCCGCATTGTTACTTTGTGTCAAGAAGGGCTCTCAACAAGGGAAGTTTCCAGGCGTCTCAGAGTGAACCAAAGCGATGTTGTTCGGACATGGAGGAGGTACAGAGATACAGGAACTGTCGATGACAGGCCTCGCTCAGGCCGCCCAAGGGCTACTACTGTAGTGGATGACCGCTACTTACGGATTGCCGCTCGGAGGAACCCTGACAGCAATGCCACCATGTTGAATAATGCGTTTCGTTCAGCCACAGGACGTCGTGTTTCAACTCAAACTGTGCGCAATAGGCTGCATGATGCGCAACTTCACTCCCGACGTCCATGGCGAGGTCCAGCTTTGCAACCCCGACACCATGCAGCGCGGTACAGATGGGCCCAACAACATGCTGAATGGACCCCACGGAATTGGCATCACGTTCTCTTCACCGATGAGTGTCGCATATGCCTTCAACCAGACAATCGTCGGAGACGTGTTTGGAGGCACCCTGGTCAGGCTGAACGTCTTAGACACACTGTCCAGCGAGTGCAGCAAGGTGGTGGTTCCCTGATGTTTTGGGGTGGCATTATGTGGGGCCGACGTACGCCACTGGTGGTCATGGAAGGCTCCGAAATGGCTTTACGATACCTGAATGACATCCTCCGACCCATAGTGCAACCATATCGGCAGAATATTGGAGAGGCATTTGTCTTCATGGACGACAATTCTCGACCTCATCGTGCACATCTTGTGAATGCGTTCCTTCAAGATAACGACATCGCTCGACTACAGTGGCCAGCATGTTCGCCAGACATGAACCCTATCGAACATGCCTGGGATATGTTGAAAAGGGCTGTTTATGGACGTCTTGACCCACCAACCACTCTGAGAGATTTACGCCGAATTGTCGTTGAGGAGTGGGACAATTTGGACCAACAGTGTCTTGATGAACTTGTGGATAGTATGCCACGGCGAATACAGGCATGCATCAATGCAAGAGGACGTGCTACTGGGTATTAGAGGTAGTGGTGTGTACTGCAATCTGGACCACAAATGCTGAAAGTCTAGCTGTATGATGGTACAACATGCAATGTGTGGGTCTCATGAGCAATAAAACGAGCTGAAATGTTGTTTGTGTTGATCTCTATTCCCTTTGTATTTAACGGTTCCGGAACTCTTGGAACCGAGGTGATGCAAAACTTTTTTGATGTGTGTATGAAAATAGGCTGTATAGTTCTTCACGGAACTACTTGTTTGGGTTAAATACTACCAGCTGTATCTCTGTACGCAATAATGGGACACATGTTATTTGGGATTTTTTATTGCAATTCATTTATACTACCACCTCCTAAAATATTTACTATTCCTCCTGAAACACCATGCATTTGCAATTCAGGTAGGGATTGGGTGGGAGGTGCCCGTGGCCTGAAGTTAAGAATCATCCAGGCATTTGTAGGTAGAATAATGGTGAAACCACAGATAACCACTTCCAGGATGGCTCAGGTAGGAATCAAACCCACCTCTTCTCATGTTTACCTCACGAGGCTGATTGCACACCGTTTCAGCCTTCAGACCAGAATAAAATTTCTTGGCAGAGTCAATACTCGAACCTGGGCCTCCGAGGTGACAACCATCGAACTGTATGGAGCGCAGCTGCATTGGTGTTAAGAAGATTGCTGTTGATAATTCATTTTAGGGGATAGGGACATTTTGGTCATCAGCTCCGTGTGGTTGTGTGTGTTGAACTTGTCTGATAAACGGTAGGCCTATTTATGTGATGTCTGTAGTAGTAACTTCATTAGGGATAGGAATGAGCTAGGTGCTTTAAAAAAGGGTTCATCCCAGCATTTGCTTGGAGGTAGTGTGGAATATTCCGCTGCGATCTCCGGACTTGTTTCAGCTGCCTTCACGGTCGTGGTGCACGATTTAACGAACACTGCTATACAGCTAGGCTGTATATAGTTGCAATATCAATTGTCAATAAGGCGATTCAAATATCTTGGAGTTACTCTGTAAACAACACTGACATCTTTCAACATTCATGTGAAAGAATGAACAACAGCAGCGATAAAAGTAATTTACAACATTTAGCAGCCCCAAAAACTCTCGATAAAATCGGCTATGACATTATTTAAAACGGCCATAGCACCAATAGCGACTTACGGAATCCACATAATTTTGTGGTGTTTGAAGCCATATTTTCAGTGTTGCCTTAGTAAACAAGCCCGCTATATGAAAAGAGTCTTGTCTATCGGGAAGACAGCGCTGTCAAGACTTACTTATGTCTTCACAAAAGAAATTTTCTTCGTACAAGACATTAAATTGCAGATGTTACTACCGTGCACCGAGGCTTATGAGAATGCCCTTCAAATACTCAAAGAAAAGCAAAACGCTATCTGGGATGATTTTTCTCAACTGACGCCATAATGACTGACGAATGGAAACAGGCAAACTGCGAACCCCGACACGTAGTGACACGATTCGCTACACATGGCTTTCACTACAAGTTCTACCAAAACAAGAGATTCCACCAGCCAACTGAAGAATGTGTGTGTGATCCATCTAGTGAATGCTGTTCTCGATATCATGCAAAATACTGCCGACAAAGACATACCTCAATAACCCAATTGGGATTGGAATAATGTACTGTACAGTACGTTACTCAGTTTTGTATTTTGCACATTGTGTGCTTTTCAATAATAATAATAATAATAATAATAATAATAATGAGGCGATAAAGAAAAATGGCGTCAAAGCTATCTACATCGTTAAATAGGTAATCGTACCGGTTTGGATAGCAGGAGAATCTGGTCAGAGTTCAGACTGCGATCTTCAACATTATGACACTAGCCTATCACCCTTTCAGTCGGCATTTGTATGTAGCGACACTAATATGATTTTATATTAACCCTAGAACCACCCTGTGGGGTCGCCCGCGACCCGGCCATTTTATGATCTCTTCTGCGCATGCATCAAATACCGTTAGCTTGCTGTTACTTCATCTACCTTCAATGTCGGAATAATTGTTGATGTGACTACATCGTTTAAGCCAGGGCCATCCACACAGCGCTCCAGCCGAGCTCTAAGCCAGTGCTCCGAGCGCTTTGGTGGAAGGTACTGGTGATAGGAGCTTGGCTGGTTGAAAGCGTGGTCTGTCCGCCGCGCCAAAGAGAGCAATGTTTGGATCAACGTGCATTTGTGAGCGTCTCTTTTTGGTTCTTAAGCTTACCAAAAGTAAACATCGTGCAACGATGAGTGATAGAAACTTGCGCAATTGTTTAAGAATAGCTGTGTCTGGAAATATAGCACCAAATTTGGAGAAGATTGTTTCCTCCAAAACTAAAAAGCTTGTAAAAACGACGGAGCAAAAGTCACTCAAGGTCTATAGGCCTACCATCGGTTCATATTGGTAAAATGTTGTTGAATTATCCTCTATAATATGTTCACATTTCAGTTTCGAATAAATCACAATATTCTTTACTTAACACTTGCATTCGTTTCCTGCACATTCCATACATCGGAGTACCATTCGATTTGTATATGAGGTATATTTTTTATGGCAAAAGAGCCCGTTCAATATGATGTCAACAATCCCACAAAGGCCGTCGGCTGCACGACTGTACTAGTCAGCGCGGTCGGAACAACGTCTATCTCTAGTTTCCTCGCTGCCACAGTGTAGTGGTGGTAGGGGAAGGCACGCTAGTCTGACTGCCCAGTGCTCCCCGAGCGCGGCCGCGCTCTCAGAGCGCAATGACTGGATAGCCCTGGTTTAAGCGTTTGGGATACTTTGTTGCTGAGTATTGTTATATTAGGGTCACTTACGACCCTATGGTGTGGCTTGTGTAACAAAACTGTCTACAAGGTACCTTGCTTTATCCTACAATTTAATCATATCAACCTAGTTGTGAAAACACTGTAAATCCTTGTAACCTAAATAGCAAGATGTATTATTGTCCATACAGAGACAGAAAAGGGCAAACACAGTACATGATTTCTTCTTGCAGTCTGTGTGCAGAACTCTGACAAGCAACCAGCAGAGAGTGCAAAGTTGACAGGGCCTAGGTTTTCGCAGAATGGTTGAAATTAACAACTGTGTGCTATTTTTTGTTAATTCATGTAACTATGTTTTAAAGTATGTTCCTGTTTGCATTAGAATAGTGATAATTTATTAAATTATGGCAGTTCATAGCTTGTGTTCAGTAAATTGTTATTTCCAACAGGCAACTTTATTAATCAATAGAATACATGTGTGAGTGCATAAAAGGAGGTAAGTACATCAATACGACTCTCTAGATCACTTAGAAGAGAAACAACATGAAAATTAAAATAATAAATTCCAAATGAATTCCTATTTCATACTTTTTATAATTGGGTCACCAGTGACCCCACAGTGTGGGTTAATATCCACAACGTATTTTATAAACTTTGGAGTACTTCCGTACGAGTGAGAGCCAATGAGAGTAAGGCGCAGTGTCACTAGGGCCTTGGAGAGTTCCTTCAACTCCCAAGCGCCAACCGATTGTAAGAAAACATTGATGTCTTCCTTCGAATTGGGCCCGATGGAGAGCTACTGTCAACCAGAGAACACCCGGGGGCATATGCAGTACTAGAAGTTGATCACGCATCTTATCCTCCAAGGAGAAACCGAAGACAAGGTGAGACGTCACCATGAAAGGGCTAATCAAGTAGTGTTCCAACCCCCTTAGTATTCCACTTTATACAGGGTTGGGAATCATGAGAGGTGAATATGTTATGGTGATGGTGATTGTTTTATCAAGGGGTGAAACATCTGGGTAATCTGCCCCAGTTGTTGTTGTTTGAGTCTTCAGTCTTTCGACTGGTTTGATTCAGCCCTCCATGCATCCCTGTCTTGAGCCAATCGTTTCATCTCTACATAGCTACCACACCCTACATCCCAGGCAATCTGTTCAACATATTCTAACCTTGGACTACCCCTACAGTTCTTGTCCTCGATCCTTCTTTCCATAACTAAGCTTGCTATTCCTGGGTGTCTTAATATGTGTCCTATCAACCTATCTCTTCTCTTCATTAGCAGTCGTCAGAAACATCTCTCCTCCCCCACTCGTCTTAACACCTCTTCAATTGTTACCCTATCTACCCATCTGATCGTCATCATTCTCCTGTAACACCTCATTTCAAAGGCTTCAATTCTCTTCTTTCCTGCTGCACCAATAGTCCAAGTTTCACTTCCATAGAGCGCCACGCTCCACACAAAGGCCTTCAAAAATTACTTCCTAATACCTAAATCTATATTCGATGTCAACAGATTCCTTTTCTGTAGATATGCTTTCCTTCCCTGTGCTAACCTACTTTTTATATCCTCTTTGCTTCGTCCATCACTGGTTATTTTACTTCCTAAGTAACAGAAGTCTCCTACTTCCTTTAGTTTTTCTCCTACCAATTTGATGTCCAGGTTTCTGATTTATTTCGGCTGCATTCCAGTAATTTTATTTTACATTTATTAATTTTCATCATGAATTCTTTCCTCAAGACGGAGTCCATACCATTCAAAAACTCTTCAAATCCTCAGGCGTGTCGGCCAATATGACTTTGTCATCGGCGAATCTCAGAGTTGAAATTATTTCTCCTTGAATCTTCACTCCCACTTTAAACTTTTCTCCAATTTCCTTCATTGCTTGCTCAATGTAAAGATTGAAAAGTATGGGTGATAAGTTGCAGCCTTGCCTTACACCTTTCTGAATACCAGCTTCTCTCTCATGTCCTTCTGCTCGAATGACTGCTGTCTGGTTTCTGTATGGATTGAAGATATGATTGATATTGAACTTCTTATTGTTGGTTTTCCTGACCGGGGCACAGCCTCACTATCAGACAGCTTTTCAATTGTCCTCGTGAGGCTGAGTGCAGCTCACTCCAGCCCTCACGTCAATTTCTAAATTTCCTAATGGAGTCGGGTATCAAATCCGGAGCTTCCGGAAGAGAGAGAGGCAAAATTAACGGCCGAAGGATCCCGACACACTGACCACGCGTACATTTTACATATTACGTATTATTTTTTTTATTATAAGCGTCACCCCACAATTCGCAGGCCAAATGGCCGGACAAGGAAGCGGTCGCTTGTGAGACTTAGGCCCTTCATGGGCTCTGGTGCCACGAGGGAGGGGGGGGGGCAGTCGATCGAGTCTGTCAAGGTACGATATTCAACATTTACTTACATTATTTTTTGTTGTAATTGTTATTGATGTTAATAATAATTATATCGTATGTCCTCAGGTGCCAAGTCTTCTGGCAAATCGATTCAACCTAAACCAATGCTGGCAGGACGAATGGTCAAACTCAACGTCTGGAACTAGTGCCCAGGTGCCAACGGTGAAAATACAAGGATTTGACCTTCCTAGAAAATTATGGTGTCGCCTCAATAGACTGAGAACCAGGCACGGCCGTTGCAATTACCTATGCCATAAGTGAGGTTGGATAGATTCCCCATTGTGTCAATGCAATGAGGAGGAACAGACCATGGACCATATCATCCAGCGCTGCCCTCTACACGCCTACTCCGGGAGCCCTAGTGATCTGTTTCATCTTCGAGAATGTACTGTGGAATGGCTCCAAAACTTGAACTTGGATTTGTGATTTGTTTTTATGTAATTCACCATACGATTAAATAAATAAGGTGCCAAGTGCAAGCTTTGTTATTTGGCACCCAGAGGGCAGCTTGCATGTCGAATTTTGTTGTTTTTTGGAGCGCTATGAAAGACAATGAGGTTAGATATCTAAGCTCCTTGACACTATAGCGCTTTCTAGTAGAGAAATTAGGAACTTAGTGTTGGAAGAAAATCCCGAAATTAAATTTGCCATTATGAACATGGCCTACTGAATTCAAATGGGTTCTTTAACATGCAAGAAACGTATGACATGCGTACCGTGATTTTTGTCGCCTTTCAAAAACCACTTACCACGGCCAGGAGCGAACCTGCAAGCTTGGGGGTTGGCAGTCTGGCACGATAACCACTCACCCACCGTGATCGTGATTCATTTAAGGGCGATATCGTGATAATTTATCTCGTTTACTTGGGTGTGTGAGGGATTTGTCTGATAAAAATCTGTAATACAGTATTGTGGTTTCTGTACTAAGGTGTTCCCCCAGGGGCTCACATCTAGTGGGACGTGGGTTGGCGACCACGGGACCCCAGCTGAGTCCGGCATTGCTTCCACTTATTTGTGCCGGGCTCCTCTCTGTCTTCTTTCCTGTCGACCTCACTTGGTCAACTTTTGTTCTCTTCCGACACCGACGGTATTAGGGTATCCGAGGCCTAGGGAGTATCTTCCTTTCCCGCCTTAATTGGCCCTTGTTTCATCTTTTCTGATACCCTCCTTGTGCGAGGGGTCAGCCTTCTTTTTCTTTTCCTGTTATCTCCTGGCTTCTGCTCAAGGCCCTCAAGGAGACAGGGTGTATGTAGCCCCACCACTTCTGGTGCACCCTAGATATTGCTACACCCTCAGGGGCTCACGTCTGGTGAGTTCGGGAGTTGGCGACCCCGAGGGATTCCTGAGCTGGGTCCGGTTTTCCCCTTTTGGCCCTTACCTGTGGGGAGAACCCTGTCCTCTTTCACTTTCCTATCTGCCTTTCATAGCTCTCCTTCCTTACAAGTCCCTCAATCTGCATTCTTCGCGGGTTTAGGGCATTTCTTTTTATCCTGTCATTTCTTTGCCTTATTCTCCTTTTGTTTTCCATTTCTTCTTCTAGTATATAAGTTAGTAGTTAGTTTTTAGTTATAGTTGGCATTTCATTTTCATCTTCACGATCACCCAAACTATCAGGGGCCGATAACCTAGATGTTAGGCCCCTTAACACAACAATTATCATCATCATCATCATCATGTACTAAGGTGTGTATTCATTATTCACTCTAGCATTGGGAAGGAGGCGGCCATTATGCCCTACCTAGCCCGCTTGTATGCTCCAAATATACAGGGTGTAATTGATATAATGGAAGTCCGTTACACTGGTGTTAGAAGAGACTATTCCAAGCTTCCAAGGTTAAAAAAAAGTGTCACCGATCTTTAAATTGAAAATGAATAATTAAAATATCGATGTACTGTATTTTTTTTTTCAGAAACTCTTCAAATAGAAGATGAGGCAGCAGTCTGGGAGAAACGAGTCGGGGCGAGGCGGGACGATGCGCTAAGGGGACGTTGTTACGTAATCGGAGCATCGACCTTACCGGTTGAGGGGTGGTATCAGCGGTTATGAGGATAGCGAGTGATATCCGTCTCGTATTACCCTTTCACGAATTGATTGCCGGCGGTCGAGAGTGGAACTATTCTTTGTTTTCTTGTGTCACACGTTAGCCTGCTTCGTTGACAGGTACAGTTGCGCGAGTAGGATATGACTCAGCTCCAATAGTCTCAGTTATCGTCTGACTGTCCGTGGTGACATGAGCCCCTGTGACGCGCAATGCTGCTTTTCTTCTGTGCAGAACGTTCCCCGCTTCGTCCCGCGGGGCAGCTGCTACAATGAACAAAAAACACTGGCGCAGCCACGCTCAGCGGCAATCAAATGTTAAATGGGTAATAAGAAAGTTTGTATTGCTGTTGTTGTTGTTGAAATTGCACGCAATGGCTTGGGACGTTAGGACCGGTAGTATTGTGTAGCCTACTTTTGGTTGGTTGCTTGGTTGGTTCCTAAGTTTAGGGGCTGCGACAACATGGTCATGTCGCCCCGTGTACATGTAGCCTACTTTGTAAGTGTGAGTATAAATAATTTTGATAATCAGCCCTGGTGTGTCATTGGCGTCCGGCACGTTAATGAAATACAGTGTAACAAAATTCCGACATCCCGTATTCTGTTCAGAACTAGCATTTAAGACGGAAGGAAAATACTTGATGTTTTGTTTGAGAAGCTTGGCGATTTTGGTCATTTAGCCCCATGTGACTGGGTGTGGGTAGAATTTGCCTGATAACCTGTGTTTTTGTGGTTTCATTAGTAATGTGGGTGTTTGTAATTCAGGTGAGGATTGGGAAGAAGGCGGCCATGGCCTAAAGTTAGGAACCATCCAAGCATTTGCCTGGGGTAGAAGTGGGGAAACCCTGGGAAACTACTTCCAAGATTTAATACTATTATGGTACCACATGTGCATAATAATAATAATAATAATAATAATAATAATAATAACAATAAATACCTAATCAAGAGCTCTACACGTACTGTAAAAGAATCACGGATGTTGTTAGGAAACGACGTCTAGCATTTTATGGACACGTCTACAGGATGCATCCTACCAGGTTGACCAACCAGCTCCTCGGTTACTGGCAAAAGCGGAACACCAAGTCACCATGGCTGTGGAAAGTGAGCAAAGATCTGCAAGAACTTGGAGGGACGGAAAGAGACTTAAAAGACCGGACATCTCTCAGGAAGATGCTTCAGCAATTGAGGTTCCCGGACAAACCGCCAAGAAAGAAAACAGGTGCCCTCGGGACCCAGGAAAGGAGGGAACAACACAGCCAGAAGATGCGTAACTACTGGGCAAACATCAAAGCCCACTCCAAATGTAACAGTTGAATGTCGTGAAGATAATCTGGTAGCAAAAATATCCACCCCGTCCGGGCTTCGAACCCAAGATCTCTAGATTGACAGTCATAAGCACTAACCCCTCGGCTATTTCGACTAAGCAAAGCCTGTGCACAAGATGGTGACTTATTTCCACGTTCCAATAGCACTGCATTACGGAATTAAGTTTCATTTATATTTTGCTTGTTTTGATAATGTTCCTGCGTGAAATTGAGTTTAAAATGCCTTATGAATTGGCCCTCTTGTGAGTAAAGAGAATGTATTCAGCAATAGTTCATGAAAGCTTGCTCAATTCTCGTATAACCACTACGATTATATTATATTGATGACTGCATTACCGTTATGTGGGTTAATATTTGAATAGCCATTGTGCAGAAACATAATACCGGCAATGCCGACTACTTACAATGTTTGATATTAAGGCATTTTACCATTAAAATATTGATACGAAGACTTCGAGCATGTACCATGTCATTTGTTTCAATCACTTGACACCAGAGTTCGCATGAGCGTTTTCCGTTCAGTATGTCATATACATTTCACATGGCCGAGAGTACGTCATGGTATCAATTTCAGACATCGCGCGCTCATTGTTTCTCGTACCGTTGCCAGCTGGGTCTTACCACTGCCCGCTGGATCGATCGATCGAGCGGGCAGTGCATACTTCCGTTTTCCACCACTGCCAGCTAGTACACTTCCGTTCGATCGATCGAGCGGGCAGTGCATACTTCCGTTTTCCACCACTGCCAGCTAGTACACTTCCGTTCGATTGATCGAGCGGGCAGTGCATACTTCCGTTTTCCACCACTGCCAGCTAGTACACTTCCGTTCGATCGATCGAGCGGGCAGTACATACTTCCGTTCGATCCACCACTGCCAGCTCGATCGTTTCGATCCACTTCCGTCCCCAATTTTCAAAAACACTCCCACAAAACTATCCAGCAACCGAGCGGAAAGATGTTACACATCAACAACAACAATAATAATAATAATAATAATAATAATAATAATAATAATAAAAATAATAATAATTGTTTCAAGAACCTTATATTCGAACGCATTAATTCGAGCTCTCTAGAATGGAAAGTATAATGCGATAAACCATCTTGTAACTAAGCACGTCGCTGAGAGGACGCTTCGCGGTGGATTCTTGTAAGTTGCCAGTTCCACTCTGGCCGTTAATCACCGTCACAGACGACACTAATGCCCTCTGTTGACGGAAGAAAGAAATATCCGTTTTCAGTATCTCCTTAAGAACTTCTTTTTTATGTACGTTTGTGTTCTCCAATGTATTTCTTTTCTTCCCCTCTCTTTTCCTTTTTTTCTGTTGCTCTCTTGGTGTTTTGTTATCTGACGTCACAAAGTGTCGGCAAGGAGAAACTAATGTATCCAGGCATGCAGCAGGGGGTTTAGTAATTTTATTTTGCTGCTCCCTGGGTTCTGCCCTCTTCAACTGTTTCTTATCTCCGTCTCTGTCTTTTTCTGATTTTTTTGTTTTGAGGTAGAAGGATGGTGTTCTGAAATGTTGCTTCTTTGTTGCTCTTTTGTCAGCCTCAAAGAGTTTACACGCCCGGAGTGATTATTCTTTGTCTCCTCAGATAAGGTAATTAATCTTCAGTGGCAAGATTTCTTTATATTTTCATTCAGCAAGAAAGCCATACTATTAAGTAATTTGTAACCCAAATATTTCAACCCTGCTATTTTAAGAGATGAATTCTGTAAGGAGCCAAGACCCAAACACTTGGCTGGTGTCGGTTATTTTGGCCAGCTAAAATGGCCCTGCACAGGCCACGACTGATTCACAATGAGCGTCCTATTCTGGAGATATAAGGTTCGAATCCAGGCACTGACGGTAGCCATCAAGAGTGTGAGTTTTCCTTGGGATTTTCCAGACAATTGCCAGAATTTTTAAGGATAATGTTATTGTATTTTCAGGTATTTCACGATATATTTCGTGCTATTTTCGTGACATTGTTGTGATTTCATAATTGGTGAATAGAAATACATAATTTCCTGATTCTTTCATAAGATTCTTGTTTTATGCACATGCAGTGAGTTTCCGATAAAAATGCGTTTATCTTTAATATAAAAATTCCACTCCTCTACGTATTCAACTTAAAAATCAGCTTGATTGCTCTTGCTTCAAAGATTGAATCTAGAATAATTTACAAGAGGATGGAAAGCCAGATAGAAACGGAGTTGGGTAAGACCAGTTTGGTTTCAGGAGAAATGTAGGATCAAGGGAAGCTGTACTAAGTCTTAGGCTGATTTTGGAAGGTAGAATAAGGATAGATAAGAGAACGCTCATGGCATTTGTAGACTTAGAAAAGGCTTTTGATAACGTTGATTGGACTAAATTGTTTGACATTTTGAAAACGATTGGAATAAAGTACAGGGATAGGAGGGCGATCTACAATCTATACAGAAACCAGAAGGCAGTCATTCGAGCTAAAGGACATGAGAGAGAAGGTGGTATTCAGAAAGGTGTAAGGCAAAGCTGTAATTTATCACCCATACTTTTCAATCTTTACATTGAACAAGCGATGATGGAAATTGGAGGAAAATTTAAAGTGGGAGTGAAGATTCAAGGACAAATAATTTTAACTCTGAGATTTCCTGATGAAATCATCATCTTGGCCGACACGCCAGAGGATATGAATGAGTTTTTGAATGGCTTGTACTCCGTCTTGAGGAAGGAATTCATGATGAAAATTAATAAATATAAAACAAAATTATTGGAATGCAGCCGAAATACACCAGAAACCTCCATGGACATCAAACTGGCAGGTGAAAAGCTAAAGGAAGTAGGAGACTTCTGTTATTTAGGAAGCAAAATAACCAGTGATGGACGAAGCAAAGAGTGTATCAAAAGTAGGTTAACACGGGCAAGGAAAGCATTTCTACAAAAAAGGAATCTGTTGACATCGAATATAGATTTAGGTATTAGGAAGCAATTTTTGAAAGCCTTTGTATGGAGCGTGGCGCTCTATGGAAGTGAAACTTGGACTATTGGTGCAGCAGAAAAGAGGAGAATTGAAGCATTTGAAATGTGGTGTTACAGGAGAATGATGAAGATCAGATTGGTAGATAGGGTTACAAACGAAGAGGTATTAAGAAGGGTGGGAGAGGAGAAATGTTTCTGACTGCTAATGAAGAGAAGAGATAGGTTGTTAGGACACATACTAAGACACCCAGGAATAGCAAGCTTAGATATGGAAGGAAGGGTTGAGGACAAGAACTGTAGGGGTAGACCAAGGTTAGAACATGTTAAACAGATTGTCTCGGATGTAGGGTGTGGTAGCTATGTAGTGAAGAAACGATTAGCTCTGGACAGGGAGGCAGGGAGAGCTACATCCATCCAGTCAAATGACAGAAGACTTAAACAACAACAACAACAAAAACGACATGAAAATTGATATTGTAACTTTTCAGTCGGTCAACACAATGGAAAGTTTGCAATGCCAATTGTCAACAAGGCAACACTGCAAAATTGCTTCAAAACCAGTGCCAATATGCAAATTGTGGCATCGCCGTATTTTCTGATCACATTAGTGAATCAACCTTCTGGACGACTTGCCCGGTTTGCTTCGTAAATAAGGATACAATAATAAAAGGAGTAGAAGAAATGTTAGCATGTAGGGGAAGATGGGGAATATTAGCGTTTGGTGTAGAGATTGCAAATTCTAGTTCAGTTTTAGCATATGGAAGATTATGGTTCTCTGATTGGCGGTTGTGGGGAACATGGCGGCCAAAATCAGTTGCGCGGTGGTTTCAAGGCTGCTTACTGCTGCAGTTTATAATAATAATAATAATAATAATATCCTATGGCATGGCCTCGAGTGCCGGAAGCAAGCTTTGTTATTTGCGCCCAGAAGGCAGCTTGCATGTCAACTTTTGTCATTCCTTGGAGCGCTATGAAAGTCTAGGAGGTTGGATATCTAAGCTCCTTGACACTATAGTGCCTTCTAGTAGGGAAAGGAGGAACTTTTGTGTTGGCGGAAAAGCCCGAGATAATAATAATTTAATAATAATATCGTATGGCCTCAGGTGCAAACTTTGTTTTTTGCCGCCCAGGGAGCAGCTTGCATTCTAAAACAACATGGGTAGGGAACAGAAACAAATGAAGGCTGCCAAGCGAAATGCAGAATCTGGGCGCAGTCCTGCCAACAAAGACAATTGTGCAGATGGTGAACAGCAGCGCAGCCCAGGCGGTAAATCAGGAACTACCCTGACTACTCGTAGTACAAGGTCGGCCGTCGCAAAGAGCTCAAGACCCGAGTGTGGTGAAATGCGATGCTCTCCGGTAGATAGCTCCACTGCACCCTTCAGAAAGGACATTGCCCAACCAATTCAGGCAATTCACACTACAGACGTTGACGGGTTGACGCCAGTGGAAGCTCACAATCAGCAAGCGCTAGTGTTGAAGAACAGACTGACCCGCAACGTGCTCTATTAGAGTGTACGACAACTACCCTGAGCACTAAACTACAATTTTGACTCCACAGTGTCGCGATCTCTAGCCAATATGCTAAGTAACAACGATCTCCTAGACACAGATTACCTGCTACTACAGATAGCCGACAGCCATGCTAATTCTTGGCACCTAAGACTTCAGCGCTGTCTGGTGTATGACCGCGGTACTAGTTGAACACGGCCGTGCGGGTAGCCTACCCCACCCCTTCCCCTCGTTCCGCTAAATATTCTCGTCCTAACTGCTCTGCCCACTTCAATGTTCCGAAAATCACAATCTTCCCAATACTTATAGCACACGTTTTTAAGTGTGGAGATAATAATATGATCTACACGAGATAAATCACATTCAAAATAGCAATAACAGTTTTTTTTTAATAATACCAAAGTGGGAAATTGTGAATTCCGGAACTCTGAAATGAGCAATCACAGCATTTAGGACATGACCTCATCAATAATTTACATGTTTACATTTCTTTCAGTTGCAATTGGAGCATATTGCATTGACAAGAATTAGGCTACTATAAGGTCTGCAGCATATTATTACTCAATTTAAAAAAAAATGGTCCCTTCCAATTAACCACTGTAGGCCCAATTATAACCGATTAGTTCCGAGATTAAACTAGAAAGTAAAAGTACTGGGAAGGGAGAATATTCATATCTTAAAATGCGTGATGCTGTTCGCAATAACAGGAAAATTTTAAGAGAGAATACTAAGGAAATAGGTGGTGTAACCTGACCCTCATCACACTAAAATTGTTAGTGTAATTAATGCCAAATTCATTAGTTTCAGAAAAATAATTGGATATCACAAAATGTATATACAGTAGTTCATTTGATATTCCCTTTAAAATATATCCAGTCCACCAATTTTGAAGGGTGAAATACAGTAAGTACATGTACATAAACAAATTTCATGGCACACTAATACAGTAAATTCTATGACATGCTGTGAAGGGGAAATGAGAAATAGGACTTTCAATGAAAAAAAAGAAAACACACTCAATACTGCTAGAAATCATCGTTTTATTTAAAAAGTTTGTCAATGAAGAAAAAATAACAGAGAGAGACAAAATCAAACTTGGCAAAAATACAGTAATCAAATCTGGTCCTTTTAAAAGTATGTGTTGAGGCATGTTCTTCTTTCTTGCCAAGGTATAACGGTAGGCTACAGCACATGATAATGGACCTATTACCTCCTTGACGCCATGGCTGACACCGATGAACCGCAAATTCCTACAACACATGCAAGTTTGTATGTTGAAACAGTTAACTTAATAAATGTGTAATGCTTGAAATGGAGAACTTGAATTTGCTGTTATGTGTATGTTTGCACCTACTATAACTATATTTTAAAAGAATCTCTTATTGTAGAATCATTGTGTTTTTTATATTAATTTTAGGGCTTTTGATAACATATTCATTTAGCCCCATATATTTGGAAGTGTATAGGATTTATATGATAATCTCTGTTATTGTGGTATCTGTAGTAGTGTGTAGGCTATACTTTCTGTAATTCAGATGAGGACTGGAAAGGTGGCAGCCATAGTTAGGGACATTTATTTTTAAGAATTTTTAATAATATGTACTAAAATGAAATTGAAATACCAACAGGAACAGTTACAAATTCCCTGTCCACTCAGCCAAGATATTCTGCAGATCTCTCCTGTGGGCCTCAACATTATTTTATTTTATTCCTTTCCTGATGGAAATCCGGTAGTACCTTATTTCAACTCCTGGGGCACCTCCCCAAGCCTGTCCCTTATAAAGCTACACACACTACTACAGTCATCACATTATCGGAGCAATTCTACCCACACCCAACTGCATGGGGCTGATGACCAAGATGTCCCAAGCCCATAAAATGAATTAACAGCAGACAAAATCAAGTCATTATGTTATTTTGTGTTGTGTTGGATTCTGGCACATGTATGCGTTTGACAGAGTGCCATTTAAGCTCATGAATAGGAATGAATGAATACGACTACCCTACTTGTTTCACGACAGCCTAGAATAAATACACACGAGACACGACAATAGAGCACTTTAGAACAGTAACGAGAGCGAACTTTCAGTGGAGATGTTGGCAACCATGTGAATACAAACAATTTATGACCAGAACGTAAAACTATGCCAGCGCTCAGAGCATGTTAAAACAATTGGGATCAGTTCAGTCGTTTGCAAACGACTTGTTTATGTTACGGTGAGTAGTCGTTGAATTCATTCGACTGTTTTCTAAAATCAGTCAAACAAGTCGATGGTTTTAACTTTTGACAGTCGACTGCTGATGCCCATCTCTACAAACCAATTGACAACCAGAATCAATTTGAGCGTACAAACCCTCCGACTTGCTAAAATGCTATTAATATTGGATCCCAATATAAAATATTTTCTGATTTAATTTTCCTGGAAAATCTATTCTATGTTTGCATCAATCATTACCATCACGCTATGGGGAGAATTTCATAATAATTTTCTTGTAATTCATTTATCACGCGGTAGAATAAATGAATGAAATTCAATCATAAAATAAATAGAACTCTAAGCCATAATTGGTAAGCCCATGTTCAAGTTGTGTAATAATTCAAGAATGCACCCAATTCTCATTAAAAGTGTATAGACTGTGTTAAGGAGTTCCAATGAAATGACATACATATATATTTGGACAACTGGACGTAGGCTATTTCATTGAAAGAATCTACGAACAAGAAACTGTATAAAACTATAGGCACCTACAGCCGTCAAGCTGTCCTCACAGTACCCGCTGGAGATTTACATCACCACTCTATCTGTACGGTACCTCGAGATATGCCTAAGTGCGCCAACTGTGAGGAAACACATAAACTCTTCCATCCCTGGCCTCATGTCTTTGCCACTAACCCCCCCCCCCCCCCCCCCTTCTCCCACACAGCACGCCACTGCTCTGACACAGTTGTTAGGCCTGCTACAACAACTCTCAGCCATAACCCTGTAAACTACAGCTAAACCAAACCCAGAACCCCCTAATACACTTCATTTGCAGAGCAATAAAATCCATAAAACAACTCCGCAACGAGCTTCACAAAACCTAAATTATAAACGAAAAGACTACTCCACAAACACCAAAATCAGTAAACCTCCCTCATTTCAGCCACACTACACCTTAAACAGACATAGAAAGCATAGTCATGACCCCTTCATGGAGTAGGCTATTGTCTAAACACGATCATGTCTCCTTCAACTTTACTGAAGACTTCATTAAATTCTATTAAAAATTCATAAACTCATTCCACAAATCTTAAAATCAGTATACATCCCTCATTTCAGTTACTCTATTCAATAAACAAACATAGAAGGCGTAGCCATGACCCCTTCATGGAGTAGGCTATTGTCTAAATCTGACCACGCATACTACAACCTTACTCTAATTCAAAATTACAGTCAAATGATCCATCTGACTGGGAGGCTTGCCTGGGATGATGGGCCAGAAAACCGGGAGTTCAAGCATAACCTAAATATTGAATGCTTAACATTTCCAATAACTTGGACAACTGGATTTAGGCTATTTCATTGAAAGAATCAACGAACTGTATAAAACTATAGGCACCTACAGGTATACTTAACTTATTAATTAAAGCTCTACAATAAACATACAGCACAATGAATTGTAGCATGAAGTTATCCTGAAGAAGTCGTTTGATTAGAACGACTACTTAAATTCGAATGATTCCATTCGCTTGGAATTAGTCGTTTGCCAACGACTTGTTTCATTCCAATGATTTCCAACGATTGCTTTGGGATCAGTTGTTTACAACGACTACTTCAATTCGACTGATTCCATTCGCTTGGAATTAGTCGTTTGCCAGCGACTTGTTTCATTCCAATGATTTCCAACGATTGCTTTGGGATCAGTCGTTTACAACGACTACTTCAATTCGAATGATTCCATTCGCTTGGAATTAGTCGTTTGCCAACGACTTGTTTCATTCCAATGATTTCCAACGATTGTTTTGAGATCAGTCGTTTGCAAACGACTTGTTTATGATACGGTGAGTAGTAGTCTTGTGTAGTTCGCGAACGAACTAGTTCGGAAGAGCGGGTCCCACAGACGAACTACCGAACTAGTTCCCAGATCCCTCGCTTGTTAGTTCGTTCGCTCTTTTTCCGCTGACCGACCAGAAACAGCGC
The DNA here is from genome assembly GCA_946902985.2 of Meconema thalassinum. NCBI lineage: Eukaryota > Metazoa > Arthropoda > Insecta > Orthoptera > Tettigoniidae > Meconema > Meconema thalassinum. The sequence continues at coordinate 46,939,119 of OX336396.1, read as the reverse complement.
GAGAGCGCGGGTCCGCTGTAGCTCGTCACGTCACCACTCATTGCACAATCACACGCGCTTTTATTTTCTTTCAGAAGATAAGTTTTCTCAAAAGGAAAGACATGGACCCTAGTTAAAAGGATGGCAAACAATAGAGTGAGATTGAGGAAGTTTGTAGCTACCCTATGTTCCTACAAGGAATAGCAGGAAATAAGGAAGGAATAAGTAATTAATTACAGTAGCCTACAGTATTGCTTGAAACGAGAGCAATGTGAATGAGCAATCAGTGGTGACGAGTAATGAGTGGTGACAGACGGCTATAACAAACAAGGAGCGCGTGCAGTGGCAGTAGCAAGGCGAGCGAACGATCTGTCTTCGAGATTGGAGCTAAAGAACTAAAAGAGCGAACTAGTTCGCTAAGGAGCTGCGAACTAAACTGATCGCTCCCAGCCGCGAACTATTATGCGCAAGACTAGTGAGTAGTCGTTGAATTCATTCGACTGTTTTTTAAAAGCAGTTGTTTTAACTATCGACTAATTCGACTGTTTTCAGTCGACTGCTGCCCATCTCTACACACAACTAATTTTCTACACCAGCCGCTACTGAGCACGAGCTGTGACTGGCTTAGACATTAGCATCCTACGTGTTGAAAAATATTGTAAGTAACGTGTAGGAATAAAATACTACCTATAGGTATGTCAACCATTACATTGGCATATAATAAATGAATTATATTTATCTTGTATCTATCTATCCCACGATATAACATAATACAAGGTGAAGAGTCCTTTAGAACAAATTGTTTACTGTGATACTGGAAGAAACAATACAACACAGTGGTAATAGTTCTAGCCTGCACCTATTTGTTAATAAAATTTCATGTGATTTCACTCAGATCTCTGTTGTAGTGGCTTATTATATGTGCACCTTGTAACTTAATAGTACATTATGCAACGAGCCTATAATGACAATAATTAAGACACAAGTTTTATAATTTCCATACGAGTGTCTTAATTACAATTATAGATGAGTTGCATACGACTGTTTATGTTCGACGATAATTATAACTATTTTATGTTCGAACATAAATATTCATAAACATCTGTCGAGATTTCACCAGTTTTATATACTGAACAGAGCGCATGAGATGCAGAGAATACCTTGTATTTGACCATGGCCTCCTGGAATACCTCACTATGACACTCGCCACGCAGTGAAATTTAAAATAGGGGGCCATGGAAGTGAGCGCAGGTACGATGCTATCCTCACCTAATTGGTCACACAACTGTTTCTTGAGCTCTGATTGGTGGGAGAAACTGTATCATAATGAAAACTTGTACTATAATGAGCCTCATTACACAGTTTTCTGACATAATATTTACATTTCGCCAGTGTCGAACATAAACATATTAACCAATCTTCTTTACACTGTTTTATGAGTTAACACCACATCAAAACTGATGAGGATTTATTTTAGTTGGACACAGAAGCTTATTTATTAATGTAATAGACATCTATGATTGATGAAGATTGCCTCTCTCACCTTTCAGAAAATAACTAAAATTTTAATTCTGCGATTAATGTAACTAATCCACGTGTGTTTCTATTACACAACAATTAAGGGTAACTCCAGCATATCTTCTAGATTTTTGATGTGTCTGGTGAGTGGTTTTGTTACTGCTTCTGCAGGTATCACCCTTCTGAAAGATGTCTCATCGTTTCTAATTCTATTCTTAATCCTCTGCCAGAGGAGAAATAGTTTTGCAACGCATGAATATAGTGCTGTAGCTGCTGAATTTTCTAAAAATAATTATGGAATGATGGGAAGAAAAATAAACATAGCCTATTCTAAAATAACATACGCATAAAATGAAACCATTCTGATGAACTTAATATGCTTCAAATTCAGAGTACAAATGCGTTCACCATTTGGTGCTTAGTTCATTTGTATATTTGGACCAAAATGTAGACCTCTGAAATAAATTTTAATGTTGGACTTTGCTCCACAGAACAAGAGCACACAGCCACCCATAGGACCAGTGTGTGTTAAGATTTTAGAACCTGTAATTACAGTTCTACATCAGTAATGGCATTACTACACATTCGACCAACTGAATACTTGCCACTTCACCAGTAACTAACATGTGCAAGAACTGATCTCCTCAAGAACTTGAGTACACATATGCAATAGGCTCATGATACTGTATGTATCTCTGCAAGATGTATCAAGTTGAAAACATTACGGTAACATAGACTCTTACCTGGTCTTTCTCAGGAGAGTAGGCCAAATTGCCACATTCATCTGCATTTCGAGAACAGCAATTTACGATTTGTTTGTTCACAGAATTTGGTAGGCCTACCTGTGGAATAAATAATAGTGAAAGTTAATTAATATGTCAAGTAGAATATCACCTGTACACTGCGTCTAATATCAATTCAAAACTAGGCTACCGGTACGATATATTTTTCACAGGCACTACAGAAACAAGTTTTCACTTAAACTCTTAAAATAAGCGTACTTACTTGGCGTAGCAGAAGAAGAACTGTTCACTTCTCATTACCAAGAAGACGATTTGATGAAAGAAAGATGAGAAAGAACACAACATTAGCTTATTATAAAATATTAATATACGGGCAATATTGTTTACACCAAACACGACATAAACAGAGTGTCCATGTTGGTCAATGCCGCCAACCCAGTAGAAATAATGTTTATTTAATGATAAGTGACGTAATTATCGTCGGTGAGCAAGATAATTGCAAGGAAATGTAAATTAGGAATTATGTGTATATTTATTGACTAAATATAGGGATATATTTGCAATTCAATTAAAACGTGTATCATGCATATGTTGGCAAGACGATATACAGCGCTTAATCCGCTCCTTACGTCTGGCCGCGCTACTACACCGATGGTACCAAATAATCCCTATCTGGTTGACACCCCCTGCTCCTAGACGACCTGGTAGAACGTATATAGTAGCCTCACTTTCCTCGTTAATGACCGTCTCGTCTTTGAAATCTAGCTGGACGGATGTTTACATTCCATAGCTGCGGGGTGCCGAGGCATTCGCGGCTTAAGGCCGGTGAGCAGGTAGACAGGACTGGCGGCAACACCTTGTCTGCACCCTCGTGGACAGATGGAGGAAACATCTTATTGGTCAAGAACCGTCATGTACTTGTCAGCCATAAATAATGGCTATTGTCGGCTCGTGCTAATGCTTAACGTTTGAGTCGCCGGCCATTAACCAGGAAAGTGACGCTACTATAGCAAACAAGGACATTGAATAACTGAAGGAGAGCATTGACTTGAATACGGCATCATAAGGGAACTAAAAACCGAACTCGCACAACGGGATGAGGCGATAGCTGACCTCGAGCAACAATTACACGAAAAAACGGATAGTTTCGAAATGTACCAGAGGCGGAACAGCTTGAGGATTTTCGGGGTACCAGAAATTCCCGGCGAGGATACAGATCAATGTGTTCTAGATGTCGCCAGAAAAATTAACGCCCCACTCGAACTTACCAAGATTGATAGGTCCCATCGTGTAGGCTTCCGAGGCAGTAATAAAAGAAGACCTATTATTGTAAAATTCGTGTCCTACGCTGATCGGAATGCTTTCTTCAAATCGAAGAAGTTTCTAAAGAACACCGGCATAACGGTGCGGGAAGATTTAACGAAGATCTGCACTGTCCTACTGAAACAGACTATCGGCCATTTTGGCCTTAATTACACGTGGAGCATTGACGGTGTTAACATGGTGATACAAAAGACAGACTGGCATCAACTCGAGACCTCGAGGCGTTGAAGAAGCGGTACCCAACACCCTTGAAGTAAGGACCCCTTGGAGAATCGCGCAGCAGATGATGACTCAACACTTCAACTCTTCAACATATATATGGAACCTGGAGAGGCTACTTGGAAATAAGGAAGATTAAAATAGTTTTCTTTCTTCCTTACTCAAATTTATGTTATTAGTTAATTAGAATTAGATTCAGCGGCTTGGGTGGCGTAGTTGGTAGCATGCTGAGCTTCTATGCCCAAGGTTGCGGGTTCAAACCCGGCCGAAGCCGTCGGATTTTCAAAGAACGTTAAAAATCGCCCAGTATGTCTTCCTTCGGAGGGGAAATAAAGCCGGCGGTCCCATGTCTTAGATTTATGACATGTTAAAGAACCTTCCACTAATTGCACCTGTGTGAAGCTAAATTGGAGAGGTTAAGAATGTAAACAACGCTCTTAGGTTTCTACGTTCGTTGCCAAGAGCCGACTGCGGTGGCGTCTACTAGCTAAGTTCTGAACTAAGCCTAGTAGTCGTTGACGGTGGTGTTTGGCCGCAAAAGTAGGAACTATTTGAAAAATTCTAAGTTGCAGTTGTACTTAAATTAAAAAACAGATACACACACTAATACAGCCATCACAATTAACACCGGTTATCAGACAGATTCTACACACACCCAAAGTACACGGGGCTACATGACCGCGTTGTAGCAGCCCCTAAACTGAGGAACCAACAACCAACCAGAATTAGATTCATTGCTCTAGTATATAAGGAATTGTTTTATTTCTCTTCTCTCTGTGTCTAGCATTGTAGGTATTAATATAAACTTCAAAATTACTCCAGTACTGTATACTCGATATCTCACTAGACTTTATTTTGTTTTTAGCGTAAATTAGGCTATTCATTGTTTCTATTGGTCATTTTATCGTTTGTTTTATTATTTTTATTACCATAGTGATCTCAGGTTTGCAAAACAGTTTATAATATATATTCTTTCTGTATGTTCTTAATTCTGTAATTAACAGGGTATTCGAATGTATGTCTCATGATGAACATGTATTGCCTGAACCACTATCAAACATTAGCTTGAGAAACGCAAACAGGCTTAAAGTGGCACACATCAACACACAATCTCTAGGAGACTCCTCCAACATTTCTGAATTCCGTCATACTTTTGGTAACAGTTCTTTCGACATAATAGCAGTCAGTGAAACATTTCTTAAACCCTCAATAGGGGATGCTGCAATTTATCTCAGTGGATACAACGTCTTTCGTAATGATAGACTTCTCAAAGGTTCAGGTGGCGTTGTCGTTTATGTTAAGGACACTATAAAATGCAACATCATCAGCAAATCTCCGGGTGAATACAGTAAGAAACCTGAATATTTGATACTTCAAATGATCCTTCCAGACTTAAAGACTCTTTTCTTGTGTATAGCGTCCACCAAAAGCTGGCTATTTAGACTCATTCGTGAACGATATGAACACACATTTACTGAATTACAAATATATTTTCGTTGTTGGAGACATAAATGCTAGATTTGGCAGTGGTACGTATTCGTGAAAAGTTGAATGCCTGCAACCTTGAATGTTTGCCATTCACTGAAACCTTCCACACCGCTAATTGCGATAGCATTCTTGATATAATACCTTCCAACTGCAATGATCTTGTTATAGAATATGGCCAGGAGCCTGCTCCTGGATTCTCAACTCATAACCTCTTATAGGCTGTATTTTCCTTATCTGCTCCAAAATCAAAACCCAAGACATACCTAGTGCGTGATTTCAGTAAATTTAGTTCAAGTGATTTTATTGCGGATGCAGAATTACTCCCTAGGGAGCAGTTTTATAAAACAAACAATGTAGACGAAAAGGTCAATGTCTTTAACCAAAACATCCACTGCCTGTATGACAAACATGCCCCTCAGAAGATAGTAAACGTTAAACACCATTCAACTCCATGGTTTTACAGAACAATTAAAGACTTGATAAAGATTCGCGACAGAGCCCGCAAGGAATTTTTAAAGACAAAACTTCCAGACGATTATGAAAAATTCAGAATTCTACGGAGTAACACAAAACAAGCGATAAGAAATGCTAAAGTTAAGTACACATATAACCTCTTCAGACACTGTGAGAATGTTGCAGCATCCTGGAGACCTGCAAAATCCCTTGGAATATGTGCCAGTCCCCCACCCGATATCCAAATGCCAGTTTCCCCCTCCGAGCTGAGCGATCATTAGACTACTTAAACGTAGTTCCCAACAGTAACACAACAAGAATATCCCAGACCGTAGAGCATTATAGACTTCTTCCGCCGCCAAACCATGAAAAATTCTACTTCAAGTACTTATACCCAGAACAAATAGTGAAAGCGATCAGGTCTATTCGTACTAAAGCCAAAGGTCCGGACAACATTCCAATCTCCCGTCTCTCAAATTGTCTCGGTATATTCCTGCCTGCCATTTTACACTTGTTCAACTTCTGTTTTCAAAACGGAGTATACCCGACGCTCTGGAAGTGTGCGAATATACGCCCAGTGCCTAAGAAGAGAATAGCTGTTTCTTGCAGTGATTTCAGGCCCATCAGCATACTTTGTGCTCTAAGCAAAATTCTAGAAAGAATAGTGCATGAACAAATATGTGAATATTTAACCGAGTTCCACATCCTAAATCCTCATCAATCTGGATTTAAGAAAGGTCATAGCACAACTACCACGCTCTTAAAAATAACGGACGGCATACGCTCAGCAATTGACCAACGACAGCTTACAATCCTATGCCTCTTTGATCTCAGTAAGGCCTTCGATTGCGTACGCCATGAGTTGCTCCTTGCGAAGCTGCACTCCATTGGCCTATCGCGGAATGCATTGTCCTGGTTTGAATCGTACATGGCAGGTCGGCAACAGAGGGTGGTCTTCTTTGATGGCTCCTCATCGAATTGGCAGTCAGTAAGAAGTGGTGTACCCCAAGGATCAGTTCTTGGACCACTGTGCTTCTCGCTTTATATAAATGATATGTCCAGTGTATTCAAAAACAGTCTCTGTCATATGTACGCTGATGACCTTCAGGCCTACTTCCATTTCAGTCCCTCTGATGTGCCTCACCATATAGAACTTTTCAACGAAGACATTGCTCACCTCCATGAGTGGACCCAAAACCATAACCATAACCTCCAGTTTAACATTTCTAAGACTCAACTTATATGCATTGGCTATACTAAACTACTTAACTCTCTCGATCTTAACTCACTCCCACCGATAAAATTACTAGACAATGATATCCCCTACAGCAACTCGGTGAACAACCTAGGAGTAATTCTCGATGGAACCTTATCTTGGGGAGAGCATACCGCAGCTGTAATAAGGAAAGTTGTATCATCAATGCATATCTTGAAGCGGAATATCCCTTACACGCTGTCAAAAATGCCCAAGCTTTTAATCCAAACTTTGATACCCCCTATTAATAATAATAATAATAATATAATATCGTATGGCCTCGGGTGCCGGGTGCAAGCTTTGTAATTGACACCCAGAGGGTAGCTTGCATATCGAATTTCGTTGTTCCTTGAATCTCTATGAAAGTCAGGAGGTTAGCTATACCTAAGCTCCTTGAACACTATAGCGCTTTCCTGTAGAGAAATGAGGAAGTTTGTGTTGGCAGAATTCCCGAGATTAATTTTGCCATTATGAACACGGCCTACTGAATTCAAGCGTGTCGTATTTTTTCCGCCTTTCAAAAATCACTTACCATGGCCAGGAGCGAACCTGCAATCTTGGGGGTTAGTAAACCGACACGCTATCCACTCACCCACCGTGGAAAGCTGATACTCCATATTATCAAATATGGATCAGTAGTGTATAACGACTTATCAGAAACACTTAATATAAAATTACAGCGAGTTAAAAATGCATGCTTTCGTTACATTTTTGACGTCAGGCGTGATGTACACATTACACCTTATTATGCGCAAATGCAGTGGTTGAAACTTCGTGAACGTAAGCAACTGTCAATTGCTATCCTAACCCAGAAAATATTGTGTACAAAAACCCCTGGTTATCTCTATAATATGTTTAAACCAATGAACTCCGTCCACAACAGAGGAAATAGATTTACTGATTCTACTCTACAGATTCCCGTCCACCGTACAACTAAATACAATAAATCATTCCTTTGCACAGCTTCACGGCTCTTTAATACATTCCATCTTCACTCATTTACAAACTCTGTTAACACTACACAACTCAAGAAATACCTAATGTCAAGATTCTTGAAGGAATACGAAACACCACAGTTGTTGAATTCGTAAACCACGTAATATAAATAGTTCAAACAAAATTTTTGAAATACATCCGTGCCATACAGCTTTTTATAATATTTGTAATATCCAAGATACAACTTCCGTGGAATTGATATAGTTCGAGTATTCATGTCACTCATGTACTTGTTTCAATAATAGATTATATCATAATTCAGATAAAGAATGTAGCCCTTTTTAACGCACTATAATTTTTAGCCTACTTTCGATTTTTGCAAAAAATTAAAGTAGACTTATGAGATCAACACAGGGCGAAAAAAAGTGTGTCTGTCTGTGTGTGTGTGTGTGTGTGTGTGTATGTGTGTGTGTGTGTGAGTCTGTGTGTGTGTGTGTCTGTGTGTCTGTGTGTGTGTGTGTGTGAGTGTGTGTACTCTGAATGTCTGTCCCCCCCTATCAATTCGAACACGGTGAATGCGAATTGAACGAAATTTGGTACAAAGGTAGCACTAGCAAAGGACACCTCAGTGTCATGTTTTATATCGCCGTCATCTTTACTAAAACTGAATGGCGGCCACTCAAACGTTCAAAACGTAAAATCAAATAACGACTAACCAAATCATCCGATCTCTACCAAATTTGGTAACAACATATCTTCGTATAGGATGCGTCTTGTGACCAAACTACAAGGTCGTCCTCCATACCATTTCAGGATGGCGGCCGTGCGAATTATGCAAACTTTATAATCCATATCATGGGACCCACCAGTTCCGATTATCGAGCCGAGAATCGTTTTAACTGTTCTAAAGGAAGAGGCACGTTCGAAATTAAAAGTTTATTTTGTAATACTATAGTGCAGACGTGATTTTAAAAAGCTGAGCTGATTTAGTAATAAGACAAGATGGCAGCGGATATCTTGTGCCTGACTTATATTTCACTAATTTGAGTATTGCATGCAATATAGCGTACTGATATAAAATAAATAAACTTTGTATGAAATGCTTTATATATAAATAATATACTCCAGTGATGAAATCGTTTAGTATAAATCACTATTTGCTAACAAGTTCTATGTAAGTCATTTTATATAGAACGATATTCGTTGACACAATTAGCTCAGTGGTAGAGCGTTAGCCTGTCCCTCAAATGCCTATGGTTCAAACCCGATCAGAGCTAGTTTTTTTGCTTGAAATTTTATATGTTTATTGTTTTGTAATGACTCAGATGTTTTAAAATTAAGCGTTATATTGTGCATATTATGGTGTAAAATATATATTTAATTAAAACATAATTCGCCAGCAGATTTACTCGAGACATCTAGCTGCCAAAAAGGTAACTGCACGCCGACCAGATTTTATTGAAAAGTTTCTTCTTCTGGCCGCTAGAATGCACTCGCTCTGTTAGGATTATATTGTTAGATATTTCACCACTAGATATCACGACTAGTCTACGCGGGGCTCCATTGATTACTATACCATTTGCATTCTATGCGCATCGAATTTGAAGAATGACAAGATGATACTACGATACATTTTTACTTTCTATTTTAAAGGGTTTGTAACAGCATATTGTGCGTTATTTGAAAATGTTAATTGAAGTAAAGAACAAAACGATTTCACATAGTATCTGAACTCTACCGTTGGTGCTAGTTCAGGATATTAATTAATACTTCTATTTCAGCCAAATAGCAATCGAAAATATCCACATAGTTGGTATACACACGTCTCTGTAGGGTCATGGAAAGATTTGTTAATTCAATTAGGGTTGTGAAAGTCATACGCAGCCAGACGTGTAAAGACATGCCTCAACTCAAAGTTGGATGTTGCCCGCGTCAGGCCGATTATGTAATAATAATAATAATAATAATAATAATAATGTTATTGGTTTTACGTCCCTTTTAACTACTGTTGCTTTTAGAGACGCCGGGGTGCCAGAATTTTGTCCCGAAGGGGATCTTTAACGTGCCAGTAAATCTACTAACACGGCTCCCTCGCATTTGTGCACCCTCAAATGCCAGCTGACTGCGCCAGGATACGAACCTGAAACATACGGTCCAGCAAGCGAGAACGTTACCGCTGAGCCACGTCGCCAGTCCGGTCGATTATGTCTCCAGATCCATAACATTCTTTAGATACTTCTTATCTTTCTTTCTTCAATGATGGTAGCAGTTTTTATCTAGGTTGTGGCGTTTGGTAAAGGTAAATCGTTTCTAAGGTCTTCAAAAAAGAATAGTTCTATTATACTCTTTGATAATAACAACGAGTTATAACTATACTCATACATTTAGGAGAAAGTAGGCTATATGTTCTTTACTGAACATCTTGTTTCCAATAGATTTAATAATACACTAGGTAGGTTATTTGTTTATTTATTATATTCTAATTTGCATTATTCATCTTGTATAAAATGTTTGCTAATTTATTTGTTTAATAATAAGTGTATTCTATTTTTTGCTCTGTTAGTTGTTAAGCTAGGTTTAGTTTCTTATTACAAAATTTCAGGCCTGAACATTGTATACGGTACATAAAGGGATTCTTTAGCCTCAGTGGCATTTCCTTATGAATAAATTCAATTCAATTCAATTCAATTCAATTCCTCCTCTTGTGACTACACTTCCCAAGTATGTAAACGAGTCAACCTCTTCAAGCTCCTCTCCAGCTGCAACTAGTTTCTCGTCAATCTTAGAGTTGATTCTCGTAGTACATCGGACTGTGAAAGAGAAGTGTTAGTCCCGTAAACTGCTCCCGGGGTTATGTATGTAGAATAGATATATGTGTTGTTGCTCAAAATAAATGAGCGATAAAACTTTCCGGAGTTTCAAATTGTTGAATAAACAGATTCTACTATATTTAGTCTACGGATAAAGCTATTAAATCATGACTGAGTAGTCTTAATAAATCTGGCCATAATGTTCCATAGGGCGTCTTCGGTGGCGTAGTCTGTAGCATGCTGAGCTTCTATGCCCAAGATCGTGGGGTCAAACCCAGCCGAAGTCTTCGGATTGTTTAAGAGCGTTATAACATCCCTGAGTATGCCTTTCTTCGGAGGGGAAGTAATGCCGGCGGACCCATGTCATAGAACCTTCCACTAACTACAATTGTCTGAAGCTAAATTTGTAGGTTAGATTTTATTATCGTTCTATTAAGTTCCAACATTTGCCGCCAGGTGCCAGTTGCGGTGGAATCTAGTAGCCAAGTTCACATCTAGGTACGTTGACTAGCATTTTAGACTTTGGTAGAAAAAGTAGGAACTACTTGGAATTGATCGTCTGCAGTCCTTACCTGAATTACAGGTAACACACACTAATACAGCCATCGAAATTAACACCAGTTATCAAACAGATTCTACACACACACACACACACACACACAGTACACAGGGCTACATGACCACGTTGCCGCAGCTTCTAAACTAAGGAACCAACCAACCGGTGTTCATAAAACATAAATTTCTACTCCTGACAGACGCCAAGCATGGTGTCCACGGGCAGGAAAAGTCAGGAATAGTCAGGAAAAGTCAGGAATTTTGTTTTTGGTCAGGAAAAGTCAGGAAAAAATGTGAAAAAATAGCGTGAGTCAGGAAAAAATGTCGTAATAGAGCACACACAATTGTAAATTTTCACGCTCCCACAAATGATACAAACCGGAAAAACCTGGAATACGTGGAGCAATGCTGGGCAACCTTAGAAGAAACTCTGGATATGGTCCCACCTCACCATTCCATCATACTCATGGAGACTTAAACGCACAAGTCGGGAAGGAGTGGAAGTACCGAAAGATAGTAGGCCATTATCCAGTCCATAAAAGAACAAATAGAAATGGAGAACGTCTTATTGAACTATGTGACAAGTACAACCTGGTCCTAAAATCAACAGCTTTCTAACGTCTACCTAGAAAGGCCAAAACCTGGAAGAGTCCAAATCCTATGCTTGGTGAGTTCCAGTTAGATCATGTTGCTATAGCACGACAACATCATATTGATATACAGAACGTAAAGGTATTACGAGGAGCCAACATAGACTCTGATCTCTACCTTTCACTTGTCAAGATTAATTTACAACCCTTTAGGAAACAACCAAATCTTCAAAGTAGTCATAAGATACCCAGGTTCAACACTCTGCGACTGCGCGATGAGGATTGTGACTTTCAGAACACTCTTAGGAAGAATACAGAGAAAGACGGATGGACTGCCTTACAAAAGGCCTTGTTGGAGGCTGCTCAGGAAACTATCCCTGCATCATCAACCAAAGGCAAACACCCATGGTGGGATGCAAATTGTGATGAGGTTATAGAAGAAAGGCGTAAAACCTGGATTAGGTGGAACCAACAAAAAAATGAAGCTAATTATGAAGCCTTCCTCCTGCAAAGGAAAGCTACAGCTAACACCATCCGCAGAGCCAAGAGGAATTACCTCAGGAGTCTAATGCAACAGGCTGAAAATGATTTTCAGAGAAACAACTCAAGAGATTCGTACAAGGGACTTAAGAAGCAAACGGCTCAGTATACAGCTCCTACCCTCATCCTTCGAGGGGCCGGATAGAAAACTTCAACTAAACAATAAAGACTGCACTAAAACTCTCGCAGATTACTTCCAGAAGCTGTTAAACGCAGAGGAACCTAATGAAAAGCTTATTTTCCATGAGCCTCCGCACAGGAACCCTGAATCTCAACCGCCTACAAGAGAAGAAATAATGAACATCATTTCGAATGGTCTCAAGAACAACAAGGCTCCAGGTGAAGACGGCACAGTAGCCGAGATGTGGAAACATGCAGATGACCAGTCCTTACAGAACATCTATCAAATCATAAAGGACATATGGGCAACAGAGTCCCTACCCGATGGTTGGACGTCTGCTGTGATTTATCCCCTCCACAAGAAGGGAAGTAAGACAGACCTCAACAATTATAGGGGTATTTCCTTGTTACCTATTACCTATAAGATCCTCTCTGTAGCCTTGCTCAATAGAGTCGCTGCACAGCTAGACTCAGAATTGGGTGATTACCAGGCTGGTTTCCGTATGACCAGATCTTGCCCAGAACAGATACACAATCTTAAGACAGTTCTCACCTACACGAACCGAGGTGGCCATCCATGGGTGGTGGTTCTAATAGATTTTCTGAAAGCTTATGACTCTGTGGATAGAAATACCCTTTTCTTCATACTACGGGAATTTGGTCTGGATGGGAAGACACTACGATTAGTCCAAGCCACTCTGAGAAACACGACGTCTAAGGTCAGATTCAGAGGTGAACTATCCGAAAGCTTTCCAATCAGAACAGGAGTTAGACAGGGTGATGGTCTCTCCTGTATTCTCTTCAACTGTGTACTGGAAAAGATCATTAGGGAATGGAGAACGATGCTACCACCGGGAGCTGGACTGAAGCTTGGTTACAAGAGAGACAACCTCTTCGTCCCTTGCCTAGCCTTTGCTGGTGACCTCATTCTACTGGCAAATAACATAGAGGAGGCTACCTACAACCTACAGAGTCTTTATAGTGTAGCAGTTAAGACTGGTTCTAAGATCAACATCCAGAAGAATGAATTTATGACCAATATCGAAGAGGCCCCTTCTAATATTCCTCTCACAGACACTATCATACGAAAGATACCTGCAGTTAAGTACTTGGGAGAAGGGATTTCTGCGAATCAGAGAGAGAACCTAGCCATAGATGCCAGATGTACCAAGTTTGAAAGGGCTTATCATTCCTGTCGTAGTATCTATTCATCTAAGTGCCTCTCCAAGAACCTCAAACTCAGGCACTATAACTCCGTCGTCAAGCCATCTGTTCTGTATGCTTCTGAGTGCCTTGTAATGACCAGAAAGGACCCACTCAGAAAACTGGAGTTAAAAGAGAGGAAGATCCTGAGGAGGATATTAGGTCCAATTAGAGAGGAAGGAGGCATTTACAGAATTCGTCATAATGTTGAATTGAATTAACACCAGGAGGACATCATCACGTCTATAAGGAAAAGACGCTTGGCCTTTTATGGACACTTGGCACGTCTGGATTCTGAAAGACTCAGCAAAAGGATATTCACAGTAACAGGAAGAGGCAAGGCTTCTAAGAACAAATGGATTGCGTCAGTTAAGTCAGATATGGAACAACTAGATATCCCACTGGAACAAACTCTTGACCGTCTGATGTTCCGTCAGGTCATCCCACAGGGCGTTTTCCCAACGTCCCTTACAAGTAAGAAGACTACAGGAGCTAAGTGGACAGAAGAAAGAAGACTGACTGACAGTCAGAAAATGAGGGACTATTGGAAGAAGAAGAAGAAGAAAGCAACAACTTTACCGAAGAGTAGATACGAGCCCCGTGGTCCTAGGTAAGCCTAAACGATAAAGAAATAAAGAAAGAAGAAAGTCAGAAATTTTATATTAACAATATTAACTCCGTAAGTTCTACTTCAGGAACTGTGACATCTGTAGAATCTTGCTGTTATAAAGATGAAGTCACAAGTGCCGAAATAAAGTGGGCCCTAAATGTCGTCCAAAATAAATTCTCTTAACTCATGTGAAAATATTTCAGAAACCTTCAGGGAAATGTTTTCTGATAGTGCAATTGCAACAAAATTTCAATTGGGGAAGACGAAATGTTCATATGTCATCAATTATGGATTAGCTCCATGCTTTCATAATTTACTGCAAGATGAAATTCTTTCATGTGATAATGTTATTTGTTTTGATGAGGCATTGAACAAAGTTGTTCAGCGAGGTCAGATGGACCAACTTGACATTAACAGCAATAAAGTTAACACTAGATGTTTCAACAGCATCTTTATGGGACATGCAACAGCTCAAGACTTTTTAGAGGCTTTCAACCAGGGAATCTCTCCTCTTGCTAGAAAGAGTATGTTACAGGTGTCTGTGGATGGACCGATTCTAAATTTGAGTTTCATAAAAAAGTTCAGTGACAAAATAATAGAAGATAATGCAGATGGCAAACAACTCGTTAACCTTGGTGTTTGCGGCCTTCACGTTGTCAATGGAGCCCTACAAATAGGAATGCATTCTGTAAAGTGGGACCTTCAATTATTTTGGAGAGACATGTATTATGTTTTGAACGACTGTCCTGCTCGCCGAGCAGATTACTTTGATTTATGTATTATTGCATTATAATTTACTTTGTATTTTAAATAAATAAAGAGGCGAGCGTTGGGCAGCTATTGGGATGGTGGAGGCTGCAAATAAAAAATATATATATTTGTTTGCTCAATAAACCTTTTTTCCGATATTAGGATGACTTCACGAGTCAGGAATTTTGTTGAAAAATGGTCAGGAAATGTCAGGAAAAGTCAGGAAAATTGACATTGAAAATTCTGTGGACACCATGCCAAGAGTAACGGATAGTTTTCCCTACTTTCCATATGTTCCAGGAAACACAATATGTCATGAATATTTAAAGAAGCTCTGTTAATCAGGAACCACTATATTTACTCTTATTTTAATTAATTAATTAGTAAATTAATAAACAAATTTACAGCTACTTTTGAATTTGAATGTAGAACTAACCCCTGTTTGCTTTAAATGTATGCAAATTATGCGTTATGTGTGCACATAATTCATACGACCAACATTTCTTGTAAGCTAATTTAATTATTCCTAAGTTTCCTTCCAAGATGTTCGCACGGAGTCTTGCTGTGAATATTAAGAAGTACCGAGCATCTTGACTTCAGAATCGTAATCTTACCAGTGACCAAAACTTGCGTCGTCTGTCACTTTCCCCCATTCCTTTCACACAGGGGTGTACAGGGCCCCTCAATCCGAATTCCTCGAGGGTTGAAGACATTTATTTTCCTTGTCTATAATTTCCTTTATTTTTGACTTTTTTGTATTCTGGTTGGCTATGTAAGTTAGACACTTGTCAGTACTTGGTAGTAGTAATGAAAGATCGATTCTTGGCTACAGATTCTATCCGCAAATTTGAATCATATTTGCAATGGTTTTGCAGATGTGGATAAACACATGGTTGGTATGTTGGTTGGTTCCTGCGACAACGCGGTCATGTAGCCCCGTGTACTTTGGGTGTGTGTAGAATCTGTCTGATAATCGGTGTTAATTGTGATGACTGTATTAGTGCGTGTATCTGTTTTTTTTTTAATTCAAGTAAAGACTGCAACTTTGAATTTTTCAAATAGTTCCTACTTTTGCCGCCAAACGCCACCGTCAACGACTACTAAGCCTAGTACAGAACTTAGCTACTAGACGCCACCGCAGTCGACTCTTGGCAACGAACGTAGCAACCTAAGAGCGTTGTTTACATTCTTAACCTACACAATTTAGTTTCACACAGGTGTAATTAGTGGAAAGTTCTTTAACATGCCATAAATCTATGACATGGGACCGCCGGCTTTACTTCCCCTCCGAAGGAAGGCATACTGAGGGATTTTTAACGCTCTTAAAAAATCCGGCGGCTTCGGCCGGGTTGATAAACACATGACCAGGCATGATCAAAAATATTCGTCTCTTGCATGCAATATTATCGCGGTTTCACTACCACTAGGGGCGTGAAGGAATTTACCAAATCAGTGAAAGAATAATTGTAATTCGTCGGCAAATTCTTGAAATATGTCGGTTGGAGTAATAAAGGAAGTTTGTAGTTTTACGTGACCGTTAATCTCGCGATCATGAGACTCGTGACCTCCTTTTTATGAGGAATCTGAACCACAGGACATGGCATTTCACTTTGAAAATCTCACATGCATTAATTGGTAATCGACCCCGGTCTGCCGTGGTGAGAGACTAACAGCTTGACCGCTGTGGTTGGAGTAATATCTTCAGTCTAAACGCGTGGGTGGGACACCGTGTGCAGTGTGCTAGATTCGAGACTCGCTCTCAGCGTGCTGTTACAAACAGCCAGAGTTGTTACCAAATCGATCTACCTCTAAAGTCAGGTGGCCATACATGTACCGGCAAGCCTGTCAGTTATGCCTAAACAGTCCACGGGAAACCGGCGGCCGGAATGTGAGTGGGATCCGGCAGGCCTGTCAGATCCGACTGAAAAGGCGGTCGGTGATCGAACGAAAACAAGTTCGTCCAGCCGGTTGGCCTGAAGAGAGGTACAGGCAAGCCGGTACGTGAGTGGGGTGAGGCGCCAGGCCGCCTGATAGTACAGGACAGCTGCACAGAAAAAAACTTCTGTTCCAAAAACTGTGCTATGGTTGGCTTTTGTAAATCGTTAGAAAAGCACAAAAAAAGCTTAACTCTGAATTTTAGAATAATTTGCACGATCATTTTGTCCGAAAACTCAAAAATCATTGAAATGCGTGTTTCTCTGAATCGACGTATTTTAAAGAAAGGTTTTTTAAACAAAAAATGTAGAGGACATTGTCGCCTACAATTCGTCTCATTGAGGTCATGAAATGCAGAAGCTAGGTGGCGCCAAAGTTCCCAAAAAAGTGTTTTTTCACTTTTTGTCCTCGAAAAAAAATGTTCTGTTCACAAAAGAGTGAATTAGAAAATTGTTCCTCTCAAAATTGTCTACAACATTTATTGAAACACTTTTTTCCTCCGCCTTACCGTTCCAAAGTTATAGTCTGCCGAAGTGTGAAAATTGTACTATTCAGATGGCACAAAGGTTAATATGTGTACAGTTATGATTGATACGTTGCGATTGAAATATATATGATTGTTTGAGCTAATTAACAAACACAGCCCGCGTCCTGTTTGACCGAGCCTTAAGGAGCTGTCCGACACCGGCCCCTGTCTAAATTATGCCCACCGCTCTCTCCGCAGTAACAATAGTAGCCTTGACTACGCAGCGTTGCATTTGCTGCGCTATAACTTTGGAACGGTAAGTCGGAGGAAACAAACGTTTAATTAAATGTTGCAGACAATTTTGAGAGGAACAAATTTCTGATTCACCGTTTTGTGAAAAAACAACAACTATTTTTTTCTAGGACAAAAAGTGAAAAAACACTTATTTGGAAACTTTGGCGCCACCTAGCTTCTGCATTTCAAAACGTATGACATGACCTCAATGAGACGAATTGTAGGCGACAATGTCATCTACATTTTTTGTTTAAAATACTTTTCTTTAAAATACGTCGATTCAGAGAAAAACGCTTTTCTATGTTTTTTTTAGTTTTCCGACAAAATGATCGTGCAAATTATTCTAAAATTCAGAGTTAAGCATTTTTTGTGCTTTTCTAACGACTTACAAAAAGCCAACCATAGCACAGTTTTTGGAACAAAACTATTACAGCTGTACTGTACTATGAAGCCTATCAACGTGGTGAGCAGAGTTTGTTTGTATGTTTATCATATCGATACTATTGTGTAGCTAAATTGGTAGGTTAGATTTTATTAACGCTCTATTAAGTTCCAACGTTCGACGCCAGGTGCTGGTTGCGGTGGCATCTAATAGCCAAGTTCGTTGACGGCAGCATTTGGTAGCAAAAGAAGGTACTGCTTGAAATTGATCGTCTGCAATCCTTGCCTGAATTGCAGATAACACACACTAATACAGCCATCACAATTAACACCGGCTATCAGACAAGCTCTACACACACCCAACTACACGGGGCTGATAACTAAGATGTTCCAAGCCCCTTAGATGAATTGACAAATAAAGAATTTCTTGCAATAATTATAAAGAAACGTACTTTTAACCCCGGTCTATTTTCAACTGATGGTGAAGGTACGAGGTTTTCAGTTCGACAGGTGGACAGTGTCCGGTAAACAGTTCAGGCGTAACTGACAGGCTTGTCGAAACGTGTATGGCCAGCAACCCTTTATAGGTCCTTGGGATACTATCTTCCCACCATGTATTTAGAGAACTGTGTCAGGGAGAGAATCTTCCCACCCCTTTAATTTCAAGCAGTTCCACATGCATCCACAAACTAGATGCAGAGAAATATTGAAAACCCATTAATTTGATGTATACTGTCATCAGAAACCAAAGGTGGGAAGCAAATATCCCAGTGGTCTCCACAGTGCACGTGCTCGCCAGTTCGGTTGTGTTGAGTGAAGGGAATGCGTTGTTTTACAGAAGAACGTGTTTTTATTGAAGATAAGAGATTTGTAAACGTTGGTATATAACTAAAATACAATGTTAGTAATGGTTTTAGTCACTTGAGTAAATATATTTCAGCTAGAATGGAAATAATTATCCTGCTCAGGGTGTTTGCCATAGAAAAGAAAATTTTTAAAATAAATTTTCTGTGTTTTTAGTAAATACTATTTTGAAATTATTGAATTATATTCGAATATACTAACTTTTAACATTCCGAAATCACTTTTATATTTTTGTGTAGTTTTCGGCAAAGATGATATAGGTCACTGACCTTGTGTTGCGTGGGAGTTACGTTTTTTTTAATTATCGGGCTTGATGGGTGTTTTTATATTATATTATTTCCTGTTAAATAAACCTAATTATTGAGTGATAAACACAGTACCATCATAATTTGGAAGTGGGAGATTATTACCCCATTGCTCATTTAAGAAAACATACTGTCGGGTGTGGGCAGTGGGATAATAATTTCCCACCCCATATTTCATAAAATAGAATCCACACCCATAAAATTATTGCATATTCCTACTCATCTATCACTCCCAATTACAAATGTGCAAAAAAAATAAAAAATATACCCCCAGTATTTTGCCCTATAAAGGGTTCTGAGACGGATGTGGCTCCATGAAATACGTTGGACTACCCTACCTTAACGCCTCACTTCTGTCATCAAGCGTCGAGACCACAACCTGCCTTCCTTCCTGCCTCCCAACTCCCTCCGACCTAGTGGGATTCAGCCGGTCACCCACCGCGCTACGCAGCCGACGTAAGGAGACCTTCAGAATTAATTAGAAAGGCTAAACCACACGGTCAGGGTGTGGGGGGAAGGAAGGATTGTGTCGCCTGGGAGAAGCACCAACAAGCATGAGAATGTTAAGCTAGTTTCGAAATCCTGCCAGCTAGCATGTCCACGAACAGATCTTCTGTGTCCAAAATTAATTAATGATTCAATTTACTTTGTAATCTGGAGGCTTGTTCTCCCTCGGACGTGATTGCGCACTGGTCAGCAGATAGGGTTTCCGGACAGAGCGCCTGTCAAGACGGGGTTTAACAGGTTACACCCAATGAGTTGATGGAATTACTCACCAAACATGCTAGGCTATCAGGCGCGGATTCAAGGAGGGGGGGGGGGGGGGGGGGGGACACGGGGGTCATGACCCCCCCCCCCCCCTCAAACGGAGACTTTTTTGCAAACTCAAAAAACGAAAACACAACCAGACAAATAAAACTTAACGATTTTAACTGAAAAAACAGGTGGTTTTTTTTTTCATTTTCATTTTATTCAATATTGCAATTATTATGTTCTGTTACAACTGTACATATTTACAACATCATACCTGTTATGTAAAACGATTATTTATGTAACAAAATCAACTCGTCTATTTTGTTTAGCAAACTTTGTGATTACCGAGTCGATGTCTATAGTGATGTCACGATGAATGTGCAGCAATGCACGGATAGGAATTTGGGGCTTTTTTCGCACCAACAAATTTTGCCGACGTCCAAATTGCAAGCTTGGTTGGCAATTTAAGCTCTGACTTTCTCCCTTTGTCGGTACCAACTCGACTTGCCGAAACTGTAACGTACCTTGATACTTTCCTCGAAGCTTGATGTAAAAGTCGCAAAACACGCCGTTGCAATTTGTACGAATATTTTTGGTGCGCTAAACGCATCAAATTTCTATCCATGTAGCATGCAAAACAATTGGTCTGGTTATGTACGTTTGGTTATTTTGTGATTGCGTTGTTAGTGATACCATTTTTAGCCTACTTTTCACATTTTGCAAAAATGAGGAAAAAGTAGACTTATGAGATCGGGCAAATGTGTGTCTGTCTGTCCTTCTGTCTGTCTGGCTGTGTGTGTCCCCCCCCCCCCTATCAACTCCTAAACGGCTGCAGCAATCGAAACAAAATTTGGTAGGAATAAAGATCTATACCTGAATATCTCACGGCCATATTTTATAATGATGTCAGTGCTACCAATTGCTAAAAAATCGCAATTGAAATTTTGAGCTCCATGTTGGATATCTTGGAAAGTATGAATGGGAGCTATTTCAAAATTGGCACACGTACAGATCATAATATTTCAGTTTAATTTCCAGGAGGCCAAACATGGCAGAGTTGACAAAATGATTATAAGCCTCCTGATAGGTCCAATTTTTAAATGCATATAACTTCTACACTATCAATTAGAATTCAACCAAATTTCGTATGTTGTATGTGTACATAACCAGATAAGACTGAGCGTATTCCTAAGACCTACCAGGGCTGCCAACTGTTAATAAATGCTCCTAATTTATTTTATCCAAATACCAATATATCACAAAGTATGCAAGCCGACAGCTTTAAACTATGCACACGTATAGTACCTGACAATCTATATTAATTTGGAGTAACTTATATACGTCAGTGCTACCAACATGATTCTAAGCCTGCTGACAGGTCCAACTTTAAATACATGTAACTTCCATACTATCATTTGGATTTCAACCAAATTTCGTATGTGCTATGTGTACCATAACAGATATGACTATGCGTATTCTAAGGAGCAACCAGGGCTTCCAACTGTTAATATGTGCTGTCCCTATTTTTGTTACCCTAATATCAATATATCAGAAAGTATGCAAGCCAATAGCTCTAAACTTTGCACACGTATAGTACCTGGCATTCTAGACGAATTTGGAGTAACTAATATACGTCAGTGCTGCCAACATGATTCTAAGCCTGCTGATAGGTCCAATTTTAAAATGCATGTAACTTCTATACTAACAAATGGATTTCATTCAAAATTGGCACAACAATAGATCATGTTATTTCAGATTATTTCTGACCAATACATGCATGACATTGTTGCCAACATGATTTTACGCGCGCTGTTAGATCCAATGTTTAACTGCATGTAACGTCCATGCTATTCATTGGACTTCAACCAAATTTTGTATTTTGTACCTTAAGAGACGGAACTAAGATATTCAGTCATCAGGGCTGCCAACTGTAGTGCTCTATTAGGATACATTATGCCAGGTATACAGTATTTCGAACTAATTGGAAATTTCGATATTAGCAACTTAATTTCGTCATTATTCTAGATAGGTTCATATTCTGTAGAATAATCATTGGCATGAAAAGTAGGCTGTATAGTTCTTCACGGAACTTCTTGTTCTTAACAATTTTGATTCTGTGACCCCCCGCCCCAACAAAGCCAAACGCTAGATCCACGCCTGTATGGATGCTCTAAACCCTGGTGTTAGTACTTTGTAATATTGTTAAACGTTTAAATTATACGCCAAATCAATACATAAACAAATATATATTTTATATATTAGTACATGTTTCGACCCACAGTGGGGTCATCCTCAGCCCAGAAAGAAAATCAATTAAGAATTGGAAAACTAAAATGGCATATGCGCCTTAAATCTAAATTAAAATGAAAATTAAAGATAATAATTGATAAAATATAGTAATAAAAATTGATATCCTTACAAAGTAGTATTAATTAAATAAATATAAGATTGGTCTTTTAACAATAATTTTAAAAAAGTAGTTAGAAATAAGAACTATTAGACGGTGAGTGTAAGAATGTTAAGCTTTAAATTTTTTTATCAAAATATACACAAAATAATTTAGAAAATCAATAAAATAATTCAGCTCGGCCCTTGAGTTAAATAACTTGAATCCTCTTCAATACGGAGACTATTAACGATTTTAAAAGGTGCCAACCAGTATTATGATGACATGAAATAACCTCGTTGTATGGGATGTAGAAATTGGGAAATTCGTACAAGAATTTGAGTTGAAATGCCCAATATGGATATGTGGCAATTCAAATAAATGTCCAAAACGTTGAGAAGAGAAACCGGGATTCTTGAGATTGATTTGATAAATACTTAATGTATGCAGTACATATGGTACTACGGGAGAATTTTCAACACAACGGTTGCATTAAATCAGCATATACATAACCTAACACTGGCAAATTTTAAAGTGGAACTTCTGATACCGCAATTCCATCTCAAGAATCCCGGTTTCTCTTCTCAACGTTTTGGACATTTATTTGAATTGCCACATATCCATATTGGGCATTTCAACTCAAATTCTTGTACGAATTTCCCAATTTCTACATCCCATACAACGAGGTTATTTCATGTCATCATAATACTGGTTGGCACCTTTTAAAATCGTTAATAGTCTCCGTATTGAAGAGGATTCAAGTTATTTAACTCAAGGGCCGAGCTGAATTATTTTATTGATTTTCTAAATTATTTTGTGTATATTTTGATAAAAAATTTAAAGCTTAACATTCTTACACTCACCGTCTAATAGTTCTTATTTCTAACTACTTTTTTAAAATTATTGTTAAAAGACCAATCTTATATTTATTTAATTAATACTACTTTGTAAGGATATCCATTTTTATTACTATATTTTATCAATTATTATCTTTAATTTTCATTTTAATTTAGATTTAAGGCGCATATGCCATTTTAGTTTTCCAATTCTTAATTGATTTTCTTTCTAGGCTGAGGATGACCCCACTGTGGGTCGAAACATGTCCTAATATATAAAATATATATTTGTTTATGTATTGATTTGGCGTATAATTTAAACGTTTAATTCTAACATCAATACGGATATTTAAAACATTTGTTTCCAATGGCAAATGTATTTGCATTCTTGTAATATTGTGTTTCTGAACATTTAACGTCACTGCCGTGGTATAGGGCTAACTATAGTTGTAGCTGAAAGTAATAACCTGATATCAACTACTGGCGTAACTATGATGAATTTCTACTAGTATTTTGAGAAATGTAACAGGATGCACTCAGCATCTCGAAAACGATTCCAAGCCCCGATTAAAACCGTGTCGTCTCAAAACTCACGAGTCTCAAAATTCACGAATTTCAAGATGAGGGTTAGTAAAAGTAAGTTTTAACCGGTTTCTGTACCTGGGCCAGTCTCAAAACTCACGAGCCAATTTCTTCTTTGAAAACACAAAATAACGACCTCCATGATTCCAATGAAGTATTTTAGGCCTGCTTGATGTCACCAAGCAGAATGGCCGAGTTATACTTGGAGAATTTGGTCTGTGGTAGATTGATAATTCCTGGTAAAACAATACAAACGAAATCCCTGGCAGTGTGAGCCACCGTACAGCTCATACTTCATGAGGTTATCGCAGGCACGAGCTCTCCGGAGTCGTGAGTATTGAGACTATTTGTTAGTCTACTATTTTTAGCCTACTTTTCACAGTTTTGCAAAAGTGAGGAAAAAGTAGACATGAGATCGGGCAAATGTGTGTCTGTCTGTCTGTCTATCCTTCTGTCTGTCTGTGTGTGTCGTCCACCCCCACCCCCTATCAACTCCTAAACGGCTCCAGCAATCGAAGCAAAATTTGGTAGGAGTAAATATCTATACTTGAATATCTCACGGCCGTATTTGAAAATGATGTCAGTGCTACCAACTGCTGAAAAATCACAATTGGAATTTGAGCTCCATGTTGTATATCTTGGAAGGTATGAATGGGAGCTATTTCAAAATTGGCACACGTATAGATAACAATATTGCAGTTTAATTACCGGGAGGCCATACATGGCAGTGTTGCCATAATAATTATAAGCCTGCTGATAGGTCCAACATTTAAATGCATATAACTTCTACCCTATCAATTGGATTTCAACCAAATTTCGTTTGGGCTATGTGTACATAAACAGATATGACTGAGCGTATTCTTACGAGCCAACAGGGCTGCCAACTGTTAATAAATGCTCTCAATTTTTTTTATCCAAATAGCCATATATCAGAAAGTATGCAAGCCGACAGCTTTAAACTATGCACACGTATAGTACCTGACATTCTATATTGATTTGGAGAACCTTATATACGTCAGTGCTACCAACATGATTCTAATCCTGCTGAGAGGTCCAACTTTAAATACATGTAACTTCTATACTATCATTTGGATTTCAACCAAATTTCGTGTGTGCTATGTGTACCTTAACAGATATGACTATGCCGATTCTTAAGAGTAACCAGGGCTGCCAACTGTTGATAAATACTGTCTCTATTTTGTTACCCTAATATCAATATATCAGAAAGTATGCAAGCCAATAGCTCTAAACTTTGCACACGTATAATACCTGGCATTCTACATTAATATAGAGTAACTATTATAGGCCTACGCCAGTCCTGCCAACATGATTCTAAGCCTGCTGATATGTCCAATTTTAAAATGCATGTAGCTTCTATACTAACTAATGGATTTCATTCAAAATTAACACAACAATTGATCATATTATTCCAGATTATTTCTGACCAATACATGTATGTCATTGTTGCCAACATGATTTTACGCGCGCTGTTAGATCCAATGATTAACTGCATGTAACGTCATTGCTATCCATTGGACTTCTAGATAGATATATCCATATAGATTAATCATTGGCATGAATCTTAAATTTTAAGAAACGTAGGCTCCATAGTTCGTCACGGAACTTCTTGTTAGCTCGTGAGTTTTGAGAAGTAACCGATTAAAACCAATAAAACTAAAAAAAAACACAATGAATTTGTCAATTCGTGAAATGGAAAAATACATTTTGTTTATTCATAAAATACACTCGTTACGGTATTGAGAAGAAAGGAGATAATAATAATAATAATAATAATGATCGTGTGGCCTCCGGAGAGGCCGAGTGCAGGTATTTCTAGTTGACGCTCGTGGGCGACCTGCGCGTCGTAATGAGGATGAAGTGATGATATAGACGTCATATACACCCAGTCCCCGAGCGACGGGAATTAACCCCTGGAGATTAAAATCCCCGATGGCTCGGCCAGGAATCGAACCCGGAGCACTTCGGGCCAAAGCCTATCGCGCTAACCATTTAGCCACGGAGCCTTAGGGATAAACTTCAGAAACATCGGAGTTTTCAACCTAAGCCGAAGCTAAAATCCGGGAAGGCATGGATGACGGAGAGAAAGGTGCAACATCGATTGCGAATGAAGGAGTACTGGGCCAACATTAAAATGCAGAAGAAACAGTTGACATGACGTGGTCCTTAGTTGGCCTTAACGAAGGAAGAAGAGAATAATAATAATAATAATAATAATAATAATAATAATAATAATAATATCATTTACGCCCCTTTTAACTACTGCTGCTTCTAGACACGCCCAGGTGCTGGAAGTTTTCGTCAAAGAGGATCTTTAACCTGCCAGTAAATCTACAAACACGGCTCCCTAAAAGCCAACTAACTGTGCCTGGATTCGATCCTTTGACGTTGGGCACAGTGGGCGAGATTGTTACCACTGCGTCACGCAGCCAGCCGTATAATTCCCAACCAGTGTAGGTTGTTATTGTTGTTAATAATCATAATAATAATAATAATTATTATAATTGCATACGACCTCAGAACACGTCAAGCCAGACGCTGATCCACCAACACAAGAAGAAATCACTCGCCATATCAAAAAACTCAAGAATGGAAAGACAGCAGGAGAAGACGGAATTGTCGCGGAACTGCTGAAAAATCTTGGACCACGATCACTGCAGGAAATTACACAGATCATCCAAGAAGTCTGGCGAAGTGAAAAACTCCCTGATGATTGGAAATGCGCACTCATTCACCCACTCTACAAAAAAGGAGACAGATTGTATGTGAATAACTATAGAGGGATATCCCTCCTTTCTGTACCTTACAAAGTCTTCTCTGCTTGCCTCCTACAACGCACACAAGAACAGCTCGAGCCTCTCATTGGTGAATATCAGACAGGGTTCAGACCAAACAGATCAAGTACTGAACAAATTATCAACCTCAAGTCCACACTGAAACTTCGAGTTTTACGAAATCTCCCAACCATCTGCGTATTCGTCGATTTTCAGAAAGCTTATGACTCTGTCGACCGCCTATCCCTCTTTAATATACTCGACCCGAAAACACGACGCCTTATCCAACAGACCCTATCTGAAACAACTTCCAAAGTCAAGTTCCTTGGTGAAGTATCTGAACCTTTCCTCATCGGGACAGGTGTACGGCAGGGTGATGGGCTCTCCCCTCTACTCTTTAATATCGTCATAGAGAAGGTCATGAAAGAATGGAGAAATGAACTGAGGAGTCGGAATACCTGGAAGCCCGTCATGCTAGGAAGGCAAACGGATAATATCGACGTGACATTCTTCGCTTTCGCG
Organism: Meconema thalassinum; assembly: GCA_946902985.2. Taxonomy (NCBI): domain Eukaryota; kingdom Metazoa; phylum Arthropoda; class Insecta; order Orthoptera; family Tettigoniidae; genus Meconema; species Meconema thalassinum. The sequence continues at coordinate 46,911,911 of OX336396.1, read as the reverse complement.
GATGATCTTGCAATCCTCTCCGCAGATGAACGAACGGCAATTCTTCAGATTGAGGTCTTAAAAGAGTGTGCTGAAAAGGTCGGACTACAAATTTCCTTCACAAAGACCGAGTTTATATCGACAAAACACATTCAAGCACAAAATTTACTCACAGAGAACGGTATGATAAACAGGGTTAATCAATTCAAGTATTTGGGTGAAATTATTGAACCCACAGGTATGGAAAGAGTGGCGCAAAAATCTCGTGAACTTAAATTGCGGAAAGCATACGAAAAAATCGCACATATTTACAACAAGAAATGCATGAGCATCAACACCAAAATTCAACACTACACGACTGTCATCAAACCTGAAACACTTTACGCCAGCGAGACACTAAACCTCAACTACAAAGGGGATCTTGAGAACACCAAGAAGGCTGAGAGAAAAATCATCCGTAAAATATTGGGCCCTAAACTCACAGATGACGGATATCGTCTGCAATCACACACAATCACAGAGAGATACTCTAACATCGAGTCAGATTTCCGCAAGCGACGACTGAGATTCTACGGCCACATTATGAGACTGAATGACGACCGGCTAACAAAGAGAATATTGACTCACTTACGAAAACTTAAAGTGACAACAGTCTGGGTTACCCAAGTCCAAATTGATCTCGAAAGTGCCAACATCATACCAATAGACATAGACAATCGAATGACATTCCGACATAAGATCCACAGTTGGGAAGTCAAACATGAAAATCGACCAAGGAGACCAGGGAAAGGATGGACGGAGGAACGTCGAGTCCGACACAGTGAGATGATGAAGGAGTTCTGGAAGAACAAGAAGAACAGCACCAGAACATAATTTGCTTAATGTTATCCTTTGGGTCTAAACAATGTAAATAAATAAATAAATAAATAAATAAATAATAATAATAATAATAATAATAATAATAATAATAATAATAGAAAGTGCCGTACCATAAAATATGCTCCTGAAAGTGTACTGGAAAATGACAGCTTTACGTTGTACTGGGATCGTACTGTGTTGACAGACCAGTCAGCTGTGCACAACAGACCTGATTTGGTTCTTGTTGACAAATGCATGAAGCACACTACCTTCATAGATGTGGCAATCCCAAACAGTGGCAACATGCTAACAAAGCATGTTGAAAAGCTGTCAAAATACACAGAGCTTTCAGAACTGATAAGGAAGCAATGGCACATGGCACAAGTCAGGACAGTTCCTATTATCATCCCCAGCACTGGCGTGATTCCCAACAACTTAAAGGAATTGCTCACTGAGTTGAAATTAGACCCTGGCCTTTTCAAACTGATGCAGAAAACTGGCATACTTTCTACGTGTCGCGTAGTAGGGCAGTTCTTGGGCAATCAGGCCTGAAGGAGTGGGGAAAAGCGTAAAGCAACTAGCCTACTGAATGCAGTCACCAAGAATTTGCTCCTTATGATATATACGGTATCTGGGATTTAAATGTTTTCTTTCCAGCAAATATGCTGAGAATGTGTAAGCGCATGCGCAAAATAAATAATAATAATTGTGCCGTTTCTTTTAGACACGCTGTACCCAGTATTCTTCTAAAGTACGCATTCCGTCTCGAGCGATGACAGTGAGTTGAAGTTACGTCGATTCTCACTAGGTGGCAGCTCCTTCCAGCGTGAAATGATGTATTTGTACAAATACTCACTAGAGGGTAGCATAGTTCTGAGAGAGACAGAAGATATTGGTCGTCGTCCTGTAATTAGCGCGCTGCGTTCCTCAACTGTCTTTGTGTAGAGTTGTCTACGAATCGTGTTTGCCAACTGAAAGGAAACACTTGTGCGGACCTTATTATGTATTGTATTGAGATGTAGCAAAAGTTAGAATGTATTTGGTTTCTTTTGCATTCTACTACCTTACGTCGGCACTTAAGTAAGATTTCCTAGTAACGTCAATATTTAGTCTGGGATTCACTTGATAGTATTTAAATTATTTGTGTATGGCATCAGTGCGATTGGCAGACACGAGATGTTCTGATTGGTTGCAGATTAAACATGGTTTCCCCGATGTTGAACATGCCGAGAATATTCTAATTATTTTTTCTTCTATTTGTCGTTTCTGTAAGTTGTTGTTTGTTTGTCGTTGCCGTACGAGGTAAGTTTGTATTTTTCTGTTTGTTTGTATTTTTCTGTTTGTCTATTTGGGGAGATTATGATATATCTGGTACTAGTTACGAGCATCTCGGGTCAGCTATGCTCCTTGTTATTCTTTGATGTTTTTCATTTCTGTTTTGTCTGATGTGATGGGCAGAGATGATTATTGTCCAACTATGGTTGGAGATCAGATGTTTTTTTAATGAATTTAAGAGAGATTTTAGAATCCATTAAGACGGGATAGACGTATTTTCTGGAGTGGTCCGTATTTAAAGATAGTCGACGATTGATGTTTAATTATGAAGCCTATATGATGATGTCGAAGTCGTATGACGTTGTTTGGGAATTTATAATAAGTTGACTTCTTAATATTTTCTATAAATATGTGCGGATCGAAACTCTTATGTATGCTACGAGATACTTGTCTTCAATCTGTAAAATGTAATGCTGATCTCCTTAAATAATTTTATATATATGATTGTACGACGTTTTTAAGAATATTAGTTGGACGTTTGAAGTAGTTCTGCCGAATTGCATGAAGACGTACGTTATAAATATTTTAACTATTGCATGTTGGATTTGTCGAGCAATGGAGCATGAATCAGGCTTTGATTTATTTAAAGGATGTATGTTGGGATTTTGACGATGCAGAATGATACTTCATGAATGCATGTAAGTTTGAGTTTCACACCTTAAGTTTTAAAAGTGCATGTTAATTAGGTTATGTGCATGTGTTTTTTAATTATTGTAAAAATGTTGGTCAGAATAGATGATGTCGAAATTGGTATAAGTGTATCATTTCTGAGTACTAGTTCTCGATGACATTTCCAAAGATATTCCTCGGGTATGGTTTGCAAAAAAGCTCAGTGGCTCCACACACTTATTATTATTTTACTTTAAGTAGTAAAAAGGGGGGGGGTATCAAATGGTAGCAGAGCGTGGTTTCGTGTTTAAACCACAATTAATTGATTTTGGAAGTGTCATTGAAGCTGTATTTGGGAATGGTACCAAACTTAACCTATAAAGAGGTGACTGTGCACTTATATATATGTTCTAATGAAATTGTACTTGTTTGTTTCATGTTCCTGTTTTATTTGAATGGAGGAGAGATCTTTGAAGGCTATCTCTTATTTAAAGAAAGATGAAGTTTCTTATGAGGTCATTATACGTGGAAAAGTACCATTTTTTCACCGAGATTTGGATTTGAATGTATTGAAAGACTTGAGAGCTGCCCCTATAATTTTACCGACTGAGGACAATTCTTATTGGATGCTAGGTAAGTTCACCATTGTACCCACTGTCTCCGATTTATTAAATATTTGTTCTTCGAGTGATGTTGGTAGTACTTCTGCGTCCAAGTTGAACAGAATCAGGTACCGTTCGTTACATTGGATCAATCGTTTGGATGATTTGGTAAAGGTCTGGTCAAATAGTGATGCTGAATTTTCTGAGAGATTATTTAACCTGCGTTGTAAGTTGGCCGAACAATACTCTAGGCTATTCCCTCGTGTGACTAATGATAATCCTGTGGAGGCTGTTGTGTGTTGTGATAGTGTTAGTGCTGAATCTTGTAATTCGTGTGAATTGGGTGTAGAGGATAACCTTATTAATGATTTAGAATCTGTATCGTTGAAGAGTATTGGATCGATCATGAATAGTTCTCAAGTTGTGCATGATTCTGATGTAGTCGGTCGAGCAGTGTCGTCAGTAATGTCACTAGGGGGTATTTCGATCTCAGATAATTTAGGTATTAATGACCAAGCAGGTAATGCTAATGAAAGATGTATCGTGATACCTGCGTCCAATGTTAATGTAAGTGTGGGTCACGTCTCGAATAACTTAGTGCCAATTACTTCACAATGTTCTAGGTCTGTACAGACAGATAGGTGTTCATTTCAACCATTTAATGAGGTTGGCAGCAATGATGTGAGTGTTAGATTGAATAATGATGCCTCGTCTAATGTTGTTTGGCCTACTAATATCATGTCAGACTGTAATATCAAGTTTTTTACTGTACAGAATCCTCTAAATTTGATACTTAAGGATTTTAATCGGTGTAACGGTTCGGATAATGATCTTTTGATCAAGTTTTTAAGGAAATTGATAGAAATAAGGGATTGTGCTACTGTGTTCGGTCTATCTGAATTGCAAATTTATAGGATTGTGTTTCCGTGTACTGAGGGCATGTTACGGGAGAGACTGTTAGTTTGTTTGAATGAGCATAATTCTCTGGAATGGTTTCATAAGGACATATTGAATTCCTTTTTCACTCCTTATGCTCTGTCAGACATGCACCGTATGTATGTATATCGACCGCAGCGTATGAATGAAACGTTGAATGAATATTTTCTTGACATCAAACTGTATGTTAAGGTCTTCGCGGTGCATCTGTCTGAGGAACAAATTGTAGCTTCGTTGGTGGAAGGAATTAATCCCATTTACCGTTCATTATTAACTATGCAAGCCAAACCGAAAAGTTACATTGAATTTAATGATCTGATTCTGACAGCAGAAAAGGTTAAGAAAGCCGATTCAGTCCGAATTTATGATTCTGCTCCAACTCGTAGTACTACTCAATATCCTCTAGGTTATGTTTCTTTGCCTAACGTTTTACAGTGGGGAGCAACAGATCAGTTGAGGAATCAGCATCAAGGTCCTATGAATGATGGAAATGTTTTATTAGGAAATGTATTACAGGGTAGGCCTGCTTTTGTTCCTGATTATGTGCCAGCTGATGTTTGTCAGGGGCGTGAGATTCAGCGATACACAGGAGGTATCACTAAGAAAGGTAAGAGGTGTGACTTGTGTGGATCGTATGATCATATACGTCGTTGGTGTGATGCTGATCTGTATAGGAAATATTAGTTGCTCGTTTTGTTGGTAATAATCTTCAAAATTGTGTATGATAGTTGCAGTACTTCTAGTGTGCATATTGTGTGCGTGCTGTGAGTGTGTATTTATCTGCACGTGTGATGCATTCCCTGTCCTGAGGTGCATATCTTCAAAATTGTGTATGATAGTTGCAGTACTTCTAGTGTGCATATTGTGTGCGTGCTGTGAGTGTGTATTTGTCTGCACGTGTGATGCATTTTCTGTCGTGAGGTGCATAATTTCAAAATTGTGTATGATAATTTACTGTACTTCTAGTGTGCATATTGTGTGTATGCTGTTGGTACGTTTTTTGTCTGCACGTGTGATGCATTTTCTGTCGTGATGTGCATATCTTCAAAATTGTGTATGATATTTCAGTACTTCTAGTGTGCATGTGTACATGCTGTGAGTGTGTTTTGTCTGCACGAGTGATACTCAATCTTCTTGGTTGTGTAGTGACTCTGGGAGTTTGTGTTTGTGATTTTGGTGTAATTGTGTATTTTGGAGTGATTGTGAGTATTTAGCTTTGTTTTGTTATTGGGTGGGAGTTAGTTGTTTTCTTGTTTTGAAATAAGGTTAGGTTTTATTGTTATTAATTTGTAATATTATTTAAAACGAGTAGCCGAGTATATAATTGGGGTTTTCGTTAGAATGTCTTTCTTCGACTTACGATCCTATTATATCAAGGTATGGGACTTGCGTTCTAGGTGACAGAAGTTGATTATGTATTTTGTGGTAAGTATTTACAAACAAGTTCCTTGTTTCTCCCTGTGGTGGATGATGACTGGAAAGTAAGTACTTATATTTGTGTTGGGATGGAAATCATGCTCGTGTTGAATTGCCAAACGAGTATGACATGGATTTCAGGTAGTATTAAGTTATTTTGGGTGATGGAGATCATGCTCGTATTGAATTGCCAAACGAGTATGACATGGATTTCAGGTGTTGTTGTTGTCGTCGTTGTTGTCGAAGTGTTTATTTTAAGGGTATATATGTGTTTGTGTATGTCGATGTTTTAACGAGCTCTAATTATGTTCTGGCAATTTTGGGAATTTGTGGGTGGTACGTGTGACTATTTTTATGTGGGATTTTGTGGTTATGAATGGAGGTTATGAATGTTTGTGTTTTTGGGGTGGTTGGCTCATTTAATCTGGTATTGTTGGACTTGGTTTCGGTATGTTCTTTGTTTTATTCTTGGCTGTTATTTTAGTAGTTGAGTTGTTTCTGGGATGATATTTTTCTTGTATTTCTTAGGATTTTCTGGTTTTCTCGTTAGTCTTCTTAGTAATGTGGAACTGAGGTACAGTGTTGAACAAATGCCTGCATTCACTGAGAATATTTTATTTTATTTTTTCTTCATTGAGTTAATAAGAGAGATAGTTTTCTGTTCAGTTAGTTATTTTCTAATTTAAATATGAAGTATGGGATTGATTTTATAAATTTATTTTCTTCCTGTCGAGCAATCGAGATTAATTTGTAATGCTGTAACATTATGGTTTAAATAATTATATTTTTGCTTTGTAAAGGTGTGAAACTTGAACTTGGGGTAATATTTAATGAAAAACGTAGCTGATGCCATATTTAGTGAATTTTTGGTCATGTTTCTTGTTATTTTACTTGTTAGATGTTAAGTGAATCCAAAACAAAATGCTTTCGGAGATGTGATTGTTCACAGCTCGATTTTCTACGTGGTGTTGTCTACATTGAGGTTACTGGCTGGGAGTGAAGATTTCTTGGAATGGAATTTGAAACGATCTACTTGACCCTTGTTGGATTGGAACTCTGCTGCGCACATCAAGATGACGTTGAAAAATAATTGTGGAAAACTCTGTATTGCTACCTGATTGTATTGTACACTGAAGTATGTGTTGAACTTGTATAAGCATGTGTATCTTCCGCTGTTGTGACATGGACTCCTATTGTTTGGAAAAGGTGGAGTGACTAGCATGTGTACAATGGTTTTTGGAATCGGAGATGAACTTTAAGAAGTGGGTCTGTTCTAAAAAAAAAAAACTAATTGATGCATGCTTAAGAGAAAATTTATACTGAAGTATTTGTATGGAGTGCATGAACTTTCTTTCCACATGTCACGTCGTCTTGGTCTTCAACCATCGACGAATTTCAGGAGGGGGTGATTGTGCCGTTTCTTTTAGACACGCTGTACCCAGTATTCTTCTAAAGTACGCATTCCGTCTCGAGCGATGACAGTGAGTTGAAGTTACGTCGATTCTCACTAGGTGGCAGCTCCTTCCAGCGTGAAATGATGTATTTGTACAAATACTCACTAGAGGGTAGCATAGTTCTGAGAGAGACAGAAGATATTGGTCGTCGTCCTGTAATTAGCGCGCTGCGTTCCTCAACTGTCTTTGTGTAGAGTTGTCTACGAATCGTGTTTGCCAACTGAAAGGAAACACTTGTGCGGACCTTATTATGTATTGTATTGAGATGTAGCAAAAGTTAGAATGTATTTGGTTTCTTTTGCATTCTACTACCTTACGTCGGCACTTAAGTAAGATTTCCTAGTAACGTCAATATTTAGTCTGGGATTCACTTGATAGTATTTAAATTATTTATGTATGGCATCAGTGCGATTGGCAGACACGAGATGTTCTGATTGGTTGCAGATTAAACATGGTTTCCCCGATGTTGAACATGCCGAGAATATTCTAATTATTTTTTCTTCTATTTGTCGTTTCTGTAAGTTGTTGTTTGTTTGTCGTTGCCGTACGAGGTAAGTTTGTATTTTTCTGTTTGTTTGTATTTTTCTGTTTGTCTATTTGGGGAGATTATGATATATCTGGTACTAGTTACGAGCATCTCGGGTCAGCTATGCTCCTTGTTATTCTTTGATGTTTTTCATTTCTGTTTTGTCTGATGTGATGGGCAGAGATGATTATTGTCCAACTATGGTTGGAGATCAGATGTTTTTTTAATGAATTTAAGAGAGATTTTAGAATCCATTAAGACGGGATAGACGTATTTTCTGGAGTGGTCCGTATTTAAAGATAGTCGACGATTGATGTTTAATTATGAAGCCTATATGATGATGTCGAAGTCGTATGACGTTGTTTGGGAATTTATAATAAGTTGACTTCTTAATATTTTCTATAAATATGTGCGGATCGAAACTCTTATGTATGCTACGAGATACTTGTCTTCAATCTGTAAAATGTAATGCTGATCTCCTTAAATAATTTTATATATATGATTGTACGACGTTTTTAAGAATATTAGTTGGACGTTTGAAGTAGTTCTGCCGAATTGCATGAAGACGTACGTTATAAATATTTTAACTATTGCATGTTGGATTTGTCGAGCAATGGAGCATGAATCAGGCTTTGATTTATTTAAAGGATGTATGTTGGGATTTTGACGATGCAGAATGATACTTCATGAATGCATGTAAGTTTGAGTTTCACACCTTAAGTTTTAAAAGTGCATGTTAATTAGGTTATGTGCATGTGTTTTTTAATTATTGTAAAAATGTTGGTCAGAATAGATGATGTCGAAATTGGTATAAGTGTATCATTTCTGAGTACTAGTTCTCGATGACATTTCCAAAGATATTCCTCGGGTATGGTTTGCAAAAAAGCTCAGTGGCTCCACACACACATTATTATTTTACTTTAAGTAGTAAAAAGGGGGGGGGGGGTATCAAATGGTAGCAGAGCGTGGTTTCGTGTTTAAACCACAATTAATTGATTTTGGAAGTGTCATTGAAGCTGTATTTGGGAATGGTACCAAACTTAACCTATAAAGAGGTGACTGTGCACTTATATATATGTTCTAATGAAATTGTACTTGTTTGTTTCATGTTCCTGTTTTATTTGAATGGAGGAGAGATCTTTGAAGGCTATCTCTTATTTAAAGAAAGATGAAGTTTCTTATGAGGTCATTATACGTGGAAAAGTACCATTTTTTCACCGAGATTTGGATTTGAATGTATTGAAAGACTTGAGAGCTGCCCCTATAATTTTACCGACTGAGGACAATTCTTATTGGATGCTAGGTAAGTTCACCATTGTACCCACTGTCTCCGATTTATTAAATATTTGTTCTTCGAGTGATGTTGGTAGTACTTCTGCGTCCAAGTTGAACAGAATCAGGTACCGTTCGTTACATTGGATCAATCGTTTGGATGATTTGGTAAAGGTCTGGTCAAATAGTGATGCTGAATTTTCTGAGAGATTATTTAACCTGCGTTGTAAGTTGGCCGAACAATACTCTAGGCTATTCCCTCGTGTGACTAATGATAATCCTGTGGAGGCTGTTGTGTGTTGTGATAGTGTTAGTGCTGAATCTTGTAATTCGTGTGAATTGGGTGTAGAGGATAACCTTATTAATGATTTAGAATCTGTATCGTTGAAGAGTATTGGATCGATCATGAATAGTTCTCAAGTTGTGCATGATTCTGATGTAGTCGGTCGAGCAGTGTCGTCAGTAATGTCACTAGGGGGTATTTCGATCTCAGATAATTTAGGTATTAATGACCAAGCAGGTAATGCTAATGAAAGATGTATCGTGATACCTGCGTCCAATGTTAATGTAAGTGTGGGTCACGTCTCGAATAACTTAGTGCCAATTACTTCACAATGTTCTAGGTCTGTACAGACAGATAGGTGTTCATTTCAACCATTTAATGAGGTTGGCAGCAATGATGTGAGTGTTAGATTGAATAATGATGCCTCGTCTAATGTTGTTTGGCCTACTAATATCATGTCAGACTGTAATATCAAGTTTTTTACTGTACAGAATCCTCTAAATTTGATACTTAAGGATTTTAATCGGTGTAACGGTTCGGATAATGATCTTTTGATCAAGTTTTTAAGGAAATTGATAGAAATAAGGGATTGTGCTACTGTGTTCGGTCTATCTGAATTGCAAATTTATAGGATTGTGTTTCCGGGTACTGAGGTCATGTTACGGGAGAGACTGTTAGTTTGTTTGAATGAGCATAATTCTCTGGAATGGTTTCATAAGGACATATTGAATTCCTTTTTCACTCCTTATGCTCTGTCAGACATGCACCGTATGTATGTATATCGACCGCAGCGTATGAATGAAACGTTGAATGAATATTTTCTTGACATCAAACTGTATGTTAAGGTCTTCGCGGTGCATCTGTCTGAGGAACAAATTGTAGCTTCGTTGGTGGAAGGAATTAATCCCATTTACCGTTCATTATTAACTATCCAAGCCAAACCGAAAAGTTACATTGAATTTAATGATCTGATTCTGACAGCAGAAAAGGTTAAGAAAGCCGATTCAGTCCGAATTTATGATTCTGCTCCAACTCGTAGTACTACTCAATATCCTCTAGGTTATGTTTCTTTGCCTAACGTTTTACAGTGGGGAGCAACAGATCAGTTGAGGAATCAGCATCAAGGTCCTATGAATGATGGAAATGTTTTATTAGGAAATGTATTACAGGGTAGGCCTGCTTTTGTTCCTGATTATGTGCCAGCTGATGTTTGTCAGGGGCGTGAGATTCAGCGATACACAGGAGGTATCACTAAGAAAGGTAAGAGGTGTGACTTGTGTGGATCGTATGATCATATACGTCGTTGGTGTGATGCTGATCTGTATAGGAAATATTAGTTGCTCGTTTTGTTGGTAATAATCTTCAAAATTGTGTATGATAGTTGCAGTACTTCTAGTGTGCATATTGTGTGCGTGCTGTGAGTGTGTATTTATCTGCACGTGTGATGCATTCCCTGTCCTGAGGTGCATATCTTCAAAATTGTGTATGATAATTGCAGTACTTCTAGTGTGCATATTGTGTGCGTGCTGTGAGTGTGTATTTGTCTGCACGTGTGGTGCATTTTCTGTCGTGAGGTGCATAATTTCAAAATTGTGTATGATAATTTACTGTACTTCTAGTGTGCATATTGTGGTATGCTGTTGGTACGTTTTTTGTCTGCACGTGTGATGCATTTTCTGTCGTGATGTGCATATCTTCAAAATTGTGTATGATATTTCAGTACTTCTAGTGTGCATATTGTGTACATGCTGTGAGTGTGTTTTGTCTGCACGAGTGATACTCAATCTTCTTGGTTGTGTAGTGACTCTGGGAGTTTGTGTTTGTGATTTTGGTGTAATTGTGTATTTTGGAGTGATTGTGAGTATTTAGCTTTGTTTTGTTATTGGGTGGGAGTTAGTTGTTTTCTTGTTTTGAAATAAGGTTAGGTTTTATTGTTATTAATTTGTAATATTATTTAAAACGAGTAGCCGAGTATATAATTGGGGTTTTCGTTAGAATGTCTTTCTTCGACTTACGATCCTATTATATCAAGGTATGGGACTTGCGTTCTAGGTGACAGAAGTTGATTATGTATTTTGTGGTAAGTATTTACAAACAAGTTCCTTGTTTCTCCCTGTGGTGGATGATGACTGGAAAGTAAGTACTTATATTTGTGTTGGGATGGAAATCATGCTCGTGTTGAATTGCCAAACGAGTATGACATGGATTTCAGGTAGTATTAAGTTATTTTGGGTGATGGAGATCATGCTCGTATTGAATTGCCAAACGAGTATGACATGGATTTCAGGTGTTGTTGTTGTCGTCGTTGTTGTCGAAGTGTTTATTTTAAGGGTATATATGTGTTTGTGTATGTCGATGTTTTAACGAGCTCTAATTATGTTCTGGCAATTTTGGGAATTTGTGGGTGGTACGTGTGACTATTTTTATGTGGGATTTTGTGGTTATGAATGGAGGTTATGAATGTTTGTGTTTTTGGGGTGGTTGGCTCATTTAATCTGGTATTGTTGGACTTGGTTTCGGTATGTTCTTTGTTTTATTCTTGGCTGTTATTTTAGTAGTTGAGTTGTTTCTGGGATGATATTTTTCTTGTATTTCTTAGGATTTTCTGGTTTTCTCGTTAGTCTTCTTAGTAATGTGGAACTGAGGTACAGTGTTGAACAAATGCCTGCATTCACTGAGAATATTTTATTTTATTTTTTCTTCATTGAGTTAATAAGAGAGATAGTTTTCTGTTCAGTTAGTTATTTTCTAATTTAAATATGAAGTATGGGATTGATTTTATAAATTTATTTTCTTCCTGTCGAGCAATCGAGATTAATTTGTAATGCTGTAACATTATGGTTTAAATAATTATATTTTTGCTTTGTAAAGGTGTGAAACTTGAACTTGGGGTAATATTTAATGAAAAACGTAGCTGATGCCATATTTAGTGAATTTTTGGTCATGTTTCTTGTTATTTTACTTGTTAGATGTTAAGTGAATCCAAAACAAAATGCTTTCGGAGATGTGATTGTTCACAGCTCGATTTTCTACGTGGTGTTGTCTACATTGAGGTTACTGGCTGGAAGTGAAGATTTCTTGGAATGGAATTTGAAACGATCTACTTGACCCTTGTTGGATTGGAACTCTGCTGCGCACATCAAGATGACGTTGAAAAATAATTGTGGAAAACTCTGTATTGCTACCTGATTGTATTGTACACTGAAGTATGTGTTGAACTTGTATAAGCATGTGTATCTTCCGCTGTTGTGACATGGACTCCTATTGTTTGGAAAAGGTGGAGTGACTAGCATGTGTACAATGGTTTTTGGAATCGGAGATGAACTTTAAGAAGTGGGTCTGTTCTAAAAAAAAAAAACTAATTGATGCATGCTTAAGAGAAAATTTATACTGAAGTATTTGTATGGAGTGCATGAACTTTCTTTCCACATGTCACGTCGTCTTGGTCTTCAACCATCGACGAATTTCAGGAGGGGGTGATTGTGCCGTTTCTTTTAGACACGCTGTACCCAGTATTCTTCTAAAGTACGCATTCCGTCTCGAGCGATGACAGTGAGTTGAAGTTACGTCGATTCTCACTAGGTGGCAGCTCCTTCCAGCGTGAAATGATGTATTTGTACAAATACTCACTAGAGGGTAGCATAGTTCTGAGAGAGACAGAAGATATTGGTCGTCGTCCTGTAATTAGCGCGCTGCGTTCCTCAACTGTCTTTGTGTAGAGTTGTCTACGAATCGTGTTTGCCAACTGAAAGGAAACACTTGTGCGGACCTTATTATGTATTGTATTGAGATGTAGCAAAAGTTAGAATGTATTTGGTTTCTTTTGCATTCTACTACCTTACGTCGGCACTTAAGTAAGATTTCCTAGTAACGTCAATATTTAGTCTGGGATTCACTTGATAGTATTAAAATATTTGTGTATGGCATCAGTGCGATTGGCAGACACGAGATGTTCTGATTGGTTGCAGATTAAACATGGTTTCCCCGATGTTGAACATGCCGAGAATATTCTAATTATTTTTTCTTCTATTTGTCGTTTCTGTAAGTTGTTGTTTGTTTGTCGTTGCCGTACGAGGTAAGTTTGTATTTTTCTGTTTGTTTGTATTTTTCTGTTTGTCTATTTGGGGAGATTATGATATATCTGGTACTAGTTACGAGCATCTCGGGTCAGCTATGCTCCTTGTTATTCTTTGATGTTTTTCATTTCTGTTTTGTCTGATGTGATGGGCAGAGATGATTATTGTCCAACTATGGTTGGAGATCAGATGTTTTTTTAATGAATTTAAGAGAGATTTTAGAATCCATTAAGACGGGATAGACGTATTTTCTGGAGTGGTCCGTATTTAAAGATAGTCGACGATTGATGTTTAATTATGAAGCCTATATGATGATGTCGAAGTCGTATGACGTTGTTTGGGAATTTATAATAAGTTGACTTCTTAATATTTTCTATAAATATGTGCGGATCGAAACTCTTATGTATGCTACGAGATACTTGTCTTCAATCTGTAAAATGGAATGCTGATCTCCTTAAATAATTTTATATATATGATTGTACGACGTTTTTAAGAATATTAGTTGGACGTTTGAAGTAGTTCTGCCGAATTGCATGAAGACGTACGTTATAAATATTTTAACTATTGCATGTTGGATTTGTCGAGCAATGGAGCATGAATCAGGCTTTGATTTGTTTAAAGGATGTATGTTGGGATTTTGACGATGCAGAATGATACTTCATGAATGCATGTAAGTTTGAGTTTCACACCTTAAGTTTTAAAAGTGCATGTTAATTAGGTTATGTGCATGTGTTTTTTAATTATTGTAAAAATGTTGGTCAGAATAGATGATGTCGAAATTGGTATAAGTGTATCATTTCTGAGTACTAGTTCTCGATGACATTTCCAAAGATATTCCTCGGGTATGGTTTGCAAAAAAGCTCAGTGGCTCCACACACACATTATTATTTTACTTTAAGTAGTAAAAAGGTGGGGTATCAATAATAATAATAACTTCCAAAAACACAGCCAGTTGGTTTTGCCTCTCCAGTCGCAGAGTGTATGTGATTGCGCGTATATTTAACACGAAGAAATCGAATAAGATCTGACGTTACCAATACAGGTTAAGGGTTGCACGTCTCATAACAACTTCAAAAGCATCGGCAAATTTAACAAGAAATGCGTACTAGACGTTTAAATGTAGGGTAGGACTAAGTACAAGTTTTTCGGGCATGTAGGCCGTGGTCCAGACAGGATATCTCCCGACGTTTCACCGGAAACTGCGTCCGACATTATCAAGGGGTTCCGCTCCTTTCCTTGGTCAGCCCGAAAAACTTGTACTTAATTATGAACGCCGGCCGTGAAAGCCTAAGCTGTTATAGGGTAGGATCTTCAGCCGTAGTGAAGGCAACCTGCCTACGGAATGAAATCCTCAAAATCAAACTCAATCTAGCAATGTCTGATCCACAGCGGGCGGCTGCTATCGACGTCTGATCCCCATGTTAGGGGCGGTCGGAATCAAACCCTGACAGTAGGTATAAAAGGCACACCATCATCATGATGAGACGAAATAAGAAAAGTGGAATTAAAAGGCCGCCACACGATGAGCGTCGGGGCACTCTTGGAGGTCGAACATCAATTCCGCTCGATTTTCCTTAATTCCACTCGGTCCTCCAAGGGACCCAAAAATAAGTTCTTCAACTCCGCTCAGGCTTTGACAAGGGGTCGGCAAAGGGGTTATCCCCAATGACGTAAACAAATGTCATAACCCTCCTGCTCGCATACCAAGGGCCGGGTCAAACACCTTCTGCAGCGCATAAGCGAATTCTTGAATGCATCTCATTTTTCCGTTCTAGGCTGGAAAACTGTATTTTCAGCATCCTCAGCTGATATCGAAAGAATATTATGATTAATTTTAAATCACTTGTATTTTCTGCCATATAAGTTATAATGTGCCAAACACTTTATACCTGATTTAACGAATGAGCGGACTTGACATCTGAGCGGTTGACCAATGGCACAACAATGTCTTGCGAAAACCACCACGCCATCGGTCAAGTGCCCTGAAGTATTTTTTTTTCTACAAATTTTATGCATTGTTTTTAACATGTGCATACTTAAATGTTTGTATGTTTTTAAGCTAGTCAGACATTATAAAATTAAATTTAGATAATAATAGGTGTATAATTTGTACCTAATAAAATACTTTCGATATCAGCTGAAAATACAGTTTTCCAGCCTAGAACGGAAAAATCAGCTGCATTCAAGAATTCGCTCAAGCGCTGCAGAAGGTGTTTGACCCGGCCCTTGGTATGCGAGCAGGAGGGTTATGACATTTGTTTACGTCATTGAAGATAACCCGTTTGCCGACCCCTTGTCAAAGTCTGAGCGGAGTTGAGGAACTTATTTTTGGGTCCCTTGGAGGACCGAGTGGAATTGAGGTAACCCTGGCTACCTGACTGGAATTCCCGAGCGGAATTGATGCCCGCCCCTCTTGGAGCCATCGCTGGGGGTGACAGCATACGAACCGGTTGTGATCAGGAGCTGAACAGGTGGGCCCTGATTGGCGAACACCCCGAACATGTTACAGCCGAGGTTGATAGTAGCATCCCAACAGCATCCAACGCTACACCTGCACATAGTGTTTCTTCTGTGATTCAGGAGATCACGAGAGCAGGCAGACCGAGACAGCGCATAAAATGGACGATTGAGATGAATACATGAGTCATGCGCTGTTATTATCAAGATAACTGGCATGGAGGCGAATACCATCGCATACAGACAGAAGCTGCATGCCGCATTCTGCCAGCAGTATCCTGAAATTAATGTACCGGTACAGAGAATAGAATCGGTCATTTCTAAAAGGCCCCATGTGCATGGAGACTAGTTTTGAGAAAAACACAAAAATATGTTTTACATTTTAACTATTGATCTGAGTCCAACAATTTTTTGTACATTACATGTCACTGCCATAATAGCTGTTTTGACACAAAATTTGTTTGCTTTAGTTCATTAGAAAGGACAGAATAAGCTTCCAAATTCTGCAAAATAAGGGCCTTTTAGAAATAACTCTAAAGAGTCAATATTTACTTATGTACTGAATGTTTAATATTCTTGTGGTTATTTTTTTTAATGATCACTTGTATCAAACTTGCTAAAAACTTTATTTTGTAATGTTATCATTCTCTAAAGTACACATATTTTATACATACAATGGTATTTCATAACACGGAGTAGCATCATGTATTCCTCTAGTATATGGCTCTAGGTGTCCTCTGTTGGGCATTTCTATAATCGTCATAATACTCCACCTATTCATGTGGGATGTATGTCATAACTTGATTTTAACATTTTAATATTCTTAACAACAACACAAGCCAAACGAACAATTGAATATTCACAGTGCGAGTGTCACCAACCTAACAAATAGAGAAGGAGCGCGATTGTCACAGTCCTTGTTCGAGATATCGATATCGATATGAGCACCAACGGCAAAATGGATGGAAAGAAGCGCGGCGTATCATCGGCCGGTGAGGGAACCAACACGGCAGCAGTGCCATCTGTTGCCGACGTGTATGAACTCCTTCAAGCTACAAGCAAGGAAGTTGCTAGCCTCAAGAATCTACACAAAGTCACGGAAAGAGAACTGAACAAATCCCTGGAATTCGCTCACCAGAAACTGGACGAGAATTACGAACTCATAAAAATTCAGTCTGAAAAACTGACCAACTGTCTACAAGTTATTGAAAAACTTAAAGAAGAGAACATGACGCTGAAAAAACGATTGCATGAAACCACGCTACAGTTGGATGACCTGGAGCAATACGGCAGGCGAAACACTTTAGAAATAGTAGGGGTCCCAGAAATGCCTAATGAGGACACGTTTGAAGTTGTAAAGAAAGTAGGTATCGCTCTAGATATGAACATTGAACCAACAATGATTGACATTTGTCACCGCATCAAGAAACAACCGCACCAAACCAGCGCGGGGATTGTTGTGAAGTTTGTGCGGCGAACCGATAAAGAGCAGTTCTTGCAAAGGCGAAAAGTTAAACGCAATCTCAACTCCCTGATGGTAGGTTATGTTTCCAACGAACCAATTTATGTCAACCAAAGTCTAACATCGTACCGTAGGTCTATCTTAGGTCAGGCGAGAAAGCTCAAACGCGAAAAGAACTACGCATTTCTCTGGGTTGACAGATCTGGTACAATAAAATTGAGGAAGAAAGCTGAAGATAGACATGTCTACGAGCTGCGGACACCCGACGACCTTGAAAAACTGAGATAACCAAATGGCTGAGGATAAGTCTCTTAGGATTTACTATCAAAACGTCCGAGGACTGAATAGTAAAACACAAGAATATTACCGTACCTTAATACACTTAATTGTGAATATGATATAATTATAAATACAGAGACATGGATTTCGGATAGTATGCAGGATGGTGAGCTATTTGATGATACTTTCACTCTACATAAAAGAAATAGGGAAGGAACTAAAAAAGGGGACGGAGTTTTGATAGCTGCGAGAAAAGATATTGTTTCGAGTAACTGCCATTTTGATACCGGGGGCTTAGAAGCATTGTGTGTTAAAGCAATAATAAGTGGAAAAAATCATTTTATCATTACTGTGTATTTCCCTCCGAACTCCAAACTAGAGTCTTATCTTGCATTCTTCAGTGCAATTGAAGAAAAATATTATCAAAACCATAATTTAATCATTGCAGGGGATTTCAATATTCCAACAATTTCAGGTACATGTTACGATTTTATTGCGGGTGGACCTTGCAGTAGAGTTCTTGCAAATTTTATGTCATTGTATAACTTGTCATCCCATAACAATATTCAAAACTCCAATCAAAGAACATTAGACCTTGTATTAACAAATATAAATAATACTATATCAGTTTTTAGGGATAGGGATCCGTTAGTACCAGAAGATGTTCACCATCCTGCACTAAGTTTAGTTATCAACTGCAATCGTATTGGAAGGGTAACAAATAGTACTACAAAAAAAGTATATAATTTCAAGAAAGCAAATTTTTTAGGCCTGTATAGCTCGTTGCAAAATTCGGACTGGACCCCATTAAAACAATCTTGCAATGTTGAAGAAGCTGTTGGATATTTTTACAAAATATTCAACTCAGCTTTGGAGACAAATTGTCCTATAAAACATATTCAGTCAAAAAGAAAGTATCCTTGTTGGTTTAATAAAGAAATCATTAATGCTTTAAAACTTAAAGATTATCACCGGAAAAGGATGATGTACAGTCAAGCAAGTCTTGAATCTTACAAAGAGCTAAGAAAAAAAATTAAAACTATGATAAGCAGGAGTTACCGAAATTACATAAAACAGGTTCAGGAAAACTTAGGTGATAACCAAAAATATTTCTGGAATTTTATTAAAAATAAGAAAGGTAGCACAAATCAGAACAATCAAATAATGACATACAAAGGTAATCAGCTGAATAATTCAAGAGATATAGCAGATGGTTTCGCTGCATGTTTCCAAAGTATGTATTTGCCACAAGCTGCAAAATACGTCATTCAAGCAGAAGGAGCTGGTCCTAAAAGTTATTCTCCATTTTTGAATGATGTGACTGAAAATGAATACAAAATGGCTGCCAAACATCTAAAGCCCAAGCATTCAGTTGGTCCTGATGGTGTTATTTTTTTTATTTTTTTTATATTTTTACAGTATGCCCCATTACAATGTAGTAATACTACATGCTTAATTATTACTTATTAATCATTTCAGATTAAAACTATACAATTTATATTATAAATATTTTATATCTATGGCCTGTTAAATGAAATTTGTGACACTAAAATGATTAACAGTTAAGAAAATATAAATAAAAATTATCTATTTAGTATTTCAAATGAGATAGAGTTTACAAAAGTAAAGAATTCCCTAAGGTAGTTTCTAACAAGTTCATCTTTCTTTATAGGCCAGTTGTCTGATCTTAAACATGTGCTATTAATATACCTCTTTCTTTCCCTAATAACTTACACTCTTATAGTAAGTGATCTACAGTCTGGTGACCGTTATTGCATATACATGTTGGACTATCTATAATTTTAAATCTGAATAAGTATGATTTAATATTGCCGTGTCCTGTTGTCATAACTGTAAAATTGGGCGTTATGTTCATTTTCAATTTTAGTCTGTCCTGTACACTGGGGAAAAATGATTTTGTAATTTCGCCCTTGGATGTATTGTCCCATTCATTCTGCCACTTTCTCAAACTAAACACACTTAATTCTTTTAGCATATTACTTTTTGGAATTCTATTATAGAACTCACTTAAACCGCTTTGTGCTGCTTCTTTAGCCAGCTGGTCCGCTAATTCATTTCCCTCATTTCCGTTATGCGCCTTAACCCAACTGAAGACAATCACCCAATTCTGTTTCTCCATTTCAATTGCTTTTCTTCTAATTTTCTCTATGAGAAATGTATGGTTTTTGTAGTTTTTAAGTGCATCTATTGTAATTTGGCTGTCTGTGAAAATGAGTGCGGTTCTCTGCTCCGTGTCCATGGATTCTAGATGTTGCAATGCCTTAAAGATAGCTAGCTGTTCTGCTTGATTATTAGAACATCGTTTGTCTAGTTTATATTGCAGCTGTTGAATGAGCTCGTTTCCATTGTATATGGCAATTCCTGATCCTACTCCATCCTCACTTTTACTTCCATCAGTGTAAACATTGAAAGAATGCATCTGTTCATAATTTACGTCAATAATTTTAACAATGTCAGCAGGGTGAGACCATTGATTTACTTCCATGTCCATGTCAATTGAGCGCTCTTCTTTACTATTAACTTTAATAAGATCGTAGTATGCTACCGTCTCCTCAATTTGAATATTAATTGGAATTAATCCTGTTATCACACAGAGAGCTTCATTAGATACAGTGCGATAAGCTTTAGCTATTCTGATATTTATCAGCCTTTGGACTCTTATCAATTTTACTTAATAGCAAGTTTTCTCTATAACCTTTCTCCAAACCGGTGCTCCATAGAAAATGAGACGTAAGATTCCACCTTTGTATATTACCTTCAGAGCTGTATGCTTTAAACCCCAGTTTAGCTTTGCAAATCTTGAGAGACTAAATATCAGTTTCCTACATTTTTCAGTCATATAGTTAACGTGCTCTCTAAATGTAAGTCTGTGGTCGAAAATAATTCCAAGATATTTAACGGTGTCCACCTGATCCAAGCTTTTGTAATCAAGATAAATTTTAATCTCTTTTTCTTCTTTTCTCTTTCTTCTCGACAAGACCATAACTTTTGATTTCTGTTCATTAAATCTGATCTTATTGAGTTTAGCCCAAATTGAAATTTTGTCCATTTCTATATTAGTAAAATTTTCTGCCTCTTTAATAGATGTTGCTTTAACAAGCAGTAATACGTCATCTGCAAATGCAACTACCTTCGTGCGATTTGTATACTGCAATGTAAGAAGAGAATTATATTGTATATTCCAGAAACCAGGACCACAGCATGAACCTTGTGGACAACCTTTAGTAAGTCTTCTCTCAGTGTTGTTGCTAGTAATGGACATGAAAGCTGTTCTTCCTTGGAAATAGTCTTGAGAGAGTTTGTATAGATTTCTAGGGCATTCCATATCTTTTAGTCCTTTTAGAATAGCAGGCCACCAAGCGGCGTCAAAAGCACCTTTAACGTCCAAGCTGGTCATAATTATTACGTTCCCTTTTTCTAATTCCGGTTCTATAAATTGCTTCACTTCCATTTCTGCGTCGATTGTGCTCTTCTGTGGTGTAAATCCAAATTGATTATTATTCATTAATTTATTTTTGTACATATGATGCATTATTCTACTAATCAATAACTTCTCCAGTACCTTGCCCGCTAGATTCAACAAGCTAATTGGTCTAAATTTCGATGGATCTGTACTCTTTTCTTTTCCTGGTTTAAGTATGAGAACTATTTTTGCTCTCTTCCAAATTTTAGGGAAGCATCCTCTTTTGAGACATTCATTATATATTGACGTTAAAAACTTAGGAAAATTATTGAAAGTTCGTAGGAGTATTTCCATAGTTATTCCATCTTCGCCTGGTGCTTTCTTTGGATTGAAGCTACTGATGGTTTGACGAATCTCCTCCTCGGTGAAATATCTATCATCGCAAGTATTAATTAATTCATTAATTAACCTCCTTATGTTTTTATGGTGATCTGTATCTTCTTCTTCTCTATCTTCCGGAATAAGATAATCCATAATATATTCTATAGTGTCTTCCATATTTAATGTTGTCGTTCCGTCAGGTTTCTGAAGAGTTGACATGAGAATGCTGTTCCTTATTTTTCCTGAAGCCAATTTATACACTTCATTCCACGGATTTACAGATGATGTTGTGGTACAGTATTGTTTCCAGGAGTCAAATTTCTCTTTTCTGATAGCTGCTTGGTACTTCCTCTTCTCAACAAAATACGCTTGCTTGCGGATCTCTCTGAGTTCGTCATTATTTTTGTTTTTTTGGAATCTCCGTCTTAAGGCTGCCGTTCTTTTCCTAAGTATAGTAAGGGCGTCAGTCCACCATGGAACTGATTTCTTCCTTTCTGACATATTTGGTCCCTTAAGTGTTATAAATGTTTGCCTACAAGTTGAATGTAATATCTCAGCAAATTTGTTAACAATATATTCTAATTCTACTTCTCTTTCCACACTCTGGGACAGAAACTGATCTAATTCCTTCATGTCTCCAATATAATTAGCCTGGTTAAAATTTCTAGAAAGATTTTTGGCGAGGTTATTATCAAATTCTTTATATTTATCGCCTTGCACTTTGAACCTTACACCTTGAAAACTACACTCTTGCTTGTTACGTATCGGTATTTCAGTCCTGATTTCAAATTTTATAATGTTATGATCTGAACAACTCTCCTCTTCGCTAATATTCCATGCCTGCATTACTGCCAGAAGTTGATCATTAACTATAGTAAGATCATTATTGCTAGAAACTCTGCTGCTTTGAAATGTAGTTCTTTCACTATCTTCATTGATTATATGAAGTGATTTACTAGCAATATATTCTTCTAATATTCTACCTCTTGAATTCGTTAGCACATCGTGCCATGTTGTTGATCTGGCATTACTGTCCATAGCTATAATGACCCCGGCTCCGTTAGTAAATTTTAAAAGCTGGTCTATTTTCTTTAATTCTTCTTCTAATGGAAGACTATAATCTAAATATACACTTGCTGTGAAGAACTGAAATTTTCCGAATATTATTTGCATGACAACAATATCTTCGTCTGATAATTGTTCAATAAGTAAAGCGTCTATACCCCTATTTGTAATTACTATGCCAGCTCTGCTCTTTTCATTACCAGAAGTAAATGTACGATATCGTTTAGAAATGCCTGCAGTTTGGTTGTTGTACGTATATGGTTCCTGAATAAATATTATGTCCGATGAATTTATCTCAATGATCTTCATTAAGTTGGCTGTTGCAGCCCTTGAATGCTGTAGATTTATTTGAATACAATTTATGTAAGTTCCTCGATTTGATGTCATATATGTTGATATTGTAGAATAAACATTAATAATCTATATTCATCATGTACCTTGTTAAAACAGCACGCAAACTAGGGCAACTTTTGTGTAAAGAAGAATGCTTCACACATATATTTTCTTTCTTATTATACTTATTATAATTGATGCAGTTAATACAACGATGTTCATTTTCAGGAGCTGTACAATCTTTCATTTTATGATTACCTGCACATAAAGGGCAGGTTTCATCGCCATTACATGCTTGATACCGGTGATTGTACCTGCTGCATTTGTAGCATCTATTAGCAACTAGATAATCTGCCACATTACAAATTACCCATCCAACCTTTAATTTCGTATGAAGTAATTGTCTTCGAGTTTGTGGACCTACTTCTGATGGTGTTCCGCCATATATAGTAAAGGGCTGTTCAGATGTGCTCAGAGAACCACTGTGTCTAATATTTAACCTGATACTGCGTACTCAAACTTATCCGCTATTATGGAAAACTACTAGGATCTGCCCAATTTTCAAATCTGGAGATAGGAACACAATTGAAAATTATAGGCCTGTATCAATTGTATGTGCACCTGCAAAGATATTTGAATTTATTCTGTACAATAGAATATTTAGACACGTTCAGAACTACATAACGGATAAACAGCATGGATTCTTCCCTAATCGCTCGACCACTACTAATTTAATTAATTTTGTGCAGTACGTAATTAATGCATTTCATGATCGTAGCCGTGTTGATTGTATCTTTACAGACTTCGCGAAAGCTTTCGATAGATTAAATCATGATGTTTTAATTAAAAAACTCTCTGATTTTGGCATCTGTGAACTGCTATTGAACTTGATTGCATCATATTTGAACGGTAGACGGCAATACGTTTTTTATAATCGGTATGAATCCTATGAATTCATAGCCAACTCCGGAGTTCCACAAGGATCAAATTTAGGCCCATTATTTTTTATAATATTCATCAATGATCTACCACAAATAATAAAACATTCAGAATGTCAATTATATGCAGACGATTTTAAAATTTACAAAGTAATAAAAAATTTAGAAGACGCAGTAAAGTTACAAGAATACATTGATCGTGTTTTTATCTGGAGCATTAAAAATCAGCTAGCACTGAATATAAACAAATGCTTTTACCTTAAATTTTCATCAGCAAAATGTACATCCGATTATACATACACAATTAATGGAACAAACTTAAAACCAGTTATGTCTATCAAGGACCTGGGAGTTATTTTAACACATAACATGCGTTTTAAGCAGCACATCTATTTCTGTGCCAATTCGGCATTCAAAACTCTGGGATTTGTTATTAGGATAACTAAAGAGTTTACGCGCATTAAATCCGTCGATCATCTATTCAAAATCTTGGTCCGTAGCAAGTTAGAATATGCTTCAGTTATTTGGCATCCGTATTATAAATCACTGGAAGCGAGCCTCGAAAAAGTTCAAAAATGTTTTCTAAGGTACTTATATTACAAAGACAACAATATATCTGCATTTAAATCAAATAAATCATATACTCAACTACTGGATGAATTCAACTACACTAGCTTGGCAGCAAGGCGCGAAAACTTACAGCAGGTGTTTTTGTATAAAACAGTTAATGGAATGTTAGACAACAGTGGCTTCTTGCAGCAGATTCATTTCAATGTCAGAGCAGGAAATTTGCGAAATCGAGATCTCTTAGTTTGCAAAATACCAAAAACAGTATATTATAAAAATTCACCATTAGTAAGAATGTGTCTGGTGTACAATAAACTTGCCAAAATAAACAATAGTTTAGACTTCAGCTCTGCATTACCAGTATATATTAAGGTTTTAAGAGCTACAATTCTTACATTGTCAATGAATAAATTGTAAATGTTAGCAACTACCGGTATGGAATATAATCTGTAATTTTGTATTTATGTGTAAATATGCCTAGTACTTATGTTATATCTGAGCTATAGTGTGACTTATGTACCATTGTCAAATATTCTTCTAAAACTTCTTTCCATTTTTGTTTGTAATATAGACCTAGTATGTAACTTTTTCGTTTGTTAAATCTGTAACTATTCAATATAGTGCTATGTACGCCTTCTGTAATTGGAGCCTAAGCTCTGTTGAAGGTATAAATAAATAAATAAATAAATAAATAAATGTCTTCTAACTTGTTCGGGTTAATGGCAACAAGTCGGTCCTACACAGGGCACTAAATTCGCCAATAATGTTGTAAACCCACAAAAGTTCCACACGTATAGCCAACATGAAGCCCCATCTTCTTATAATTCAGAACACATTTTGCTCATCCCTTGGCATCAGGGCGGGTCATGTCAAAAATTCTTTCAGGCAGAAGATTTTAGAGGACTATTGGCCATTTTAAACTGTTTTGATATGATGCTTATTAAGGGAAGTTTGATTGTTTTTCTCTCAAAACTCCATTATTCTCACCCCTTTGGTCAATGGTTGGTGCTTTCAAAAATCTTCTCTGAGATGTTTTTGGCCCTTATTCGAAAAATAGAACGATTGCATCTGTTTCTAGCTTGCTCTGGTTCCTTGAAAACTGCCCCTTCTACTGCAGAAAGGGCCCTTTAGAAATGAATGTAAATAGCACTGCCATCCTGTGACTACACTAAAAGGTAGAAAGAGGCCTTTTCAGCATTGAATGGTGTAGGAATCTCTGTTTCGCGGGCTTATAGGCCGTGTTCCAAGGACATTTTGTCGTCCTGACGTTTCGCTGAATACTGCGTTCAGCATGTTCACAGGTTACATTAAGCGAGGTAAAACAAGTAAACAGAAGATATATAAATAGTCAACAACCCACACATAGAGGCTACCATAGCAACGGCGTACCACATAAAAGTAATGCATCAAGGACAGGGCTGCTCGTCTGTTGCATCTTCTCGTCTACGACGGTCAATAATGGCAGGCTTGAGGGGATTAAGGACTGGAAGCCAAGCTCTGTTCACACGTTCTGCTTCCTCCTTAAGATTGAAACTTTTAGTATGATTCAGGATTTCAATGGCCTCCCTTTGTAGCCTGGCATGATAAGACACCGTGGTGGACAGAACTTCGGTGTCTCCATATCTTATGTCGTCACCTGCGAGTAGCGAGTGTGCTGCAACAGATGATTTATCTATTTGTCCCAGCCGGCTGTGTCGTTCGTAAGGACATGTTTAGGTCCGCTAAAGATAAGCGACATCCTCATACCGCGGCAGGGGTTTATAAAATCCCGTGTGATTGTGGCCAAGTATATATTGGAACAACGAAAAGAAGTATTGCCACTCGCCTCAAGGAGCGAAACAGAGATTCCTATTTCAACGCCGGGCGTGAAAGTCTAAATTTTTACTTATGGAATGGTGTGTTTACCTCTGAAGAACCCCAATACATGTTTAACACATTTTCACCAAAAAAGTCATAAAGGGCCTTTTAGAATTGACCGATTCACTGCAGACCAACGCCGTGCTATAGTACTGAAGAAACTCATCCCTAAGGAACAACTTAAGATGTTACGGACCGAGATTGCTGCCAGCTACACTATGAAAAATTGGAGCAAACAAGAGACGGATAGAATACCACTTCTAACGAGCGGCAACCATCAGACCTACATCATGACAATTCTACGGAAGATGGTGCGTTGGTGAGCCAAGTTATAGGTGACCCAGCAAGGCAGTAACTGGAGAATGAATTTAGGAAATCTCTCGTCGAATTTGAAGGTACTGACCCTATTCAGCGTCCCACATTCTGAAACCAGCACTGTTCTAGGAAGCTTGCAGTTGCAGTGAGAATGATGAATGAGGATATCCTCGCTCCTCATCTTGCACGCAACTCAAGTTGTTTCAGTGATGTTCAGACCTCGATATATGCTGGAGCGATCGCTGTAGTAAGAACAGTTGGTGGTAGACTTAAATGTGGTCCACATATTACTAACAGACAACAGATTAAACCAGCTTGAGAGCTACGTTTAGTCAGGTCTATTGAGGAGCTCCGTAGAAACATTGGAAGATTTCAACAATATGTAGCGGGCAACTGTAGTAAGAAAGTCGTTTATTGTGTTGAACTGTTAAGCTCTTCAAAGAAGATACATGCTAAATATAATCCACCTAATCAGAAGCTCCTTGAAATCTAAAGGTATGGTTTGGCTACGGCGATGATCGCTGGCGATCTTCGTTGCTTTATCAACGCATGTAAACAAATGGGACTGGTTTCCCTACAGCGATCTGCGCTGGCGTCAATTCATTGCATTTCGGCAGCGATCATCGCTGGCCATTTCGTGAACAAAAGAATAACGATTAAGCTCTCTTCTCTTTGGGAAACAGTATCATGGCTTCCATACAGACAGTATTTTGTAATTTCTCAAAATAAACTGATGATGTTTAATCTTTTAATAAATTATGTTGCTTGTCATAGTAAGTGTGCTTATTTGTTCACCTGTATTTTAATACATATTATTTAGGACAGGCACACGGTAACATAAGTTATCATGTAACACATGGTATGATTATTTCATAGCCCTTACTCAAAGACGTTGGTTGGTTGGTTGGTTCTATTCAAACTTAAAAACTTCATAAGTTTAATATTTTCATTAATAGGTTCTGATCACCCCCCGATGTTACGCCACAGGTTTTGAGTATTCCTTAAATTTTATTTGGTCATTAAGCAGGTGTCTATGAATCAGGGCATTAAAACATGCTTCTGTACGCCTAGTTTTGTACATGTCATAATTTATTGGGTACAGAATGTAGCTCAAGTGGGGACTACCCGTTTCGAACATCGCTCACCACTATTAGTTTGGAGTCTTTTTCGCTCCATGTACATATACCTAATTCGATCAGCATCTCTTCTTCCTCTTTTGAAAAGAAGCAATATTAACGCTGATGTAATTCTGCTTAAGGTTATTCTGGCAACGTTATATTATTTCAGACTATGATCAGCTGATTAGTATTTACCCCACGAACCTGTATAAGCAAAGAGTAGGCTACTGAGCTGTTGAGAAGTGAAAGTGATCCTGTTGTAGGATGCAGTGGACGAAGGACGATGATAGCTGGCTAGGGAAACCGCTTTTCTGACTTTGTGCGCCGGCGATCATCGCTGTAGCCAAACCGTACCTTTCGACACCTTGAAACAACAACTTCAGTATAGTTCTAGTTATCACTACCAGATGGCAGTGTTAAACATAACGTCGAAAATGGAGAGTAGATCACCTCAATGGCTTTAACTGAAAAGACCTACGCTAC
This sequence comes from Meconema thalassinum, assembly GCA_946902985.2. NCBI lineage: Eukaryota > Metazoa > Arthropoda > Insecta > Orthoptera > Tettigoniidae > Meconema > Meconema thalassinum. The sequence goes on along the minus strand of OX336396.1, from coordinate 46,883,886 downwards.
GGTAGCTGATGACATATGATTATAATTGAGGCGATGTGTGCAATAACCACCTAGGTCTTTTTTCCAATTAACTTTTTTAAATAATACAGGAGCCATCTTACCTTGCCATGACGAAATAGTATTTGAAGGGTAGATAAAGAACACACAAAGTATTGTAAATGAAAAATCAGACATTTACTAAATATTGAAATTTGCAAGGGATTTTCTCAAAACAGTGTTTTCAGAATTGAGTTGTTATTGCACCCATTGCCTCAATTGTTAGTGATAATAATAATAATTTTACTTACCGAGATATTAATTGATTATAGTCTAGTTGACTGGAGTTAGCAATTTGGCCATTAGGAATATCTTAAGACAGGAGTGTTTTAAAAAATATTGATACTCTCCAACTTCCATGAGTTTCCAGTGAACGAGCTTTTACATGAATAAGGACTACTGATGTCTGCATGTGTATGCAAATGGATCAGTTCCTGGATTTTAAGGTTGTTGTAAATTAATTTTAGATGCTTTGGTAATCTTGGTCATCAGCCTCGTGTAGTTAGGTGTGTGTTGAAATTGTCTGATAACCTGTATTTATGAAGTGATGACTGTAGTAGCGTGTGTAACTGTATTCGGCACAGGTATGTGGTAAGCGCCCGGGACTTGAAATAAGGCACTATCCCAGCTTTTTCTGGAGGGAGTGTGGAAATACCAGGGGCATAAAACCACACTCAGAATAGCCGCTGTCAGTGCCTGGATTCGAACCTCACAACCTCACAAACGTGTTGCGTGCTTTAACGAGAACGGCTATGCCGCTGGACACACAGCAAGCGAGAATGTATCGTTGCGTCCCACAGCCAGCCCTAGGCTATAGTTTCTATGTAGTGTAGGGGGTTGAATTGTTGTTGTTGTTGTTGTTACATTTAGGGGTTTATTACATCGTGGTCATGTACTTCGAGTACATAAGCGTGTGTAGGTTTTGTCTGGTAACACTATGTATCACAATTTTTGCCCTTGGAAAGTAAATGCTATTTTCTAATTGGTAATGTCTGAAAAGGTAGGAAAAACATAACTATCTCTTGAGAACCGGTGTATAAAAATAAAAGACGAGGACTGGCGCCGGATCATTTTGACCCATAGTGTGTCTCTCCCTTTATGTCGTAGTCGTAAGTAATTTCACACCAGGTGCCTTCCTATGAACTATTCCCAATATAAGGTGAGGTTCATTTATATTTTTCAAAATGTACATTCAGAGAAATGACAGTAACTTTCGCAACAGTATAAGCAATAATTTCGATTCTTTTGAACATAGGAGCTGATGACTAAGGTGTCCCTAGACTCTAAACAAGGATCAACAAGAACGTGAGCTATGTGATTTTGCTGCACCAAAATAGTTGGAATTTTCCCCCTTATCTCTTACAGATTGCCCAGACTAACGTAAGACAAAAATTGCCACGCGAGGATTGGCGCCATGGGTAAATCTGACCCGACCTTAAATAATATAGAAATAACTTGAGTGTTCAAAAAGCTATGGACATGTTTCTTTTGCAGGGTGAAGTTCAAGGCTAGGAAAGAAGGTATAGTAAGCGACAGGAAATAAGGGCTGACCAAAACGAAAATATAGAACATTATTTAAGGCTCGGGTCAATAATACCCACGCGCCAGTCCTCGTGGGTTCATCAGTGAGCAGGACATTGATATTTGTGACCTTAACATATTTTATCATTTTAAATGATCTTGTCGATTTCGTCGTTACGCTGGGGTCTGGCGTTACGTTACGGTGACGGGACGAAATGTACCCAGATGTACTGAGGTGTGTGACGTCATAGTACCGCTTGGTGCATGTGCTCCCAGACAATCTCTACTTCGTTAGTATAAGACAAAAATCCCTGATTCTTGGATGTCACGGGTAATCTCGAGAACCACTGGATGGATTTTGATGCGGTTTTTACCATTCTGTAAAGGATATCTCGAGGAAAGATTCTGTAGAAAATAATTTATGTATGATCAAAGGAAGCCAAGCAGTAACGATTTCAGTGAAAAAGTCGCAAACAAACTTGGCGTCCGTGCGCTTCTTAAGCTTACGCTGGGCAAACCGTTAAAAATATCAATATACTATGAGCTTAAGAATTGGTCAGCATGAAAAGTTCTACAAAAAGTCTGCGAGAGCATATCTCTATCTTCAATACATCGCCCACTATAAGTGTTTTTAGACTGGATGGAAGGGGCACGTCCCCGCGAGCTCTGATGATCGTGACGGCATCCCTCGCGCTTGACCTTGCTTTGCCCTTGGTTTGCACTTGCCGTTCGCGAGTAATTTGAAACAAGGTAAAGTATTATAAAGCAAGATAAGTATTATGCAGATAATTCTCTAACATGTCAAGAATCTTTGGCTTCGAGTGAAGCGAGAAGCCTCCAGACTTTGTAGCATTTTTCAGCATTTGTAGCATTTAAAATGATACAAAGTCTAGACTTTCAGACTGACTGTCACTTTTTTCATTTATTTTACAATTTTAATCATAACTAGCAAAGAAACACAGGAAGGGAAAGATTATGTTAAATACAATTAAAATGCATGGAACCTACACTAGTAAAATAAATACCAGCGTATATTTAGAAGTTTGTTGCTTTTCCACAGGAGCAAACCAAAGTTTATGGAATATAAAGGCCATTTTCCATACTTTTGGAGCACAAACAAACGGGAAATAACACTTTCTACACAAGGACAAACAAAAAGTTTACATTTGTTACATAGTGTAATCTTCGGGTTGGTATTAGAGCAGGGAAACTTCAGAAGAAGTAGGAACACCGAAATTCACGCACTGTATAACGAACTGGATGTGATAGCAGCAGAGCTGGATTTACCAATAGATCCCGGCCATGCTGAGGGGCGTAACTTCCTTTTACAGTTCAAAAATAGTCTAACCAGATTTTTACTACTTATGACTAAAAAAGATACGAGCCTTACAGTAGTCGCATATGATTTGTAACATCTGACATGTTATCCTACTCGTATACTACACAGCTTGGACATTCTTAAAATGTTAATTTACACTCCATTTCCATACTGGTACTATGATGAATGTATAGATTGAATTGGAGATATGCTACTGTCACATTTGTGGCGCAGCGGTCAAGCTGTTAGTCTCTCACCAAGGTAGACCAGGTTTGATTCCCGGTCAATACATGTGAGATTTTCGAATTGAAATGCCATGTCCTGTGGTTCGCATTCCACGTAAAAGGGAGGTACCGTGGATCATGATCGTGAGATTAACGGACACGCAAGACTACAAGCTTCCTTCCTTCCTTTTACATTAATAATTCATAATAACAAAGTGACACACAACGTCGACAGTACTCTCAAATATTGTGAGCACATTCCTCAGTAACTGACATTCATTATTCTCAAGGCTCTCATACAGTTCGTCGTAAACAATCAAAACATGGCTTCCTACAATCATGAAATGACCTAGTCTCACATATGATGAAAATACAGCTTTTATTCCACTCATATAACAACATTCTGTTATGCAATTAATATTTAACCACTCACCCACAGCTTGACAATAATGCCGCTTACTTAAATGTCATTTGTCGTCTTTGTCCTACCCCATGTGATATTCAACCTTGAACGTGAAGCTTCATAAACTGCTCAATGACAAATTGAAGTAGGTGAAACATTTGCCACTGTGCTCGTCAAACCAGTGCCTGCTAAATGCACTGCCTAATGTATTGCCATAACATTCTCGCGCTACAGAGCACACACTCCCTTGTTTCCAATACACACATTTTCAATTGTACATCCAGCTGGCAGTGCGTTTTCACTACCGTCCGATCCCCTTCCGTTCGATCCACTTCCGTCCGATTCACTTCCGTCCCATTTTTCTGGCAGTGCGTCTTCACTTCCGTCCGATCCACTTTCGTTCGATCCACTTCCGTCCGATTCACTTCCGTCCCATTTTTCTGGCAGTGCGTTTTCACTTCCGTCCGATCCACTTTCGTTCGATCCACTTCCGCCCGATTCACTTCCGTCCCCAATTTTCAAAATCACTCTCACAAAACTAACCAGCAACCGAGTGGAAAGATGTTACACATCAAAAAATGTAGAATTTTATGATTTAAATTAAACTTTCCAAAATTTTGACACTTTTCCAATTTATATTGAGGCCATCATTTCCCAACAAATGTTTTGCAACACCAGATTTTTCGACTTCAGCTTTAGAACAGGAATGTTTCATGATTTTAGGAGAAAATTTAAGTCTTAAATATTAATATCAGTTTAATTTGAATAATTCATTATGGATAGTTGTAGGTTGTATGATGTGGAGTATATGTATACCTGAATATCTGTAAGTGTTAGTCTTAAATGGTTTAAAATTATTTTACTATCTCGTTGGCCTATTTATTCATAGTTTAGAAACAGTTGATTCTCTAATTATCTTAATTTATTTAATTGATTTTACTTCACGATACATTAGAATAAATTAACAAGTAGTTCCGTGAAGAACTATACGGCCTATTTTCATATATGCTACTTATGTTAATTGCCACTATCAACATACAAAATTTCAGTTTGATTGCTGTAATAGATTCGTAGATATTGAGAACCAACTAAATATATCGGATGGTCGCCATGTTGGATTTCATATATGTAGGTCCTAGAGTTATGTACTGTTACATGAAGATTATTGTGTACGTGTAGCATTCAAACTTCAATTGCATGATTAGGACACAAGAAATAACAAGGAGATTTTAAAATTTCGCACAGCTGCCATCTTGTGGTTATGGAAACAATTGAAATAAATTAGATGCCAGTGGATTAACATTTGTATAAGGAATTACTGTCCTAAGTTTCACTGCACCCGGATGGTTAAATTGCGAGAAACGTCCATGTGAATAATTTATAATTCGTGTCGCCACCATGTTGGATTTGTGATCACCAGGTTATTTAAAGTCCTATAGGTGAACTTAAGTTCATAGCCCCTATGAACATAAAAAAAAAGTCAGTTTGATTGCTATAATAGATTCGTAGACATTCAGAGCCGTCTAAATATTTTGGATGGTCGCCATGTTGGATTGTTAAATGTATAGGCCATAGAGTCATACACCAATAAAGGAAAATTATTTCGTAGGTTCATTATTGAAACTTTCACATCGATCGTATGATTACGACACAAGAAATAAAAACTTAATTTTAAAATTTGCAAAGCCGCCATCTTGAGGTTATGTAAACAATTGAACTTAATTAGATACCAGTGTATTACAATGTTTATAAACATTTCATGTACCAGATTTCATAGCAGTTGGAACATTTAAACGCGAGAAAGGTCTATTTGAAATTTTCAAATTCGCTTGGCCGCCATGTTCGTTTTGTAGTTAACCGGTTTTTGAAAGTCTTATAGATGAACTTCCAGTAGTGCCCTTTATCTCCGTACAAAATTTCAGGGTGATGGCGCTAATAGTTTCAAAGATACAGAATGCCGGTGAAATATTTCGCACATCCGCCATCTTATGATTATGTACACAATTGAATCAAGTTATATGTCGGTTCATTACAATGTGTATAAACATATACTGTACCAAGTTTTATTGCGTTTGGTTGGTAAAATCGCGAGAAACGTCTATTTAAATGTCGCAAATTCACGTGGCCGCCATGTTGGTTTGGAGTTACCAGGTTTTCAAAAGTCACATAGGTGAACTTCTAGTACTTCCCTTTATCACCGTAAAAAAAACAGGGTGATATGGGGAATAGTTTCGGAGATATTGAATACTGGTGAAATATTTCGCACAGCCGCCATGTTGGATTGGTGAGACGTAACAAAATTTGAAGAGCACGGTCGGGGTCGTCCGTAATAGTGCTATGAACTTACCGAGTTTCATTGAAGTCGCTCCAGCCGTTTAGAAATTATTAGGGGGACACACACACATACACACACACACACACACACACACACACGGACAAAAGGTGATCTCATAAGCCTAATTTTTCAAAATTGAAAATAGGCTAAAAATTACCTTCACAAGACCTGAGGTCTAAATTCTCCCTCCTCAGAATGGTACGAGGAGGGGGCGGCAAAAACCCACGGGCCTAGGAGCGCATAAAATCTAAATCAGTAATAAGGAGCAGAAGAATAGAATGGCCGGTACATGTACTGAGAAGGGAAGAAAGGATGGTAAAAAGGTGACAGTCAGTCTGAAAGACTAGACTTTGTATCATTTTAAATGCTACAAATGCTGAAAAATGCTAGAATGGCTCGAAGCCAAAGACTCTTGACATGTTAAAAATTATCTGCCTAATACTTTACCTCGTTTCAAATTACTCGCAAACGGCAAGTGCAAACCAAGGGCAAAGCAAGGTCAAGCGCGCGGGATGCCGTCAAGCTCACGAGAGCCCCTTCCATCCAGTCTATAAACACTTATAGTGGGCGATGTTTTGAAGATAGAGTTATGCTCTCGCAGACTATTTGTAGAACTTTTCATGCTGACCAATTCTTACGCTCATAGTATATTGATATTTTTAACGTTTTGCCCAGCATAAGCTGAGAAGCGCACCGACGCCAAGATTGTTTTCGACTTTTTCACTAAAATTCTTACTGTTTGGCTTCCTTTCATCATACATAAATTATTTTCTACAGAATCTTTCCTCGAGATATCCTTTACAGAATGGTGAAAAACGCATCAAAATCCATCCAGTGGTTCTCCACATTACCCGTGGCATCCAAGAATCGGGGATTTTTGTCTTATACTAACGTAGCAGAGATTGTCGGGGAACACATGCACCGAGCGGTACTATGACGTCACGCACCTCAGTGTATCTGGGTACATTTCGTCCCGTCACCGTAACGTAACGCCAGACCCCAGCGTAACGACGAAGTCGACAAGATCATTTAAAATGATAAAACAGTGCTGGAAGGAAAGCCACAAGGAAAAAGGCCCCTCGGAAGACCTAATTTGAGATCGCAGGATGGAGTCAGGAAAGACCTGGAGGCCCTGGGAGCCGACGAAGATATAACCGGAGACAGAAAGCAATAGAAGAGGCTAAAGAGTGAGGCAATGACCCGACTTCGGTTCGCGTGGCGAAATAAGTAAGGGTAATCTGTGTCAATGTGGTGTCTTTAGTAGTGTGTTTAATTGTACAGAGAGTAGCAATGGGAAGGAGGCTGCCGTGGTCCCAGCATATGTCAGGAATAAACAAGAAGTTCCGTGACGAACTAAAGAGCCTACTTTTCTTAAAATTAAGATACATGCCAATGATTAATCTACAGTATATGAACCTATCTAGAATAATGACGAAATTAAGTTGGTAATATCGAAATGTCGAATTAGTTCGAAATATACCTGGTATAATATAGCCTAATAGAGCATTACAGTTGGCAGCCCTGGTGACTGAATATATTCTTAGTTCCATCTCTTGAGGCATGGGTTCTCAAACGTTTTCAACCATCGTACCCCTTTAAAAAAATTAAACATCCTGCGTACCCCCTACTAACCTTTTTAGGTAGTAATAATGGTTATTAAAAATGTAAAAGGTATTTAGTTAGTATGGTTTAACCTTTGTAATTTTATAAGGAAAGATATTTTAATAAAACAAAATATAGTTGTTGTTTTTCAGTTCCTTTTCCCAAAGGGTGATTTTTGCAATCATTGCGTTAGTTTTCATTTCAACATAGAACATATCAGAAACACTACCTTGCATACACTTATTCCAAATGTTCAGTTTTTCAAAAATATCACTTAAATAGGCCAATTTTTAAAGCCAACCAAAGTTATTGAGTGCTGATGATAAATTAGAATTGTGCTCGGTAAAGAAAAGATGCAATTCTTTGTGGAGTTCAAATACACGCGCCGTAAATAACTCACACAGTAGTCACGGCACGAAGCTCACTGCGCATGTGGATCGAGTAGAAGGATGGCCTGCCACGTACCCCCTGAAATGTTTTGCGTACCCCTAGGGGGTACCCGTACCACAGGTTGAGAACCCCCGTCTTAAGGTACAGAATAAAAAAATGGTTGAAGTCTGATGGACGTTACAGGCAGTTGGACATTGGATCTATCAGCACGCGTAAAAGCATGTTGGCAACAATGTTATGCGTGTGCTGGTCAGAAATAGCCTAATCTGAAATATTATGATATCTTGTTGGGCCAATTTTGGACGAAATTCATTTTTTAGTATAGAAGTTATTTTATAATTGGACCTATCAGCAGGCATAGAATTATGTTGGCAGCACTGACGTATATTAATTATTCCAAATTAATCTAGAATGTCAGGTGCTGTAAGTGTGCAAAGTGTAGAGCTGTTGGCTTGCATACTTCCTGATATATTGATATTAGGTTTAAAAAAATATAGACAGCATTTATTAACAGTTGGCAGCCCTGATTGTTCTTACGAATACTTATAGTCATATCTGTTATGTTACACATAGCACATACGAAATTTGGTTGAAATCCAACTGATAGTATAGAAGTTATATGTATTTAAAAATTGGCCGTATCAGCAGACTTAGAATCATGTTGGTAGAACTGAAGTATATAAGTTACTCCAAAATTAATCTAAAATGCCAGGTACTATACGTGTGCATAGTTTAAAGCTGTCGGCTTGCATACTTTCTGATATATTGGTATTTGGATAAAACAAATAGAGAGAGCAATTATTAACAGTTGGCAGCCCGGGTGGCTCTTAAAATACGCTCAGTCATATCTATTTATGTACACATATTACATACAAAATTTGATTGAAATCTAAGTGATAGTGTAGAAGTTATATGCATTTAAAAATTGGACCTATCAGAAGGCTTAAAATTATTTTGGCAACACTGTCGTGTATGGCCTCCTGGTAAATAAACTGAAATAGTGTTATCTACATGTGTGCCAATTTTGGAATAGCTTCCATGCATACCTTCCAAGATATCCAACGTGGAACTCAAATTTCTAGTGCGTTTTTACAGCAGTTGGTAGCACTGACATCGTTTTCAAATATGGACGTGAGATATTCCGGTATACATCTTTATTTATACTAAATTTGGTTTGGATTTCTGCAGCCGTTTAGGAGTTGATAGGGGGACACACACACACAGCCAGACAGACAGACAGAAGGACAGACAGACAGACAGACAGACACACAGATAGACACACATTTTCCCGGATCGATCTCATAAGTCTACTTTTTCCTCATTTTTGCAAAATGTGAAAAGTAGGCTAAAAATCACTCCTAAGATGGCTAAGGTGGGAATCGAACCCACCAATTCACAGTTATGCCTCACAAAACTCAGTGTACCCAGTCAGAATTAAATTCCTTGGCAGAACATGGAATTGATTTCAGACCTCAGGGACGGTGCCCAGTGGGTCAAAATCGAAATCTAGGGGGAGAATATTATTTTTACGTTTTAATCATGAATTTAGAGTGAAAGCATCGAATATAATTTGTTTACTTCATGATAAACATCAGTTAAGCCTTTTTTTAAGCTACGCCTACACATGCGAGAAATTGTCTATGACTAGGAGTTGGATAGAGCATTCAGTTATCTCTTCAGAACAATTTTCTAACCCTAATTTACTTTTAACAAAGTCACATAATTCCACTTTTGACATAATCGTCGAACCCAGTGCTTCAAACAGTTGTAAACGTGTGAGAACTGGTTTCGGGGCATCTCCTAAAACGTAAAATAACTAAGTAAGTTGCAAAAAGATGCATAAAAAATCTTATAACAGGCGTAAACTACAAGACTTTGTCTACATTTTAACATTAAGTAGAAAGTGACGCAGAGTGTCGCGACATACTAAAAATCTAAGTGAAAATATAATTTTAAAAATAATATTGAAATATTATATAATGCAAATATAGCTAAAATTACGTAACAATTACGTCCATTAATATCTGAAACACGTTACAAAGATCATACCTTCAGCTGCATGTTCCATCTTAAAACATCACACTAACCACAAAGACATCCATACCACAGCCACTTACATTCACCCTCCAATGCAGACTGCTCGAGCAGTGGTGACAGATTTACACTAGGGTGCGTTTATATCTCAGAATAGTGAGCGGCAATTACATGAGAATTCTGTAGAAGTAACACATTTTGATTTTTGAATTAAGAAAATAAATAATGTTGTCCTCCTAGATTTCGATTTTGACCCACTGTGTGGTGGGGGCGAAGGGGAGGCTGGTGCCAAGCATGCACAATGAGAAGCAGTGCAATTAGCACTCATGTGCTTGTTACACGGTACGCACAGCTATGAAGGCAGATATACGATTTATAATTTCTATGCAGTGTATTTGGCGCTCATGTACTTCAGGTGACTGTTACATGGAACGCACAGCTATGGAGGCAGATATACGATTTATAATTTCTATGCAGTGTAATTAGCGCTCATGTCCATCAGGTGATTGTTACACGTGTTAATCAGGACCAACAAGGTGTTCGCTATTACAGCTCTGATTGCTACTTGCAACAAGCATGCTCCATGCCATCACACATGAATCACGGAAATATATCTTCAATTAGGATTTCCTTTCACGAACTCTATATACAGGACGTAATTGATAAAATGGAAGTCCGGTACACTGGTGATAGAAGAGACTATTCTAAGCAAATATCTTCATGAAATTTAGTCGTATCTTAATTAGTGTAGGTGGAATTAAATCACAAAAATCGTCGGTCAATGTCTTGGAAAGGGGCTTAGACTGCGTTCCCCTCAGCAGCACAGCTGACCTCTCTCCTTCGCCCTCCCCTACAACACTGAGGAATGTTGACAAGAGTCTGAAGCTGAGTGATCTCCTCGTCTTGTCTGCCAGTGGCATTGAAATACACGAACCGAGCCTATGAACAGCTGATTCACACCTTCATGGGGAGTGGCTACATGACTAGTGATGGTGGATCTGTTTAGGATTTTGCCAGCCTCGTGGCCTATGCATATAAAATGGAAATCTTAAAGATTTGGTAAATTAATTTAAGGAACTGTTGGTCTATCTTTGAGTGAAGACAGTGCAACAACTGTAATAAAAATATTAATACTATTATTATTATAGTAGGCTACTACTACTATACTAATAGTAGTAATAATAGACTTTCAGACACACTAACTTCTTTTACACGGGGCTACATGACCACGTTGTCACAGCCCCAAACTAAGGAACCAACCTAACTTATGTTTTTTTTTTGGTATGTCGAGTTGTCAGACATGTTATGTACGCAGGATTTCTTGTATGTGCCAGGAAAATGTTTGTATTAGATCACAGTCGTTTACTACATGCCTGAACGTAGACCGCACCCTCTGGAATGGTTAGCACTCTAACACATGCTGTCTCTTATTATTATTATTATTATTATTATTATTATTATTAAGACTATCATTATTATTATCATCGTGAACTACATGTGGTGCTAGTATTGAGACAGCTTACCATCACCGGGGATATGCAAGTCGGGGCGTGATGGCGCAGCGGTTCAGCTGTTGGCCTCGCACCATGGTGGACCGGGTTTGATTTCCGGTCAATGCATGTGAGATTTTCGAAGTGAAATGCCATGTCCTGTCGCTCGGATTCCACATAAAAAAGGTCCAGTAGCTCATGAACATGAAATTTACGGTCATGTAAAACCACAAGCTTCCTTACTTCTCACCATCGGCAGCCACTAGATGATTTCCCGTGGCGTCCCACAAGGCCAAAGCTGGGATGTCCCTTCATAAGACCACGGCAGCTTTCCTTCATACCCCCGCGGTGTAGGCATGTGCATTTAATGGAGCACTACGATCGCAGCAAGTCCGGTGATTGGAGGTCCAAACTCAGCACCAACAGTGGCAATCCTGAGTTTGGATTTGCCTGGATTCTTCCACACACTTTCCAAGCACATGTCGGGATGGTATAGTACTAGGAGTACCAACCTCATTCACGACCCTAATAACTACAGCTACACATACTAAGTTACTACTGTTACCACAGAAACACAGTTTATCAGACAAATCCAACACTCACCCAACTACACGGGGAGGGGCGTTTTGGCGCAGCGATCAAGCTGTTAGCCTCTCACCACGGCGGACCGGGTTCGATTCCCGGTCAATGCATGTGAGATTTTCAAAGTGAAATACCATGTCATGGGGTTCGGATTCCACGTAAAAAGGAGGTCCCGTGGCTTATGATCTCGAGATTAACGGTCACGTTAAACTACAATCTTCCTTCCGTCCAACTACACGGGGCTGATTAACAAATATCCCAAGCCCCTAAAATGAATTAACAACAACCATCACAACAAGATTGCAAGTCTCTTCCATCATCATTGTTACCAAAATTGTTTATTTACTGAACGTCCTAAACAATTGGAACCCTACTTAAAAATAAATAACATTCAGTAAATATATCATCTCTTATAATGTGTTTAATAATAAATACTTTATTGCGCACAATGTGCATGAACGTGGTTCTTACGATCCATCATTAGTACAAAATTTTGTGAGCGATTCTACCCTCAGTTTACATGATAGTACGTGATATCGTGATATCGTTCACATGACCTGTCACATCTTATGCACCTATACTCAGGACGTGGTTCGCGAATTTTCTTCGTCCGACATATGCGATGGTAAAAACCATGCACCGATTTTCGAATCATAACGTGCCTCAACTGATAACCACCATGCGTCCATGCACGGTTAGTCATCGCATCACACAGGTAGAAATCCTCTCATATCCTAATCCTCTTCTGATGAAGCTCTTGTAGAAGTTCGTTGAATGGCTGGAAGCAGAAGCTTCAAACGCAACTCCTCCACTAAAATCAATTCTCTAGACAGCTCGTAAACAAGGTGGGATGGATATTTGGACAGGCAAAGCCCTCTTTTAAAAAGGATGCTTTCGCCTTTTTTATAGTGCGTAAATCCTCTTTCCGAGGGATGTCCTTATCTTTTCTAATTTTCACAAAATTTCGTCAGAGTCACCTTTCTGCTCTTGCACGTCCTCACGTAGTATCTGTCGCAAGGACCCTTACAAAGCTTGCACACGCATAGTTCGTTTGGTTTGTGATAGACGTCTCTCATGCAGATCCGGTGGCGGAATTAAATCACAAAAATAGTCGGTCAATGTCTTGGAAAGGGGAAACCATGGACCTCAAAGCGCGTCAAGATATGTCTCAGCTCGTAGGATCCTTGCATCTAGTCCTGTGTAGTCATAGCGTCCGTCGTATAAAATTCATGCCAAATGTCATTTCTCTTTGCTGTCATGAGACGTAAATACTTCCCATATCCCGGTGTGTGCGGCAGGAGCATCTGTAATCTGACTTCTTCCATAAAGGGTAGTTCCCCTGTCATGACATACACAAGCCGCGAGGGCGTGAACTTGGATAGGCATAAGCCTCTTTTCAGGTACATTGCCTTGATCCTTTCCAGCGTTGCCAGATTTCTGTGCCTAAGATGTTTCCAAATAATTTCGAGGCCATACATCGTGACTGGTGATATTTTTAACCAAAAAAGTCTTATTGCCGTCTTCAGGGATAGGCTGCGTATATGCTCGATGTCGCTCATAGCCGTCAGTGCAGCGTCCAGACTCTCTCTCACGTGCATCGTTAAGACGATATGGTAATGACCTCTACAAGTGCAGAAGACCAACATATCGCCGTGAACAATGTAGCATCATGGGCCGAAGATAACGAAATGAGTTTGAACGAGACGAAGACAGTCACTATGTCCTTCAGAAGGGGAGGAAAGCCCACGACGTTTCATTACAAAGGCACCCCCTTGACTACAGTCCCCCATTTCCGGTACCTGGGGGTGACTATGCAGACATCTGGGAACGTCTTGACGATGCACGTGAGAGAGAGTCTGGACGCTGCACTGACGGCTATGAGCGACATCGAGCATCTACGCAGCCTATCCCTGAAGATGGCAATAAGACTTTTTTGGTTAAAAATAGCACCAGTCGCAATGTATGGCCTGGAAATTATTTGGAAACACCTTAGGCACAGACATCTGGCAACGCTGGAAAGGATTAAGGCAATGTACCCGAGAAGAGCCTTATAGCCTATCCAAGTTCACGCCCTCGCGGCTTGTGTATGTCATGACAGGGGAACTACCCTTTATGGAAGAAGTCAGATTACAGATGCTCCTGCCGCACACACCGGGATATGGGGAGTATTTACGTCTCATGACAGCAAAGATAAATGACATTTGGCATTAATTTTATACGACGGACGCTATGACTACACAGGACTGGATGCAAGGATCCAACGAGCTGAGACATATCTTGACGCGCTTTGCGGTCCATGGTTTCCACCACCGGATCTGCATGAGAGACGTCTATCACCAACCAGACGAACTATGCGTGTGCAAGCTTTGTAAGGGTCCTTGCGACAGATACCACGTGAGGACGTGCAAGGGCACAGAGGTGTCTCTGACGAAATTTTGTGAAAATTAGAAAATATATGGACTCCCCTCGGAAAGAGGCATTTACACACTATAAAGAAGGCGAAAACATCCTTTTTAAAAAGAGAGCTTTGCCTGTCCAAATATTATCCATCCCGCCTTGTTTACGAGCTGTCTAGAGAATTGATTTTCGTGCAGGAGTTGCGTTTGAAGCTTCTGCTTCTAGCCATTCAAGGATATAACGAACTTCTACAAGAGCTTCATTAGAAGAAGATTAGCATGTGGGAGGATTTCTACCTGTGTGATGCGATGACTAACCGTGCATGGACGCATGGTGGTTATCAGTTGTTGAGGCACGTTACGATTCGAATATCGGTGCATGGTTTTCACCACCGTATATGTCGGACGAAGAAAATTCGCGAACCACGTCCTGAGTATAGGTGCATAAGATGTGACGGCCCATGTGAACGATATGACGTACTATCATGTAAACAGAGGGTAGAATCCCTCACAAAATTTCGTATTAATGATGGTTCGTAGGAACCACGTTCATGCACATTGTGCGCAATAAAGTATTTATTATTTATATATTTAAACCTTGTGCCCCATATTTGGGTTGACCGACTGAAGAACTACAAATGACAATTTTGTAGAGTGAACACTGAAAGAATGGCTTCAAGTCAATACATTTCACTTCTTACGGTACATCATTTTTCTCAAGCCATATGCTCTCTTCATTTCTGAGATCCAATCTCCCATTGCAATCCTTTCTAGTCTATTTTCATGTATAATCTCGAGGGGCAGATGACCTCGTAGTTCCGCCCCTTAAAACAACAATAACTAAGTTGGTTGGTTCCTTAGTTTAGGGGCTGCGACAACGCGGTCATGTAGCCCCGTGTACTTTGGGTGTGTGTAAAATCTGTCTGATAACCGGTGTTAATTGTGATGACTGTATTAGTGTGTGTATCTGTTTTTAGCCTATTTTCAATTTTGAAAAAATAGGCTTATGAGATCACCTTTTGTCCGTGTGTGTGTGCGTGTGTGTGTGTGTGTGTGTGTGTGTGTGTGTGATTCGTGTGTGTGTCCCCCCCTAATAAAATCTAAACGGCAGGAGCGACTTCAATGAAACTCGGAAAGTTCATAGCACTATTCCCGGCGACCTCGACCGTGCCCTTCAAATTTTGTTACGTCTCACCAATCCAACATGGCGGCTGTGCGAAATATTTCACCAGCATTCAATATCTCCGAAACTATTACCGATATTACCCTGACATTTTGTATAGTGATAGAGGGAACTACTATAAGTTCACTTATGTGACTTCTGAAAACCTGGTAACTACAAAACGAACATGGCGGCCAAGCGAATTTGCGACTTTTAAATAGACGTTTCTCCCGATTTGACCAACCAAACGCAATGAAACTTGGTACAGTATATGTTTATATACATTGTAATGCACCCACATCTAACTTCGTTCAATTGTTTACATAATCACAAGATGGCGGATGTGCGAAATATTTCACCGGCATTCTATATCTCTGAAACTATTAGCGGTATCTCCCTAAAATTTTGTACTGAGATAAAGGGCACTACTGGAAGTCCATCTATAAGATTTTCAAAAACCCGTTAACTACAAAACGAACATGGCGGCCAAGCGAATTTGAACATTTTAAATAGACCTTTCTCGCGATTTAATGTTCCAAGCGCACTGAAACCTGGTACAGGAAATATTTATACACATTGTAATCCACTGGTATCTAATTTAGTTCAATTGTTTACATAACCTCAAGATGGCGGCAGTGCGAATTTTAAAATTAAGTTTTTATTTCTTGTGATGTAGTCATGCGATCGAAGTGAAAGTTTGAATAATGAACCTACGCAATAATTTTTCTTTAATGGTACATGACTCTATGGCCTATACATTTAACAATCCAACATGGCGACCATCCGAAATATTTAGACGATACTGAATATCTACGAATCTATTATAGCAATCCACCTGAATATTGTTATGTTCATAGGGGCTATGAACTTAAGTTCACCTATAGGACTTTAAATAACCTGGTGATCACAAATCCAACATGGCGGTGACGCGAATTATAAATATTCACATGGACGTTTCTCGCAATTTAACCATCCGCGTGCAGTGAAACTTGGTACAGTAAATCTTTATCCGAATGTTAATCCACTGGCATCTAATTTATTTCAATTGTTTCCATAACCTCAAGATGGCAGCTGTGAAAAAATTTTTAATCTCCTTGTTTTTTCTTGTGTCCTAATTATGCGATTGAAGTTAGAATACTACACGTTCACAATAATCTGCATGTAACTACATAATTCTAGGACCTACATATATAAAATCCAACATGGCGACCATCCGAAATATTTAGTCGGTTCTCAATATCTACGAATCTATTACAGCAATCAAACTGAAATTGTGTATGTTAAATAGTGGCAATTAACATAAGTAGGATATATGAAAATAGGCTGTATAGTTCTTCACGGAACTACTTGTTTTTAATTCAAGTAGAGACTGCAACTTTGAATTTTCAAATAGTTCCTACTTTTGCCGCCAAACGCCACCGTCAACGACTACTAGGCCTAGTTCAGAACTAGCTACTAGACGCCACCGCAGTCGGCTCTTGGCAACGAACGTAGCAACCTAAGAGCGTTGTTTACATTCTTAACCTATCCAATTTAGTTTCACACAGGTGTAATTAGTGGAAAGATCTTTAACATGCCATAAATCTATGACATGGGACCGCCGGCTTTACTTCCCCTCCGAAGGAAGGCATACTGAGGGATTTTCAACGCTCTTAAAAAATCCGACGGCTTCGGCCGGGTTTGAACCCGCTATCTTGGGCATAGAAGCTCAGCATGCTACCAACTACGCCACCGAAGCCGCTAAACAAAACAATAACTAACTATGTATAATCTCACCAAGGTACTTGAATTTTTTGACCTTTTCGATCCATCCTATGATGTTATCCCAGGACATTTGGTCCATATTTAATGTTTATCATAAAATTATTATAATTATTATTATATCATTTTTGCCCCAATGGACAGTGTTTGAACTTAAATAACATGATGACACAATTTTCGCCTCTCTCCCTTTTTCCTGCTCTCTTCCGAAAATCTCTTCATTCTTTGACTGTTCCTGTTCTGTCCACAATGTTCCCGTCTTCTTCAGTTCATTTACTTTAAATTTTAAATTCTTAATTTTGTTTCTGAATTCTCCTCTGTCTGTCGATCCTCACCTGTTTTCCCGCTTGAGCTGTTTACTGCTATATCAAAGATCTTATTTGTAAATATATTGTTATTCATCCTCTGTATGTGCCCGTAATATGTTAGTCTGCGTTTTCTTATCATATCGGTGAGTCTGTCTGTGTACTCGTACAGCTCTTTGGTAGGTCTTTTCATCCATATGCCATCTCTGTGTATTGCTCCAAATATTTTTCTGAGAATTTTGTATTCAATTTTTTTCAGTTTCTATGATGCCTGATGCTCCAATTGTTGTCATTTCTGACGGATATAATGCTTCTGGTAGTACGATTGTTTTGTAGTGGCTAAGTTTGGCCTGTCTTGATAAGGTTTTCTTATTATAATGTGACCATGTAAGTTTGTATGCTTTCTGAAGTTTTACCGTTCGTGCTATAATTACTATTATTATTTAGATTTGATATACACACCACAAATCCCCTACATTACAGGCAGGTGGAGGTGATTTTTGCTCTACGAGGTGAGACATCTAGGTTATCTGCTAGTACTGCTACTAATGCTAAAATAAAAAAATCCTCTCGGCACGCCGGAAGGCGGAGGTAGATTTCACCGGGCAAACTAGGGGATTGGCTATAATAGGCAAAATATGCAGGTTTTCGTAGGAGGATCAGACCTCATTGATTGCAAGAAAGTATTTTACATTTGGAGGTTAAAAATGAACTTTTTTTCGTTTTTGTATGCATATTTTTATCATTTTATTGTCTTATGGGGATGGTAACCTTCTTGTCATTCGGGGTTCATTTTTATACTTGTGATCACACTGTCCTTATGCAAGGTTTGGAACTGATGTGTAACTATCTGACAGTCTGTTACTTCTTCTCGCAAAATTTTATCTCCCGCAGAGATTTTTGTTGGTTCCTCAGTTTAGGGGCTGCGACAACGTGGTCATGTAACCCCGGGTGTGTAGAATCTGATAAACGGTGATAATTGTGATGACTGTTTTAGTCTGTAATTCAGGTAAGGTCTGCAGACGGTCAATTTTAAGTAGTAGTTCCTAATTTTGTACCATATCATAACGTGAACGACACCTAGCTGTGAACTTGGCTACTAGATGCCACCGCAACCAGCAACTTGCAACGAACGTTGGAACTTCTCCTCCAAAGGAAAGCATGCTGAGGGTTTTTAGCGCTCTTAGAAAATCCGACGACTTTGGCCGGCTTTGAACCAGCGACCTTGGGCATATAAGTTCAGCATGCTACCAGTTAGCCGCTTCCCACAGTCAGATGGAAAAATGAATGTGATCTCGTGCAATGGCGTTGTCTTGGCAACCTCTGATAACTCATCCCTCATCAATTTAGAAGCGTTGTCACGGTAACCTCTGACGGTACTTGGCATGTTCTTTAATTCCGAAATCATTTTCCTCATCCCTTGGCGTAATGGTAGATCAGATCAAAAATTCTTTCAGACAAAGTTTTAGGTAATTATTAGGGGAATATTTTCCATTATGTACGGGATTGATATTGTGCCTATTATGAGAGATATGATTAATGTTTCCCGAAAAAAAAACACTTTTTTCCAGCCCTTTGGTCAATGGTTGGTGCTATCAAAAAACCTATTTGACATAAATTTTCGGCACTTATCCGACAAATATTATGAACTTTGAATTGATTCGATATTTCACGTATTAAGAGAGTTATAGCGACATTTCACTTTTTCGAAAAAAAGCCCCCCCCCCCCCATTTTCACCCCCTTTAACCGATTTTGCCCATTAACGAACTCGACCGATTTTTAAGGGGTTAAATATTATGTAAAACATTAAAGTGATTGGTGCAAAATTACGGCAGTTATCGTGTCCACAAGAAACTGATATATATGCATATATATATACACGCACATATATATAAACTTTTGAACTGACGGTGGTTTGGGGTCTGGGGGATGTGAAACGCGAAGATATGTCGAAATTTTCCGGAAGTCGAAACATGGCACCCATTGCAATAGTTAGCTTTCTGATGAAATCTACCTAAAATAGGCTACATAATTTAAAATACTACCATCAACGACACCTAGCTGTGAACTTGGCTACTAGATGCCACCGGAACCATCAACTCGCAACGAACGTTGGAACTTCCCCTCCGAAGGAAAGCATACTCATGGTTTTTTGGCGCTCTTAGTAAATCCGACGACTTTAGCCGGGTTTGAACCCGCGACCTTGGGCATAGAAGTTCAGCATGCTACCAGTTCCGATACCGAAGTCGCTTCCCACAGACATATGAAAACAGAATGTGATCTCGTGCAGTGGCGTTGTCATAGCAACTGCTGATGGCTCAACCCGTATCAATTAAAAGTAAAGTTGTCATGGCAACCACTCTTGGCACTTGGAATTTTCTTATAATTTAAATCATTTTGCTCACTCCGTGGCGTAATGGTGGGTCATATCGAAAATTCTTTCAGACAAAAGTTTTAGGTAATTATTGGAGGAATATTGTCCATTTTGTACGGTTTTGATATTGTGCCTATTAAGAGAGATATGATTAATGTTTCCCGAAAAACCCACTTTTTTCCACCCCTTTGGTCAATGGTTGGTGCTATCAAAAAACGTATTTGACATAAATTTTTGGCACTTATCCGACACATATTATGAACTTTGAATGGATTCGATATTTCACGTATTAAGAGAGTTATAGCGAAATTTCACTTTTTCGAAAAAGCCCCCCATTTTCACCCCCTTCGACCGATTTTGCCCATTAACGAACTCGACCGAGATTTTATAGGGATACATGTTATGTAAAAAATTCAAAGTGATTGGTGCAACATTACGGCAGTTATCGTGTCCACAAGAAACTGATATATACTATATATATATAGATAGATAGATACATATATACATAAATTATATATAAACTTTTGAACTGACGGTGGTTTTGGGGTCTGGGGGATGTGAAACGCGAAGATATGTCGAAATTTTCCGGAAGTCGAAACATGGTACCCATTGCAATAGTTAGCTTTCTAATGAAATCTACCTAACAAGTAGTTCCGTGAAGAAATATACAGCCTATTTTCATATTTCAGTTTGATTTCTGTAATAGATTCGTAGATATTGAGAACCGTCTAAATATTTCGGATGGTCGCCATGTTGGACTTTTATATATGTAGGGCTTAGAGTTATGTACTGTTACATGAAGATTATTGTGTACGTATAGTTCTCAAACTTCAATCACATGATTAGGACACAAGAGGTAAAAATGAGATTTTAAAATTTCGCACAGCTGCCATCTTGTGGTTATGGAAACAATTGAAATAAATTACATGCCAGTGGATTAACATTTGTATAAGGATTTGCTGTACCAAGTTTCACTGCACTTGGATCGTTAAATTGGGAGAAACGACCATGTGAATATGTATACTTCGCGTCTCCGCCATGTTGGATTTGTGATCATCAGGTTATTGAAAGTCATATAGGTGAACTTATGTCCATATTCCCTATGAACATAAAAACAACAGTTTGATTGCTGTAGTAGATTCGTAGATATTGAGAACGTCTAAATATTCCGGATGGTCGCCATGATGGATTGTTATATGTATAGGCCATAGAGTCATGTACCTTTAAAGGAAAATTAATGCGTAGGTTCATTATTCAAACTTTCACTTCGATCGCATGATTACGACACAAGACACAAACACTTAATTTAAAAAATTAACACAGCCGCTATCTTGAGGTTATTTAAACAATTGAACTAAATTAGATACCAGTGCATTACAAAGTGTATAAACATTTGCTGTACCAAGTTTCATTGCGTTTGGATCATTAAATCGCGAGAAAAGTCTATTTAAAACTTTCAACTTCGCTTGGATGCCATGTTCTTTATGTAGTTAACCGGTTTCTTAAGGTCTCATAGATGAACTTCCAGTAGTGCCCTTTATCTTCGTGCAAAATTTCAGGGTGATACCGGTAATAGTTTCAGAGATATAGAATGCCGGTGAAATATTTCGCACAGCAGCCATATTGAAGTTATGTAAACAATTGAACGAAGTTAGATGTCGGTGCATTACAATGTATATAAACATATACTGTACCAAGTTGCATTGCGTTTGGTCGGTTAAATCGCGAGAAACGTCTATTTAAAAGTCGCAAATTCGCTTGGCCGCCATGTTGGTTTTGTAGTTACCAGGTTTTCAAAGGTCAAATAAGTGAACTTCTAGTAGTTCCCCTAATCACCATACAAAATTCCATGGTGATATCGGTAATAGTTTCGGAGATTTTGAATGCTGGTTAAATATTTCGCACAGCCGCCATGTTGGATTGGTGAGACGTAACAAAATTTCAAGGACACGGTCGGGGTCGTCCGGAATAGTGCTTTGAACTCACCAAGTTTCATTGAAATCGCTCCAGCCGTTTAGATTTTATTAGGAGGGGACACACACTCCATCACACACACACACACAGACAGACACACGGACAAAAGGTGATCTCATAAGCCTATTTTTTTTTCATAAATGAAAATAGGCTAATAATGACTTCCATCTAAAAATATGATAGGAAGAAATGGATAAGAAAAGGAATAGGGGAAATAAGAGGAGACGATAAGAACTGCCCTCGACCCTCCAAGAAATAATTCAGGCACTTGGAAGGAAGCAGAGCCATGAAAGTCACATAATGAAGGGGAAAGAGGAGAGGGTTCCCCCTGAAGTCAAGTCTACAATGAGAAATATTGTAGTCCTATTTGTACATGTACAAATTAATATTGCAAAATAGCCTCATTTTTTTATCAGTTAGCTACCAAATGATACATCTGATGGGCATACTGTATTATGCTACAAAGGGATAAATTGAGAAATCCTTGTAGTTATTTTTATTGTGGCTCTTAATATTGCGATCATTCCCCACAGAACCTCCTTATGTGACTTTTCACTTCAAAAATCTCACATGGGTTAACCTGGATTCGAACGCGGTTTGCCTTGGTTAGAGACAAGCAGCTTGATCGTTGCACCATCACAACCTCATATTTTACAACTAGTCTTTAAAATGGCCAGGTTCAATATGGTCCTCACTGCAACTATGCCCGAAAGTGAGAGAATCGTTAAGAATCATTTCTGGTCATGAACATGATAGTCGATTACTCTCTGCAGAAAGCCAGACTCTTCGCCTCTCAGCCACCAGTGAACCCATAATTAGACGGCTGGGACATTTCGCTTCCTTCTTCCTCACCCCCACCATCCGTTAACGAGTTCTCATCCGGAACTTATATCGTCCGTGCTCTCAAGAATCTCGAGAATTTTCGAATCAATCAATTTGTCAAGAGATGAGAGAAATAGAGGTGCTATTTCACAGTCCCGCACAAGTACAGTACTTATTGCGGATTCTCTTCGAGAACAATACATGGCTAGGATCTGTAGATATCTGTTGTTGTTGATTCTTTTAGGGGCTTTGCCAAATCGTGGTCAGACCCGTGTACTTGGGTGTGTGTACAATTTGTCTGATAACTTGTGCCACTGTGATGATAATGATGATGATGATGGTAATTGTTGTTTTAAGGGGCCTTCTTCTCTAAAGTCTGTTTGCCGAGTCGAGATAGCGCGCGTAAGTACTTGCACGTGGTTACTTGACTGTCTGGACAGGGAAACACGTCCAGTTCACGTCATCGGCTCTGCCGGACAGGGGTAGCCAAGAAGCTCCGAGATCATTAGTCATGCCGTAGTCCTAGATAAGACAAAACTTGCTGCACTCTATGCTGTTGCCTGGCATAAGCAATTCATTCATTCATTCATTATATTACATTATGCAAGGAGCCTATAATGGCAATAATTAAGACACGAGTATGTTTATAAAACGAGCGTATGCGAGTTTTATAATTTCCATACGAGTGTCTTAATTACCATTATAGGCGATTTGCATACGACTGTTTATGTTCGACGATAATTATTATAACTATTTTATGTTCGAACATAAATATTCATAAATATCTGTCGAGATTTCGTCAGTTTTATGTACTGAACAGAGCACATGAGACGCAGAGAATGACTTGTATTTGACCATGGCCTCCTCGATTACCCTACTATGACACTAGGCCAAGCAGTGAAATTTAAATTAGAAGGCCGTGGAACTCAGCGCATCTAATTATCTAATTGGTCAAACAACTGTTTCTTGAGCTCTGATTGGTGGGAGAAACTGTTTCATAATGAAAAATAGTGTTATAATGAGCCTCATAATAGTACAGTTTTCTGACATATAATAGTCACGGTCGAACATAAAATACATAAACGAACAATAAATAAACCACGCTGTCGCATGTAACCTTCACATGTAGGCTATACACAGCACTGTACGTTCAACAGGCACAGCGCTATGCACTCCTTACGGGCAGCCCTGCAATCACGTCTACAACTGTGTATACTTCCACTATCTCGACTCGGCGAACAGACTTTAGTGGTCAATCAGTGGATTGGTTTGCAGCAAATCTCCACTCTTCGCGACTTTCCACTTTCCTCTCCATCTCTCCGTAGGTCTTGCATCCCACACATTCCTTAATTTGATCTATATACCTCAGGCGTGGTCTATCTCGAGGTCTTTTTCCATCTAGGTTATCGGCCCCTAAGGGTTTGGGTGACGTGAAAATGAAAATGGTCAAATGAAACCTACAACGAAAACTGACTTACAAACTAGAATAGGATGGTTGGTTGGTTCCTCAGTTTAGGGGCTGCGACAACGCGGTCATGTAGCCCCGTGTACTTTGGGTGTGTGTAGAATCTGTCAGATAACCGGTGTTGACTGTGATGGCTGTATTAGTGTGTGTATCTCTTTTTTAATTCAAGTACGGACTGCAACTTTGAATTTTTCAAATAGTTCCTACTTTTGCCGCCAAACGCCACCGTCAACGACTACTAGGCCTAGTTCAGTACTTAGCTACTAGACGCCACCGAAGTCGGCTCTTGGCAACGAACGTAGAAACCTAAGAGCGTTGTTTACATTCCTAACCTATACAATTTAGCTTCACACAGGCGTAATTTGTGGAAGGTTCTTTAACATGCCAAAAATCTATGACATAGGACCGCCAACTTTACTTCCCCTCCGAAGGAAGACATACTGAGGGATTTCTGACGCTCTTAAAAAATCCGACGGCTTCGGCCGGGTTTGAACCCGCGATCTTGGGCATAGAAGCTCAGCATGCTACCTACTACGCCACCGAAGCCGCCTGAACTAGAAGAGGAAATGGGAAACAAAAAGTAGAAGAATTTACATAAAAGACAGGTGAAAGGACATTCCCTCAACCCTCCAAGAATGATAACTGAGGGACTTGGAAGGAAGGACAGCCATGAAAGGCAGAGAGAAGAGGGAGGGAAAGAGGAGAGTGTCCACCCCAAAGGCAATGGATAAAGGGGGGAAAACTTGACCCAGCTCAGGAATCCCTCGGGGACACCAAATCCCAAGCTCACCACCCGTGAGCCCTTGAGGGTGTAGCACTATCCATAGTGCACCAGAAGTGGTGTGGCTACACACACCCTGCCTCCTTTAGCGCCTTCAGCACAAGGCAGGAAAAGTTTATTTTGATACAATTTTCCAGATATTCTCAGGAACATCACAACTTTTTTGGGCTGGGAGAATGAAGTAGCCTGGAAATTTTAATGAAGTGCCGTTTAACGAAACTGTTGTTGTTGTTTGAGTCTTCAGTCTTTTGACTGGTTTGATGCAGCTCTCCACGCCTCCCTGTCCTGTGCTAATCGTTTCATCTCTACACAGCTACCACACCCTACATCCGAGGCAACCTGTTTAACATATTCTAACCTTGGTCTACCCCTACAGTTCTTGTCCTCAACCCTTCCTTCCATCACTAAGCTTGCTATGGGTGTCTTAGTATGTGTCCTACTAACCTATCTCTTCTCTTCATTTGCAGTCACCAGAAATATCTCTTCTCACCCACTCGTCTTAATACCTCTTCGTTTGTAACCCTATCTACCCATCTGATCTTCATCATTCTTCTGTAACACCACATTTCAAATGCTTCAATTCTCCTCTTTTCTGCTGCACCGATAGTCAAAGTTTCACTTTCATAGAGCGCCACGCTCCAGACAAAGGCTTTCAAAAATGACTTCCTAATACCTAAATCTATATTCGATGTCAACAGATTACTCTTTTGCAGAAATTCTTTCCTTGCCTGAGCCAACCTACTTTTTATATCATCTTTGCTTCGAAACTACAAAACGTATTTATAAATTATCGCAATGTAACCCACTGTAAGACAAAATGACAAAGGTACATTAGTGGGCCAAAAGACGTCATCCGATATTGTTTGGCTCTCATTTTTTTTTTCGAAATAAAAGACTTCGATTCTGTTTTTTTTTATTATGTTTATTTGAACCTTTACAATTTTATTGGTCAAGTCGAGAAGATGATATCGGGCAAATGGGCACCGCCACAATTGATTGCTATACGGGCTCGTTTTATGGCATTTTTCATCACTTTGGCGAGAACTTCGGGCGACAGATTCTCGCACTCGTGTCGAATGTTATCCTTAAAGGCTTCCAGGGTCTCGGGCTTGTTCACGTAAACACGGGACTTCAAATAAAACACAAAAAGTCTGGAACGGTTAAATCGGGCGATCTTGCGGGCCAGTGCAAATCGCCAAAACGAGAGATGAGGCGACCCGGGAACGCCGCCTTCAGGATATCGGTTGTGGCTCGCGCAGTGTGTGCCGTTGCTCCGTCCTGTTGGAACCACATGTCCTCCAGTCCTAATTCGTTCAATTGCGGCAGAAAAACTCGGTTGACATGGCCCTATATCGCGCACCGTCCACTGTTGTCGGTTGACCAGCGGCGTCCTCGAAAAAAAATCGCCCAATGACTCCTCCAGCGTGAACAGCGCACCATGCAGTCACTTTGAGCGGGTGTAATGGCTCCTCGTGCATCACTCGTGGATTTTCGTTGCCCCAGAAGCGACAGTTTTGCTTGTTCACGTACCCGCTGAGGTGGAAATGAGCCTCATCGCTCATTATGATTTTGGTCGAAAAATCGTCCACTTCGTGCTCGAGATTGAGGATGGCTTGGACGTAGGTTACACGCTTTTGTCGGTCGACAGGCAGCAGCTGATGCACGGACTGGACTTTGTACGGGAACATGTGCAGGTCTTTGACCAAAATTCGCCTTAGGGTTGACCGGCTGATGGCTAATTGCGATGCACGGCATCTGGTCGATGTTTCTGGCGACAGCTCGACATCCTCGGCAACAGCGGCGATAATCTCGGCAGAACGGGTGCTCCGGGGCCGGCCACTCTTGGCAACGTCTCGTGTGGTCCCATACTCTTGAAGGTTGGTGGCCAAACGGCGCAGTGTTTGTCCAGTCGGTGCCGGACGACCGGGGAATCGGCGATAGAATTCGCGCTGCGCCAGCACCACAGACGAATTGTTACGTAAAAAAATAAACACGATTATTCCGCGTTCTTGGGGAGTGTATCGCTCCATGGCTTGTTCACTTAAAATTTACATCTGTCTATTTCACAAATGTCAAAACAGATTTCATATTGGCCGCTATCTGCAACAAAAAAGAGCATATTTCAATAGGGTGATTTCTTTTGGCCCACCCAATGCCCACGATCCGATGCAAGAGGTCCGCGGTGTAAAAGCTCGCGCCGTGGAGTTGCCACCCGCAGAACTGATGTGTCAGTTTAGTTGCCTGGTTCACAAGGGGAAATGAGCTAGTCCATATCTAATCCGGTGATACACTCGGTGTTTTGTTAGTAGACAACCTCTGCCAAGAAACCATCAACTCCCATGCAGAACTCATACTGCAAGGTGAGAATATGAACACGTGTTCTACTTTATTTCTCGACACTTGCACGCACGATCAATACGCGTTGCAATTTGCGTAACTTCAAACTCATTTGCATTGCAAACCTCCATGTAGGCCCGACCAATGCAATCACAGATGTACTGAACGGCGCACGCTTCCCGTATCCTCAAATAGCGCCATAGTGTCCTATTTGGTGCTGCTTCATTTTGTGGGCCATGATGAGTTCTTCCATATATTGGAGGGGAGTAAGATCCAGTAATATTTGTAGGATAATTATTTCATCTTATGAAATATAGGCTTATGAGTTCACAAAATTTAGGAAATGTGCACTTTTCAGTCGACAATTATTTTTACATTCAGTTGGGTCAAAATATAATTTATTTCAAGTAATTTTTTCACATATTCCAGTAATTGACAAAATACGAGGGTCGAGTCAAAAGTCATGGCAACTATTTTTTTTCCTCGCGAACAGGAGACAACACGGAAAATCTACGATATTCATTTGGAAATATAGGACATGTACGTATGCATAGTGCCTGAAAATAAATTCTGACGTCAGGAGATGCTCGTAGGTAAGTGACAGAACACAGGCCACGGTGGGTGAGTGGTTAACGTGTCGGATTACCAACACCAAGATTGCAGGTTCGTCCCTGGCCGTGGTAAGTGATTTGTGAAAGGCGACAAAAATCACGACATGGATGTCATACGTTGTTGGCATGTTGGTAGGTTGGTTGGTTCTTAAGTTTAGGGGCTGCGACAACACGGTCACGTAACCCCGTGTACTTCGGGTGTGTGCAGAATCTGTCTGATAACCGGTGTTAATTGTGATGACTGTAATAGTGTGTGTTATCTGTTTTTTTTAACTTAAGTACTGCAACTTAGAATTTTTCAAATAGTTCCTACTTTTGCCGCCAAGCGCCACCGTCAACGACTACTAGGCCAAGTTCAGAACTTAGCTACTAGACGCCACCGCAGTCGGCTCTTGGCAGCGAACGTAGAAACCTAAGAGCGTTGTTTACATTCTTAACCTATCCAATGTAGCTTCACACAAGTGCAATTAGTGGAAGGTTCTTTAACATGCCATAAATCTATGACATGGGCCCGCCGGCTTTACGTCCCCTCCGAAGGAAGGCATACTGAGGGATTTTTAACGCTCTTAAAAATCCGACGGCTTCGGCCGGGTTTGAACCCGCTTACTTGGGCATAGAAGCTCAGCATGCTACCGACTACGCCATCGAAGCCGCTAGTTGGCATGTTAAAGAACCCATTTGAATTCAGTAGGCCGTGTTCAATGGCAAAATTAATCTCGGGGTTTCCCGCCAACACAAAGTTCCTCCATTCTCTACTAGAAAGCGCTGTAGTGTCAAGGAGCTTAGATATCTAACCTCCTTGACTTTCATTGCGTTCAAAGGAACGACGAAATTCGACATGCAAGCTGCCCTCGGGGTGTCAATTAACAAAGCTTGAACCCGGCACCCGAGACCATACGATATTATTTTTATTAATGGTAGACTTTGTTTTATGCCGGCCCCGTGGAGTTGGGGAAGCGCGCCTGCCTCTCACCCGGAGGCCCCGGGTTCGATCACCGGCTCCGTCAGGAATTTTAAAACTGACGTGAGGGTTGGAACGGGGTGCACTCAGCCTCGTGAGGACAATCGAGTAGCTGTCTGACAGTGACACAGCGCCCCGATCACGAATACCAAGATTAACGGCCGAGGGGACCCGACGCGCTGATTACGCGTCACCCCAATATCTGCAGGTCAAATGGCTGGGCAGCGGTCGCTTGGTCGGCCATAGCCCGTCATGGGCTGTATAGTGCCAGGGGTTGACTTTTTTTTTTTTTGAAACATTGTTTTATTATGGTATAGACAGCAAATACACAAGAGTACGTACAAAGGACAGGTCCCCACTTGTTACAGACCTTCGAAATAATCACCCAAGGTGTCTACTGTTCGTTGCCAGCGATGGGGCAGACGCTGAATACCATTCGTTGCATGTGTATCGCTAACGTGTAACACCTTCCTCCGAAATGATGTTACGATGTCGGCTCTGTTAGCAAACCGTCGTCCACGTAGAGGCTTGTTCTCTTTTGGGATTAGATCATAGTCACATGGGCCCAGATCAGGCGAATAAGGCTCCTGCTTGTTGAGTTCCATTGTGCGACGCTCTCACTCGCACACTGAACTTGGGGGCATGCTCAGACCCACACTGTTATTTACATACACCATCTAGTGGCATCTTACGAAAGTACATAGCGTACGTTTCCAAATGCATATCGTAGATTTTCCGTTTTGTCTGCTGTTCGCGAGAAAGAACAAGTAGTTCCGCGAAGAACTATACAGCCTATTGTCATGTATCCTACTCATGATAATTACCTCAATCAACATACAAAATTTCAGTTTGAAGGTTGTGAGAGATTCGTAGATATTGAGAACCGTCTAAATATTTCGGATGCTCGCCATTTTGGATTTTTATATGTACAGCCCATAGAGTTATGTACCATTAAAGGAAAATGATTGCGTAGGTTCATCATTCAAACTTTCACTTCGATCGCATGATTATGACACATGAAATAAAAACTTAATTTTAAAATTCTGCACAGCTGCCATCTTGAAGTTATGTAAACAATTGAACTAAAATAGATGCCAGTGCATTAAAATATGTATAATCATTTACTGTACCACATTTCACTGCGCTCAGAGAGTTAAATCACGAGAAAATCTGTTAAAATGTTTCAACTTCGCTTGACCGCCATGTTCGTTTTGTACTTTACAGGTTTATGAAAGTTACGTAAATATACTTGTACTAGTGCCCTTTATCACCGTACAAAATTTCAGGGTGATATCAGAAATAGTTTCGGAGATATAGAATGCCAGTGAAATAATTCGCACAGTCGCCATTTTGAGGTTATGTAAACAATTGTACTAAATTAGACGCCGTGCATTACAATGTGTATGAACATTTGCTGTACCAAGTTTCATTACGTTTGGATGGTTAAATCGCGAGAAAAATCTATTCAAATGTCTCAAATTCGCTTGGCCGCCATTTTGGTTTTGTACTTACCAGGTTCTTGATAGTCTCATAGCTGAACTTCTAGTAGTGCCCTTTTTTTTTTTTTTTTTTTTTTTTAAGCGTATGGCTTTTATTGCCGGGAGTGTCCGAGGACATGTTCGGCTCGCCAGTTTTGTAGCTGCTTCGAGACGGACACCCAGTGGGTGAGCCACAAGTACCGTTGGGAGGGAAGGAGGAATGTAAGGACGAGGAGTTGGAAGAAAGCGGCTGTG
Source organism: Meconema thalassinum (assembly GCA_946902985.2). Classification (NCBI taxonomy): domain Eukaryota; kingdom Metazoa; phylum Arthropoda; class Insecta; order Orthoptera; family Tettigoniidae; genus Meconema; species Meconema thalassinum. Next base: position 46,853,268 of record OX336396.1, on the reverse strand, counting down.
GCCTATAGTTAGGGACCAACCCCGGCATTTGCCTGGAAGGAAGATGGGAAACCACAGAAGACCATCTTCAAGGTTGCCGGCGGGGGGATTCGAACCTCCTCGCCTCCCGGATGTGAGCGACTGCCATCAGTCATGCCGTAACCACCACGGCTAACTCACCCGGTAGTAGTGCCCTTTATCATCGTACACAATTTTAGGGTGATATCGGTCATAGTTTCGGAGATACTGAATACTGGTTAAATATTTCGCACAGCCTCCATTTTGGATTGGTGAGAGACAATAAAATTTGAAGGACACGGTCGGGGTCGCCCAGAATGGTGCTATGATCTTACCGAGTTTCATTGAAATCGCTCCAGCCGTTTAGAAGTTATTAGGGGGAAACACACACACACACACGCACCATCGCACACGCACCATCGCACACGCACACACACACGGACAAAAGGTGTTCTCATAAGCCTGTTTTTTTTTCATAAAATTAAAATAGGCTCCGTATACAGAATTTATGTTTTTCAGTCGGTCAACATGATTGTGCCCAATTGCCCTGTTAAAAGATCGGCTATTTAGTTCTTAACTGAACTAGGGCGTGGTGGCGCAGAGGTCAAGCTGTTGGCCTCTCACCACGGCAGGTCGGGTTCGATTCCCGGTCAATGCATGTGAGATTTTCAACGTGAAATGCCATGTCCTGTGGTTCGGATTCCACGTAAAAAGGAGGTCCCGTGGCTTATGATATCGCGATTAACGGTCACGTAAAACTACAATCTCCCTTCCTTCCTTCACTGAACTACCTTTTATAATTGTTACCTAGTTTCAGTGTTGCTAGACGACTGAACATTATTTTCATTACTAGTAATTTAAGAAATAATTAATTTATTAATTGAAAATTTTAAGGGACAATATTGCGGGTGTGTCTTACTTACCCCATTGTTTACTGTAGCGCCTCAGCTCATTCCTAGCAATAACCAACAGTTGAAAACATTTTCAGCTTCCTTTGACCAAGTGAATTTCTCGAACCAATTGACTATATTTAGAAATGAGAAACTTATCTCATAATTAATTGGACAGTCTTCAGTGATACAGAACGGTCACTGTCAGATGTAACTCTTCAGTCGGTCAACAGGAATTTGTCCAATGACAGGGCGAGGGTACAATGTACATAATAGTTGGTTGGTTGGTTCCTTAGTTTAAGGGCTACGACAACGCGGTCATGTAGCTCCATGTACTTTGGGTTTGTGTAGAATCTGTCTGATAGCCGGTGTTAATTGTGGTGGCTGAATTATAGTCCGCCGGTCCTTACTTAAAACTTGAGGTTTTGGCGCCGTCAAGTGGCGAAGAGAAGAATTATTTTAAACCAGCCAATCCTCGGCAGCAGCTTACAGTATATCGATAAGGTGATCTGGCGAGGCGTTGTTGTTGCCAGTGTGTGTTTATATTTCCCACGTGGTAAAGCTAACCTGCTCATCGCGCAAAGTGTTCGATTCTGTGTGTGCTATCTGTTTTTAACTCAAGTAAGGACTGCATACAATCGATTTTCAAGTAGTTCCAACTTTTGCTACCAAACGCCACCGTCAACGACCAACTACTGTAGTTCTGAACTTTGTTACTAAATGCCACCTCAGTCGGCTCCTGGCGACGAACGTTGGTACCTAAGAGCCTTAGTCAAATATAACCTATAATTTAGCTTCACACAGGTGTAATTAGTGGAAGGTTTATCATGCCAAAAATATATGACATGGGACCGCCGGCTTCATTTCCCCTACAAAGGAAGGCATACTGAGAGATTTTTAACGCTCTTAAAAAATCCGACGACTTTGGCCGGGTTTGAACATGCGACCTGAGGCATAGAAGCTCATAATACTACCAACTACGTATGAACATAATATATAAATAATAAACAAGTAAATAACACTCCAGGATAAAAATATTACATGGATTTTCTATGTTTGCTATTTCCTCTGGTGAAATAGGGTTCCTGTATTTTTTTTAATTATTTAATAATAATAATGGGGCAAATTTAGGATTACGCGTTATGACCGTCAAGCGGTCATCATCTGATCCTGATCACTGCGGTTGAGGTTTAGCTTTATACTCAAACACAATCTAACCACACGTGGTGTAATGCGTTTATGTAATGTTAATATTACAATTCGCAGTTCGAATCTCGTTTGTTTTATAAGCGTTTGTGAAAGGCGTGTGAGTATTAAGCACGTGTATAGGCTACAGTTACGACACACAATAGTACAACCGTCACTGCATACTGGTGCATAATATTCATACGTAACTCACAAATCATTGTAAAACAAATTAACCTTATATAGCGATATTCAAACTGCAAATCGTAATATAAATACCAACTAATGGCACCTAGGCGACAGAATGCCTTCATAAACCGTACATTTACATATTCTTCTTCCCAATAAATGATCCTTTACCCCGAGACTTAACCCTTTCAGTGTCACTATATTATGTTGTAAATTTGTTAGTTATTGTTGTTTTAGCGGACGGAACTACGAGGTCATCTGCCTTTATTGTAAATTTCTTTCAGAGATTTTTGTAAGAACATTTTTAAGATCTTTTAGCTTTTTTATATCGTTTAGAAAAAAATTAAAACAGGGAAACTGTACAAAATATGAATCAGTTCAGGGAAACCATGGAATTTCCATCGCTGAAAGTACTACTCTTGTATCTGCATCATTACTGATCTTAGCTTCCCCAGCTTCATTGTCACATGATGATAAACCCTCAATCTCTACAAAGAGAGAAGTCTTCAAAATTACAGAAATCGCTGTCTGATTCGTTCTAATACCTTGTAATCGTGGACACATTGTTATCGTACAAGCCCACTATTTCACTGTTTATATCAGCTGATAATATCAAACCCAAGTATCTATCTAACCAATTCTGAAAAATCCAAAGGAAAATATTCACGTAATCATTCCCGGTTCTTAAAGGTTGACCTGTACCTTCCTGCCAACTAGCATAATTAAATGTAAACTTATAATAGCCTAACTCCACCAAGGACGGTCTCAAGCCCGGAAGAAAAAGGAGGAGGGTTGGAGTGGATATCTCGTCCCACTCTGGAAAACCAAACTAGAGAAGAGTTGAACATCTAACTCCACATCTGTGAGCATGGATACAGTGAGGAGGCATCCCCTCCACCATGATAGGGTGCTGTGGGCCAATCACTCACACATCTGAACTTATTCGATTACTGAAACTGCCACAGAAAATAACCGGACTGATAAACAGTTCACAATTTTTGGCATGCAAATGATTACGGAAATTGGATGCTTGAATATAAGAACTGTACGCCAAACAGGCAGGCTAAAGCAGAAACGAGAAACTACCCGTTAGACATTCTAGGATTGAGTGAAGTACGTTGGAAGGACTTTGGAGAACAACCTGGAGAAGAAGTGTTGAGGAGGAGAGGAAGGTGACTGGCAAATCCTGGACAGACCTGCAGAGGCTGGCTGGGAGAAGAAATCAGTGGAGGAATTTTGTTGCAGCCCTTTGCTCCGAGAGGGGACATAGGAATTAATTCAAGTTAAAATCGCAAACGACACGCAAAGCTACGGCATTAGCCCGCATTGTTCCGGAAAAGACACGGAAAGGGTTAAAGGAAAACTTTTATAGAGAACGTAAGATTTTTTTTTCGTATGGCCATTTTACCGGGTGTGTCCGAGGAAACGTTCGGCTCGCCAGAGTTTGTGGCTGCTTCTGTATCTATCTAACCAATTCTGAAAAATCCAAAGGAAAATATTCACGTAATCATTCCCGGTTCTTAAAGGTTGACCTGTACCTTCCTGCCAACTAGCATAATTAAATGTAAACTTATAATAGCCTAACTCCACCAAGGACGGTCTCAAGCCCGGAAGAAAAAGGAGGAGGGTTGGAGTGGATATCTCGTCCCACTCTGGAAAACCAAACTAGAGAAGAGTTGAACATCTAACTCCACATCTGTGAGCATGGATACAGTGAGGAGGCATCCCCTCCACCATGATAGGGTGCTGTGGGCCAATCACTCACACATCTGAACTTATTCGATTACTGAAACTGCCACAGAAAATAACCGGACTGATAAACAGTTCACAATTTTTGGCATGCAAATGATTACGGAAATTGGATGCTTGAATATAAGAACTGTACGCCAAACAGGCAGGCTAAAGCAGAAACGAGAAACTACCCGTTAGACATTCTAGGATTGAGTGAAGTACGTTGGAAGGACTTTGGAGAACAACCTGGAGAAGAAGTGTTGAGGAGGAGAGGAAGGTGACTGGCAAATCCTGGACAGACCTGCAGAGGCTGGCTGGGAGAAGAAATCAGTGGAGGAATTTTGTTGCAGCCCTTTGCTCCGAGAGGGGACATAGGAATTAATTCAAGTTAAAATCGCAAACGACACGCAAAGCTACGGCATTAGCCCGCATTGTTCCGGAAAAGACACGGAAAGGGTTAAAGGAAAACTTTTATAGAGAACGTAAGATTTTTTTTTCGTATGGCCATTTTACCGGGTGTGTCCGAGGAAACGTTCGGCTCGCCAGAGTTTGTGGCTGCTTCTGTATCTATCTAACCAATTCTGAAAAATCCAAAGGAAAATATTCACGTAATCATTCCCGGTTCTTAAAGGTTGACCTGTACCTTCCTGCCACCTACCATAATTAAATGTAAACTTATAATAGCCTAACTCCACCAAGAACGGTCCCAAGCCCGGATGAAAAAGGAGGAGGGTTGGAGTGGATATCTCGTCCCACTCGCGTGTGGAGTGTTGTCTGGAAAGGAAACAGTTAATGTAAGGACGAGGAATTGGAAGGTACAAGCTGTAGCCTATAGTTAGGGACCCCGGGCATTTGCCTGGAAGGAAGATGGGAACCCACAGAAGACCATCTTCAAGGTTGCCAGCGGGGCGATGCGAACCTCCTCGCCTTCCAGATGTGAGCGACTGACTGCAGCAACGCCGTAACGACCTCGGTTAACTCACCCGGTAACGTAATTATGAAACCCTTTTCGACTATCTATTTTTTTTCTTTTCCGCTTTCATTTCGACAGTATATGATTTCGATACCATATTTCGTCGTCTGGGGGGGGGGAGGGGACTTTATCAATCTAACTACTAACCTTGGTCGCTTCTGAACCGGATCGATGTGCTAAGCCACGTAAATATAGGGTCATCGAAAAGGGTTGCAGCAATTTCAAAATATCATATCTCCCGTTTTAAGTGAGATAAATAAATAATTCGACCTGAAAACTAATCAGGAACTCATCGAGTTTTAGTTTTGGATGTGACTGTGCTCCGTTCGTGACCTTCAGCCGATGCGCAGAATGAGTGCTCAACAGGAAGCTGCCACGCCACTGTTTCAGTAGTGTGATTGCAATGGCGGCAGTTCAGCAGAAAGCACAGTGTATGTTGTGTGTTATAACTGTTCAGCGCACTTTCCGACATGTTCATGGTAGGGATCCCCCTCGTGCATTTGACGGTGGTATGAACAGGAAACTGGCAGCGTTGACGTGAAGTAGTCCCCCGGAAGCCCCAGAACGAGTGATGAAACAATCGAGCGCATATAGAAACATTATATGGATTGAAAAAAAAATATTGAGATGGTGAATTTAACAAAAATAAATACTCGTTTTAATATCTGAGCTATGATTTGTTGAATTGCTGCAACCTTTTTGCGATGACCCTCTATGTGTTTTTATGTATTGCTCATTTAACAACGGCAGCCATGTTCGACAGCGTATTCGGTATGTTAAACTGCCGCCAAAGCGCTCACAATGAGGCGCACACATTAATGTATTTAGTTGCCAACATATCCGATACAAAATATACCAGACGATACTCGAACCGTGCTAGCGGGGCACGGTTGACAAAGAAACCATTGATCTGCACGCGTTAGGCTGTAACCCTTGTCAAAAACCATTGGTTTGGACGAGTTAGGCAGTAACCATTGTCAAAAACCATTGGATTGGACAAAACGTAGGTGAGAATGGTCGGGTCGAATTGCGGCCTTGGCCGCGCGAAGCTAATGGGCACCGTTGACAAAAGACCATTGATTTGGTCGCGTTAGGCTGTAACCATTGTCAAAAACCATTGGGTTAGACGCGTTAGGCTGTAATCATCGTCAAAAACCATTGGTTTGGACGTGTTAGGTCGTAACCACTGCCAAAAACCATTGATCTGGACGCGTTAGGCTGTAACCATTGTCAAAAACCATTGGGTTAGACGCGTTAGGCTGTAATCATCGTCAAAACCATTGGTTTGGAGGTGTTAGGTCGTAACCACTGCCAAAAACCATTGATCTGGACGTGTTAGGCTGTAACCATTGTCAAAAACCATTGGGTTGGACGCGTTAGGCTGTAACCATCGTTAAAAACCATTAGTTTGGACGCGTTAGGCTGTAACCATTATCAAAACCATTCGTTTGGACGCGTTTGGCTGTAACCATTGTCAATACCATTGGATTGGACGCGTTAGGCTGTAACCATTATCAAAACCATTGGATTGGATGCGTTAGGCTGTAACTATTGTCAAAACCATTGGATTGGACGCGTTAGGCTGTAACCATTGTCAAAACCAATGGATTGGTCAAAACGAAGGTTAGAATGGTCGGGTTAAGGTGCAGCCTTGTCCGCGCGAAGCTAGCGAGCTCCGTTCACAAAAGGACATTGAGTACACAAGAACCTCGTTTATCCGGTTTAAGTGGGACTGGAACTGATCCGGATTATCTAAATTCCGGATAATCCTAAAATACTAAAAAACAAATACATGTTATATACTGCAATATATTAACATAAGTTGTAATACCTTTTTTCAATTGTACTAAAGAATATAAGAGCACTTTTCTTACATTTACGACTCTGTTTTATTCACAAAATTAATGCATTTTTTTCTGTTTTACAATTATTGTATAGTGTTTCCACCCAACACTATCACGAAGATGTTTTACTAACATCAGTTCTCACTTCCAGGCAAATGCCGGGACGGTACCTTTGATAGACCGAGGCCGAGTTACTTCAATTTCCTGCCTTTAACATTTCTTGGCGGAAAAGACATTCGAGAAGAGTTGACCCCGTAAATGAAATACTGTACAGTAAAAATACATTTTTATTATTTTCGATCCGGATAAACCGGAGATCCGGATAAATGAGGGCCGGAGGAACGAGGTTATTGGTGTACCGTAAGCGCGAGGTTGGCAATACTGTTTTTGGCGATAATTCACGCGGACACAGCTGGAAATTCATCTATATAAGTCGTGATCAAATTTGGGACGGTGGGTGAGTTATAGACAGCGGAGGAGTAAACATCTATTACTCCATCATCTCGACACAAGAAATAAAAACTTAATGCTACAATTCGCACAGCCGCCATTTTGAGGTTATGTCAACAATTGAACTAAATTGGATACCAGTGAATTACAATGTGTATAAACATTTCCTGTACCAGATTTCATTGCGTTTGGAACATTAAATCGCGAGAAAGGTCTATTAAAATGTTTAATTCGCTTGGCCGCCATGTTCGTTTTGTAGTTAACCGGTTTTTGAAATTCATATAGATGAAATTCCAGTAGTGCCCTTTATCTCCGTACCAAATTTCAGGGTGATACCGCTAATAGTTTCAGAGATATAGAATGCCGATGAAATATTTCGCACATCCGCCATCTTGTAGTTATGTAAACAATTGAACGAAGTTTGATGTCGGTGCATTACAATGTGTATAAATATATACTGTACCAAGTTTTATTGCGTTTGGTTGGTTAAATCGCGAAAAACGTCTATTTAAATGTCGCAAATTCGCGTGGCCGCCATGTTGGTTTTGTTGTTACCAGATTTTCAATAGTCAAATAGGTGAACTTCTAGTAGTTCCCTTTATCACCGTAAAAAATTCCAGGGTGATATCGGGAATAGTTTCGGAGATATTGAATGCTGGTGAAATATTTCGCACAGCCGCCATGTTGGATTGGTGAGAAGTAACAAAATTTGAAGGGCACGGTCGGGGTCGCCCGGAGTAGCGCTATGAACTTACCGAGTTTCATTGAAATCGCTCCAGCCGTATAGAAGTTATTAGGGACACACACACGCGCACGCACACACAGACACACGGACAAAAGGTGATCTCATAAGCCTATTTTTTCAAAATTGAAAATAGGCTAAAAATCGAAATATTCAGACACAAAGTTTGATGGAGGTAACGTGCCGTACATTCATTCCCCTACTGTCTGCTGAGTGTGCACTTATTGGTTGGACCATTAAAAGTTATACAGAAGTGGATCATCATTATATTTCGTCCTCTTCATTTAAAAAAAAGTTTCTTTACTAGTGGTTGGTTACTCAAGAAAGAAGAACACTTATTTGCATTTTACAATTTGGTGGCTCTTTTTGAGATTTTAATTTAACGACGCAACACGCTTAAGAGTATTTAAAATAAACACAAAGGCACTGTAGTTCTGAAAGTTTAATTCAATTTTACTGATAAATTATCAACCACATTAAACGGCGATGGTTGGTCTGAGTGGCACAATTGGTAAAGTGCTCCCGAGATAGTGGATTCGATTACGTACGGCTCTGTCCTATGGTTTTTAGGGATATTTGAATTCGACAGATTCGTGTCGGTAGATAATTGCGAAGGAGATTATTGTTTTATAAAGGGGGTATTGAGGTCATATGTTCCTCAACTACAATTATAATATTGAAGGAGAGAAAAAAGGAAGACGGTATGGGGAGAAGAAAGAAACAAGAGCATGAAAGTCGGGAAAATAAATAATAATTAAATCCTTTACCAAAGAACAGGAAAACTCTTAGACGCAATCAAAATAGAAGAATTATTAATTTTTATGGACACATCCTTAGAATAAACTTAAATACGCTAACCAAACAAGATGTTCAGCAAAGAACATATAGCCTACTTTCTCCTAAATGTATGGGTATATTTATGACTCTTTGTCCTCACCCCTAACACAATCACCTCTACCACAATGTATTGTTTGTTTTCTTTTATATTGATAATTAGCCAGTAAGTGTCAAAATCAATATTGTATACTTTATGATGATTGAATAACAAAACTACTAACTTATTGTAATGCAATCACGTCCGTTAATCTCTATATTAAGCCAGCCTGCTAAGTTACGAATCTTCCGTTTAGGGTATCTTCCCGTTTAAAAATCCACGCCGATCACAGTAGGTTGGTGCTGCGACCTATCAGTGAATTAATCTTTATGTTGTACGCCTATGCACTGCCATCGTAATGTACTACGATGGCAGTGGCCTAAGAGTGTTGAATGAGTAGACAGTTTAAAGTAGCCAAGAGGGAGGCGATCCAGCTGGCAGTGTTTAAAGGTAATCGGAGCGCGATCGTGGCTAATAGTTGAACTACCAGTATTACAAAATTGCCATACTTCAGGAGGCCAGGTATTTACACAGCGGTAAGTTTGGAACAATATTACCCACATAACCCACAAGAGGACAGCACCGTACAGAGGCATTAAGAAGGCTGTGGTTAATGACAACGTGTATCTAGTTCTTCTATTCTCCTTTTCCTAATGTCTTCTGTTTATTTGCGATGCTGGGGCTGTGATTTTACTAATAAACGAGTGTATACATTAGCCTCTCCTTTGAGCTAAATGACATCTTATTCAATATCTGTCGAAAGAGCTCGTGCACATCATTTGTAAAAGAATTCAAGAAAAAAAAAGTTAACTGCAGCAGTACTCGATCCCCAGTCGACTGCGTGATAGACTAACACGCTAGCCCAGAGCTAATCCTATCCTTAACAACATGGTGTTCTTAACTGACATTACATACAACCTGTTGGCAAATAATGACTTTAAATAAACGATTTCTTCACAGCAGTACATCTTCATTAAAGATAATTTCATACTAAGTTTATATTATTGTATCAGTAGGGTATATCACATACAACATACTAAAACTATTGAAATATAAGACAGGCACATGAGGACAGCTGCCATCTTGTCGTGTGACACAGACAGCTCAGCTCTTTTAAGCCACTCATACAGTATAATATTATAATATTAAATTATAATAAATAACGGATCACGACCTTCAGGATAGCTTAAACCACCCTAGGCTCGATAATCGGAATTGGTGGGTCTTAAGCCATTGATTAAAATGGTTGAATAATTCACACGGCCGCCATCCTGAAATGGTACGGCCGATGACCTTGAATGTTGAATGAAAGACGCGTCCTATATAAAGGTATGTTGTCACCAAATTTGGTAGAGATCGGATGATTAGTTTAACCGTAATTTGATTTTATGTTTTGAACGTTTGAGTGGCCGCCATTCTGTTTTGGTAAAGATGGCGGCGATATAAAGTATGACACTGAGGTGCCCTTTGCTAATGCTACCTCTGTACGTAATTTCGTTCAATTCGGTTTCACCGTGTTCGAATTGATAGGGGGTGACAGACATTCAGAGTACACACACTCACACACACACACAGACTCACACACATACACACACACACACACAGACAGACAGACACACTTTTTTCGCCCTGTAGTGATCTCATAAGTCTACTTTCATTTTTTGCAAAAATCGAAAGTAGGCTAAAAACTCTATGACTACTTCCGTAAGAAAAGAACCAAACCACTTTGGTTTAAAGAAACAGAGAAAGACTTAATAGAACTCCAAATCACAGAAAATATGCTCATGGAGAAAACAGACAAAACCATAACCAATGACAAGAAACAACGGTTCCAAGTCAATGTCATACCCAAGAGAAAGATCGAAATCTCTGATGAAGAAGGAAAAGCAAAATCACAAATAAGGTGGCAATACTGGGCTACAAGGAAAGCACAGAACATTTATATACCCCAAGGATGGGTGAAACGAATAAAATAATAATAATAATAATAATAAATTTGCCAAGAAACCTACACAAAAATACAGGATGGACAGAAGAACGCAAAACAGAACACAGTGAACGGATGAAAAGATATTGGGAAGAGATTTTTATGACTCTATTAGTGTGTGTATTTGTAATTCAGATGAGGATTGGGAAGGAGACCATTTGCCTGGAGTAAAAGTGAGAAACCATGGAAAATCACTTCCAAGATGATTGAGGTATGAATTCTCATTTTTGCCTCACGAGGCTGAGTGTACACCGTTCCAGCCCTCACACCAGAATTATATTTCTTGGCATAGCCGGGAAACAAACCCGGACCTCAGGGGTGACAGCCAAGAATGCTAGCCCCTGCACCACGAGGTGGTCTAAGGAACAGAAAAAATTATAATAATTATAATAATAATAATAATTATTATTATTATTATTACCAGCGGACCCATGTGAGTTCTCTCACATGTGTATAAACCACCCTCCCGGCTTTACTGTTATGCGGGCTGGACGCGACACAGTTCTGCATTTGTTTAAATGCACTTTATGAACAAATAAATATATTTCCATAGACTTTTCAAGAAATGCAAGATATTTTTTGTACTGAGACGATTTGGAAGATGTTGGTACAAACCACACCTTCTAACTCCCTCTTGTTTAGGAGCTTGATTTTTGTGAAGCATACACCTTAGAGTTTTATATATATGATTATTATTATTATTATTATAAATAAGAATATTATTTATTTTTTTTTGGGGGGGGGGCTGGAGGACTATCTGGAGACCCCCTCGTTGTGTAGCGGCTAGCATTCTTCGCTGTCACCCTGGAACCAGGGTTTGATTCCCAGGCCTGCAGAGATATTTATTATTATTAGTATAATTATACTAATATTATTATTACTATTATACATATTAAAGAAGTTTTGCATATACTTACCACATCGAGCGGTGGTGGTACAAAACGTCCTCCAGGAGTCCCCCATTGCACGAATGGAATTGCCTGCGATGTCGCCGGACATGAACTGTATTGCTCAGCGTTCACGCCCTCTCATAGCCCGCCAGGAGATCATAGAGGCCACCGTCGAAGAGTGGGATCGCCTGCCTCAAGAGAACCTGGACAATTTGATCTGTGGTACGCCACGGCAAGTAAGAGCCCTTCTGGACGCCCGTGGTGGCCATGTTCCTTATTCAAACGTCACAGGATGGCAAGATTACAACACATATCAGTCCCTGTTTAAAAAGGCAAACTGTCTTCCGATTTGTAATTTTCTTTTCACACACGAATAAAGTCTGCAGGATTTGTCAGAATGCCGTCTCTTTTATAATATCCTCACTCACAATCCCACATACGCTCTGCATCATGGCAAACAAGTGCCATACAAAACTTTTTTTGATGTGCATATTATAGGGAGAATCACTTCTCTCTCTAGCAGAAACTCTGTAACTGTGATTGGTTGGTTTGTTTCTTAGTTTAGGGGCGGCGAAAACGCGGTCATATAGCCCCGTGTACTTTGGATGTGTGTAGAATCTATCTGAATACCGGTGTTAATTGTGATGACTGTATTAGTTAGTCATTGTTGTTTTAAGGGCGGAACTACGAGGTCATCTGCCCCTAAATGGCTGTATTAGTGTGTGTTATCTGTTTTAATTCAAGTAAGGACTTCAGACAGTAATTTCAAGTAGTTCCTACTTTTGCTACCAAATGCTACTGCCCACGACAGCTAGCTTGCGGACTTGTCTACCAGATGACATCGCATTCAGCACCTGGCGGCGAACGTTGGAACTAATAGAGCGTTATCAATTCTAACCTACAAATTTTGGCTTCCCACAAGTGTAGTTAGTGGAAGATTCTTTTATATGCCATAAATCTATGATGTAAGACCGCCGGCTTTACTTCCCCTCCGCAGGAAGGCACACTGAGGGATTTTTAACACTCCTAAAAAATCCGACGACTTCGTCCGGGTTTGAACCCGCGATCTTGGGCATAGAAGCTCAGCATGCTACGAACTACACCACCAAAACCGCAAGCAGAAACTTTGCAAATGCAGATGGAGCAAAGATGTAACTAGCATCATAGGTATTCTTTTTTTTCCTTCTTTGCATATCGAGCACAGAACTCATGAAACAAATAGACGTCATGCCAATAGTTTTGTTTACTGTTATGTAATGAGTTTTCTCTTCCTCCCACGAGTAACAATATCTTTGACTGCCCAGAAAAAGTATTAAATGAGCACGCGAGAAAGAGAATTCCATCAGATAGAAGTAGAGAGGTTAAAAGGGTTTAATGTGTGCGGTATAGGAGGCCATGATGGCTGCAAGTCACGCCATGGTCATTCCAAACTCTTTCCTCCCACATTAACTATCGTAAACACCACACCGGACTTCTTGTACTTAAACACGGGGGTCGCAAGCTAAACAAGTCACATCAGGTAACAACGCAAGCAAGGAGTTACTGAATGTGTGTCGGAAAGCGTTTGTCGTTGAGATATTTGATGGCAGGATGTCGTAGTATTTAGTGAGACACAAGGTAGAAGCTGTGTTGTCAGGTTCTTTTATGTTCGACCCTGACTATTATATGTCAGAAAACCGTACTATAATAAGGCTCATTATAACACTATTATTCATTATGAAACAGTTTCTCCCACCATTCAGAGCTCAAGAAACAGTTGTTTGGCCAATTAGATAATTAGACGCGCTGAGATCCACGGCCTTCTAATTTAAATTTCACTGCCTGGCCTGGTGTCATAGTAGGGTAGTCGAGGAGGCCATGGTCAAATACAAGGCTTTCTCTGCGTCCCATGCGCTCTGTTCACTACATAAAACTGGCGAAATCTCGACAGATATTTATGAATATTTATGTTTGAACATAAAATAGTTATAATAATTATCGTCGAACATAAACAGTCGTATGCAACTCGCCTATAATAGAAATTAAGAAACTCGTATGGAAATTATAAAACTCGCATACGCTAGTTTTCGAGTCGTCTAGTATCAAAACCGGCCAAGTCACAAAATTTACGAAAATGAGTTAAGGTTATCAATTTGAAGTAGAAGTATAGCACTATCAGGCGAAACAAGAATATGCTTCAAAATCGTCCATGTCTTCATGTTACAGAGCACTGAATTCTTGGTCATGCAACAAAATGGGCCAAGTCATGCAGGCAGTGTTTTCATAACCGGCCATGTCAAAGAACGAGTAGCAATCTTCATGTCGCAGCATTATTGTCTGGAATCTTGCGTTGTTAGATTACGCAAGAATGTGATAATATCAGTAGGCAACATTGTTCCTTATATTGTATACTCTTCGAAGTCGTAATAATCTGTATTTTGTTCGTTTGCACAGGCTTCTTAGAGCATTGGCGAAAGCAATCGTATATCCTGTGTGCTCGTATTTTCTCATTATTGTGTAGTGTAACGTGTAAATTTTACCTATTTTAATAAGTGACTCATTTTCTTTTACGGGTTCAAGATCTAAGTGAACTACTAACTTTTAGCGATATAATACCTATTTTGTATTCTCCTCAGCTGATGTTCATCTTCATATATTACTATCCAATTTTAACAGAATGCTTTCGATTTTATTGCAATAAAGACAGGTAATTACAATGTCAATTTATTTTAATTTAATTGCCTTTTTCACTGGAGTTTGGAATTTAAAAATAAAAGTTTTACAAAAAAAGACTAAAATTATACCAAATTGCAAAATTAATATTAGCAAAAAAGATGGGTTCATTATGAATCAGATTTCTCAAAATAGCAGAACTTAAATATTACACCATTACGGATATAACTACGCAATAAAACCTTTTGGCCGGTTTTGATACTAGACGACTATTTTAATTATTGCCATTATAGGCTCGTTGCATAATGTACTATTTTGCGAATATGATTTTATCTGCTTCCAATAACATTATGGTGTTTGAAGCCATTTTCAGTGGTGCCATAGTAAACGAAAATTTCATGCTTTTCAGTCGGTCAACACGATTATACCCAAATGAGATGGGTTATTCCCTAATCCTGAAAAAAATACATGAGGTTAATAAATACACTTGTGTAAGTGTAATGGATCTGATGATGATCGCTTGACGATCGAAACTGGTCATCCAAGTGTATTTATTAATCTCATGTAAATGTTTGGGTACAATCCTGTTGACCGACTGAAAAGCTTCAATTTTCGTTGCTTCTAATAATATCAACCAGTTGTTTTAACATGGATTTGTTTTTGTGCTGAGGACTACCTGGTGTAGTGGCTAGCATTCTTGGCTGTTACCCCAGAGGTCCGGGTTCGATTCCTGGCTCTACCAAGAAATGTAATCCTGGTCTGAGCGCTGGAACGTTTGATAAAACTGAGAAGGGATGGGTTTGATTTCTATCTCAGGCGTCCTGGAAGTGGGTTTCCGTGGTTTCCCACATTTACTCCAGGTGAATGCCGGGACGTTCCCTAACTTCCTTCCCAATCATCACCTAAATTACACTAATACAGCCAGGTTATCAGACAATATTCTACATTCTCCCAAATGCATGGGGCTAAATGACCAAGATGTCCACGCATCTCATATGAAACAACAACAACAAATACCGTCAGTACTTTTCCAATCATCGACCACTGGTTAGTTATTGTTGCCTTAAGGGGCGTAACAGCGAGGGCATGTGCCCCTAAACGAACAGGTGAATAGAAACATATCCATGACTCTTTGGATTGGTTCTGCAATAACGTAACTTTTTAAACCGGGATTAGGTTGGTTGGTTCCTCAGTTTAGGGGCTGCGACAACGCGGTCATGTAGCCCCGTGTACTTTGGGTGTGTGTAGAATCTGTCTGATAACCGGTGTTAATTGTGATGACTGTATTAGTGTGTGTTATCTGTTTATTTTAATTTAAATACAGACCGCAACTTAGAATTTTTCAAATAGTTCCTACATTTGCCACCAAGCGCCACCGTCAACGACTACTAGGCCAAGTTCAGAACTTAGCTACTAGACGCCACCGAAGTCGGCTCTTGGCAAAGAACATAGAAACCTAAGAGCGTTGTTTACATTCTTAACCTATACAATTTAGCTTCGCACAGGTGTAATTAGTGGAAGGTTCTTTAACATGCCATAAATCTATGACATGGGACCGCCGGATTTACTTCCTCTCCGAAGGAAGGCATACTGAGGGATTTTTAACGCTCTTAAAAAATCCGACGGCTTAAGCCGGGTTTGAACCTGCTATCTTGGGCATAGAAGCTCAGCATGCTACCGACTACGCCACTAGCGGGAGTAGTATAGATCGCGATACATTACAATACAAAATTCCCCTAGACACAAACTGGTGGCATCCATGACGTCATGTATGACCCTAATTAAGCTTTAAACTATGCAAACATGTAGGCTACAATTCTCTGTTAACAATCCCTCTAATACGAATACAAACCTAGCATGGGGCTTACGCCACAGACCCCCTTGCTTGTATTACATCTCGTCCAGACAGTCGTATAACCAAGTAGCGACCAATGGTTTCAGAAGAGTACAGTGAAAATTTTCAATTAACTTGAACAACTAAAAGTAGTTTTATAACATTCGTAACTCGCCACGACACCTCGCACTTAAACACATGTGACTACATTGGCATGTAACGACGCATCGACGCACTGTTTGAAACCTCATACAGCTGACCAAAATGCGGCAAAGCAAACCACACCATGAGACAAACTAACATCAATGTCCTCACGTAATCGAGTACACTAAAAATGTCCCGTAGTACGTATCGCGGTAGGGCCTATACACTGTACTTGAACCTAACTTTGGGAGTTATGGTACCACATTGTTACGAATAGCAACAACATTTCGAATTTTATCCTTAAACAACGTTGGAACATTTCGAACAACAATATCCTCGTACTCACTATAACTTAAATATGAGCGAATAAAATCGTGACTGATCTATCGAAATTAGCAACCCTACCAACATAGTAGAACAAAACTAGTAAACAGATCCTTATTTCCGCTGACGCATGACTCCTAACATTATAGATGTTGTAATTCTTTGTTGTTATCTACAAAAACTGGCAACCCGCCCGGCTTCGCCCGAGAACAGTTATGAATGCATTACGTGATAAGATTTTTTTTTCTTCAATGAACATCGACCAATATCCGTTTTACGTCTCGGCATGATGGGTTAAAATCACTGACTGGGCTATTAATTATATTATCATGGAGATGCATGTGCAACAAATTCTTGTCAGACGTAATTTAAGAATGGCGAGGTGCATGAAACACAAATCCCCTTCCGTCCAATCTTAACTTGACTGTGAATTTTGCGGAACCAAAAGTTCACAGGCGAAATGAAGAAAAACGGAGTTGCACTTCCAGGGAAACTCCAAACACAACCACTCTTCTCTAAAGTTTTTAACTCAACACGACTCGGCAGTTTGCTGCTGGCTGTATCTGGGGCAACAAGCTCGTCCGCTAGCTAAGCTGTGACTGGGGTGATAGACTCGCCCCTAGCTAGCTCGAAAACTGCCGTCTCAGTGGCTGAATGGAGATTGTTGGAAGAAATGAAAACGTAAAAAACTTATAGTAGGCGATGTATTGAAGAAAGAGATATGCTCTCCCGGGCGTTTTTGTAGAACTTTTCATGCTGAACAATCCTTACACTCATAGTATTTAGATATTTTTAACGGTTTGCCCAGCGAAAGCTTAAAAAGCGCATGAACGCCAGGTTTTTTTTTTCGACCTATTCACTGAAATCGTTAGTGCTTGACTTCCTTTGGTCATAAATAAATTATTTTCTACAGAAACCTTCCTCGAGATACCCTTTACAAAATGGTGAAGACCGCATCAAAATCCATTCAGTGGTTCTCGAGATTACCCGTGACATCCAAGAATCGGGGACTTTTTTTTATACTAAGTTGAGATTAAACACCAAAAAACTTTCTTCGGCTTTTCCCAATTAATTGGGGTCGCCGGAGCCAACCAGGCTCATTTTGGTTTTGGCTGGGGATTTAAGGCCAGATGCCCTTCCTGACGCCACGTGATTTTCCAGGTGAAAATTCCACCCCGCTGTCACCGGGATTCGAACCCCGGCCATCCGGGTAAAAGGCGAGAAGCTAAGCCACTGCTCCCCTAGAGATTAAACACCATAAACACCAATAAGTATAATTTAATATAATTTAACCCCCCTTCCGTCCAATCTTAATTTGACTGTGAATTTTGCGCAACGAAAAGTTCACAGGCGAAATGAGAGTTGCACTTCCAGGGAATGGCGAGGGGAATGTAACTCACATCCCCCTTCCGTCCAATCTTAACTTGACTGTGTTTCACAGGCGAAATGAAGAAAACCCGAGTTGCACTTCCAGGGAAACTCCAAACACAACCACCCTTCCCAGAAGTCTTAACTCAACATGACTCGATGGTTTGCTGCTGGCTGTATCTGGGGCAATACAGTAGGTTCGCCCGCTAGCTAGTCTGTAACAGGGATGATAGACTCGCCTTTAGCTAGCTCGTAAACTGTCACCTCAGTAGTTGAATGGACATGGTTGGAAGAAATTAAAACGTAAAAACACTGCTAGTGGGCGATGTATTGAAGATAAGACATTTATGTACTCGCGGCCTTTTTTGCAGAACTTTTCATGCTGAACAATTCTTACACTCATAGTATTTAGATATTTTTAACGGTTTGCCCAGCGTAAGCTTACAAAGTGTTCGGACGCCAGGTTTTTTTTCTTTTTTTTTTCACTGAAATCGTTACTGCTTGGCTTCCTTTGATCATAAATAAGTTATTTTCTACAGAAATCATCCTCGAGATATCCTTTATAGAATGGTGAAATCCATCCAGTAGTTCTCGAGTTTCCCCGTAACATCCAAGAATCGGGGACATTGTCTTATAATAAGTAGAGATATAGTAGAGATTAGTTACGTAATTCAATCAATAATGATATAGGCTATGTTCGTGATAACTCAAATCTATGAGTTTACTTTCATAGTACAAGTTGGCAAAGCTAGTCAGCAAAACCCTCCTAAATCCTTCGGTCACTTATACTTTATGCTTTGATGTATGGTCAATTCTTACGTCTAGGTGGTGGTCGATTTTTACGCGGGCTTGACTACAGTATCCAAACATTATGTCATCAGGTCTGAATCAGGAGCTCGAAAATATGCAAAGTGTGCGTATTCTGTTCTAATATGATCCTGACCTTGCTACAGAGAGTTTCTGGACTGGAAGTGAGCGAGCGGGGCTGTCGACTAGCAAGGAGCATATAATAACTGAGTATGGACTCTTAAGTAAATCTGCGATCCTTAAATGCAGGGTGATTGGTCATTGTTTGAGCTCGAACTTAACGCACATGGCGAATTCCAACGCCACTGAGATGCAATAACTGACAATCATTCAAGCAAAGAATATAACTGATCAAAATATCTAGGAGGGTTTTGCCGACTGTTAGTAGAAACGTATGTACCGTAATGAAAGTGAACGAAATTTGGTTGGTTGGTTCTTAAGTTTTGGGGCTGCGACAACGCGGTCATGTAGCCCCGTGTACTTTGGGTGTGTGTAGAATCTGTCTGATAACCGGTGTTAATTGTGATGACTGTATTAGTGTGTTTTATCTGTTTTTTAATTTAAGTACTGCAACTTAGAATTTTTCAAATAGTTCCTACTTTTGCCGCCAAACGCCACCGTCAACGACTACTAGGCCAAGTTCAGAACTTATCTACTAGGCGCCACCGTAATCGGCTCTTGGCAACGAACGTAGAAACCTAAGAGCGTTGTTTACATTTACATTTAACTTCACACAGGTGCAATTAGTGGAAAGTTCTTTAACATGCCATAAATCTATGAGATGGGACCGCCGGCTTTACTTCCCCTCCGAAGGAAGGCATACTGAGGGATTTTTAACGCTCTTAAAAAGTCCGACGGCTTCGGCCGGGGAACGAAATTTAACACTAACATAGATCACTATTGATTGTATTAAACAACCGATTTGTGTATCACAACGTAGAAATACAGAACCTGTAATGTTGGAGGTAATGCGCTTGCGGGAAATTAAGATCTCTCCACTAGTTTTGTTCCACAATGTTGGTAACATTGCTAATTTAGATGGATCAGTCGCGGTTTTATTTGCCTCCTTTACCTTATAGAGTGTGGGAGTAGAGGAGAATCGTTTTTTGTAATATCTGAACTTTGTTTAATAATAAAATGTGAACTGTGCTGCTATTCGTAACATTATGTTACCATTACCTACACCTACGGTCGCCTCCGTAGCGTAGCGGTCAGCGTGGTTAGCTGTCGCCACGGAGGTCCTGGGTTCGATTCCCAGCTCTGCCACGAAATTTGAAAAAGTGGAATGAGGACTGGAACGGGGTCTACTCAGCCTCGGGTGGTCCAAATTAGTCGAGGGGGTTCGATTCCCACGACAGCCATCCTCGAAGTGGTTTTCCACTTCGTTTTCGGGCAAATGCCAGGATGGTACCTTCAAGGCCACGGCCGCCTCCTTCCCTCTTCCTTGCCTAACCATCCATTACCTTCCCTCATGAGGTCCCTGTTCGCTTTGCAGGTGAGGCCGCCTGGGCGAGGTGCCAATCCCACCTCACCAGTTGTATCCACTCCGATTAGATGTTCCCGGCTCTAGGACACTGCCTGAAAAATGGCGATATGGGTGAGTTCCCTCGCAGAGTCCGTGGGAGCCACCACCCTGGGGGACAAACTCGATTTTTTTAAACTACTTATTTCACACCCCTCCCCCACCAATCTTCTTGCCAAGATACAGTAGGGATTGGTTTTTGTATTGCATTGCGTATATTTGGGAATAGTATCATATTACAAGGCAGTAAAGTTGCTTTCTAAGGTGCAATGAATCATGAAGAGGTCATCAGAGCTTCAATTTAATACATAGCTTGGCCATGGGATGTTTTTATTTATTTTATCGTATGGCTTTTAATGCCGGGAGTGTCCGAGGACATGTTCGGCTCGCCAGAGGCTGTAGCTGCTTCCAACGGACACCCTAAAGGGTGAGCTACAAGTTCCATTCAATTTCAAGTAGTTCCAACTTTCGCCACCAGATATCAATTATACCTAGTGGTGAACGTTGGAACTTTGATAGAGATTTCTGACGAAATCTAACCTAACAATTTTGCTTTACACAAGTTTAGTCTGTGAAAGGATCTTTTACATGCCATAAATTGATGACATGGGACCGCCGACTTTACTTCCCCTCCGAAGGAAGCCATACTGAAGGATTTTTAACTCTCTTGAAAAATCCGACGACTTCGGCCGGGTTTGAACCCGCTATCTTGGGCACAGCAGTTCAGCATGCTACCGACTACGCCACCGAAGCCGCTCATGGTATGTTGATTGCATTCGTCAGAATAACATTCTGA
The DNA here is from genome assembly GCA_946902985.2 of Meconema thalassinum. NCBI lineage: Eukaryota > Metazoa > Arthropoda > Insecta > Orthoptera > Tettigoniidae > Meconema > Meconema thalassinum. Next base: position 46,832,069 of record OX336396.1, on the reverse strand, counting down.
TTATTATGAACAATACAATCAAAAACCCTCAACTAGCTACACACACAAATGCAACTATATACATCATTTGAATAATAACAATGATGTTATTGGGAACAGAACTATGACCACGTTACAAAATTATTCTAAAATAATAATAGGTGCCTAGTATCAAACATGGACAAAAACCATTTCGTCAATTTTTCAGTAGAGCCTCATTTTTGTTTCTCTATGTTAACCTCCCGTTACGAGTGTGGAAATGTTTGTGTACCATATTGCCAGCCCTATGAACTAGAAAAACATGGTCGACACTTAAGAATTTTATTCTAAGGCAATGTAAAACGCATTCAAATATGACGATGTCCCTTTTTGAAACTAAGTTTGGCTTTTGTTCATTTTTGATACAAACATCCATGTAATTGTCCATGTTTGAAACAAACTATCCCAATAGTTGGAATAGGTGGACACTCCAAAACATTGTCTTCCATATTAAAGAAAAATATTTTCCCAAATACTAATCTTATAAGTAAAACACTGGAAAAAACATGAACACTAAATTCCAAGCTTTCACTGACAGGAGAATGTAAGCAAATGGTCGCCATGACAGTTTGATGTCACTTGTAGCAATCTGATTGGCTGAAAGGGTCATGTCTGTTTTTGATAGAGACTACGTTTGGAGGTGTCCGATTATGAAAAAAACTGTATATTTCTATGTTAAACATTAAGTACAAATGTTCGTTTATGAAAGACACGGGCCACTAATTCAGAGAGAGCATTAAAAATACTATAAGGATCGATCCTTAACTCAATTTCGATATAGATGGCGCATGCCCGTGTTTGATGTTAGGCACCTATATGTCGTACAAGCCGCCAGTCAATTTTTTATGTGTAGGGCCAACACAATAAACACTGAAGTCACTTGATATGGTTGGCAATCATGAGCCTCCGCGTGCTTTTGCTTTGTAAATATTATTCTTGAGTTCAGGCCCAAACACAAATCACTGGCAGAGAATAGATATTTAACGGACGCTTCGTGTGCATTGCAGTTTCTAAGGCCTGTTGACTAGTGCCGGCCCCTATGACCTCGCCATCCTGCCGACTGGTGTTGACAATCGGCCGGGGTCCCGACGTGTTGCCTGCCGGAATCTGCGAGCAGTCGGGTCGAAGGTGAATGGGGGAATTGCAGGCTACACATGTTCTTTTTAGCTTTTCATAAATATTTGTGCCTGAAGACTTTCAATAGTTACAAACGATGGAATAATCTCCTAAATATTAATTCGAATAGTGCGGATACCGTTGGGACCATACTTCATTACGTCGTTCTGTGACTTGATCGTATTTGTTAGCATGATAACGATCGTTTCAATGGGAACTTCTAGGGATACATTCATGATAAGCACCGTTTTCAGGAGGTATTCTGCTACTGACACATGAACATCTGCTATTCTACCATCAGTTAGGTAATAGTTAAAAGGAGTTCTTATATAATTTGAGGTATTACCTTAATATTTGCAGTGTTTTCCAGGTTGTCTAGCTGTATCACTTTGGTCTGCTGTCAGTTTTAAGGCGTATTGTACCCAGTTGAGGACTCCCAAGCACTCGGGCGGTTTTCACTTTTGAACGCACATTTCACTGTATTATTCTTCACAAATTTCGTTACCATTTCGTTTTCGTTAACTTATATTATAACCGTACTAAGTAGAAGTATAGTCAACTCACTGCTAAAAAAACAAGTTCACAAGTTCTGTCCAAATGAATGCAACATGTGAGCACTGTTCACTCGTAGCAAGCCCGACCTTCTCGTGCCACTGTTCCCGGTCAACTGGGCTCGGAATAGTGCCGAAATAGAAGGCAACAGCTGATGATGAGTGCCATCGTATTATGTTTGAAGATGAAATAGTAACACTGAATGAGACATCACTCTTACGATGAAATTTTCTTAAGTGCTTAAATTAGCCAAAATACCTTCTCTAATGATGACAAGTAGTTCCGTGAAGAACTAAATAGCCTATTTTCATATATCCTACTTATGTTAATTGCCTCTATCAACATACAAAATTTCTATTTGATTGCTGTAATATATTCGTAGATAAACTATTGAGAACTGTCGATAGCCACCATGTTGGATTCGTATAGGCTATATGTAGGCTATAGAGTTATGTACTATTACAAGAAGATTATTGTGTAGGTTTATTAATCAAACTTCAATCGCAAAATTAGGACACAAGAAATAAAAACTTAATTTTAAAATTTCGTACAGCCACCATCTTGAGGTTATGCAAACAATTGAAATGAATTAGAAGTCAGTGCTTTACAATGTGTATAAACATTTGCTGTAGGCTACTGTGTTTCACTGCGCTCGGAATGTTAAATCGCGAGAAAAATCTATTTAAATGTTTCAACTTCGCTTAGCCACCATGTTCGTTTTGTACTTAAGACGTTTTCGTACGTCATATGGTTGAACTTCTAGCAATGCCCTTTATCACCGTAAAACAATTCAGAGTGATATCCGTAATAGTTTCGGAGATATAGAATGCCGTTGAAATATTTCCCACAGCCGCCATGTTGGATTGGTGTGATGTAATAATCTTTAAAGGGTACGTTCGGGGTTGGCCAAGATAGTACTATGTCCTTACCGAGTTTCATTGAAATCGCTCGAGCCGTTCAGATTTTATTAGGGGGACACACACACACGGACAAAAGGTGATCTCATAAGCCTATGTTTTTCATCAATGAAAATAGACTACAAATAAATCAGGAAATGATGTAGTTTTTTTTAGCGTATGGCTTTTAGTGCCGGGAGTGTACGAGGACATGTTCGGCTCGCCAGTTTTGTAGCTGCTTCGAGACGGACACCCAATGGGTGAGCTACAAGTACCGTTGGGGAGGAATGCTGGATGGGAGGGTCGAGGAGTTGGAAGGTAGCGGCTGTGGCCTATAGTTAGGGACCAACCCCCCGGCATTTGCCTGGAAGGAAGATGGGAAACCACAGAAGACCATCTTCAAGGTTGCCGGCGGGGGATTCGAACCTCCTCGCCTCCCGGATGTGAGCGACTGCCAACAGTCATGCCGCAACGACCTCGGCTAACTCACCCGGTAATGATGTAGTAATAGATGTTTACTCCTCCACTGTACATAACCCACCCACCACCCCTTATATAGTAAAATTCCAGCTGTGTCCGCCATTATTTGCGTGAATTATTGTCAAATAAAGTTTTGCTAACTCCGCGCTTAAGGTACTACTGTAGAATTTGTTGAATCTAGCCCAATAACTGTTAGGTAGAGTGGCCCCGGGCCGCGTTAGCCATATATACACCCCTGGTTTTTGTCAAGCACAGTGGGATAGCCACGCGGTAATAATCTTTAATTTAGTGTGGAGTATTCTGTATCCAAGATGTTGGCAACAATGTGTGCGGCTCGGTGTGTGCGATTTGGTGACAGTTGAAGAGACCTCACGTGCTGTCGAGCAAGGCTGCCGTGGTTAAATGAGCAAAAATAAAAACACATATTTACGTAATTTAGCACATATTTCCCATGCAGTAGTGACCAGGGCTACTAATTGCAATTGTTTATGTCCCCCAGCAGATTAAATAAGGTATGAAAATCGTACATATATGTCAAAATGAAAGTGGAAAAGAAATAAGTGATATTTCCTTCAGAATTAAAAGTGAATCTCGGATCTGCCAGACCACGACTGACCATCGTGTTCACGGACAGCGACGTCAAGGGGAGAGGACCAATTCTGCCAATGTTGTGGAGAGACACACGGACATTAATCCTGGCATCATGAAGAAGCCACGGTGCATAACTTCAGGTCGTCTCGGGAGCGATTCGCAGGAACCCTGGCGGCCCAATACGGTACCCTGGTATAATCATTCAATGCCCATCCACACTCAGCAAGTGTGATTGTGTACTGACTGCGTCATTAACCTTTGACTACACGCTCCTAAGTACACGCGTGGTGAATATTGTACACCAAAAGAATGTCACGAAATCACTTAACCTGAACATTTTATTTTATAAAATCAACTGTTCTACAAGCAGAATAGTTGAGACTAACCATACTTGATTCTCTAACGTGATCATTTTCGTCTATAAATTCTTCCTCGGAAGTATGTGCATCTCCTACTTCTTCATCTGATTCTTCTTGCGCTATAGCGTCATATATTTCCTCTTGTATAAGTCACTACAGTTTTTTTTAGCTCGAATGCAATCCTAATCACAGAACTGTACGAAACACTGAGATACTTTCTAATTCTATTAAAATATGATTTAAAAACAAGACAGTTAAATAACCGAATCAATAGTGTATGTACTTACGTAACTACACACGTGGTTTACTTTGTTCACCATACCCCCCCCCCCCCCAGGGACGTGGGTTGGCGACCACGGGACCCCAGCTGAGTCCGGCTTTGCTTCCACTTACTTGTGCCGGGCTCCACTCCATCTTCTTTCCTGTCGACCTCTCCTGGTCAACTCTTGTTCTCTTCCGACCCCGAAGGTATTAAGGTATCCGAGACCTAGGGAGTCTTTCACTTTCCCGCCTTATTTGGCCCTTGTCTCATCTTTCCTGATACCCTCATTCTTCGAGGGGGCAGCCTTCTTTTTATTTTCATGTTATCTCCTGCCTTCTGCACAAGGCCCTCAAGGAGGCAGGGTGTATGTAGCCTCACCACTTCTGGTGCACCCTGCATAGTGCTACACCCTCAAGAGCTTACGGCTGGTGAGATTGGGATTTGGCGACCCCGACGGATTCCTGAGCTGGGTAGTTTTTTTTGTTTTTTTTTTCCTTTTTTCCTCTGGCATTGGGGCGGGCCATCTCCTTTCCCCCCCCTTTCCAATCTGCCTTTCATGGCTCTCCTTCCTTCCACGTCCCTCAATCCTCATTCTTCGAGTGTTCAGGACATTTCTTTTCTTCCTGTCCTTTATTTGCCTTATCCTTTATTTGTTTACCATTTCCTCTTCTAGTATGTATGTTTGTACTTTGTGTCAGTTATAGTTTTCATTCTCATGTCATCTTTCACTATCACCCAAACCATTAAGGGCTGATAACCTAGATGTTAGGCCCCTTAAGACAGCAATTATCATCATCATCATCTCCTTCATCACCATACGCAACAGCTCAATGTTTTCCCTGTGAATCAGCACAGACAAATCCGACAACAATGACACTGCTTCTGGTCGTTTGCGAACATTTTAGGGATAGGTTAAATGACGCCTAAGAGCCTGCAGAAACATTACAACCAAAAATTTACAATCTTTAGTACTGGTGGTGTACTTTATGCACCAGCTCGTGTACTTAAAAAATATCCTTAAGCCAGCCTGATTTCCGATCTTTCCATCATCGAGCATGTGTAGAATTAGCTTGGACAACAAACTCTACCCGACACTACCCTAGCCTACACGATTCAAGTATACACCACGATACGTACGTGCCCATGAGATTTTCAGTGAAGTCGATGACGTTACGGTTGACGTGCGAACGTTGAGTTCATTTGTTTGATGTTGTGGCTTGAATTGCCGCCATATTACTCAGATGTATTGGGTTTCAAACAGTGGGTCGTTACATGCGGATGTTTGGTCGTGAGTTACGAATGTTCATTAATTACTTTTAGTTATTCTTTTTAATTGAATAGTTGAGACTAAACCATGGCGGCTTCGTTGGCGTAGTTGGTAGCATGCTGAGCTTCTCTGCACAAGATCGCGGGTTCAAACCCAACCGAAGCCATCGGATTTTTAACAGCGTTAAAATCCCTCAGTATGCCTTCCTTAGGAGGGCAAGTAAAACTGGCGGTCCCATGTCATAGATTTATGGCATGCAAAAGAAACTTCCACTAACTACAATTAATTGTGTGAAGCTAAATTTGTATGTTAGATTTGATTGACGCTGTATTGTTCCAACTTTAGCTACCAGGTGCTGGTTGCAGTGGCATCTAGTAGGCATGTTCACAGCTATGTGTCGTTGACGGTAGCATTGGGTAGCAAAAGTAGGAACTACTTATAATTGATCGTCTGCAGTCCTTACCTGAATTAATAGCGCTCACACAAAGAAAATAGATGCCCAGCTCAACCAAGCAATACGTATACTTACAGGATGTATTCGGAGCACGAACACACTTCGGTTGCCTGTCCTCTGCAACATTCCTCCTCCAGCCTTGAGAAGATCAGAGGCACTCTTAAAAACATGGAAGAAAATCCAGCAGAATCCCTATTTGCCCATTCATCAAGATATTTCAGTAGGCTATACCAACGTTTGAAGTTACGGAAACCACCATGGCGCACAACTAATAACCTTGAAGGATCCTCCTTCAATGTAAAGAACTCATGGAAAATCCAGTGAGAGCATTCTTCAGTAACCAACAAACACCTAGTTGGGAACCCTTTTGAATAGTTACATGGATTTGATCTTCCCAGACGCCAATGGAGGATCTTAAATCAGATAAGCACAGGACAAGGCAGATATGCTTATTCCCTGCATAAATGGGGTTGGTCTAGCTCTGCAGATTGTGACTGTGGTGCCCCCTTACAGTCAATCCATCACATTGTCGCTGACTGCTCTGTCCGAGCTTGCCATGGAACGTAGATGGATGTTCATGAAGCATCAGTTGAAGCAGGTGAATGGGTCAGAGATATTGACCAAGAACTACGAGATTTTATGAACTTGTGTGTGCACATTTTTTAGCCTATTTTCAATTTTGAAAAAATAGGCTTATGAGATAACCTTTTGTCCGTGTGTGTGTGCGTGTGTGTGTGTGTGTGTGTGAGAGAGAGAGAGAGCAGTGTGTGTTTCCCCCTAATAACTTCTAAACGGCTGGAGCGATTTAAATGAAACTCGGTAAGTTCATAGCACTATTCCGGACGACCCCGACCGTGCCCTTCAAATTTTGTTACGTCTCACCAATCCAACATGGCGGCTGTGCGAAATATTTCACCAGCATTCAATATCTCCGAAACTATTCCCGATATCACCCTGGAATTTTTACGGTGATAAAGGGAACTACTAGAAGCTCACCTATGTGACTTTTGAAAAACTGGTAACTACAAAACCAACATGGCGGCCACGCGAATTTGCGACTTTTAAATAGATGTTTTTCGCGATTTAACCAACCAAACGCAATACAACTTGGTACAGTATATGTTTATACACATTGTAATGCACCGACATCTAACTTCGTTCAATTGTTTACATAACCACATGATGACGGATGTGCGAAATATTTCACCGGCATTCTATATCTCTGAAACTATTAGCGGTATCACCCTGAAATTTTGAACGGAGATAAAGGGCACTACTGGAAGATCATCTATAAGACTTTCAAAAACCGGTAACTACAAAACGAACATGGCGGCCAAGCGAATTTGAAAATTTTAAATAGACCTTTCTCGCGATTTTGTTGTTCCAAACGCAATTAAATCTGGTACAGGACATGTTTATACACATTGTAATGCACTGGTATCTAATTTAGTTCAATTGTTTACATAACCTCAAGATGGCGGCTTGCGAATTTTAAAATTAAGTTTTTATTTCTTGTGTCGTAGTCATGCGATCGAAGTGAAAGTTTGAATAATGAACCTACGCAATAATTTTCCTTTAATGGTACATGACTCTATGGCCTATACATTTAACAATCCAACATGGCGACCATCCGAAATATTTAGACGGCTCTGAATATCTACAAATCTATTATAGCAATCAAACTGAATATTTTTATGTTCATAGGGCTATGGACTTAAGTTCACCTATAGGACTTTAAATAACCTGGTGATCACAAATCCAACATGGCGGCGATGCGGAGTATTAATATTCACATGGACGTTTCTCGCAATTTAACCATCCGAGTGCAGTGAAACTTGGTACGGTAAATCCTTATACGAATGTTAATTCACTGGCATCTAATTTATTTCAATTGTTTCCATAACCACAAGATGGCAGCTGAGCGAAATTTTAAAATCTCCTTGTTCCTTCTTGTGTCTTAACATGCGATTGAAGTTTGAATGCTACACGTACACAATAATATTCATGTAACAGTACATAACTCCAGGACCTACATCTATATATATAAAGCACAAAGTTTGTCTGTCTGTCTGTCTGTCTGTCTGTCTGTCTGTTATGTATACAAATCTACACCGTTTCACCGATCTGAACCAAAATTTGTATACTTACCCTTTGGAACCCTGCGGGTAACCCTGTCAACATTAAATTTCGGACAGACCACCCCATGCCCTGCATTTAGGCCCTTTTGCACAAATCTACACCGTTTCACCGATCTGAACCAAAAGTTGTATATTTAACCTTTGGAACCCTGCGAGTAACACTGTCCACTTGAAATTTCGGACAGACCACCCCATTCCCTGCATTTAGGCCCTTTGGTCCAAATCCACACCATTTCACCGATCTCAACCAAAATTTGTATATTTACCCTTTGGAATCCTGCGAGTAACACTGACCACTTAAAATTTCGGACAGACCACCCCATTCCCTGCATTTAGGCCCTTTGGTCCAAATCTACACCGTTTCACCGATCAGAACCAAAATTCGTATTCTTACCCTTTGGTGCCCTGCGAGTAACACTGTCTGCTTGAAATTTCGGACAGACCACCCCATTCCCTGCATTTAGGCCCTTTTTGCACAAATCTACACCGTTTCACCGATCTGAACCAAAATGTGTATACTTACCCTTTGGAACCCTGCGAGTAACACTGTCTGCTTGAAATTGCGGACAGACCACTCCATTCCCTGCATTTAGGCCCTTTGGCCCAAATCTACACCGTTCCACTGATCTCAACCAAAATTTGTATATTTACCTTTTGGAACACTGCGACTAACACTGTCTGCTTGAAATTGCGGAGAGGCTACTCCATCCCCTGCATTTAGGCCCTTTGGCACAAATCTACACCGTTTCACCGATCTGAACCAAACTTTGTATACTTACCCTTTGGAACCCTGCGAGTAACACTGTTCACTTAAAATTTCGGACAGACCACCCCATTCCCTGCATTTAGGCACTTTGGCACAAATCTACACCGTTTCACCGATAAGAACCAATATTCGGAAACTTACCCTTTGGTACCCAGCGAGTAACACTGTCTGCTTGAAATTACGGACAGACCACTCCATTCCCTGCATTTAGGCCCTTTGTCCCAAATCTACACCGTTTCACCGATCTCAACCAAAATTTGTATATTTACCCTTTGGAACACTGCGACTAACACTGTCTGCTTGAAATTGCGGCGAGGCCACTCCATCCTTTGCATTTAGGCTGTTTGGCACAAATCTACACCGTTTCACCGATCTGACCCCAATTTTATATACTTACCCGTAGAACCCGACAAGTAACACTGTTCACTTTAAATTTCGGACAGACCACACTATTCCCTGCTTTTTGGCCCTTTGGCAGAAAACTACACCGTTTCAACGATCTCAACCAGATTTTACATAACTACCCTTTGGAACTCGACGAGTAACACTGTCCACTCGAAATTTCGGACAGACCACTCCATTTCACGCATTTAGGCCCTTTGGCACAAATCTACATCGTTCACCGATCGAAAACAAAATGTGTATACTTACCCTTTGGAACCCGATGAGTAACCCGATGTTCCAAACAGACCCAGCCTGGGGCTGGAAACTGTACAAGATGATGATGATGATGAGTAACACTGTCCACTTTAAAATTTGGACAGGCCACTCCATTCCCTGCATTTTGGCCCTTGGCACAAAACTACACAGTTTCACCGATCTCAACCAGATTTTACATAATTACCGTTTGGAACTCGACGAGTAACACTGTTCACTCGAAATTTAGGATAGACCACTCCATTTCCCGCATTAAGGCTCTTTGGTACAAATCTACATCGTTCACCGATCGAAAACAAAGTGTGTATACTTACTTACCCTTTGGAACCCGATGCGTAACACTGTCCACTTGAAATTTCTGACATAGGCCTACCACTCCATTCCCTGCATGTAGCTCAGGAATTCCTCGGGGTAGCCAGCTTCCTAACTCACCAGTCATGAGCCCTTGAGGGTGTACCAGAAGTGGTGGGTCTACACACACCCTGCCTCTTTGAGGGCCTTGAGCAGAAGACAGGAGATATTATGAAAAGGAAAAGAAGGCAGACCCCTCGAAGAATGAGGGTATCAGGAAAGATGAGACAAAGCCAATTAAGGCGGGAAATTGAAAGACTACCTAGCCCTCGGATACCCTAATACAGTCTGGGTCGGAAGAGAACAAGAGTTGACCAAGGGAGGCCGACAGGAAAGAGAACTGAAATGAGCCCGGCACCAGGAAGTAGAAGCGATGCCAGACTCAGCTGGGGTTCCGTGGTCGCCAACCCACGTCCCACACGTTGTGAGACCCTGGGGGGGGGGTTCAGTTGTGAGAATAGCTTGCTGATTCATCGCGAGGTGACTTGAGTGTACTTTCCAGAGCCCGTCGTGTTATCTCCTGCTGTCTATGCTGATGCCAGCACAGGGCCGTTGCGAAACAGTGAGTGATTCCCGGTCAATCTGTATAGGACGGGGAACCCCGAACGTGTGTCATCATATTTCGTCATCATCTGCGATCATCTCAGGTTCGTGCAGCTTGGACCTATATTCTTTGTCTTTGCCGAGCAGTACGCTCTTTCACTAGACGCATCCAGTACAGGCCTAAGCCAGAAAATAAGGTTGAGACTTTGGAAGACATCGAAGCTAGACACCTGAATTACCTATATCTGTTTTAAAATAACACCATGTTCGTTTAGCAGTCATTTTTTCATTACCTTATTATTATCATCATAAGTGCAAATGACCTAGATGTTACGCGCATCATACCAATAATCACCGCCGCATAAAGTCTTTCTCGACTGATTTTTAAAATATTTATTTTTGGTTGGTTGGTTCTTAAGTTTAGGGGCTGCGACAACGCGGTCATGTAGCCCCGTGTACTTTGGGTGTGTGTAGAATCTGTCTGATAACCGGTGTTAATTGTGATGACTGTATTAGTGTGTGTTATCTGTTTTTTAATTTAAGTACAAACTGCAACTTAGAATTCTTCAAATAGTTCATACTTTTGCCGCTAAGCGCCACCGTCAACGACTACTAGGCCAAGTTCGGAACTTAGCTACTAGATGCCACTGCAGTCGGCTCTTGGCAACGGACGTAAACATCTATGCCCTTTTGTTTACCTATCCAATTTAGCTTCACACAGGTGTAATTAGTGGAAGGTTCTTTAACATGCCATAAATCTGACAAGGGACCGCCGGCTTTACTTCCCCTCCGAAGAAAGGCATACTGACGGATTTTTAACGCTCTTAAATATCCGACGTCTTCGGCCGGGTTTGAACCCGCTATCTTGGGCATAGAAGCTCAGCATGCTACCAAATACGCCACCGAAGCCGCCATATAGTTATTTTTATTACAGTACATTGTGTACATTATACGTTGAAGTGTCAATTCAATACCGGTAGTAGTTTCCCTTATCATCCTCATCATAAGAGCAAATGACCTACAGTAGATGTTACGCCCATTACACCATTAATCACCACACACAATAAGTCTTCCTCGCCTGTGAATTTTGAAATATGTATTACTATTACGGTAGTTTGTAAGTTTGACGTGTCAATTCAACAGTAGTTTTTATTATCATCCTTATCAAAAGGGCAAATGACCTAGATATTACTCCCTCATTGTCTTTGGGGGCAAATGACTTAGATTTTAAGTCCATTATATTTCTAAGGAGACCTTAAAACATTATCATCATTCCACCGGGCGAAGCCGGGTACTACTGCTAGTAATTATATAAAATCCAACATGGCGACCATCCGAAATATTTAGTCGGTTCTCAATATCTACGAATCTATTACAGCAATCAAACTGAAATTTTGTATGTTGATAGTGGCAATTAACATAAATAGCATATATGAAAATAGGCTGTATAGTTCTTCACGGAACTACTTGTATATGTACATATTGTACATGTATAAATAATAATAATAATAAATAAATAACTTCAAGTACAGATAACACACACTACTACAGCCATCACATTTAACTCCGGTTATCAGCCGGATTCTATACACACCCTAAATACACGGGGCTACATGACCATGTTGCCGCAGCCCCTAAACTGAGGAACCAACCAACCAGACTTATTTTTTGATGAGTAACATCTTTCCACTCGGTTGCCGGATATTTGTGGGAGTGATTTTGAAAAATGGGATCGGACGATCCAGCTGGCAGTGGAGGATCGAACGGAAGTGTGTAAGACGCACTGCCAGCTGGATCGCATTGCTGAACACTTTCATTCTGACGGTAAACGCTCATGCGAACTCTGGTGTCAAGTGATTGAAACAAAGCACATGGTACATGTTCGAAGTCTTCGTATCAGTATTTAAATGGTAAAATGCCTTAATATCCAACATTGTAAGTAGTCCTGCACAATGGCTATTCAAATATTAACCCACATAACGGTAATGCAGTCATCAATATAATATATATATATATATTTTTTTTGTCGTTTACCCTCCAGGTTGGTGGAACCCACGGACTTAGCGTGGGAACTCACCACTACCGCCTCTACGGGCAGTGTCCTAGAGCTGAGAACATCGAATCGGAGGGGATACAACTGGTGAGGTGGGATTGGCACCTCGCCCAGGCGGCCTCGCCTGCAAAGCGAACAGGGGCCTCATGAGGGAAGGTAAGGGATGTTTAGGATGGATAGGCAAGGAAGAGGGAAGGAGACGGCCGTGGCCTTGAAGAAGGTACCATCCCGGCATTTGCCCGAAGACGAAGTGGGAAACCACGGAAAACCACTTCGAGGATGGCTGAGGGGGAATCGAACCCCCTCTACTCATTTGGGCCACCCGAGGCTGAGTAGACCCCGTTACAGTCCTCGTACCACTTTTCAAATTTCGTGGCAGAGCCGGGAATCGAACCCAGGACCTCCGGGGCGGCAGCTAACTATGCTGACCGCTACGCTACGGAGGCGACATATATAATATAATACGTTATGTTTATACAAGAACTGAGCAAGCCTTCATGAACTATTGCAGAATACATTCTCTTTAATCACTAGAGGGCCTATTCATTTTTTATTTTTTTATTTAGTCAATTTACCCTCTTGGTTGGTGGTTCCCACGGACTCAGCGAGGGAACTCACCACTACCGCCTCTATGGGCAGTGTCCTGGAGCTTGGAACATCTGGTCGGGATGGATACAGCACTTCGCCCAGACGGCCTCACCTGCAAAGCGAACAGGGGCCTCATGAGGAATGGGAAGGGATGGAAGATTGGGATGGATAGGCTAGGAAGAGGGAAGGAGGCGGCCGTGGCCTCACAGTAGGTACCATCCCGGCATTTGCCCGAAGACGAAGTGGGAAACCACGGAAAACCACTTCGAGGATGGCTGAGGTGATTACTTGAATGACATGTTTTGAACTTTAAGCGTTCATCCTATGAACCTGTTCACTTAGGCTTAATTAGTACCGGTAGACTATACGATGTTTAAAAATTACACTTAATCACAAATATAATGTATAATAGAGGGTGTTCATATTTCCTCGACAAGGACATTCTCGGTCACGCACTCCGCCAGTGACGGATCAATTGCCGGCTGCCACGCGCGCATATGTACGGCAGAATACGGTGCTAAAATCAGTATCATGCAGTTTTACTCACCATGTTTTCAGTAGATGATTAAAATGTTCCACATTTGCTGCCAAACATATTCGGCATCTCCTTATGATGTTTACGGTTATTCCAGTTAATTTAGATTCAGTAAGGAAATAACGACCTTTACGTCTATTTTTATTGTGTACTGAATCTGTACATTTGAATCTCTTAACCAGTTGTTTTATTGTCCGATTTATAGGAATGGGTCTCCCTGGAAATTTCACTCGAAACTTTTGTCTTGTTCTAGTGCACGATTTCCTGCACTTTATGTGCGTATTGTGCAGCTTCAGTGGCGTAGTTGGTAGCATGCTGAACTGCTGTGCCCAAGATAGCGGGTTCAAACCCGGCCAAAGTCGTCGGATTTTTAAGAGCATTAAAATCCTTCAGTATGCCTTCCTTCGGAGGGGAAGTAAAGCCGGCGGTCCCATGTCATAGATTTATGGCATATAAAAGATCCTTCCACAGTCTAAACTTGTGTGGAGCTAAATTTCTAGGTTAGATTTCGTTGTAAAGCTCTATCAAAGTTCCAACGTTCACTACTAGGTATCATTGATATCTGGTAGCGAATTTTGGAACTAATTGACATTGAACGGAACTTGTAGCTCACCCTAGTGGTGTCCGCTTGAAGCAGTTACAGCCTCTGGCGAGCCGAACATATACTCGGACACTCCCGGCACTAAAAGCCATACGATAAATAATAATAATAATAAATGTGCAGATATACACGTTCACGTAACGAATACTTCACACAAGGCATTACAGCACTACACACAATCACAATATAGTACATTATGCAACGAGCCTATAATGGCTATAATTAAGACACGAGTATTTTTTATAAAACGAGCGTATGCGAGTTTTATAATTTCCATACGAGTGTCTTAATTACCATTATAGGCGAGTTGCATACGACTGTTTATGTTCGACGATAATTATAACTTTATTATATGTTTTAACATAAATATTCATAAATATCTGTTGAGAGTCAGCTACTGGAATTTGGTGATCGCAGAGCGAGCGTTGGGTGTTATATCTTTGTCTTTCAAGAGCTTTGAACGACCGACGCATGCGCTCTGTGGGCTTGCAATGCCATATGCAGCCATATGTTTACATCAGCCGTCCCTCAGTAATATTGTCACCGGTGCCATTTGAAGACAATGCGCTGTGCAGAAATTAGTGTTGGTGATTTTAAGGTACAGTGCTATTTCTTGTCTCATATTCGCCAGTTTATTTACGCGAACATATGGACGGTGCGTATTCCATGTCGGTAATTTATTATAGTTCGATGTTGTGTTTATGTCCGACATGTTGGATTTTGAGCGCATGCGCGAAGTTATCGTTACCTAATTGGTCAATGAACGAGCTCTGATTGGCTGGAGAAACTGTATCATAATGGAAAACAGTGTTATAATGACCATCATTATGATACAGTTATCTGACACATAATAGTGAGGGTCGAACATAAAAATACTATACAATACTATATACAGTACACAGTAGCTTTATAAAACACCCAATTAGCTCGGTGCTCACACGTCTACCGCAGGAAAAACGTGGGAATACGGCCGGAGACCGCGCTCACCAACCTGTAACAGCCGGCTGTTGGCCGGGAACCGCCGGCCAAGGTCGAGCGGAATCGCCTTACCTAGCAAAAATAAAGACCCTGTATATACAATGTTTAGATTTGTAAAAGCGTGTGTAACGCGTCAAACTTATTTACAGACGGTATAGTACACTTCTTTGGTTGTTACGTTATTATTATTATTATTATTATTATTATTAATGTGGTTCAAGTATGTCGCCTGTGTTCTGATGAATTATTATTGTGAGTAACTTCAGTTACTTTACCTACCAAGTCTCCGATAAAAGACCGTGTCCGCGCTAACAAGCAACATGATTCTATTTATTTATTTTTATTTTTTTATTTATTTTTCAGTGAGTGTATGTTCAATGGCAATTTATTGTAACGCATAAAAGAAAAAAAAGCTGTGGTACAATAGTTTCTGCTACCAAATTTTACCTGGAATGGCCCCGATGCAGAATCGTGCCCTCGTATCCTTGCCACACACCATAGCGATCAAACAGTCAATCAAATGCTGGGCGCAGCTATTTTTTTACATCTGGTAAGCGCTAAATTGAAGCAGAACCACCAATTTCCTCTTTTCTGTGTTCTGCTTAAAAAAAAAGGGTCCATATAACAGCCATTGCGCGCACACACACACACACACACACGCACACCGCGTGTGCACATCAGTCGTGTGGAAGCAAATAAAATGACATGGGCACAGTGCGTGTTTGGCAGCGACATCTGCGGAAACAATTGAAAAGCGTGAACCGCAAACTGAATTGTTGAGGGGAGTGGGAGGGCCTTAATTTCGTGTCGCAGACTAATCAGAACTGGCATGTGAACAGCAGACACCTACACGTCTGACTACAGTATACTGTATTCATCAGCGGGGATCGCGGAATTATTTTGTGAAATAACTGTGTTAGAGTGACTCTGCCTCCTCTGAAACGCTCTTAAGGGGGTCGGTACAGTTAACACCTTCAAAAGTTAACATTTTACGTAAATTTTCATTATGGTGTTTGAAGCCATTTTTCAGTGTTGCCATAGTAAACAAAAGTTTGGTGCTTTTCAGTCGGTCAACACGATTGTACTCAAATGAGATGGGTTATGTCCTAATCCTGAAAAAAAATTACATGAGATTAATAAATACACTTGGATGACCAGTTTAGATCGTCAAGCGATCATCATCAGATCCATTCACTTGCTTAGGCTATAAAATCTATGTCTGAAAATATGGGTGAAAATATTTACAATATATACACTTATTATACATGTAGTTGCCAGAGTTACGGTGAAGACCTCAACTGCAGCTACAGTGGAGAAGATATTCTTCGGTACAGTGTAGATGGCGGAAGAGGCATCCTAATGCTCGGGATAATTGAGTAAAACGTATATGCACAAATTGGGGCATATATCAGATGCAGCGTCTGTACTCCATGTTAGGAGTGGCTGCAAATGGCGTCTGTTCTCCATGTTAGGGGCGGCCTCAAGAATACCTGGCAGTAGGTATAAAATGCCCTTGACGACAGGCGTAGCGACACGTCGGTTGAGGTATTTTTTGTCGTATCCAACATGCAGTTGACTTCTCTTCATTCAGATATAAATGCTAGGGCGTCCCCTCTAAGCGAAGCGCACCGTTTTCGCCCGAACGATGTGGAAAATGGACGAGGGCTATCGACGCATCGTCGACGTCGGCTAAAGAAGCTAGACCAACAGACAACAAATCATATCACACCAGCCACTGTCAACATTGGGACAATGACAGGCCGAAGCCGAGAACTGGCTGCCTCTTTGGAGCAGCAGAATGTGGACATAGCTTGCGTTCAAGAAACCCGATGGGCAGGTGCAAAATCAAGAGATATTGGAGAAGGCTACAAGTTAATCTACAATGGTAAGAAAAGTGCAAAATGGTGTCGGTTTCATTGTAAACCAGTGGATTCGCGACAGCGTCTCTGAAGTAGCACGCATCAGCGACCGCCTGATGTCAATACAGAAAACCCTGAACACCAGTTTAATCCGAGTTGTGTCATGCTATGCCCCACAGACTGGTTGCCTTGAAGAAGAGAAAGACAAGTTTTGGAACGATCTGGAGGCACACATTCAAGCTGTTGATGATAGCGAATTGATGGAGATTTAAATGGACATGTTGGTCATGAAAGAGACGGATTTGAACGAAATCGTGGAGGCCATGGTTATGGTTTCCGTAACAATGATGGCATTCGATTCCTAGAATTTGCGGAAGCGTGGGATTTGTCTGTAACAAACACCTGTTTTAGAAAGCAGAATTCACACCTCATCACCTACTATAGTGGAAGTCATACATCCCAAATTGACTACTGGATGACACGACGAAGAGACCTCGCAATGATCGAGGATACAAAAGTGATCCCATTATGATAGCGTTGCTCCTCAACACCGAATACTTGCAGTAGATGCCGCAGTACATATAGATTATGTATCTGTGGGGCCAAGCACGAAGATTGAACGTATTAAATGGTGCAGACTATTAGAACATCGAGCTACCATCAAAGATGCATTGCTATGATCGATTTCAAATTCTACAACGTCATCAGTAGAGGATGTCTGGAACACACTGTCCGAATCCTTCAAGACATGTGCCACATCCACTCTAGGTGTCGCCTAACCAAATTGACGCCTTATTGACAAGCGGACCTGGTGGTGGAATGATGATGTGCAGCAGGTAACCAGGGAGAAGGTAGCTGCTTACAAGACATGGCACCAGACACGCAGCTCGGATGATTTATATAGGTACCGGGCTTTCAAGTCCAGTGCAAAATGAGTTGTAGCAACTGCTAAAGCAGCACATTACAAAGCCATATACGACGAGCCGGATAAGCCTGGTAGCACAAATAGAATCTACAAACTTGCCTGCGCTCGCGAGCGTGCCACACACGATCTCGGTCATGTTATCAACATCAAAGACAGAAATGGGCTCCTGCTACAAAAGAGACATGACATACTACGTCGCTGGAAGGAGTATTTAGAGGATATATGCAATACGAAGTTCCCTCATCCGCCTCTACCGACAGCTGACCCTATCCACGGCCCTGTGCCCATTATCACCACAGAAGAAGTGTCCACTGCCATCAACAAATCGAAGTCTGGGAAAGCGCCTGGTGCAGATGATACACCAGCCGAAGTATGGAATCTCCTGGAGGAACAAGTGTAGTATGACTTACTGACATCTTCAACAAAATTAGTATGGAAGACGCAGTACCAGAGGCCTGGACGACCAGTATCACAATTCCTATTTGGAAAGGAGAAGGAGATATACTGGAATGCTCCAATTATAGGAAGTCCGCCTCCTATGCCATACTGTGCCCGTTTAGACCGGAGTCCGCACGACCACATATGCATTTTACCAATAATCAGTCAGCACGAGAGTCAAAATATCTCGGAGCGCCAGATGGGTTAAAGCTAATCGCAAAAACGACATCAAATAAAAAAATGCTTTACTGATTTTTGGCTCAATGCAACAATAAGGATAGAAGGAGAATCAATTGGGTATAACACATCAAGTAAAATTATCTCAGTTTATTTTGAAGTTAAAATTGACTGCAAAAAAGCTCAAAGCAGCATCACTCACGTGTGGCGACCCACACTCCTATTTACACAATATACAGAAATTTTCCAAACACATTTGACAATTATTTTTTGGAAACACAAGTCTGATTAATAGTCCTGTAGACTGTATTCCAAAATTATTTATGATTAATTCCAGTTCAAATTTAATGGTCTCTACTGGAAATATCGTAGATCACTGTTTGAATTTTTACATAATATTAACACTCGTAGAATAAATGTTCATAGAATTTTAACTTTCACTTATTTTACCAGTTTCAAAAATATATTGTCGAAAAATATTATTATCATTGAAGCAACACAAATTATTTACACATATTAATAACATCTGCAAAGTATAAATAATTCGGGCCGTGAAAGCCTTAATATGCAAATCTGAAAAGTATTTGACCTTGAGCATAGCATCGAAGAACTGTGCGAAGCACAACAAAAATTAATCGTTCTTCTGACATTAAACATTTCGAGAAGTGACTCGATTATGAACTTCAAGTTCCTAACAAAATATATGATTTCTGAATCATCAACTTGATCAATAAATGGTTGAACCATTCAACTATTTGATTTTCCACTTGGAATCATTATTATGAAAAATATTTATATTCATGGCCATTTTAGCAATTTTCACAACTTGCAATTCTTCGACAGAATGCGGAAATAAGAATTGTAGCTTCATAAGAAATTCATTTAGTTCATGGCATTAGGATTGAAAATATCCTTCAAATTATTCGTGGTTAAAGAATTATTTTTAACTAGATGAAACCCGTCAAAACATGACGGACAATGGAAAACAAATTTACTGAAGAAGCTTCTTATATAAGTTACATTCTTTGTACGATTACTTTTTAGCACTATTGCAACTTTAAGGGCGTCAAAAGATAGCACTCTCAGCATTGCAACATATTGCTGGTCATGACTGAAAACGTGATGAGGTCATCATCATCTTGCACAGTTTCCAGCCACTGGCCGGGTCTGTTTGGAACACAAGCCTCTCCAACGTCTTCTGTCTTCCCACCATCTCTCAGCCTCCACCCTTGCCCAGTCTTCTCCTCTCTTCTTCACGCTTTCTTCCACCCCTTTCAGCCACCTGTCTCTCGGTCTCCCTCTTGGTCTCTTTCCTTCCCACTTCGTCTCGTGTATCCTCCTGGGTATCCTCTTCTCCTCCATTCGTTTTACATGTCCATTCCATCTAAGTCTAGATTTCTCTATACCATCCTGTAATGGTTCCTCCTTCATTAATTCTCTGGTCCTCTCATTTCTTATTCTGTCCCTCTTTGTAGCTCCAATACTGCTTCTCAAGAACCTCATCTCACTGGCCTGTATTTTGCTCTTCTCCCTTCCTTTCATAACCCAGGTCTCCGAGGCATACGTCAGGATAGGGACATAGTACGATATATGATCTACTTGCTGTTCTGAGGGACATCCCTGCTCCATAACATGCTTCTCACACTCCTCCGGAATGCTTCTGCCTGTCTCCCCCGCTCATTTATTTCTCTACCGTTTCTTCCATTCTCTTGTATCAGGCTTCCCAGATACTTGAAACTCTCCACTTTCTTCAGCTGTTCCCCACCAATTGTTATTCCCGTTGTGGTCCTTTCCTTCTTCCTTGTTGTGATCACCATCTCACTCTTATTTATGCTAAATTTCATCCCATATCCTTGTATTATTCCTTCCCACACGTCCAACTGTTCCTGTACCTCCTCCTCGTTTCCACAATCATCAAATCATCCGCAAACACCATTGCTTTCATCTTTCCTTCCCCAATTACTTGTGCCGCTCGGGTCATTATGTCATCCATCACCACAACGAAAAGTAACGGTGATAGTGCACTTCTTTGTTTCAGGCCGTTTCTCTGTTCCACCCAGTCCGATCTCTCTCCTCCCACTTTCACACAGCTCACGCTTCCCTTGTACATCTCTTTTATCCTCCTTATAGTCCATTTTTCTACTCCTCTATCCTCCAGGGACTTCCATACTTTGTTTCTGCATACACTGTCATATGCTTTCTCAATGTCCAGGAAGGCCATCAGTAGATCTGTTCCATACTCATAGTGCTGTTCTTGTAACTGACTTACAGCAAAAATCAAATCCACTGTGGACCTTCCTGCTCTGAAGCCATGTTGTTCTTCCCTCATCCCTCCTTCTATCCTTGTCCTAATTCTCCTTTCTAAGACTTTCTCAAACATCTTTGCACAATGACTCATCAGTGTTATTCCCCGATAGTTTTTGCATTCTGTTCTACTACCTTTCTTGAAGATCGGGACAATTATTCCCTTTTTCCAGTCCTCTGGGGTCTTCCTTTCCTTCCATGCTGCCTTCATCACTCGGTACAACCATTGTATCCCCACCTCTCCTGCTGCTCTCACCATCTCCACACTCAACTCATCCACACCCGGTGCCTTTCCTCCTTACATCTTCCTCACTGCATCTTCCACTTCTTTCCATGTTAAGTCCTTTTCTGTTTGCAGTTCATCTACTGCACCTCTTCCCCGATTTCTTCTTCCTCGCCGTGGTTTCCATTTGGGTTCAGGAGTTCTTCAAAATATTCTTCCCACATTTTCTTCAGTTCTTCCCTATTTTCTATCCCTTGTCCCCTTTTGTTCACCATTCTGACATAATCCGTAGGATCCTTCCGCCTCTTATTCTTTACCATCCCATACAGGACCTTTTTTGTACCTTCACTATCCTGCTGGTCATGACTTAAAACGTGATGAGGTAAATAGCCCAATACGTTCAAGAGTTTCTCCTTGAGCTTGATTGATTGTGGTAAAGTAGGCCGAGCGAATAGGACATTCTTGCCTATTAAAAGAAAATGTACTGTACCTGCAAGTGTTTTATCGGAAGGTGTTAAATCAAGTCGTAGGATTTGATCTCTCTGCCTAATATTACTGCACCTATTATATCCGAATCCAAGCAATTTCTTACATATTTCTTACAATTAATATATTACCATATATGAGTCCTTGGGAAACGTTCAGATTTCTAAGGAGCATAACTATGGCTCAAACGTTCGGAGTATGTGGAGGCGAATCACTTAATTCCAAGGAATTGAAAAATTCAATAATAGGGAAATGAAGTAGCTGGCTTTCATCTTCAGTATCCAATCTGTTAACGCTGATGTATGTGTTTGAACTACTGGATATAAGTTCAATGACTTTTAAATTAATATCATTATATTGTTGCAGCTTGGAAATATTTTATATTCCAGCAGATCAATTTTACCCTCACAACAGTAAAGACCAAAGTAACCACGCATAGATTTTACGCAAGAGAAGTACAATGTAGAACAATGTTTACATTTGATCGTCAAAGACCTTACAGTACACTGTACTGCATAATATCTGGAATTGTTTCTGAAATGGCCTATTTATATTGGATTTTAAATGTGGCTTCGTATTATTCGATAACACTATAGTGTCCTGCAATAACGGAGCCGCTAAATATTACATGGCAAATAATACTTCCATTGCCGAAATCAACTGCGTAGTTAGACTCAGTACTCTAAACAAATAATCATTAAACAATTGTCTTATACAATGAAGTTCAACATGACCGTCCAGAGACTTTCATACTCAAGTTGGTTGGTGAGGAGAATGCGATGAGACTGATCGCTTAAAATAAATTCCTTATAATTGTTCCTGCCAGCGAAATTTTTTGCGATAGCTTGGAAACGCAGCTCAGAATGACGTTCTTCATTTTGTTATAAACAGTACGAAACTGCTCTAAATAAGCAATTTCCATCACCTGTTATAGGTTATGACAGTACATTTTGCAGGGGAACATAGAATCACTTCGCCAACTACTGGAACGACCATAGGCCTATACTCAATACTCACTTCGGCAGTCACCCTAATGGAGGCAGTTATTGAATTATATGTCCCGTGCATGTCAAAAATCGTATTAACACATGGAGGCCCACCTATTCTTGTCTATCGCCCCGGAGACCCGGGTTACATTTCCTGCTCTGCCAAGAAATTGAATTCTGGTCTGAGGGCAAAAACGGGGCACATTCAGTCTCTTGAGGTATAACTAAGAAGAGGAAGGTTTAATTCCCACCTCGACAATCTTGGATGTGGTTTTCCGTGGTTTCCCACTTCCACTTAAGGCAAATACCGGGATGGTTCCTAACTTAAGGCCTTGGCCGTCTCCTTGCCATTTACCACCTTAATTACAAATACACACAGTAATGCAGCCATCACAATAACACAGGTTATGAGAGAAAATTTCACACATACACACCCAAATACACGGGGCTGAGTGACCACGATGTCGGAGCCCTTCAAACGAATTATGTTTGCCAAGTGTCTCTTATGGCGAAAGCAATTGTGGACACGCGCGAGTGCCTGGAAAACAACTTTTTTCTTTAATAATTTAAGAGTATATCGACGATGCATAATTATAACTTTTAGTCTAGGACGCTAATAACTTGACCACCGAAGCATTGGGAAGAAATTGCAATATTAAGGTACATAAACAACATAGCCTACACATTCAACTGTCGGTTAATGTTCCTCAAAATTTCCCTTCTTAAATATTCCCCTCCTTTATAATTCTCCATCACGTGAAAACGTGCCATGTCTTGGGTTTTAAAATATCGATGCAATGGTGCTGCCATCTGCTGTCAGTTACTGGAACTATATGGGCGATGTACTGCCATCTGTTGTCAGTTATAGGAACTGATTGCAGATATTTAAACGGCGTACTGAGGACAACAGTTTGCTCTTTTGATCACATGCTGTAATGCAATGGTAAAACGGAAATAAAACGTATTGAGAGGGAATGTAGAAATATGTATCTTTTACAGACATAAAACCTTACTAATACTCCTTGATTAAACAATATTTCAATGGTAAAAAAAAATACATATATCGGCGAGGGCTGGGATCGAACTGGCGAACCTAGGAACCGCAGTCTGTCGCCTTAACCACATAGGTACTCGCGCAATCTTTTTTAGCAGCAGACACAGCCATTCATTATCTTCAAAAGCTGCTGTCTGAAGGAAATAATCCATTTCATTATCCAAATAAATCAATGTTGCCAATTCGTATACGTTCATACTGTTATTATATTTTATTGCCAGAACTTGGTTAATGTATGTTTTCAATTACATGGAAGCTTATTAAATAACTTACATTTTAGTGGAATTCTCACCGCCATTTTGTCATGACCTCAGGCGGATTGTGCGCATGCGTGAGGGGCAGGAATTCTGCTATTTTCTATATTAATTCAAAAATATACCGTAATATATTTGTTTATTTTATAGACACTCTGCAAATCTAGAGGCCAAGAGCTTTCGTTAGAGTTCTCTACGAAGTAAATCGGTTCTGTCGTTCTCTCAATCTCGTGGTAGCAAAAATCACCTTACTGTTTTAAATATATAGATTGGCAGTGGCCCATTCTATTATTTGTGTAAGAACACAATATTACAACAACAACGGCAAAGGTCTTCCTCTGAAGAAGAATAAAAAACTATCATGACAAATCCGGGTTCTAGCAAAATCAAAGTCTAAATGGAATCCGTAAACAAGGTTGAAATAAGAACTGATGGTTTCTAAGAAATAACCTTCGGGTCATTCATACGACGAAATGTGTAGTTCCAATACTCCTACTATAAACCTGAGCCATCGAACCTGCTATTTGATTGATGCTCGAAAAAATCTCCTCATTCCTGCGACTTAAACATGCGCACCAGGGAATGGCATTTCAACTACTCCACACATATAAATTTTCTTCCCAAAATTTATACAATAAATCAAGCCTCTGCTTGTTATCAACACTGGAAGATTAATAAACTTACAAGTTTATTTTATTCTACCATTCAGTTCAACCCGTGAATTTACCATACTTATGAAAAGCTTTATTTCACTTTCGAGTGTATTTACGTCATGATTTTATATAAATACAAAAATATCCTATTTGATACAATTATCAATTGCTTCCCGTTTCATGCCTCTCCGTGTTATCTGAAAAATATACTTTGCTCATTGCAAATATCAACTGTTCAACCAGAACTGAAATGTTGGTTGAATGCGGGCTTGCGCTAACCACTCTCCTTCGGAAAATCTCCTGTTCCAGACTAGAAATGATTAAACTACTTCATAGGCTCTTTCTCAATACATATGATTATTATAAAATATAATATCCCAGAATTATTTAGAAAAATTATGAAAATTATTATTATTATTATTATTAGTGGATTATTATTATTATTATTAGTTATATTATTTTAAATATGTTTAATTATCATCTCATTATGTGAGCATTCACATGTTCGAACCTTCGAATATGGAAAAAAATATCCATTCCTCAACAAAAATAATTATTAACTTTTACAGTTACATCGGCTGTTTACCGTGATTTCCCAAAAATATGAAATATTCAAATAAATGCTCGAAATGCTCGGTCATCGATCCTAAACTGTTCTGAGTGCTGAAAATACTCAGAATAACTCTACTATGTCTTGCGTAAATCATTGCAAGATTTAAATACGAAGAAAAATAAATGTGTTGGTCATCTGCAGAAAAATAGTTTGTTCCAATTAGCTAGGCATAATATAATTCAAATGTGGCTTACATTTCTTGATGGTCTTGAAGCGTAGCGAACCTGGTCTGTACCAGATTTTTCCATAGACATGCCCTATCGGACAAGCATGTATAATCCTTGTATCGGCCGCCATTATATACCCACAATCCGTCTAGTCAGACATAGTGGTAGTATCTCTTGACGTTTGAATTAACTGTTGTTCCATTTTAATATGGGCTTCTATCAAAGCCATAACAGTTTGTTTAAATGGGGTCAGATCTAAGTGATCTATTCTTAGAAATGTCAGTTGTAACATAACTCACGGTAATCTTATCAATACAAGAAGACACTGACAGTCTAACCAATCAACGGCTGTTCTGAAGATCGTTCCCTGGGCATGGTTTATCACCATCTACCATGCGCTAAGCAACCTGTAGTTTCCCTTGCGTAGACTAATGAACACCACCGTGATAGACTGGTCTTCAGTGTACTGATAGATCGAAGTGGTTAACAAGTTACCAATATGAAAACTGAGTGAAATGGACTTAAATATCCAAGTATTAGGTTATTACTGGACTGTGACAAAGTACTAATTCTAGACAAAGTCTAGCATATGTCCATGTAGAAACATAAATATTTCTACCAGTGTCTGTAGAAAAAAAAAATCAATCACCTCAGTGATTCTCCTTGCCGGAAACTTACTAAGTTCCACCTCGTAGCGCAGCACTTTTGTGACTATCACAACTTTGAAAATTACTTCTGCGTAGATCCGGCAACCATGTGCCTTGGCTCAGCGTAGCAGCAACTTGCTCGGCAAGTGCTTGTGTTGGAATGAGCTACAGATACCTCGGCCGGCCGGCTTTTATTCAAAACTGCCAGGGTCACGCCGCATCAGCTGAAATCTGGAAATCCTCATATCTCTGGTATCCCTGGTCCGATTTACTTGATACTAAGTGCATTCTCTTTTATTTGGCCGTGCCAGTAATGTGATCCAAGTCTCAAGTCTCTACTCCATGGTTAACTATTTAATCAATAAATAGCCTCGACCTCTGCTATTACTCGCTACGTCACTTGACATGCAAGTATCGGTAAATTCTTTCCAATTGCTTCGAGAAGCAATGTAGCAAGATATTCAAATATCTCAACTTTCAAAAGCGGCTGTAGCCTTTCCCTTGATATCTAGGTGTCTGAATCTTGGAATACCCATTCCTAGAGTTGGGCACATCCACCCCACACCTAGCAAAAAATAAAAATTGAAAAAATTTTATTTTTCCTATCTACACATTAAATTATCTGGTTCTTGAATAATAAATCTTCAAATTCGATGCATTATAAGTTCCCACGATGTTACCAGTTCGTGTATTGGCGACTTCATAGCTTCCATTGTTGTTTACTCCCACAATACGATAGGGTCCAGCGTAAAGGCTTGCAAACTTCCAGTACACTCGATTTTGCACGTCAGAGGGTGTAGGTCTTTTCACTAGAACAAGAGTTCCTACGCGCAAGGGTCTGCGAAAACGCTTCCCTCTCACTCTGCGCTCTCTTTTCTCAGCTTGGCTCCTCAACTTATCTAACGCTAGAGTTTCCCTCATCTGACGACTTGGTTCAATCTCAGGTGGAATAGAGATGATTCGATCCCATAATCTTGTTGGTTTAATTCCATGATGAAGCAACATGGGAATCTGTCCAGTACTCTCATGAATTGTAGAGTTGATGGATTCGGATGCTAAAGAGAGAACATCCATCCATTTCCAATGCTCATTTGGACAATAGAGGCGGCAAAATTTTGCTATTTCAGCCATCACGCGTTCTGCTGGATTGCTCTCTGGATGTCTAATAGAACAAAACAATTGTGTAATCCCAAGATTATTCATGATGGTTCGAAATTCTAAAGATGTAAATTGAGGTCTACGATCTGATAAAAGGAATTCCGGTTTGCCTGCTTCCGGAATTACGTTGTCTCTAATTCTCTTCGCACAATATTTTGCGTTTGCCTTCTGAATCGGATGCAACATAGTGTATTTGCTGAAAACATCCATGGTCACCAGAATATATCGGTTACCTCTTTTAGACTTTGGGAGAGGACCATATAAATCAGTCGCGAAGATTTCGCAAGGCTTAGAAGGAATAATAGGCCTTGGTAATTCTCTCAATAATCTGATATTATGTTTACTCCTTTGGCATAAGTCGCATTCTCGAATAGTGTTCCTGACAGTTGGTCGCATTCGCTCCCACGAAAATTTCTCTTGAATCATGTTGACCGTCTTATCTACTCCAGCATGACCTGCGATTCGATGTGCCATCCAGATAATGCGTTTTTGCATTCGCGGAGGTATCACTACTCTCAGCTTCGTATGGTCGGGATCTGCAAACTTGTAGATTAAACCATCTAACATCATAAAATCTCTTGAAATTCTTTCAGTTTCCACAAAATCATCATCATTTGGATCCATGTCTCCCTGTAGAAAACGAAAAATGTTTCTAAGACGTCGGTCTCTCCTCTGGGATAAATGCAACAATCTTAACCTTCTCAAGGTATCCTCATCCTCCTGCGTCAGGTTAACTTGAAAAACCTTAGATGTAGACTCCACTGCTCTACTCAATAAATCAGCTCCCACGTTCAACTTTCCAGGAGTGTGTTCAATAACTAGGTTGAATTGTTGAATAAAAAGTGACCATCTAGTTATCCTATCACTGGCAAAGTTTGTTCTCAAGATAAACTCCAATGCGTGGTGATCAGTCCTCACAATGACTGAATGTCCAATTAACATTTTCTTCCACGACTCCAACGCGAATATTACAGCAAGTGCTTCTAACTCTGTGGTGTAATAATTCCTTTCTGATGGACGAAGTTTCCTGCTAATGAATGCCAGGTAATGTCTCTTGTGATCTTCATCTTCTTGAAGAAGAATAGCTCCAATCCCTACGGTGGATGCATCAGATTCTATGATGAAATTCTTGGTAAAGTCAGGATACTCCAATTTCACGCTGTTTACCAATAACCTCTTGGCATCTTGAAATGATTGTTCACAATCTTCATCCCATTTCCATTTGTTTCCATTCTTTAATAATTCCTGCAATGGCGCTACCGTCTTGGTGAAGTTTGGACAATGCCCTGCAAAGAATTGGTATGTCCCGAGAAAACTGCGGACATTCTTCACTCTAGTAGGTCTAGGGAAATTTGCAATTGCCTCTATCTTCGTCTCATTGGGACGGTATCCTTCTCCATCCAAAATGTGACCCAAAAATTTTATTTCCTTTCGAAAGAACTGACATTCTCCAAGGTTTACTTTCAAATTCGCTTTTCTCAAATCTGCGAATAACATCTGAAGATGTAACAAATGTTCCTCTTTAGTCTCGGATGCAATTAAGATATCATCTATATAACGAATTGCTATCTCTTTTACTTCAGGACTCAAATTTTGTTCCAGTGCTCTGATCAAAACAGATCCAGATGTTTTGACTCCAAATGGTAGACGGCGGAATACATATGTCTGCTGGTCAAACATAAATCCTGTAAACTTCTTGGAATCTTCACTAAGCCTAATGTGATGGTAGGACGATGTGAGATCAATATTAGAGAACCAGACCTTGCCTTGGAATTTCCTTAACAGTTCCCTAATGATTGGTGGTCTGTCATACTCTGGCAGTAATCTTGAATTCAAATTTCGCGCGTCTAAACATAGTCTCAGACTTCCATCTTGCTTAGACACTACTGCTAATGGATTGACATAAGATGTAGTATATTTTTCAATCACATTGTTGCTTTCCATCTCCTTGATAAGCACTTTTACTCTTTCTCGATGCTTTTCTGCTACTGGATACAATTTAGCATGAAAAGGTGCATCATCATTTACACGAATATGATATTCAAAATCTTTAATTTCACCAGGTTTAATATCGAAAATATCGTGATACTCTTCCAAAACTTTCCCTAGCTCTGGGGACTCCTTCTCAGTGTAGACTTCTCTTCCTTCAGCTTCATGAAAAATCAGAGACCATTGAGCATCTCCCTCGATGTCTTCCTCTTCTTTTCCCTCGAAGTTAATCTCTTCGGTATTCTTGAATCTGATCGTCTCTGTCTTCATGTCTATCACTGCTTGATATTTCTGAATGAAATCTGCTCCCAATATCATGTCAAAAGCCATGTCCTTCATTACTACAAACTCATGTCGGAAATCATGTCCTCCAATCGTAATACATAAGTATAATTGTGTTTTACACAGAGATATTTTATTGGGTATTATTCCTTGGATCTTAATTCCTGATACTGGAATCTCCTCTAAATTCTCTTTGAGCTTCCACAGAATATAAAGCGTCTCACTTACAAGACAAAGCATAGCCCCAGTATCAATCAATGTATCGACAGGCATACCGAATACTTCGCATGATATGATTGGCATTCTAATTCTTGTACCCATTTCTTTCCGTTCGTCATTCTGTTGAATTAAGTCATCATCCTCTGCTTGCCATTTGATAATTCTGGAAGTGAAAGTGTTCAAAATTCTATCTTCTACTGTGAATTCGAAGTTTTTTTTTCGTTACCATTCCCCCAGGATTGTTGTGTTCCCGATGGACCTGGTTCATTGGGCCTCTGCTCCAAAAATTGCAAGTTATCTTGGTGTCTTGCTTCCAAGTTTTTCCTCGTCTCCTTGTTGAACTCTTCATTGGACTGACGAGTATACACATTCCCTCTGTTATTGTAGTTGTTTCTACCATAGTATCTTCTTTCCTGGTACCTTCCTTGATTATCCCGTGGCCTTCTCCATCGAGTATTGTATCGATTTCCACCATCCGGTCTCGCATAAGGCTTGTAACTGTATCTGTTACTGTACTGATTCCATCCTCTCTTATTTGAATCTTCCCTCGGCGTTTTCTCTTCTCGCCCCTCTCGAATCTCTCGAGGTGTTTGAGAATAACTATCGGCCATAACAGCGTACACAGCGTTGTTATTCTTTCCTCCCTTCTGATGGAAGAATTGAGCGTTCGTATGATCCAGCTTCTGTAATACTTCGTCAAATTGCTCCATATTATAGATATCAGCAGCGATCAAAGTCCTTTGGACGTCTGCTGGAAACTGACGTATCAATGCAGTAATCAATTCGTTATCTGGCATCGGCGGATCTAAATGTTGAAGTTTAGAAAGCTGTCCAGAAAAGTACGTTGAGTATCGAGTAGGTTGTGACGTCGAGAATCTCTTCGAATATAACTCTGCTCTGACTTGCTGTTGGGTTTCCGGGGACCAAAACTTTTTCAATAGCCCACGAGAAAACTCCTCAAAAGTGGTTAGAGTGGATCTAAAAGCTCTAAACCAAAGAAGTGCAGGACCTTCCAAAAACTTCCCTATCACTCGGATCTGTCTTTCTTTAGGGATCTTGGAATCTTTCAGGTAATCCCCTGCTTCTCTCAAAAATTCCACGGGTGTCACAGAATCTCGCCCTGAAAATTTAGAAGGCTTATCCTCTACATTCTTGAATACAGTTATGGGGTTGGATTGAAATACTGTCCTGACCTCATCCTGTCTTTGACTATCCGTTTCTCTAGCTCCTCCTAGATTTATTTGTATCTGTTCCTTTCCCCTTACACTTGGCATTTTCAACAGATGGTCAGACTGTTTCTCGTCCTTGATTTGAGTTTTCATAGCCTCAAGTTCCTTCTGGTTTTCTTCTGCCATTTTCTTAATAGCTTCAGTTTCTTTACAATTCTCCTTGACATCAGTGGATATCTGGTTCATAACAGCCTCGTGACTTTTCAATGACCCTGTCATATCTGAGATGTCCTTCTGAGTTGCATGGATATCTTTGGTAATTACTTGAATATGGGATGACAAAGATTCCCTAATCTCCTTGATTCCCTCTTGATTCTCCAGCTTGAGTGTGTCTTTAATTTCATTGACAACTGTGGTTTTAATTTCAGTTTGCAATTCATTAATCACACCTTCTCTTATTTCTCCCATTACAAGTTCTTTGAATTGTTCTGTCAACCGTTGAACAACTAGAATTCCCATCTCGTTACTCTCTTTCTTCACTCTGACTTCTAGGTTGATCATGTCTTCACCAACTTTCCTAAGACCATGTTCTATCCTATCAGCTAAGCTTTGGGATCAAAGATCGGCATCGCGAAATTTATCGTCCATTAAACTTGCGTTAGTAGCTAATGAAATTTCGAGCTCATGTGTTTTTTCGCATAATTTATTCATTTTACTCTCAAGTGTCATTTTCAAAATTTCGGAATTCTCTTTAAATTTACTCTCCATAGAATTAAATTTACTATTTAAATTTTCTTTCAAGTTACCTTTTAACCTGCTTTCTAAAGAATCAGAATTTTCTTTAAGTTTATTTTCTAAAGAATCAGAATTTTCCTTAAGTTTATTTTCTAAAGAATCAGAATTTTCCTTAAGTTTTTCATCTAAACTTTCTTTCAAGTTATCTTTTAACCTGCTTTCTAACAAATCGGAATTTTCCTTAAGTTTATTTTCTAAAGAATCAGAATTTTCTTTAAGTTTATCGTTTAAACTTTCTTTAAGTTTATTTTCCAAAGAATCAGAATGTTCTTTATGTTTCCTTTCTAAAGCCTCAGTATTTTCTTTCATAATGGCTGCTACACGCAGTCCAGCTTCTTTTGAACTCTCCTCCAAACTCCTCATCATTCTCATCATTTCGTCCATAATTTTCAATTATTATTCAAAACTTAGGGGTATACAATATTGGCAAACACAAGCTTATAACTAGAACAAGAAATATGAATAGCTAATTGGAACACTCTAATAAAATGAGATTTGTCCTAATGTCGACGTGATGGAAAAACAAAATTCTCTACTTTTACGAATTACATTTACCACAATATCACAAGAAAAATATGCAAGTTCTCAAATATCCTCCACCTGGATTCTAATAATGTGTATGTCCAGTCATCGAACGTTTACTACTGAATTTACTTGACGCCCTAATGGTTAAGCCATTATCAAAAATAATCAAACCCATTCTAATTATTAATCCAGTTAAATTTTTAATTTTCCCCACTAATTGGGTTTCCTACTAATTTATTCATCCAAACCAGACATCTCTCAACTCCCAAAATATTTCTATAAAAATTATCACAATTTAAATCGGCATGCGATTGACCATGTCTAAATCGAGCCCCACGTTGGGCGCCATTTCTCTCTCTATCTTATTTTATGTGCCCGTTTAGACCGGAGTCCGCACGACCACATATGCATTTTACCAATAATCAGTCAGCACGAGAGTCAAAATATCCCGGAGCGCCAGATGGGTTAAAGCTAATCGCAAAAACGACATCAAATAAAAAAAAATGCTTTACTGATTTTTGGCTCAATGCAACAATAAGGATAGAAGGAGATTCAATTGGGTATAACACATCAAGTAAAATTATCTCAGTTTATTTTGAAGTTAAAATTGACTGCAAAAATGCTCAAAGCAGCATCACTCACGTGTGGCGACCCACACTCCTATTTACACAATATACAGAAATTTTCCAAACACATTTGACAATTATTTTTTGGAAACACAAGTCTGATTAATAGTCCTGTAGACTGTGTTCCAAAATTATTTATGATTAATTCCAGTTCAAATTTAATGGTCTCTACTGGAAATATCGTAGATCACTGTTTGAATTTTTACATAATATTAACACTCGTAGAATAAATGTTCATAGAATTTTTAACTTTCACTTATTTTTCCAGTTTCAAAAATATATTGTCGAAAAATATTATTATCATTGAAGCAACACAAATTATTTACACATATTAATAACATCTGAAAAGTATTTGACCTTGAGCATAGCATCGAAGAACTGTGCGAAGCACAACAAAAATTAATCGTTCTTCTGACATTAAACATTTCGAGAAGTGACTCGATTATGAACTTCAAGTTCCTAACAAAATATATGATTTCTGAATCATCAACTTGATCAATAAATGGTTGAACCATTCAACTATTTGATTTTCCACTTGGAATCATTATTATGAAAAATATTTATATTCATGGCCATTTTAGCAATTTTCACAACTTGCAATTCTTCGACAGAATGCGGAAATAAGAATTGTAGCTTCATAAGAAATTCATTTAGTTCATGGCACTAGGATTGAAAATATCCTTCAAATTATTCGTGGTTAAAGAATTATTTTTAATTGGCAGTGGCCCATTCTATTATTTGTGTAAGAACACAATATTACAACAACAACGGCAAAGGTCTTCCTCTGAAGAAGAATAAAAAACTATCATGACAAATCCGGGTTCTAGCAAAATCA
Source organism: Meconema thalassinum (assembly GCA_946902985.2). Classification (NCBI taxonomy): domain Eukaryota; kingdom Metazoa; phylum Arthropoda; class Insecta; order Orthoptera; family Tettigoniidae; genus Meconema; species Meconema thalassinum. The sequence goes on along the minus strand of OX336396.1, from coordinate 46,798,480 downwards.
AAGTCTAAATGGAATCCGTAAACAAGGTTGAAATAAGAACTGATGGTTTCTAAGAAATAACCTTCGGGTCATTCATACGACGAAATGTGTAGTTCCAATACTCCTACTATAAACCTGAGCCATCGAACCTGCTATTTGATTGATGCTCGAAAAAATCTCCTCATTCCTGCGACTTAAACATGCGCACCAGGGAATGGCATTTCAACTACTCCACACATATAAATTTTCTTCCCAAAATTTATACAATAAATCAAGCCTCTGCTTGTTATCAACACTGGAAGATTAATAAACTTACAAGTTTATTTTATTCTACCATTCAGTTCAACCCGTGAATTTACCATACTTATGAAAAGCTTTATTTCACTTTCGAGTGTATTTACGTCATGATTTTATATAAATACAAAAATATCCTATTTGATACAATTATCAATTGCTTCCCGTTTCATGCCTCTCCGTGTTATCTGAAAAATATACTTTGCTCATTGCAAATATCAACTATTCAACCAGAACTGAAATGTTGGTTGAATGCGGGCTTGCGCTAACCACTCTCCTTCGGAAAATCTCCTGTTCCAGACTAGAAATGATTAAACTACTTCATAGGCTCTTTCTCAATACATATGATTATTATAAAATATAATATCCCAGAATTATTTAGAAAAATTATGAAAATTATTATTATTATTATTATTATTATTAGTGGATTATTATTATTATTATTAGTTATATTATTTTAAATATGTTTAATTATCATCTCATTATGTGAGCATTCACATGTTCGAACCTTCGAATATGGAAAAAAATATCCATTCCTCAACAAAAATAATTATTAACTTTTACAGTTACATCGGCTGTTTACCGTGATTTCCCAAAAATATGAAATATTCAAATAAATGCTCGAAATGCTCGGTCATCGATCCTAAACTGTTCTGAGTGCTGAAAATACTCAGAATAACTCTACTATGTCTTGCGTAAATCATTGCAAGATTTAAATACGAAGAAAAATAAATGTGTTGGTCATCTGCAGAAAAATAGTTTGTTCCAATTAGCTAGGCATAATATAATTCAAATGTGGCTTACATTTCTTGATGGTCTTGAAGCGTAGCGAACCTGGTCTGTACCAGATTTTTCCATAGACATGCCCTATCGGACAAGCATGTATAATCCTTGTATCGGCCGCCATTATATACCCACAATCCGTCTAGTCAGACATAGTGGTAGTATCTCTTGACGTTTGAATTAACTGTTGTTCCATTTTAATATGGGCTTCTATCAAAGCCATAACAGTTTGTTTAAATGGGGTCAGATCTAAGTGATCTATTCTTAGATATGTCAGTTGTAACATAACTCACGGTAACCTTATCAATACAAGAAGACACTGACAGTCTAACCAATCAACGGCTGTTCTGAAGATCGTTCCCTGGGCATGGTTTATCACCATCTACCATGCGCTAAGCAACCTGTAGTTTCCCTTGCGTAGACTAATGAACACCACCGTGATAGACTGGTCTTCAGTGTACTGATAGATCGAAGTGGTTAACAAGTTACCAATATGAAAACTGACTGAAATGGACTTAAATATCCAAGTATTAGGTTATTACTGGACTGTGACAAAGTACTAATTCTAGACAAAGTCTAGCATATGTCCATGTAGAAACATAAATATTTCTACCAGTGTCTGTAGAAAAAAAAATCAATCACCTCAGTGATTCTCCTTGCCGGAAACTTACTAAGTTCCACCTCGTAGCGCAGCACTTTTGTGACTATCACAACTTTGAAAATTACTTCTGCGTAGACCCGGCAACCATGTACCTTGGCTCAGCGTAGCAGCAACTTGCTCGGCAAGTGCTTGTGTTGGAATGAGCTACAGATACCTCGGCCGGCCGGCTTTTATTCAAAACTGCCAGGGTCACGCCGCATCAGCTGAAATCTGGAAATCCTCATATCTCTGGTATCCCTGGTCCGATTTACTTGATACTAAGTGCATTCTCTTTTATTTGGCCTTGCCAGTAATCTGATCCAAGTCTCAAGTCTCTACTCCATGGTTAACTATTTAATCAATAAATAGCCTCGACCTCTGCTATTACTCGCTACGTCACTTGACATGCAAGTATCGGTAAATTCTTTCCAATTGCTTCGAGAAGCAATGTAGCGCGATATTCAAATATCTCAACTTTTAAAAGCGGCTGTAGCCTTTCCCTTGATATCTAGGTGTCTGAATCTTGGAATACACATTCCTAGAGTTAGGCACAATACTATGAAAATTTTGAACGTATTCTTGATGCGAGATTACGAAACATCATCACTGTTTCATCTAACCAGTGTGGCTTTGTTAAATACAGCGGAACAACAGACGTTCTCCATGCACTTCGTCTATTAATGGAACGTCACCATGAGAAAAGGAAGACAGTTCACTTAGTGTCTCTAAATTTGGAAAATGCGTTCGATAGAATACCACATGATCTCATCTGGCTGGCACTGAGGCTACACAGTGTACCTGAAGCCTATGTAAACTGGGTGAAACGTCTGTACCGGAAGACAACAAGCTCAGTGCGGTGCACAGCAGGAACGTCCGATACCTTCCAAATCACTGTTGGTGTCCATCAAAGATCACCCTTGTCCCCCTTGCTCTTCATACTCTGCATGAACGCCATCACAAATGCCGTCCAAACCAGGCATCCATGGACATTATTGTATGCGGATGTCATGTTAGCTAACGAGACCAGTGGGCGCCTCGAACAGCAAGTATAAGAATGGAAGATGCGTCTTGAAGAATTTGGGATGAAATAAAACCTGGAGAAGACAGAGTACCTGGAATGCGGTGACCAAACTGATGGCACGATCACTGTGGGTGAGGTTCAACTTAATAAAGTGACTTAATTCAAATACCTTGGGTCATGCATCACCTCAGACTGCAACACGATTCCTGATGTCAAAATAAGAGTCACTGCCGCATGGATGTCATTACATGCCAAGTTACTGGATTCCTATGCAATAAGAAAATCCCATTGCATCTAAAATCTAAAGTATATCGCACAGTGATTAGACCGGTGGCCCTTCATGGATCTGAATGCTGGCCTACAACATCGAAGCACTAACAGGCGCTTCATGAAGATGTTGCGGTGGTCCATATTAGGAATAATACTGTGCGGAAGGATTTCAAGGTTGCCCCAATCACAGAGAAAATGCGTGAATTACGTCTGCGGTGGTATGGAGATGTGCTCCGTAGCAGTAAAAGCTCAGTTGCAAAGACTGCCCTTTAACTGAACGTTGAGGGTCGTCGACCTCGAGGGCGACCTCAAACACGCTGGATGGATAGGATGAGAGATGATATGCGGCTAACTAAACTCCACCCTCCGGACGCTATGGATCGATTGAAGTGGAGGAATCATTGCAGGAAGGCAGACCCCACATAAATGGGAAAATGCAAAGAAGCTGATGATAGTTGCAGTATTAGTTGAGATAATGCAACTCGTCAATATTTGTTAGTTGTGGTCTATGTGATGTTTTATTGAGTTACTGGAAGTAGTGATTGACCTCCAGAATTTGCATTTTCATTTGAGAATGTTTTGCCTTTCAGCGTCCAGTCTAGTCGGCAAGCCTCTGTTTGCGAACAAGTCGCTTCCATGATCGCATATCAGCAGTTAGCATTGCGGCCTTCCTTGCTTCTACACCTCTCAATTTGAAATCGTTCAACACTGAATCTAAACATCGCCTCCTAGGTCTACCTCTACCTCTCTTACCATTTACAGCCGAACCTCTTAGGTACTGTAATTTCTCCTCCCCCTTTCCCTTCACGACCACACAATCTGAGTCGGCTCATACGAACAGCTTTATCTAGCGTGTTCATTTCTAACTTAGCATTTATCTCTTCATTACGAGCACCTTCCTGCCATTGCTCCCATCTATTTGTCCCAGCAATCATTCGATTTACCCTAATATCAGTTACCTCTAGCTTATATCCTGAATCTACCCAGCTCTCGCTTCCATACAGCAAGGTCGGTCTTAAGTACTGAGCGATGTAGGGAGAGTATGGTCACTACACTAACTTCTTTCTTACAGAATACAGTAGATTGCAACTGAGAACTCACTGCATTGGCTTTTCTACACCTCGACTCTATTTCTTTCCCCATCCTGAAAGAATACACAGTCCAAGTATTTAAAATGTTCCACCTGCTCCAATTTAGTTCCTCCTACCTGGCATTCTATTTTCTTGTGTTTCTTCCCTACCGACATAACTTTCGTCTGTGAAATGCTGATCTTCATACCATACTCCCTCCCTACATTTCTGTTCAAGTTCTAACATGTTGGCTTATAAGTTAACAATTTTAAACAATTATTACAGTATATTTCATTCGACCCACATTATAATCCAATGAAACTGTTTACATGTAAACTACCTCATGTTTAGAAGGCATGTACATTTTTTAGCCTACTTTTCACATTTTGCAAAAATGAGGAAAAAGTAGACTTATGAGATCGATCCCGGAAAATGTGTGTCTGTCTGTCTATCCTTCTGTCCATCTGTCTGTCCTTCTGTCTGTCTGTCTGGCTGGCAGTGTGTGTCCACCCCCCCCCCCCCCCCCGCCCCCACCCTATCAACTATTAAACGGATGCAGCAATCGAAACCAACTTTAGAATGAGTAAAGATGTATAACGGAATATCTCAAGCCCATATTTGAAAATGATGTCAATGCTACCAACTACTGAAAAAACGCACTTGAAATTTGAGCCCCATGTTGGATATCTTGGAAGGCATGTATGGGAGCTATTCCATAATTTGCACACATGTAGATAATACTATTTCAGTTTAATTTTAAGGAGGCCATACATGACAGTGTTGCCAAAATAATTTTAAGCCTTCTGATAGGTCCAATTTTTAAATGCATATAACTTCTACGCTATCAATTGGATTTCAACCAAATTTTGTATTTAATATGTGTACATAAACAAATATGTCTGAGCGTATTGTTAAGAGCCACCAGGACTGCCAGCTGTTATGAATTGCTCTCTTTTTTTTATCCAAATACCAATATATCAGAAAGTAAGCAAGCCAACATCTTTCAACTATGCACACGTATAGTACCTGACATTTTAGATTAATTTGGAGTACCTTATATACGTCAGTTCTACCAACATTATTCTAAGCCTGCTGATAGGACCAATTTTTAAATACATGTAACTTCTATACTAACAAATGGATTTCATCCAAAATTGGCTCAACAAGATAGGCTATCATAATATTTCAGATTATTTCTGAGCAGCACACGCAAGACATTGTTGCCAACATGCTTTTACGCATGCTGATAGATCCAATGTCTAACTGCATGTACTGTCTATTGGACTTCAACCAAATGTTGTATTTTGTACCTTAAGAGATGGAACTAAGAATATATTCAGTCACCAGGGCTGCCAACTGTAGTGAGCTATTAGGCTACATTATACCAGGTATATTTCGAACTAATTAGACATGTCGATATTACCAACTTAATTTCGTCATTATTCTAGATAGGTTCATATACTGTAGATTAATCATTGGCATGAAAAGTAGGCTGTATAGTTCTTCACGGAACTTATTGTTTAAACCGTCATCAGCACAGTAATAATAATGATAATAATATCGTATGGCGCGGGTGCCGGGTGCAAGCTTTGTTAATTGACGCCCAGAGTGCAGCTTGCTTGTTGAATTTTATCGTTCCTTGGAGCGCTATGAAAGTCAAGGAGGTTAAATATCTAAGCTCCTTGACACTATAGCGCTTTCTAGTAGAGAAAGGCGGAAACTCCAGAGATTAATTTTGCCATCATGAACACGGTCTACTGAATTCAAATGGGTTATTTAACATGCCAACAACGTATGACATGCGTACAGTGATTTTTGTCGCCTTTCGAAATTCACTTACCACGGCCAGGAGCGAACCTTCAAGCTTGGGGTTGGTAGTCGACACTATAACCACTCACCCACCGTGGCAAGCAGTGACGTACAGTCATTGGCAAATATAATGTCAATCTGTTCGTAACTATGTAACGTGTACTTTTGCACAGTTAAACATACAAATAGAAGTTCAAAATGGCGACTGTTAGGTAGTCGGGTTTCACCGTTTCTCTGATAAGTGAAACATTTATTAGCCTATGTTTGCTCTGTTTGTTGGAGGTTGCTTTGTAAGGTAACAGCTAGAATACTGACCTCTTTCAGAACTTTGTTATTAAATTTAGTATTTTTAATCATTTAATAAATATTAACATAACATAAATTTGCATAATTTTTTCGTGGATATATTTCTACAAGCAATCATACTTGTTTTATTGCCTAATGTAATTGGGTACAATTTGTGTTGACCGACTGGGACGCTGTCTTTAATACAAATTATGTATTGTCTTGTGTTTCAAGACCTATACGCCCTCTTCCTTTTAAAATATATATTGAAGCTAACATACAGTGGCCTATTTTTAGCCTACTTTCGATTTTTGCAAAAAATGAAAGAAGACTTATGAGATCAACACAGGGCCAAAAAATTGTGTGTCTGTCTGTGTGTGTGTCTGTTTGTGTGTGAGTATGTGTACTGTGAATGTCTGTCCCCTCTATAAATTCGAACATGGTGAATCCGAATTGAACTAAATTTGGTACAGAGGTAGCATTAGCAAAGGGCACCTCGGTGTCATGCTTCATATCGACGCTCTCTTGACCGAAACGTAATGGCGGCCACCCAAATGTCCAAAGCTTAAATCAAATTACGACTAACTTAATCATCCGATCTCTACCAATTTTGTAACACCATTTACTTATATGACAAGCGTCTTTTGACTAAACTACAAAGTCATCAGTCCAATAGTTTGTAGATGGCGGCCATGTATGTATGCAAATCGATTCCCCCTATCTATTCACACACGGTGACACCGAATTGAACAAAATTTGGTACAGAGGTAGCACTAGCAAAGGGCACCTCAGTGTTAAGTTTTATATTGCCACCATCTTGACGAACATGTAATGGTGGCCACCCAACTGTTAAAAGCTTCAATCAAATTACGACCAATCTAATCATCTGATCTCTACCAAATTTTGCAATGTTATAGCCTACCTTTATGTATGAAGAATCTCTTGACCAAACTACAAGGTCATCAGGCCAATAGTTAGCAGATGGCGGTCATGTATGTGTGAAAATCGATTCCCCCTATCAATTCAAATACGGTGACACCGAATCGAACGTCATTTGGTACAGAGGTAGCACTAGCAAAAGGCAACTCAGTGTCTTGTTTTATATCGTCACCATCATGACGGAAACGTAATGGCAGCCACCCAAATGTTAAAAGATTAAATCAAATTACGACCAACCTAATCATTTGATCTCGACCAAAATTTGCAATGATATACCTTTATGTGAGAAGCATTCTTCGACCAAAGTACAAGGTCATCAGTCCAATAGTTTGCATATGGAGGCCATGTATATGTGCAAACCGATTCCCCCTATCAATTCAAACACGGTAAAACCGAATTGAACGACATTTGGTACAGAGGTAGCACTAGCAAAGGGCACCTCAGGTCATGTTTTATATCGCCGCCATCTTGACAGAAAAGTAATGGCGGTCACCCAAATATTAAAAGCTTAAATCAAATAACGACCAACCTAATCATTTGATCTCTACCAAATTTTTCAACAACATACTTTTTTGTGGGAAGCATCTTTTGACTGAACTACAAGGTCAGCAGCCCAATAGTTAGCAGATAGCGGCCATGTATGTGTGCAAATCGATTCACCATATCAATTTAAACACGATGAAACCGAATTGAATTAAATTTTGTACAGAGGTAGCACTAGCAAAGGGCGCCTCATATTCATGTTTAATATCCATATAGCACATTGTATTTCAACAAGCTACTACAACCAACATTCAATTATACTCCTTTAAAAAGACAAAGAGTTAAAGCAATACCCATGCATTTAGGAGAAAGTAGGCTATATGTTCTTTACTGAACATCTTGTTTCCGTTATCGTTTTACCCTCCAGGATTGACTGTTCCCACGGACTAAGCGAGGGATCCCACCTCTACCGCCACCGAGAGCAGTGTCCTGGAGCTTGAGACTCTAAGTCGGGGATACAACTGGGGTGTGTGAGCAGCACTACGCCGAGACGGCCTGTTGAAGGGATAGGAAGAGAGTGGGAGGGTTAGGCAAGGAATTGGGAATGAGGCGGCCGTGACCTTACAGTAGATACCATCCCGGCATTTGCCCGAAGACGTGGGGAAACCACGGAAAACCACTTCGAGGATGGCTGAGGTGGGAATCGAACCCCCTCTACTCATTTGGACCATCCGATGCTGAGTAGACCCCGTACCAGTCCTTATACCACTTTTCAAATTTCGTGGCAGAGCCGGGGTGGCAGATAATCACGCTGACCACTACGCAACGGAGGCAACTCAGTAGCCTATAGCAACATAAATTGTTTTATGTCTTCCCTCGAGCTAGATTTTTATTTTTTAAACCAGTTGTGGAGTATAAAATTATAGAGGGAAAGTGGTCAAGTGCAATATGTGGATGGGTGCGATATCTACATGTTGTTATAGTTAACGACCAATGAAACAGAATGAGCAGTATCATACACTGCTAACATAGCTCACACGGGCCGCGCTTATCTTGATGGAAACCTTGATTGCTTTTCCAGGAAACTTCCGCATGTAACAAGCTCTACAAGCACGGAACATACACTATATAAGCTCGCGCATTTAAACCGTTATACACCATGGCTGTATAGTTTATATCACCCCCATAAAATGCTTCGTATTCAAGTTTCAATTACTCTTTGGAGAATAATTTTAACATCAAACAAATGCTTTTAATGTGACAAACATTACCGTAGGCTTTTATAATTATCGATAAGTGTCCGAGATCAAGTACGATCTATATCTGTCACTATTTTACGAATAAAATGCCATACAGTGATGCCATCGTTACCTCCTACTTGACGTTTCAGTACTCCGCTAGTGCTATATAGCGGTCAGAATTAAATCACTGGAACCATTTAAGTGATGGAAGCCATTTTTCAGTGTTGCCTAGTTCTATTAAAGAAAGCTTTTCAGTCGGTCAACACAAATTTTGCCCAATTACATCTGGTGGAGAAACACGTGTTTATATACCCTAACAAGAAAGAGATATTACAGTACATAAGATAGTTATCACAAAATAACTCGCTATTATGTAGAAAAGACCGTTAAAAATCCCTCAGTATGCCTTCCATCGGAGGGGAAGTAAAGCCAGCGGTCCCATGTCATAGATTTATGGCATATAAAAGATCGTTCCACTAACTAAACTTGTGTGAAGCCTAATTTCTAGGTTAGATTTCGTTGGAACGCTCTATCAAAGTTCCAATGTTCACCACTAGCTGTCAGTAACATCTGGTTGCGAAAGTTGGTACTACTTGAATTTGAACGGAACTTTTAGCTCACCCCATGGGTGTCCGCTTGAAGCAGCTACAGCCTCTGGCGAGCGAAACATGTCCTTGGACACTCCCGGCATTAAACGCCATACGCTAAACAAATAAATAAATAAATAAATAAATACATAAATACATAAATAAATGCATAAATAAATAAATAATTCAAATCGACATAACACGACAATTCAAGTTTCATTCGTAATGTCGCGATTTACCAGTCAACACTGAAAAATGATTTTGAATAGCCTACTGCAATATCAAATAGTAAACATAAATGTGTGATCAGCAGGAAATCGAAGAGTCAAGTCGGTTGTTGATGTTGTTGTTTTATATCGGGGCTTGGATATTGTAGTTATCAATGCCGTGTACTAGGGCGTATGTAGGAGTTGTCTGATAACATGTGTTATTACGGCGTCTGTTGTTTTGTATATATTATTTATAACTGAGGCTAGGATTGGGAAGGAGTTGACTATGGGCATAAACTAAGAACCATCCCGTCATTAGTCTGGAATATAAGTGTTAATTCAGTTCTAGGATGGCTGAGGTAGTATTCGAAGCCATCTCTTCTCTGTTCTGCCTCGTGAGACTAGTGTATTCCCATTCAGCCCTCAGACCAAATTTAAATTTCTTCTTGGTCGAACTTCAGCGGTGAGAGCCAAGGATGCTTCACGAGGTGGACTCAAGTTGTCTGCGAACTCGGTAGACGAGTGGGTTCAAACCCTGCCGTCGTCGTTAGTTGGTTGGTTCCTCAGTTTAGGGGCTGCGACAACGCGGTCATGCAGCCCTGTGTACTTAGGGTGTGTGTAGAATCTGTCTGATAACCGGTGTTAATTGTGATGATTGTATTAGTGTGTTATCTGATTCTTAATTCATGTAAGGACGGCAACTTTGAATTTTTCAAATAGTTCCTACTTTTGCCACCAAACGCCACCGTCACGACTACTAGGCCTAGTCCAGACCTTAGCTACTAGACGCCACCTCAGTCGGCTCTTGGCAACGAACGTAGGATCCTAAGAGCGTTGTTTACATTCTTAACCTATACAATTTAGCTTCACACAGGTGCAATTAGTGGAAGGTTCTTTAACATGCCATAAATCTATGACATGTTCTTCCAATTTTAATTCCAAGTAAATGATGGGATGGCGCCTTATAATAAACCACGGCCACTCCTCCTAACTCTTTAATCACAAGGTGGCCACACCTACTCGTCATCACCGATTTCGTCCAAATTTATGGTAAAGTATACACAGGGCTTGGCCAGAAATTAAAGTGAAAGGAGTGGGAGCTCCACACGATCAAGCCTTGAGAAGAAATAGCACGTTATCGTTCATAAGAGACCATGGACACGTACTGGATTTCTTCCAGGGGAGGGGGCTCCAAGTACTATTTTTCATGTCATTACCTACCTGTCATTAGGTCTCCCCCCCCCCCCTCCAATTTTCGTTTCATTTCTTACTTGCTTCGTGATATTCATTAATTGGCTGCTCTGAAACCGTTGGGTACATTATCTTTATGACATGACTTGCAGGAATAGTTTTTTTTTAGTTCAGAGTTTTTGTCCATAAGAGTTCGCTTTTCTGTGTAAATTATTGTCATAATGTTCATTTCTTAAAAAAGGGAAAAAAGTAGTTGTATCACCATGTATCAACAAAACTCAAAATCAAGAGGTTCATTAAAATGGTAATGTTAATCCAGTTCGTATATTGGCTTTCACGGCCGGTGAATTAAAACTCAGCAATTCTTCTAGGCTATTGCTGAGTTTTAATCCAGGCCGCCAATTTTCTAATTAACTGGAGATATTTTAAAATAATCCCAAATTACTAAGTTAAATAAAACTATGGAATTATCCCTACATCTAAATCACTTAACTCTCAGTAACTTCAATTTATGAAATAAACTGGAGTGATAATGAGAAATCAAAATATTCTCGGGATTCCAGAAGGTGACCCCCTCCCCCCTGATCCCCCTGACCCCTCCCCCTCTGGGGTGACCAAGCAAGAGACAACTGTGTCGTAGACTGCTATAGGCCTAAATCCAGTCTCTTATGTACGTGTGCCTTTCTCCCTCTCCACCGTTTCCTGAATCCTAGCGGAAATACAGTATCTGAAAACACCTCAATGAAGCCAAGACCTGTTGAAGCGATAAATAAGTACGGAATTTTGTAGTTCTGCAGTGACTTACAGTAATGTACATATTGAAATCAGAAATGCAACAAAACTGGCCGATTTAGTTCATTGCGAACGTCTCGTCTAATGTTAATAGCCTACTTACGAGCCATGATTACCATCAAACATTTTGAAAATGTACACATCACTGTATGCTATGAATGGAATAAATTTAGCATGTGAGTTTGTCAACAAGGAGTGGGTCACGCAAGAAAACCGCCAACAAACTAAAAAGTCGTAATAACATTCTCCAACGACTGGCTGGAACTTCTTGGGGAGCGGATGGAAACACTTTACGGACAACATCATTGGCCTTGGTCTATTCTGCAGCAGAATACTGCTCTGGTATCTGGCTTAACAGTGCTCACACACAGCTAGTAGATTCACAACTTCGCCAAACCATGCGGATCATAACTGGTACACTTCGTGCTACACCGATCAAATGGTTACCGGTTCTCAGCAATATAGTACCTCCACATATCAGGAGACAGAAGGCCCTTTTTCAGCTGTGGACAAGAATGTTGAAGAATGAACATCTACCTGTTCATGAGGATATCAGACAGAAATGCACACGCCTTAAGTCTCGTCAGCCTGCTTGGAAGACGGCTGTGAAATTAACATCCAGCTCCTTCAACTCCACTTCTAAGTGGTCAACAGAGTGGTCTTTATCCCCACCTCGTGCAATAGTGGACATCAATAATCCATCTACAAAACTGGCAGGCTTCGATCTGCCACGCAGCACCTGCAGTAGACTAAATCGCATGAGATGTGGAGTAGGTAGAACAGGATCTACTTTACACACATGGGGCTGGTCAGTTTCCCCCCAATGTGATTGTGGGGAGGTTCGCCAAACAATGAAGCATGTAGTGCAGGAATGTCCACTCCGTGCTTTCTCTGGCACCATGGAAGACCTCAATTCAGCAACACCGGAAGCAGTGAAGTGGGTAGCGGAATTGAACATTCACATTTAGTGAGACGTACATCACTCACACTCTCAAGCTTCGTAAATTGCTTTGTATTTACTCTCTGCTTATCTTCCACTGGATATGTAAATAGTTTATAGGTTGTTTCATCATACGCTAAATAAATAACGCAAGAGAATTATGCACTCCACATTCCAGCGGCTGGCGCATCGCTTTCTGTCTAATGACGACACATATGGAAATCTTAAATATCTCAAAAAGTGCTCGTCGGATTTGCAAAATAAGCACATCACTGAATTTGTCACTTGATTCTTAGTTGTTCTAAAGTGTGAAATTAGTATAAAATTGTATGTCTACCGCTTATTATTCCCGTTTTCCTACGGGGTCAGGGATGAGATGCGATGGAAGTATTTGTGGCGGATGATTTTTACGGCCGGATGCCCTTCCTGACGCCAACCTCACGAGAGGAGTTAATGAGAGATGAAATGAATGATTGTGAATGAAACTGGGTAAGGATGTGGAAGGAAGCGGTCGTGGCCTGTCAGAAGGTACCGTCCCAGCATTTGCCTGGAGTTGAAAATGGGGAAACCACGGAATACCATTTCAAGGACGGCAAATTGTTGATACACCGGTAGGTGAAATTAGTATAGTGCCGTTAAAAAAAACAATGTTGCTACCAGTTTCTCGGTAAATACGTATGTGCTGGGGATGAAATAGACCGTGTTTTATGAATCCTTAATACGATTTAAGAATTCGAGAACAGAATGTCAATATCTTAAACGGTTCTGTAGATGTTTGAGGAGGCCCTCTTAGCTGAATAACCCTGCATATAGATTTTTTAAGAGTGCAGCAATCTCCCAATAGAAACGCATTGCTTGAAGTAAGATAATTGTAAACTTGTGCATAAGAAATAACAATTCAAAATCACTCACTAAATAACACTCACAGTAGGCTACTTAATGATGATAAAATTGCGCGCGAACATTGCTTTCATCGTTGCCAATAGCACTACAGCAGCAGGAATAGCCGTGTTATCCCTAGCCTTTCGAATAGCGAAACGTCCGCTAACGAGAGTGTAGTGGTACCCCCCTAACCGGCCGCTCAGCAATCGCTTATAGCGCTGGCCTGTGGCGAAGTAACTGACGAATTGTCTGGCTTGAATGTGCGGTAGACGTATCTAATGTGTCATCCAGCCAGTGACGGCTGGAGAATAATAATTGTTCTGGGTGTCGCACTATTCCCACTAAAAGGGGGGAGAAGGGTTGGGCAAAACTACTTGTTATCACATAAGACGGTGTACACGTGCGTGGTAAGACGGTTGTAGCTCATTCATCACGAACACTGCAGTCCAGAAAACATCACATTCATCTCTGGATTAAATGGATTCTAAGTTGTTTGAAATACTTCACGAAAACTAAGCGGCGTAAGTTAGCCTATACACGAGGGCGAGAAAGAACGGCAAATGTCGCACTCACGCGCTAGTTACATCGCGATACAATGGTAGAGAACAATTAATACCTGATGGTGCTGACCTGCACCAATTCGAGGGCTTGGAGGGGAAGGTGTGGAGGTGGTGACTGCTGCTGTGCTACTGGGAGCAAAACAAAACCTCTTGTCACCAGCCGTCGCCACACCAAGTTTAAGAGACTGACGTTTCGTCGCTTGAGATCTTAACTCTTAATATAATAAAATTATAGATACCAAGAGCTGACGCGAACACTTCCGTACCAAGTAGCGAAGTGAACGTTCCTCCCCTATCAATCACGCATAGACTTGTCCGCATACGAGATTCGCTGTGTGCGCAGCTGAGGTTTTGCGCCATCAGGTATTATTGCAGTTTTTTATGATACTAGGGCAGTCGTTAAGTAATGGCAGTAGGCCTACTGCTATAACATCACAAAGAATATTATTTGGTTAATTTTGACATTACGAACTTCATTTACAGACTCCATCTGCAGCATCATTTCTGGATATATCTCTCACTGATCGATCTAGAGCTGTCTGGATGACAACTTTTGATTGGAATCGAACGCCTCGTAGAGGTTCCTTGATCTTTGAGAATAAGTCGTAATCACAAGGGCTCATGCCAGGTGAATTTGGTGGATACTCGAGTACTCGTACTTCCCAGTTCCACCTTGTAAACAAATTCCTCACTGTTGCAACTACATAGCAACGAGCATAGTCATGTAACACAATAATACTCCCATTGGCCTGAGGTCGTTTACGACGCCATGCTGGGCGCAAATGATGTTCCCAGTAACGCTAGTAGTAGTAGTCTGCATTTACTTTTATACCATGAGGTACAGTATGTACCAAGATTATGCATTCATAATCATAACGCACAATAATCATCAGTTTCAAAGTATCCTACGATGCTCAACATCCTTTTGAGCGTGGTGGTTCTGTATGTCGCCAATCGCTTGATTGTCGATTCAGCTCAGGTGTATACGAACGTACCCATGTCCCATCCATTGTGATAACGCGAAAAATAAAAGCCTCACATTCATGTTCATATTGCTCCAAATGCATTCCTGCTGTCTCCTTTCACTGCCACTTTCCAATTTCGGTTAGAGTGTGCGGGTCCCAGTGGCCACAAAATTTTCGGATCTTCAGCTTTTTTCTTAAATTGTGATGGACAGACGATACTGCAATACCAAGTTCCTTGCAAATCTGGACACATGTCCAGCGCCTGTCTTCTTCCAATAATGCCCTCACAGTCCGAACATGGAGATCGTCAGTTGCAGCAACGGGTCTACCAACACGTGCTCTGTGTTGAAATACTTCCCTTCCTTGACAGAAGGCTTCCACCCACCTTGCAATAGTACGATAAGGTAGGATTTCTCTCCCACAAGGCGGCTTCGGTGGCGTAGTTGGTAGTACTGTATGATGAGCTTCTATGCCCAAGGTCGCGGGTTCAAACCCTGCCGAAGTCGTCGGATATTTTAAGAGAGTTAAAAATCCCTCAGTATGTCTTCCTTCTGAGGGGAAGTAAAGCCGGTGGTCCCATATCATAGATTTATGGCATGTAAAAGAACCTTCCACTAATTACACTTGTGCGAAGCTAAATTATACGTTAGATTTGACTAACGCTCTTAGGTTCCAACGTTCGTCGCCAGGAGCCGACTGCGGTGGCATCTAGTAACCAAGTTCAAAACTAGGCTAGTTGTCGTTGACGGTGGCGTTTGGTAGCAAAATTAGGAACTAGGTACTTGAAAATTGAATGTCTGCAGTCCTTACTTGAATTTTTTTAAAGGATAACACACACTAATACAGTCATCGCAATTAAAACCGGTTATCAGACAGATTCTACACACACCCAAAGTACACGGGGCTACTTGACCGCGTTGTCGCAGCCCCTAAACTAAGGAACCAACCAACCAAATCTCTCCCACAAGCTTCTTGCAGTGCTGTAAAGCACTGAGTTGCACTTTTTTCCCTTGCAACTTGGATTTTTACGACGCACCTTTGTTCACATCCACTGAACATCATTTTAGGGCGGTAATACCTACTGAATGTGAGAAACAATTAATGTATTCACCAATATCAGCTATTTCGAGACTTTCAATATTACAGATGTATACAACAAAGACTTCTCGGACCTGACACTGCAATCCAAGATGGCCGCCGTAGTTGGTGGTTGGACATTAAACGCATGACGTGGGTCAGAATCCAACACAACACAAAATAACATCATGACGTGATTTTGTCTGCTGTTAATCCATTTTATGGACTTGAGACATCTTGGTCATCAGCCCCGTGCAGTTGGGTTTGGGTTGAATTCCTCCAATTACGTGATTATTGTAGTAGTGTGTGTAGCTGTGTACAGGACAGGCATGGGGAGGTGCCCCGGGAGTTAAAATAAGGTACTACCGGAGTTCCATCAGGAAAGGAATAAAATAAAATAATGTTGAGGCCCACAGGAGAGATCTGTAGAATATCTTGGCTGAGTGAACAGGGAAAGTTGTAAATGATGATGTTGATGATAATTGTTGTCTTAAGGGGCCTAACAGTTAGGTTATCGGCCCTTAACGGTTTGGGTGATGGTGAAGCTGATAATGAAATGTAAACTATAACTAAAACTA
This sequence comes from Meconema thalassinum, assembly GCA_946902985.2. NCBI lineage: Eukaryota > Metazoa > Arthropoda > Insecta > Orthoptera > Tettigoniidae > Meconema > Meconema thalassinum. Next base: position 46,781,885 of record OX336396.1, on the reverse strand, counting down.
CTAACTTATATACTGTACTAGGAGAAGAAATGGAAAACAAAAGGAGAACAAGGCAAATAAAGGACAGGAGGAAAAGAAATGCCCTCGACCCTCGAGGAATGCGGATTGAGGGACTTGGAAGGAAGGAGAGCCATAAAAGGCAGATAGGAAAGTGAAAGAGGAGAGGGTCCGCCCCACAGGTAATGGATAAAAGAGGGAAAACCGGACCCAGCTCAGGAATCCCTCGGGGTCGCCAACTCTCGAACTCAACAGCCGTGAGCCCCTGAGGGTGTAGCAATATCTAGGGTGCACCAGAAGTGGTGGGGCTACATACACCCTACCTCCTTGAGGGCCTTGAGCAGAAGGCAGGAGATAACAGGAAAAGAAAAAGAAGGCTGACCCCTCACAGAAGGAGGGTATCAGAAAAGATGGGACAAGGGCCAATTAAGGCGGGAAAGGAAGAGACTCCCTAGGCCTCGGATACCCTAATACCGTCGGGGTCGGGAGAGAGCAAGAGTTGACCAAGTGAAGTCGACAGGAAAGAAGACAGAGAGGAGCCCGGCAAAAGTAAGTGGAAGCAATGCCGGACTCAGCTGGGGCCCCGTGGTCGCCAACCCACGTCCCACTAGATGTGAGCCCCTGGGGGGAGTTGTATATGTTCCTGTAGGAATTTCAATCTCTTTTTAGTAAGTTACCTATTATTCTGGGCCTGTTTGCCTTCTCTTGATGAATGCAGTACATTTGCATTTTTCTGTTGGCACAGGCTAGAGTAAAATGAGGCTTTTCACCGATGTCTCAGTCTCACTCTTGACTGTGATTATATGGAAACTACTGAGGTATAGGTGGTGCTTAGTAATGACATTCAGGGCACAGTCAGTGTCTGTTGGCACAGGCTAGAGTATCACCAATGTCTCAGTCTCACTCATGGCTGTGATTGTATGGAAGCTACTGAGATATGGGTGGTGCTTAGTAATGACTTTCAGGGCACAGTCAGTGTGTGTTGGCACAGGCTAGAGTATCACCGATGTCTCAGTCTCACTCTTGGCTGTGATTATATGGAAGCTACTGAGGTATGGGTGGTGCTTAGTAATGACATTCAGGGCACAGTCAGTGTCTGTTGGCACAGGCTAGAGTATCACCAATGTCTCAGTCTCACTCATGGCTGTGATTGTATGGAAGCTACTGAGGTATGGGTGGAGCTTAGTAATGACTTTCAGGGCACAGTCAGTGTGTGTTGGCACAGGCTAGAGTATCACCGATGTCTCAGTCCCACTCTTGGCTGTGATTATATGGAAGCTACTGAGGTATGGGTGGTGCTTAGCAATGACATTCAGGGCACAGTAAGTGCCTGTGGATGCTGTGAAAGGTTCTACTCATAGGGTTAGTACTGCAGTACTGACTCAATGAGGAAAGCAATGATAATCTACCTCACTCCTCTTCTTGCTTAGTACGCCTCAATATAGCTCTGCCTTGGGTTTTTGTGGGTATCTACCCACATAACCTAACGGCAGTGCCTTTTGAGGATCCAACCAGCCTTCGGGCTGACTACCTAACAGACAGACATATTATCCTTAAAAATAAATGTGACCAACCAGGTGGTGTAGTTCTTGGTTATCACTTCTGGGGTCCAAGTTTGATTCCTGACTGTCAAAAAATCTTAATTCTAGTCTAAGGGTATGAACGGAGTACACACAGCCTTTGAGGTAAACCGGTAAATGTTGGGTTCGATTCTCCGCGTAGCCACCCAGCAAGTGGTTTACCAAGGGGTCCCACACATACTGAAGATAAATGCCTAGGTAATTCCTATCATAAGGTCACGACTGCCTTCTGTAAATCCGTCAACAAGTAGGCTAGTCGTATTCATTCATTCCTATTCATGAGATTAAATGGCACTCTGTCAAACGCATGACGTGTGTCAGAATCCAACCCAACACAAAAAATAACATCATGACGTGATTTTGTCTGCTGTTAATTCATTTTATGGGCTTGTGACTTCTTGGTCATCAGCTCCGTGAAGTTGGGTGTGGGTTGAATTCCCCTGATAGGAAATTAGAAAATAGGCACCAATGGCTTATCTTTATAATAATTGGATTTGCAACCAGTCACACAACAGTTTCAAGGCCTATCACCACAATTTTAGCATAGCCTATGCATAAGTAAGCCTACTGGTAGTTTATTAAAACGGGATCCACACCAAGTACGTGATAAGATTGATATCCTTGAACTAGCAGGCGTATAATTGGATGAGAGAACACTGCAGGCAATTTAAAAAGTAGGTTATGTTCATACGTACGGTAATCAATTTTCAGATCTTCTTAGGACTTAAATTGGAATACGTTAATTATTACTATGCTTGCTCATAATGAATTACCATTACTAATAATTTATAAACCCTAAATAGAATAATATATAGGCCAAACTTACCCTCTGATTGGCAATAGTGATGGTATCACAAGCGTAACAGAAGTCACCGGTATCTCGTATTTATGAAGTACTAATGCAGACATTTACTTACACGAACGTGTAATATCATTAAGCAATAATCAATAAGCACAGATAATCAAAGGCGACGATTGCTAACCGAAATTCATACCACTATCACATCGTAAACAAAACGACTCAACTTATAAACAAAGCATGTAATCACCAACAGCGACAGCCATCTTTCATCTGTCCCGCCGCTAGTGTCAGGTCCGGTATTATAGAAGGTCCTGACAATACACTACAAGATTACAACGGTCACCACTAGGAGCGCTGATTGACAACAGTGTTGCCATCACTTATCGAATGTCTTAGTATACAGGGTCTTTCATATAAAATAAGAGCGCCAACGGCGGCTTTGTTAACCGCAGCTGCGGTCACCTTGGCCGAGCTAGTTGCGCGCCAAGGCCCCCTGCTTTAAGCGTGTGTACAATCCTATATGATGCAGCGGCCTTGCTAGCGTGTGTACAATGCTGAACTCTTACTTTAGTTAGTTAGTTAGTTAGTTATTGTTTATGAAACCAAAACCCCTACTTGTGCTAATTTTGTGAGCGATTTATTCGGAGACCGTTCAAGATTCTCGCCAATGTCACCTAGCTCATTCTCTGTTAAAACTGTTCGTGTGCGGGCATGTTTTTTATTGAGCACCGAGCCAGTAGTGTCAAACTTATTTGCAATTACGTGAATCTGTGCTAGTGAAGGTGGCACTTCATCAGGAAATTGTGAACAAATGCATCACGTACCCGCCAAGCCGACTCGTACTTAAAATAAGTTTTACATTAAAAAAATACGATGTTGCAATGATAACTGTCTCACCATGTTAGCACTTGAGGTTTAGACTGGCGACTGAACACCTGCAAGATTATTGCAAGGTCAAGTTTGGTAATGTCAATCTGTTATTTTTACAGTCCATCGGAACTTGAAAAAAAACAGCCCTCGTATGTACTATGCGCGCGCTTTCAATTCTACAGCAGGGGCCGTGGCGCGCCACAACCTCGACCAAGGTGACTGCAGCTGCGGTTAACAAAGCCGCCGCTTGGCGCTCTTATTTTATATGAAAGACCCTGTATTGGCTGTAGACGGAGCATCTCGGATCTCTACGTCCGACCCTTTTCTTCCTTGTTGCAATCAGCGGGCGACGACCAGCCGAGTTAACTGGTGGACTTACTCGGTCTAGCTAGCATCTCTGCCATAGATCTGGTCAGTGATCTAGCCTGGCAACGACCACACGCGGAGCTCTCCTATACTGTTGGAGGGTTTTGCTTTCTCAAACAGTTCACAGTACTACACGATTTCCTATGGACTCCTAAGCATGCAAGAGGCAACACAAAACTTTTTATTGTTAAACAATTTATATTTATAATTATTATTTTACATCGTTTCGCCCATCTGTGGGGTGCGATAGTACGTACTTTGCTAATGATGTTACATTTTCTTCTCCCAAAAATAACTTCATCTGGGCACTAAAAATTTTCCTAAGTTCTTCCGTCCATGATTTCTTGGTCCTGGTAAATGACCAAGATAAATGATGGTTATTGATTAATGTTCAGAACTGGATCTTGTATAATTTCCTCTGTAATGCCAAATTCTTGAAGGTCGTTTTTCTATTTCACTTAGGCAGTTGTTCTTGACTTTCATAGAGAGAGAGCGAGGTTGAGAATCCTTTTTGGTGATCCTGTCATTGTTCATTCTGAGAATGTGGCCGTAGAACTTCAATCGCCTTTTCCTGCTGGTGTCAGTGCTGTTTCCAGCATTGGGGGCGTGGTGGCTCAGCGGTCTAGCTGTATGCCTCTCACCAAGGTGGTCCGGGTTTGATTCCCGGTCAATGCATGTGAGATTTTCGAAGTGAAAAGCCATGTCCTGTGGTTCGGATTCCACGTAAAAAGGAGGTCCCGTGGCTCATGATCTCGAGATAAACGGTCACGTTAAACTACAAGCTTTTTTTGTTTTCAGCATGCTGATTAAGACCCTGAGACTTCCGTTTCATCCAGATTCCTTCTGAGCAGACTGGACCAAGGATTTTTCCTCTTCTTCTTCTTCCTTCGATTTTGGCCTACTGTGGACCACGGAAAACAACTAATTTGTTGGTTAGTCTTTTTTTCTTCTCCCAAAATTTCTTCATCCTTTCGCTGTGGTTCCTCCTCCTCTCATCTGACCAGGTGTTTTTGGCCCTTTTACATTGCTTTTCCTGGAACCCCTTGAATTTATCAATCTTAGCTCGAAACACATCTCTATTCCAAATGTCTTCTGGATTTATCCCCACTTCCTCCATGTCTTTTCTCGTTTCCTCTATCAATAATGTAGTTGCCTTGATCTTGGTGATGTAGTTAAAGATTCTCTTCGTTAGTCGGTTCTCGCTCATTCTCATGAGGTGTCCATAAAACTTCAATCTCCTCTTACGGATGGTGTCTGTGATTTTCTCTGCCTGTCTGTAGAGATCTTCATTTCTCATCTTCCTCCATGTACCATCTTTTTGTTTTTCAGGTCCTAGGATCTTTCTCAAGATTTTCCTTTCCTTCTTCTCTAAATCCTTGATTTCCCCTTTCTTATTCAATAACAAGCATTCTGAGCTATAGAGTCCCTCTGGCTTGACAACCGTGGTATAGTGTCTTATCTTTGCTCTGTAGGATATAGTTCTCTTGTTGTATCTATTTTGTACTAATTTATAGGCTAGCTCCATCTTTCTAGCTCTTCCTCTATTTGCTTCTTTATCAAGTCCATTCGGCTGGATCCATTCTCCAAGATATTTAAATTTATCAGCTCTCTTGATTTTCCCATATCTTGTTTCCAGATGCTTTTCTTTATTGTGTTTGTACTCCATGTACTCTGTTTTTTCGTATGAGATCCTGAGTCCAGTCTTCTCAGCTATTTCATGTAATTTTTCAAGCATTATTCGAGCTTCGTCTTTTTCCTCTATTATTCTTTCTTGTTTCTATAAGTCTTTAATTGGAGATCTGCCTCCAATGATCATCGTTGTGCAGCATTGAAACCTTATTACCAATCGCTACTGCATCCATTTGAAGAGAATTAAAACTGCAATATTTATACTGTATTATATCGTAAGACTTAAAATATGGAATGACAATGAGAAATTTGATGAAAAAAAATTACGAGCCTTACAGTAGTCGCATATGATGTGTAACATCTGACGTAGAAGGAACCTCACGTGAAATTGTTGATACACCGGTATTTTATACTATTATTAGCACAAATATTAATATATTGTAAAAGGGAGTGTTTTACAGATATTGTAGTTTATAATACGGAACTCATTTTATTAGATGATTTGTAGCTTCCACCAGCACTTGCCTAAATAAAGAATACGATATGGATCAACTAGATTAATAGACGCGACACCGCTCATAACCTTAAATTCCTTATAAACAGGACCTCTTGATTCACAGACCAACACGTAATTTCATATGGATTATGTTAAAATGAGTCATATTGATATGATAAATATCGTTTAAAATGATAATTCGGTAGCAAAAATATCTACCCCGTCCGGGATACGAACCTGAGATAATCTAGATTCACAGTTATAGGCGCTAACCCCACGGCTATTTCGACTACGCAAATATTGTGCACAAGATGGTGACTTATTTCCATATTCCAATAATACTGCATTACGGAATTAAGTTTCATTTATATTTTGCTTGTTTCGATAATGTTCCTGCGTGAAATTGAGTTTAAAATGACTTATGAATAGGCCCTCTTGTGAGCAAAGAGAATGTATTCAGCAATAGTTCATGAAGGCTTGCTCAATTCTCGTATAACCATGACGATTATATTATATTGATGACTGCATACCGTTATGTGGGTTAATATTTGAATAGCCATTGTGCAGAAACATAATACCGGCAATGCCGACTACTTACAATGTTTGATATTAAGGCATTTTACCATTTAAATACTGATACGAAGACTTCGAACATGTACCATGTGATTTGTTTCAATCACTTGACACCAGAGTTCGCATGAGCGTTTACCGTTCTGTATGTCATATACATTCCACATGGATCGATCGATCGAGTTGGCAATGCGTCTTACACTTCCGTTCGATCCACCACTGCTAGCTCGATCGTTCCGATTCACTTCCGTTCCATTTTTCAAAATCACTCCCACAAAAATATCCAGCAACCGAGTGGAAAGATGTTATACATCAATAATTAAAATCTGATAGGCCTTGCAGCTAGAGCTCTTAGAATACGCCACTGAGAGACATTTATATTATTATGGTAAGAAGTTGAAAGGGAAGACCTACAATTTATTGCACTGAGAACCTAAGCCAATCACAGCCACATGAGAGTGCGCTCACGAATGCTTTTTAATCGATGAGCTCGCCTGGTGCTGGCACCTGTCGGCAACTGAACCCCAAACGAATGAATCACGCATGGCGGCAGATGAATTATTAACGCTGTGAGCTAGGGACAAGGACGAGAGATGTGCGTGTCGAGGCCAATGAGAGCAAGGAAGATGCGTGTCATAACGTGTCATGCACTGCAATTAGGTCACAGTGAAAGAGAAAATAATATCCCCATACCTCACAGGAGATAGGGCTGCTAAAATCATTAGAACTTGATTTCAATTCCAGGAAGGATCGCCAGATGGATTTTATAAAAATGAGGATACGGGTAATTCCTTGTATTTTAAACAAACGTCAGGGAAACTGACATTTGACTAAATCATTTAAAATGTTGTTCTTGTTGACTCATTTAGAGGCTTGTGCACTTGGGTGTGTGTAGGTTTTGACTGATAACCTGCGTTATTGTGACTGTATTAGTGTGTTTATTTTTGTAATTGAGACAACGATTGGGACGGAGGTGGACGTGGCATTACGTTAGGAACCATCCCACCATTTGCTAGGATTATAATTACACTAACCAACAGTGGAAATGCTTCCGAAACAAAAAAAACAGTCATTTCTAGTTTATTCGAGCATGGGAAATACGAATATCGCATTTAAAATGCTGAGTTAGCTCTATGTTCTGACATATAACGATATTTCATTAAATGCTAGAGAATTTGAGGGACTTTCGAAAAAATCTAGGGATTTTTTATTTAAATAAATTGTAGGTTGGCAATCCTTAGTACAGATATCCTGAGTCATTGTCAGCCATATTTTGTTGATTGTTTGTGAATAACCTTAGTTTTCTTCCGTTCTAGAATTCAAACGACAAGCCAAACGAAGGCGCACTCATGAATAGGTCGTCACACGAAATAGCAAGGCTTCTTATCTTATTTTCTGCTAATTTACATAGTACACAGAGTGAATGAGAACAATATTGTTACTTCTGTTGTGTACAGAAAACAAAACAAAAGGTAGGGCGACCACGGGAGCTGTTTAGCGTGATTTGGAAGCAGAGAATCACTTCCTTCGAGGTCCCTTCTCGATGGTTGAACTTGAAGCTGCCATCTCCAGCTTGAAGATGTACAAGGCTGGTGTTGATGACCTACGAGTAGAACAGAACTTTGGCCGTAAAACATTGGAGTGGTTATTAAGCCTAATTAACACATGTGTTGCAAAGCTATATATCCCTAAAATGTGGAGGAAATCTCGAGTCATTGCGCTACTCAAGTCTGGGAAAGAATCAAACGACCCGAAAACTTTTCGACCTATTTCCCTGTTATGCCATACGGTACCTTCAAGATACTGGAACGCCTGGTACTTAACCGAATCAGTAGCACCCTCGAAGAGAAGTTAATTCCACAACAAGCAGTCTTTCGTGCTGGCAAATCATGTTGTAGCCAGATCTTGAATCTCACCTAACACATCGAGGATGGTTTTGAGCGTGGTGAGATAACGGGAGTCGCCTTCGTTGTATTAACAGCTGCATACGACACTGTGAATCATAGGAAGGTATCAAAGAACGTGTATGACCTTACCAAGGAACACCAACTAACATCCCTTATCAGTATCTTCCTTTAGAACAGAAGATTCCAAGTCTCGCTACAGGGTAAAAGGAGTAGATGGCAAACCCAGAAGAACGGTTTCCCTCAGGGTAGCGTGCTGGCTCACCACCCTCTGAAGTAGTATAGGTGTTGGCTGGCTCCAGCGCTGTAAAACATCTACACAAATGATCAGTCAATTCCAGCTCATCTATAACGACGATACAGCAGTAGCTGCTCAGGACTCATCCTTTGATGAAGTAGAAGGAAAGCTGACTTCAGCGATGGCGAAGCCATAGAAATATTCGAACACCCCGTCAATTTCAATCGAAAGGAAGAAATTGAACGTGTGCGTAATACAAGGCCAAGATATCACGCACACGTCAACCTGAAGAACCTTCCCGCTACAGCCCGGCAGTCGCCCATGGAACACCTGACCCTCACAAGCTCGGTCGCCGATGCCGGAGCACGCACCGCACCCCGCAACATGTACGCGAGACCAGACGATCCAGATCCAGCCGGAATGCGAAGCGAACGCTCACCATGCTAATTTGAAGATCCAAAACTACCTTCCAGCCGTTAGTTCATCGCCAAGATCCACCCAGCCAACAGTCATATTCAAACAACAATACCCCCACTACAAACCGTTACCTATTATTTCAAGCCTCTTCCTCATTCCACTGCTGACCAAGGAAAGGAGCGGAACCCTTGATAACGCCGAACGCAGTTTCCGGTGAAACGTCGGGAGATATCCTGTCTGGACCACGGCCTACAAGCCCGAAAAACTTGTACTTAATTATAAAAAATTGTTTGTTCAACCTTGAGCAATCCATGCGGACCATATGTCCGTAGAACTAAAGTCGCCGTTTTCTGATCATCACTTCAAGGTAGTCGATTTTACTATAAATTTCTGCATTGGATCTCAGTCTATAACCTTCCTGTGTTCTCCTAGGACCATACATCCTTCTTAATTCTTTCTATCTAGAGCAAATTCTCCATTCCGGTTATATTTGTAGTTTCCATACTTATTAGTATTATTATTTATTATATTAAATTTACATAAGAATACAAAAGCATCACCGTCGGATTCCTTGCGAGCCAAAGACACTGATGACTGCACTGGATCTCAAGATGTTCAGAGCAAGTCACTGAAGGTACCAAAACCCTTACGTACTCTTGTTGTAGTACCAAGGAGGGCAGCCTTTAACATTATCTGCGTATGGTGTTTCTCAAGCCAAGTTTCTCCTTTGCATTTTCCCAGTCCTTGTAACTAAACCATTCACAGAGACAACAACTGGGATTACGAAAACTTCCTTATGTGACTGAACTCAGCGGCAAGTGGCTGGTATTTGCGCCTTTTCTCTGCCACTGTGTCCTGTAGGATTTCATCGAATGGAACAGCATTATTGGCAATGGTTGCCTTGTGTGTTTGCTTATCAAATATCACAAGATCTGGCATGTTGGCTTCTACAAAGCGAGCAGTTATTATAGTTGAATCCCATACGATCTAGGCATTGTCATTGTTTGCAACCTGTTCTTCTCTGCATTTATAATATGGGACTTCCTTCTCAATAAAATCGTATCGCTGTTGAAAGGCTTGATGGGCTACTTGTGCAATGATACTCCAAGTACTCTTTAGGAGCAAACGTTTGGCATCCACCTGTGATATGCTGGATGGATTGAGTAGGTATCTTGCACAGACGGCATTTGCCAGATGTTTCCTTTCCAAGAATGTGGCACTTATAATTCTTTTAGTGCGTAAAACTTGGCCCTGAATCGCAAAAGGAAATACTTCTGTTCTCCGAATAAGCCAGCTGACCGAACCCATTCTGTTGAATCCGAAGTATCCGTTGGTTCGAAATGCTGTTTAGCAGCATAGGCCTACGTTCCATGAAGGGCGTTTTGCCTCCAGTTATCTATCCGCTGATTTGCTGACTGCAAAATGAATTTAGCAACTGCTCTATCTAGTGCCAGGGAGTGAAGTTCTGATCTTCTGAGCACACCCCTTGATGGGTATTTTAACATGACTTCAAATACTGTCTCATTATCATTTCCTGAGACCGACATAGAACCTGTAGAATTAACAGGCCTCTACCTCCTCTATTACGAGACAGGTGTAATCTTATCATAGATCTTCGTTGGTGATGAAGAAAGTGGTTATTATATTGCGATCAAACCTCTCCAACACTGTGTGAGACCAGTTCACAATTCCAAAGGTGTAACTGACTAGTGGAAAAGTTCAAGAGTTTATGACTTGAATCATATTTCGGGAACTGAGCTGTGACTCACAGATCCTATTTAGTCAGTTCATGTTTCTTTTCTGTACTTCATATGTCAGCATTTTTAAGGCCTAGCATTTTCTGAAGACCAAGATACTTGTAACTTTCTTTGGGTCTTAAATTTCGTACGGTCATGTCGTTGTATTGGAGGTTTTGCTGATTGTCTTGGACGCTTTTTGACATGCATTGCTGCACACTTACCTCTTTATGGATGTGCTCGCTGAAGCTTTTGACAATTTCAAATTTCAAAGACGTACTGGTAATGTTCAGAATTGGAAGAATACTACTTCCGGTCATCCAAATAGAGCTGATGAGTAATCATCGCGTTAGGCAGGACAGATGACCTCGCTGTTCCATCAATTAAAGCAACAGCTTAACTTATATATACTGTATATACTCAGTGGCCAAACGTCATGGGAAGGCATGGAATATAATGTTAATAACGAGTTGCTGCTGAAAACGGCAGCAATACGGCGAGGCATCGACTGAACAAGAAATGGGTTCCTGACTCCCAACATTCAACTGGGCGGTGATCTGACTCACAGTAGCCCTTCATCGCCCCGTATGGTTCTGCTGAGGTGACGTGATGTCCGTTAGTTAAACACCTGTGGTCGTCCCGTGCGGTGGTTTACGCGGCTGGTAACATTATCTCTGCGATATTGAAGATCCACCCTCGACACTGTTGACCTCGAAAACCCGAATTCGCGTGTAATCTCCGTAATGCTATCACTCATGCGCCGTGCGCCGCTGGCCATCCCACGTTCAAAGTCGGTTAACTCGCGAGGTGTTGCCAGCTTCCCTACACTTGTGTCTGTGACAGACTGCTCTGCTCCGCCGCAACACTGAGGAGTCATACATGGCACAATTTATCATGTGACTACCCTTCCCGTGACTTTTGGCCACTCAGTGTGTATACTGTATATCGTCTGGGGCAGAGGTTATCAAATTGAGGAGCACGCCCCCTAAAGGCGGCGCAGAGAATGATAAAGGGGGGTGCCGGGTCTGATTGAAAATGAAAATCCACAGCCTGCTTCCAGTCTCCGACCGGGTCAGGAATGGAATGAATGAAGCCCCCAACTAGCGGCGAGGATATGAACCGTGCCGGCTGCCGAGGCCTGACGCACTCCTCTGGGGCAATGATTAAATGAATGACAGATGAAATGAAATGATAGTGGAGAGTGTTGCTGGAATGAAATTTTGACAGGGAAAATCGGAGTACCCGGAGAAAAACCTGTCTGCCTCCGTTTTGTCCAGCACAGATCTCACATGGAGTGACCGGGATTTGAACCACGGACCCAGCGGTGAGAGGCCGGCGTGCTGCCGCCTAAGCCACGGAGGCTGTCGCCGGGTCTGATTGAAATATTTATATTTCATATACTGTAACACATATTGCTATTCTCATACCCATGAACCTATCATGGGCAAGAAGCCCCACAACCATTCAAGACTAATAAACTCGTACTTTCGCTGTCTTATTTCACAAGAACTCACCAGTAGATCCTGCCAGCAGGAAGTCGAGAAAAGGTCATTTTCCACACAGCATCCTTTTACCCGCCACCCGCAGCGATATATCCTTACCAAACACTTAACAACCACCTGAGGCCAACCGCCTAGCCGTGTTGAAACACCGGATCCCATGAGAACTCCGCAGTTAAGCAACACTGGGCGCAGTAGGAACTTGGATGGTATGCCGGCTCTAGGCACTGCGCGCTGTTGGCCAACATAAGGAGAAGCGGAAAGGCTCTGGCCAACCTACCACAAGTAAACTCCGGCTGGGGAAGCCTCTCGGAGGCTAGGACGTTCCTTCGGGCAGAATACCAATTAATTTAATTTATTAATGACAATACGCCACTTGACAATGTGACTGCCAATTCCTTACAAGAATAGATTCTTCTATTTCTGCCATTGTTGACTCTAATTCAGCCAGGCCTTTGCAGTCACAGCAAAGACAATGAGTCGACAGGTGAGTTATAATGCTTGTTCAGTGGAAGTGATTAGATCGATTCACAATAAACATATAAAGTAACGCCATTTCTCTTCGGTAGCTGGGAATAACCCACTGCGTATACCTATAAATAAATAAAGAATAAAATGTGCTAATTTATAATGTAAAAGTATTCCGGTTTAAAAGAAACTCTAAATATGGTTGGTTGGTTCCTCAGTTTAGGGGCTGCGACAACGCGGTCATGTAGTCCCGTGAACTTTGTGTGTGTAGAATCTGCCTGATAACCGGTGTTAATTATGATGGCTGTATTAGTGTGTGTTATCTGGTTTTAATTCACGTAAGGACTGCAGACATTGAATTTTCAAGTAGTTCTTACTTATGCTACCAAACGCCACCGTCAACGATAACTCGATCTGAACCTGGTTTCTAGATGCCACCGCTGTCTGCTCATGGCGAAGAACGTTGGAAGCTAAGACCGTTAGTCAAATCCATTGAAGTCAAATATAACCTATAATTTAGCTTCACACAAGTGTAATTAGTGGAATGTTCTTTTACATGCCATAATACTATGACATGGGTCCACCGGCTATACTTCCCCTCCAAAGGAAGGCATACTGAGGGATTTTTAACGCTCTTTAAAAATCCGACAACTTCGGCCGGGTTTGAATCCGCAAACTTGGGCATAGAAACTCAGCATTCTACGCACAACACCACCGAAGCTCCCAATCTTAAATATAAGAGTAAAGGTCGATTCACACTATACGTTACGTAACCCTTCCGTTTCCTTTCCATACCCGTTGCGTTAAAAGTTGTTGTATTGTATTCACACCATACTGTACCGTTCCTTGTCACGACGATATGTTTACGGAAGGTATGCGGACACTTATTGACTGAGTGCACTAGCAACCATTTCCATTCCGTGTCTAGAAGGCGTGTTTTTGCGTTCCCTTTGGTTTTAACCTGGGTTAGGTTTGGTTATAGTTTGCGGTAACCACAAAATCGCCAAAACGAAACAGGTTATAAGAAAAGTTAGCAATTTCAGGACTTAGTGACAGAATGTGGTCCAGAAAAAAATTAGTTCTATGTGCTATTATTATTTTAGACGAGGAGGAGCGTAGTACAAGAAAGAGGAAACAAAGAAAATGGGTTCATGATATGTTAAAAGAGCGAAATACAGAAAATCATACAGCGCTGAATGTTTACTTACATGCTCAATCAATTTTTCGCCCATGATGCTGGAATATAAGACGCGGTTTGGCGTATGGTATACTTTGGTTAATACAAAAGCTAACCAGACCGTTTTGGCGAGCTTTGATGTTAACCCGGGTATAGTCTGGGGGTGAAATTACTAACCAAGCTACTACTGTGGTTACTGAAATTTTAACCACATTAGAAGCGCCAATTCAAGCATAATCTGAAACTACCATTGAAAGTACGGATATCAAATCATGTTTGAACTTGAACCACTCAGCACTTGTAACGTGTTTTTCGAGGGGTTTTATGCAACTGGCATAAGTCAGTAGGAAGCCATTCTATATTTATTTACGCGGCAAATTGTTCAGCCAAGAGAATTTTTCATGTTAATTTATTATTATTATTAATTTATTATAATTATTATTAAGGTATTTTCGGAGCATTTTATAAAAATTATAAGCATACAGATAGGTTTTCTATGTCTTAGAAAACGCTATCAAGCAAATTATTACGAACGACGATATCATAGAAAATTATCTGATTACGGAATTTTACGGAGTTTTGTCAGTTAGGGTATTTGAGAGACATGACTCACTGGGAATTCGAATACAAGCTGATTCCTGTCGAGAAGTATTACGCAAGGCTGGGTCGCAAGGTCTAGAAAAGGCGAATTGTTGGTACGGAAATCGACTTCTCCCTCTCGCGCGCCGAGTGTAATGAGGCAGAGGAGGGGAACTAGCGGCGTGCTCAGCCAATCAGTGAGGACGACGTAAGCTAGATGTCGGTACCATGGTGGGGGAGCCAACGTGTGGATATATCGTCCGATGTCCGTGAAATGAGGACAATCTGTGTAGAACTTGCGGAGTACGGTTGCAAGTGCGTGTCGCTCCGATGTTCAGTGGAGTTGATGACTAACTTTTGCAAAACTTAACCAGTGCGGTTGTACGAGTGTTTGGGTCCGAGGTACGGACCATAGAATTATCTAATCTACCAGAATATCATCAGATTCCGACGGAGATGACGACGTCCAGGAGACTGTGGGAAGCTCACAGCATCATCAAGTACGAGGGAAATGCTTTGGCAATTTCCAGTTGTAAGCGCAAATGACGCAGAAATACGCAATCTCTCATTTTTCTTTGTTTTATATTTCATATTTCAGTAACTTCATAGCTTGGAAATAAGAGTAAAATCACTTTATCAGACTCCGTTTTCACGTAATTTTCTATCGGTTATATTCAAATCACAACGCTCCAATTTAAATTTTGTACTTATTATTATTATTAATTTTGCTATACTTGTTATATATAATAAATTCATTTCTTTTACAATGCAATCTTTGCTTTCAGTAGGTAGCATTAGATATAGACCAATTCCTTGTCCTGATACAATTGTTTGTTGGGTTAATGATCAAATCATACCACGATCTGAGTGAATAGAGTCTTGAAGGTGTTCTGCCAGAGCTAGACGTTGTTAAATACAAATTTAGATTTCAACATTGCATTGAGGTCTTGGCGCCCATTAAAACAACATAGCTTAGGCAAAGGTAAACAGTTACATTTATCTCCCAACAGTGTGGGCTAGCGAGACTGTTACATTTGTACGCTCAACGTGGAGCAAAGTAAATACCGTTTCACTTGTCATCCCAGCCTAAGCCAGACTGTTACATTTGTCGCTACCAACATGGGGCACTAATTAACCATTACAATTGTCGCCGACAACTTGGGGCTGAAAACCTAATAACACTTGCGGAAGGAGAAGGGTATACATTTCTGTGCCTGTATTTTGGGGGTTATTTGTCTTTATCAGTGTATATCATTATGGGGGATGAGAAAGAAACACAGATGAGGTTACGTAGTGGTCATCAACTGGAGAGTGATGATACGAGCAGTATGTCGAGTGATGGTAGTACCGGGGTAGCGGAGGTAAATCCCGATACTGAAACAGGGAGTGTAGGCGGCCAACCAGAATTAAAAACTTTACTTCTCGAGTTCATGTATCAGAACAAAGTTAGTAGTGATGCCTTAAATGCAAAATTAGCACAGAATAATGCAAAATTAGAACAAAACAGTAGGGAAAATAAAGAAAGTACAGATGCCTTAAATGCTAAATTAGAACAAAACAGTAGGGAAAATAGAGAGAGTAATGAAACTTTAAACGCCAGATTAGAACAAAACAGTAAGGAAAATAGAGAGAGTACTGAAACTTTAAATGCTAAACTGGAACAAAACAACGCCAGATTAGAACAAAACAGTAAGGAATATAGAGAGAGTACTGAAACTTTAAATGCTAAATTAGAACAAAACAGCAGGGAAATGAGTGACAAATTCGAACTGATTAGAGGTGAGATCAGGGGGGTGATGGAAGAAAAGGTTAAAGAGATTATTGCAGATGTAGACAGAAAATTAGGAAAAGTACAGGAGGAGTTGGAAATTAGAATCAGTACACAGGCTGAAAATTTAAAAGAACTAGTGCAACTGGAAACACAGCAGGTCAAAAAGCAATTGGGGGGAGAAATTGACAAAATTCAGGTAGCTACTAAAGAGGTTAAGGAACAGCTGGGGGGTAGAATTGAGAAAGTCCACTCACAAATAGTTGCAGAAGTAAATGATTTAAGAGAGAGTAATAGAGAGAGCATTAGCAAGATTGAGGAGAAACAAGCAAAGCTATATGATAAAGTAGAAGAATCAGAAGGAAACATTAAATTAACAGTAAACAGTATTGAGAGGAAGGCTGAGGAGAAAATCGCAGAATTAGAATTAAAATTAAAAGCTAGGATCAGGCAAGAAAATAGTCAGAATAGGCCAGTTTTTGTGAATAGCACACACAGGGAGGTAGAACTGGGTAAGTTCAGCAATCGACAGGGGTGCCCAATGGAGTTCATGAACACTATAGAAAATAAATTCGGGGAGAGGTTGGAAAATGGTAGTATTGAGTGGTGCCAGGTAGTTGAAATTTTAGAACAAGTGTTTGTGGGGGAAACGAGGAATTGGTTTGCTGTCTACAGAGACAAGTTTACTGATATTAATGATTTTAAAATGAAATTCTGTGAAAAGTTCTGGAATGAGGTTATTCAGTAGCAGCATCGTGAGGGAGTAGTGTGTGGTAAATATAACCCTAAAGGAAGCTCCACCATGACCGAATACTTTTTAGGGCAGGTATTAGTGTGTAAATATCTGGATGGCTTGAAGGAGGAAAGTGATGTGGTGAGGTTGCTACTTAGGCACTTTCCCTATAGGATCAAGGAGGCTGCTTGTATCCAGAATGTAAAGACTATATCACAAGTAGAAAATTTGTTAAGCACATTTGATGCACTAGGGAGAGGGGGTTATGAGGACAATTTCAATCGGAACCAGGGTAATAATAATAATAGACCTAATGAAGCCAGGCATCAGGAAGTTTAAGGGAACGGTGGCGAAGGGGCCAACGCTCAAAATAGAAATAATAGTAATCAGCTAAATCAGAACAGAGGAAATGGCTATGGTAATCAGTATCAAGGGAGGAATAATGATTTCAGGGGAAATCAAGGAAGGAACAATGATTACAGGGGAAATCAAGGGAGAAACAATGATTTCAGGGGAAATCAAGGGAGAAATTATAATGACAATAATTACAACCAGAATAGGGGTCAAGGAAGAGGACAGCCTAGTGGTAGTAATATACAGCCAAACAATGACAACATAGCCCAGAACAACCAGACCAGTTTAGTAGTTAGTAGTACTACGGCCAGCTGTAGCGGTTCTTTAAACGCGAACCAGGCTGCGAAGTAAGGTCAGAATCTCAGTCTGTAGCATGCCCTGTCCATACAATTATACAGGAACCCTATGACCTAAATGTAAGAAATGAATTATTACATGAACTAAATGATGAAGGTGTTATTTAGGAAGTGGTTAGTAAGAGCCCCATAGTTAAATTTAACGTGTCCGAGGCGTACACAGATGTTTTAATTGATAGTGGTTGTATGAAGAGTTGCATAAGTAGTGCATTTTATGATAAAATGAAAGGAACTGGAGTAAATTTTGAGGAGATGCCAATTAAAAGCACTTTTGTTATCACAGCTGTTGGGAAGAGGTCTAAAGTAATTTCTAAGCAAGTTTTAGTAGACATTAAAATTAATAATCATGTAGAGTCATTCATTTAATCATTGCCCCAGAGGAGTGCGTCAGGCCTCGGCAGCCGGCACAGTTCATATCCTCGCCGCTAGATGGGGGGCTTCATTCATTCCATTCCTGACCCGGTCGGAGACTGGAAGCAGGCTGTGGATTTTAAAAAAAAATCATGTAGAGAAGCAGATTTGTCTTGTAATTCCAAATTTAGTATTCAGTGTTATCTTGGGTTCAGAGTGGCTAAGTAGAGTGTCTGGTAACTTATGTTATGATGTAGGGAGTTTGAAATTTAAATGGGGAGATTCTGAAGTAGAAGTAGCGTTCAATGACCATATTCAGAGGAGTAGTATTGTAGGTGTGATTTGTACTTTAAATGAGATATCGCCAGCCGTAGAGCGGGGTTCTCCATGTTTTGTGGGCAGTGTGTTTACGAACGGAAGTCTAGAGGACTCGTTACGTGATGCTGCATTTCAGGGTAATATAGAGGTGGAACAATGTGTTCGGCTCTATGATGTGTTATTGTGTAATAGGAGAGTTTTTGAGGATCGCATTGGTATGGCCAATTGCTATACACATTCATTGAACGTTATTGATAGGTCAGTATTCACAGGACATAGATATCCTGTACCTTTCGCTTATCAGAGTGCAGTTGAGGCACAAATTAACCAGATGCTTGAAGATGGGATTATTGAGCACTCTAACAGTCCGTATGTTAATTCTTTGATCACGGTACCCAAAACCGACGGCACAGTTCGTATTTGTTTAGACGCTAGTTTGGTTAACAGTAGAATTAGTTCAGATCAACTGAAATCTATGTCAATAGAGGAATTAATGCAAACATTTGAGGGGAAGAAGTATTTCACTTGTGTAGATTTGAGTTCCAGTTTTTGGCAAGTGCCACTTATGTACGAAGATAGACCATTTACAGCTTTTAGTCATAAATATAACCTTTATCAATTTTGTAGAACACCTTATGGGTTAAAGAGTAGTTCAGCAGCTTTAATTAGGGCTTTAAACATCGCATTAGGGGATGACACAGGAGAGTTTGTAACCATTTACATAGATGATATGGTAATTAGTTCACGCAGTTTTGAGGAGCATCTACGTCATTTAGATATAGTTTTTCAGAAGTTAGATCAGGCAGGGTTCACTTTGAAGCTGTCTAAGTCGTCATTCTGTCAGTCAGAAGTGACATTTTTAGGTCATAGAGTGTCGAGTAGAGGTGTGACACCAGAGGAAATTAGGGTTAGCATGTGTGGACAGTAGCAACAGGGCATCGTTACAGACACTGAGAAAGACGCTAGGTAGAGCAACGTGATGACGTTCATTTAAGGGAGCCACTTGCAAGGTTGGAAGCAGGTGACGCAGAAACATTCATAGTTTCCAAACGTATTGGAAAAACAGCATATGTGCTGGAGGATAGTGAGGGAAACAGATTATACGGGACATATAATATACATAGTCTCCGAAAGTATGTGTCATAAAGTGAGGATGTTTAGCTGGCGAGCCAGCCTATCAAATGAGTAAGTGTGGTATTTGGTGCGTGGGAGGAGATGGTCTTCCAGGCAGGCGTATCAGAAGTCACACAGGGGGGTAGTATGTAAGTAAATGAGAGTTTTTAAGGTACAGGGAAATATGACGGGATTGTCGGATGCTGTTGAGCACTAAATTGTCTCGATGCACCAAGGCCAGAATTTGGTAGCGCTGGTGAATTCCCATTTGCCTCCTAGAGATGGGTGAGCGCTTGTACATGGTATTTTTGCTTAAGGCGTCCACGAGGCAAAAGATGGGCCATCAGAATGCGAGACAGTCCTTCATGAAACTCATACATATCAGCACACGTGATTTCTGTTTACGGTCTCGCCATGTAAGATTTGTAAGTGTGTAATTTAAGATAATTTGTACAATGGTATTATTTGTGTG
The DNA here is from genome assembly GCA_946902985.2 of Meconema thalassinum. Lineage (NCBI taxonomy): Eukaryota > Metazoa > Arthropoda > Insecta > Orthoptera > Tettigoniidae > Meconema > Meconema thalassinum. The sequence goes on along the minus strand of OX336396.1, from coordinate 46,762,092 downwards.
AGGAGAAATGGTCTGTGTTGAGAACTAGTCTTAAGTAGAATATGGTTAACGGGAACTTAACAAGACAGGGCGATTACGGCACAGAAATATTTGGTGTTATATGTAATGCGCATTTACTGTTTTTTTTTCAGAAGTCAATATTAATTTAATCTACTTTAAAGAGAGATTAAGTATTATGGTCACGAGGCGCTGCCACAATAGTGTGATCGTGTGCTCAGTGATAAGTGGAATTAAATGTCACCATAAGGAGGGGACCTCCAGTGAAATTAGGAAGTTCTATGGTGATATAAATATATCAGAACACCTTCAATTCGTGTGATATGACATCATAAATACATAGTGCTCACACATTAATTATGTCTATTTCTCCAACATAGAGAAATTTGAAAGGCGGAAATATCCGTGGAACACTATTCCATATGTAAAACATTGGACTGGTTGCAAAGTGCAATCCATAGTGACAACAAACTTTGACGCAAAGTGCGTGAAGAAAAAATATGAGTGTATATATCTGTAATTTAGGGTGATTTCATTTATGTAATATGTATTTTGGATGGGGTTTATTAACGTGTCTGGGATAATCGGATAATTTTTTTTTTTTAGCGTATGGCTTTTAGTGCCGGGAGTGTCCGAGGACATGTTCGGCTCGCCAGTTTTGTAGCTGCTTCGAGACGGACACCCAATGGGTGAGCTACAAGTACCGTTGGGGAGGAAAGTTGGAAGGGAGGGTCGAGGAGTTGGAAGGTAGCGGCTGTGGCCTATAGTTAAGGACCAACCCCGGCATTTGCCTGGAAGGAAGATGGGAAACCACAGAAGACCATCTTCAAGGTTGCCGGCGGGGGGATTCGAACCTCCTCGCCTCCCGGATGTGAGCGACTGCCAACAGTCATGCCGCAACGACCTCGGCTAACTCACCCGGATAATGGACCGTCGTCACGGTAAATCATCCGATGATCCGAGGCGAATATGTAACGTGTTTTTCGAGGGGTTTTATGCAACTGGCATAAGTCAGTAGGAAGCCATTCTATATTTATTTACGCGGCAAATTGTTCAGCCAAGAGAATTTTTCATGTTAATTTATTATTATTATTAATTTATTATAATTATTATTAAGGTATTTTCGGAGCATTTTATAAAAAATATAAGCATACAGATAGGTTTTCTATGTCTTAGAAAACGCTATCAAGCAAATTATTACGAACGACGATATCATAGAAAATTATCTGATTACGGAATTTTACGGAGTTTTGTCAGTTAGGGTATTTGAGAGACATGACTCACTGGGAATTCGAATACAAGCTGATTCCTGTCGAGAAGTATTACGCAAGGCTGGGTCGCAAGGTCTAGAAAAGGCGAATTGTTGGTACGGAAATCGACTTCTCCCTCTCGCGCGCCGAGTGTAATGAGGCAGAGGAGGGGAACTAGCGGCGTGCTCAGCCAATCAGTGAGGACGACGTAAGCTAGATGTCGGTACCATGGTGGGGGAGCCAACGTGTGGATATATCGTCCGATGTCCGTGAAACGAGGACAATCTGTGTAGAACTTGCGGAGTACGGTTGCAAGTGCGTGTCGCTCCGATGTTCAGTGGAGTTGATGACTAACTTTTGCAAAACTTAACCAGTGCGGTTGTACGAGTGTTTGGGTCCGAGGTACGGACCATAGAATTATCTAATCTACCAGAATATCATCAGATTCCGACGGAGATGACGACGTCCAGGAGACTGTGGGAAGCTCACAGCATCATCAAGTACGAGGGAAATGCTTTGGCAATTTCCAGTGGTAAGCGCAAATGACGCAGAAATACGCAATCTCTCATTTTTCTTTGTTTTATATTTCATATTTCAGTAACTTCATAGCTTGGAAATAAGAGTAAAATCACTTTATCAGACTCCGTTTTCACGTAATTTTCTATCGGTAATATTCAAATCACAACGCTCCAATTTAAATTTTGTACTTATTATTATTAATTTTGCTATACTTGTTATATATAATAAATTCATTTCTTTTACAATGCAATCTTTGCTTTCAGTAGGTAGCATTAGATATAGACCAATTCCTTCTCCTGATACAATTGTTTGTTGGGTTAATGATCAAATCATACCACGATCTGAGTGAATAGAGTCTTGAAGGTGTTCTGCCAGAGCTAGACGTTGTTAAATACAAATTTAGATTTCAACATTGCATTGAGGTCTTGGCGCCCATTAAAACAACATAGCTTAGGCAAAGGTAAACAGTTACATTTATCTCCCAACAGTGTGGGCTAGCGAGACTGTTACATTTGTACGCTCAACGTGGAGCAAAGTAAATACCGTTTCACTTGTCATCCCAGCCTAAGCCAGACTGTTACATGGCGCTACCAACATGGGGCACTAATTAACCATTACACACTCAACAAATGAAATCATATAGGCTAATATCAAATTCTTTGTGGTTTTTTAATTTTATATTTCACGATTGCAATTGAGGTTGAAAACACTCGCAAAATGCAACTTAGATCGAAAAGACTTACAAAATGCAACGTAGATTGAAAATACCCACAAAATGGAGTGTAGATGCGAAAAAAAAACGCTAAAGGGAATTTAGATACACGGGGAGCCAATTAACAAAAACAGCGCTGGATCAGGAATGATGAGACACGGGTCAATTAAGGCGGGAAAGTGAAATACTCCCTAGGCTTCGGATACCCTAATACCGTTGGGGTCGGAAAAGAACAAGAGTTGACCAAGGGAGGTCGACAGGAAAGAAGACGGAGAGGAGCCCGGCACAAGTAAGTGGAAGTAATGCCGGACTCAGCTGGGGTCCCGTGGTCACCAACCCACGTCCCACTAGATGTGAGCCCCTGGGGGGAAATACTGTTCTCTGGAAGCATTCAGAGCCATTGCGATATTTTTAAAAATAGTTTCGCCCTCTATATATTGTAGGAAACAGAATCATATGGTCGACATCATCATTATTTATTCACCATATCAATTCCAATACCATTAATAATTGATAAGATTGATAAATGAAAGATGTATTGGAATTATTCCAATACATCTTTCGTCGCCATATTGCTAACTTTTCTTATAACCTATTTCGTTTTTGCGAGTGTAACCACAAACTGTAACCAAACCTAACCCAGGTTAATGCCAGTGAATAAACACAAAGCGCCAAAACACGCCTTCTAGACACGGAATGGAAATGGTTGCTAGTGCACACTGTCAATAAGTGACCGCATACGTTCCGTAAACATTGCTGCCAAACAATCCTGTCGGGAAACGGAAGGGTCACGGAAGGTGTATGTAACGTGAAGTGTGCATGTACTCATTTAAAATACAGTAAACTTTCATGCACGGTGATGTGATGGAAAGGAAACGGAAAGGTTACGTTACGTACAGTGTGAATCGACCTTAATGGTAGGCTACTTGATTACAATGAATTTTCATACTGCATTACCTAATTTCTTAGGAATTTGAAGAAAGATTTCGGTTCACTTTGTTTACGGTTATTGCAGCCGTATATGGCGCAAATACTCCCCGTACCAACGCTTTCAATTGGAAAATGAAACAATCTACAGGTCGATGCGGCAAGTCTTACAAAATCTGTTTGTAAATCAACTGATCCTTTCAGAATGGCCGTGCATTCAGATGTACGTTTCCAGCTCGGACCGCTAGGAGGTGCTGTCAGTCGTTTTGGCGAGGAGTTTCCGCTATTATCGTTGGTGGAACTGCCACTTAGCTACCATTTGCAATCAGCTGATCCCGCGTTGGATTTCTCCATGGAGAAACTACGTTAATTTTAACAATGAACTTTATATGTGCCATGCTATTTTAATTCAACAAGGTTATGTACAAGGGAACTTAATCAGATATTGTGATTAATGTATTATATTTATATAATAATTGTCTATATATTTTACACGACACACTGTATATAATATACAACTATGCCTGTTGAAAAACCAGAATTTTTTAAAGTGTGTGTTTCAATCTACGAAGCTCGGAATTTAACTTGGACGAATATGGATCCCCAAGTCGGAGTTCAAGTGGGAAATTATAAAAGAAAGACTGGTGCAAGAGAAAACACAGATCGCCCGTACTACAATGAGGCAAGTTTATTTTCTGAACAGTTCTCTAGAATATAAAACACACCACTAGCTTAAGTTCAGTCCCTATTCCCTATCATAATCCTGAAACTAACCCTGCTATTGGCCTCGGGAGACCGCATAACTCAAAGCAGATAGAGTTCGATAGCCTACAAATTGTGGCAGTACACGTGCCCTAAACTGTAATCTGCATTACCTTAGTTTCAGACCATATGGCGCTACTTTTCATATCAAGGAGCTACTCACTACTATTATCCTCACAAGACTGAGTGCAACCCCGTTCCAACTCTCAAGTTAGATCTTAAATCTCTGGCAAACTGAAAATCGAACCTTGTAGGTAGCACACACGTGTGTTTTCCCTACACGACGGGATTAGCCCTATTTCCTACACTCAACACAATACTTCACATTGCCAATCCGGAACTCGCGCACTTTAACGTGGCGGCCGCCATGAGAATTTTGTACGGTATAGGAACAGATAGGCTAATGCGGGCTAATGTGACTTTGTAGGATTTGAACATTTCATTGCTAGAGGGTATTATTGTAATTTTCAGCAGTCTCAAAATTATAGTGTTTGGCGCAGGAATTGGCACTGAGTTTGAAACATGGAGTTAGTAAGTTATTGTTGTTCTAAGGGCAGAACTACGAGGTTATCTGCCCCTTGAAACATGGATTCTCTTAGATCTGTTGTGTTAAACCTTCTGGTTTTAGTATCCACCTACCCTAACCTCGGCAGACCACTGGTTTTAGTATCCACCTACCCTAACCCCGACAGACCAATGATTTTAGTATCCACCTACCCTAACCTCGACAGACTAATGGTTTTATTATCCAGCTAACCTAACCTCGTCAGATCATTGGTTTTAATATCCACCTACCCTAACCTCGACAGACCGATGGTTTTAGTACACCTACCCCTCAGGGGCTCACATCTAGTGGGACGTGGGTTAGCGAACACGGGACCCCAGCTGAGTCGAGCATTGCTTCCACTTACTTATGCCGGGCTCCTCTCCGTCTTCTTTCCAGTCGACCTTCCTTGGTCAACTCTTGTTCCTTTCCGACCCCAACGGTATTAGGGTATCCAAGGCCTAGGGAGTCTTTCACTCTCCCGCCTTAGTTGGCCCTTGTCTCATCTTTCCTGATACCCTCATTTTTCGAGGGGTCAGCCTTCTTTTTCTTTTCATGATATCTTCCTGCCTTCTGCACAAGGCCCTTAAGAAAGCAGGGTGTGTGTAGCCCCACCACTTCTGGTGCATCCTGGATAATGCTACACCCTCAAGGGCCCCCGTGTGGGTGCGGGTTAGAATACATCCACGGTATGCTCTGCATGTCGTAGGAGGCGACTAGTAGGGCCGACAAGACCGACTGACATGACTGACTTTGATTTGGAAGACCCCCAGTGGATGGGGAGGGAATAATTCATATGCGCTGTGGAGGTCCGCGCTGTGGAGGTCCGAGGTGAGATGGTCCGCACTGTTGTGGCTCGTGCCGAGGTGGCCCGCGATGTGGTGGCCCGCGCTGAGGTTGTCTGCGTTAAGGAGGTATGCGCTGCCGTGGCCCGTGCTGAGGTGGTCCGCGCTGAGGTGGTCTGAGCTGAGGTGGCCCGCGCTGAGGTTGTCCGAGGTGGTCCGGGGTGAGGGTTCGCGCTGAAGTGGTCCACGCTGAGGTGGTCCGAGATGAGGTGGCCCGCACAATGGTGGCCCGCGCTGTGGTGGCCCTCACTGTGGTGGTCCGCGCTGAGGTGGCCCGAGGTGAGGTGGTCTGAGCTGAGGTGGCCCGCGATGAGTTCCAAGGTGAGGTGTTCCGCGCAGAGGTGGCTTGCGCTGAGGTGGTCCAAATTGAGGTGGTCCGCACTGAGGTGGTCCGAGGTGAGGTGGTTCGCGCTGAGGTGGTCCGCTCTGAGGTGGCCCGCTCTGAGGTGATCCGAAGTGAGGTGGTCCGCGCTGAGGTTTGAGGTGAGGAAGTCCGCGCTGAGGTGGTCTTTTCGAATTTAGGTGTCCATCTCTAAATTTTATGTTCAATTCCAAATTTGTATTCTTTAGTGTTAAGACGGGCAGATGACCTCGAAGTTCCGCCCCTTAAAACATCAATAACTAACTAACTAACTTAGTATACCTACCCTAACCTCGACAGACCAAAGGTTTTAGTACCCACCTGCCCTAACCTCGGCACACCAATGGTTTTAGCATCCAGCTAACCTAACCTCAGCAGACCAATGGTTTTAGTATCCACCCCCTAACCTCGGCAGACCAATAGTTTTAGTATCCACCCCCTAACCTCGGCAGACCAATGGTTTTAGTATCCACCTACCCTAACCTCGGCAGACCAATGGTTTTAGTATCCACCCCCTAACCTCGGCAGACCAATGGTTTTAGTACCCACCTGCCCTAACCTCGGCAGACCATGGTTTTAGCATCCACCGCCTAATCTCGGCAGACCAATGGTTTTAGTATCCACCCCCTAACCTCGGCAGACCAATGGTTTTAGTATCCACCCCCTAACCTCGGCAGACCAATGGTTTTAGTATCCAGCCCCTGACCTCGGCAGACCAATGGTTTTAGTATCCACCCCCTTACCTCGGCAGACCAATGGTTTTAGTACCAACCCGCTAAACTCGGCACACCAATGGATTTAGTATCCACCTACCCTAACTCCAGCAGACCCATGGTTTCAGTGGCCCACCCTGACCGTGCCCGTCATATTTTATTACGTCTCACCAATCCAACATGTCGGCTGTGCGAAATATTTCACCGGCAATCTATATCTCCGAAACTATTACTGATATCACCCGGCAATTTTGTACGGTGATAGAGGGCACTGCTAGAAGTTTACCCATGAACCCAAAACTCCCAAAAACCTGTTAAATACAAACGGAACATGGTGGCCAAGCGAGTTGGAAACTTTGAAATAGAATTTTCTCGCGATTTTACCGTCCAAACGCAATGAAACCTGGTACAGCATATGTTTATTCACATTGTAATGCGCTGGCATCTAATATAGTTCAATTGTTTACATAGACTCAAGATGGCGGCTCTGCGAAATATTTCACCGGCATTCTATATCTCCGAATTTATTACTGATATCACTCTGATATCACCGACAGTAGTGGCTACGCTGGCTAAAGCGCTGCGTTAGGCAATGGGCCCAAGCTCTCTGCTGACTCGGTAGACGCGTGGGTTCGAGCCCCACCGTCGGCAGTCCTTGAAATGGTTTTCCGTGGTTTCCCATTTTCAACACCAGGCAAATGCTGGGACAGTACCTTCTGACAGGCCACGGCCGCTTCCTTCCACATCCTTGCCCAGTTTCATTCATCTTCATCCATTCCATCTCTCATCCCGACGCGCAGGTCGCCCACGGGCGTCGAATAGAAAGGCCTGCACTCGGTCTCTCAGGAGGCTACACGACAAAAAAAATCTCTGATATCTAGAAGGGTACTAACCTACTAGTAGTTTAGCTATGAAACTTCCAAAGCCTGTAAAATATAAAACGATCATGGCGGCCAAGGTTGGTTGGTTGGTTCCTTAGTTTAGGGGCTGCGACAACGCGGTCATGTAGCCCCGTGTACTTTTGGGTGTGTGTAGAAACTCTCTGATAACCGGTGATAATTGTGATGACTGTATTAGTGTGTGTTTCTGTTTTAATTCAAGTAAGGACTGCAGACATTTAATTTTTCCAAGTAGTTCCTAATTTTGCCACCAAACGCCACCGTCAACGACCAACTAGTCCGAAGGAAGGCATACTGAGGAATTTTTAAAGTTCTTAAAAAATCCAAAGACTTGGTCCGGGTTTGAACCGCGATCTTGGGCATAGAAGCTCTGCATGCTACCAAATACGCCACCGAAGCCGCTATATGGCGGCCAAGCGAAGGTGAAACACTTTAATAGGCTCTTCTCGCTATTTAACCATCTGAACTCAGTGAAATATGTAGAGTAAATGTTTATACACTTAGGGCTACCGATGAGACACGGATTGACGTGTACCCGTGTAACCCGGGACACGTGTACACGGGTAGGTACGCTCTAAGAATCCGTGTAGCAGTAAGTACACGTGTACACGGGTACACGAGTAGTGCCACGCGTGTACCCGTGTATGAAGGTCCGCGTACACGGGTTTCACGGGTATATATGTCTTATCGTGTGCCCATGTGGTTTTCTCGATTTTGGAAGAATGTTTTTGACATTTTGTTGTACGCCAACTGGTGATGAGAAATCTAGGAAAGAAAACTGGAGGTAAATGGATCCAAGAAATCCAACAAGATCTCAAAGCAGTTGGACTCAAGATAACAGATGCCGAGGAGAAAAATAAAATTAACACCATACTTAAAACTCACAAATTTTCTGCAGAAATGACACACAGAAAGCCTATGGAGATTTCAGATGAGTTGAGAAAATCCCGATCTGAAAGAATGAAAAAGTACTGGAAAGAGCGCAAGAACCAAGCAGTACTACCTTCAAAGAAGAAGTGATTGTGGAACGACTCAAGTGGTCCAATGTGACCAATCAAGATTAATAATAATAATAATAATGACCCATTTAATTGAAAACGAATATAGAATCGGGAAGACGAACACAGCAAACATAAAAATATAAAGTTTTTGCTATTACGAAGAATAAGTGAAACGACAACACTGCGTATTTTGTGAAAGGATGTTTTCGAAATACTATGAACACGGCACCGAATGATTCAAATTTTCGGGCACCGCGCATCCCTTATTCGTTAGGGTGCCCCTGGTGGGCAGAATTCTAACCTGATCGAAGAACACGCGTTCATTTCAGTACGATCATAGTAGTCAAACCACAGCTAGCACGCGCTGCGTGATCGAGGAGAAATGGGGAAAACAAGCAGTTGGGTATGGAAGTACGCGGAATGGAAAGGAGATAAGCCCTATTGCGCTCTATGTTCTCCTACCGAAAACAATGGGTATTCCTGTGCTGGTGGGTCTACGGGAGCCATCGGACGCCACTTGAAAACGATACACCGGAAGATGGAAAATCAACAAACGTCGCCAAGCAAATGTGGGTAAGTAATTATGTATACAAATTGTGTAACGCCATGTTTACGTTGGTTTTGTTTACATACGACCAACTTCTGTGAACAACACACTTTCACGGCTAGACGCAAGCGCTTCCGCGACACTCCCACCGCCTTCGGTCAGTAGGCGGTGTCGTCAGCGCCGAAGGCGAAGTGGTATCGCGCCGGCGCCGCGGCGCTGCCTTCCCCAAATGGAACTGGACATATGTTGAAATTTACCGCTTTCCCAGACATTTCAGTCTAATGCAGACTACTTGACTGATTCGCTACGATCTGTATTATTTTCGGTTCATGCCACGGTCACACTCGGTTATCCATTTACCGCGCGCCACCACGGCAGCACGCCGCCGCTCACTCCGTCGCGCACCGGTATTTAGCGCACACGTTAAAAAGGAATATACGAGCCTTACAGTAGTCGCATATGATGTGTAACATATGACATGTTATCCTACTATGTGTGTCCCGGGAGCGCAAATCCCTTGTTAACAGTGAACTATGTTGGTCATTGAAATAACTACTTGTATAATTCCAGTACAAATTCCTGACCTTAATAAATCATAATTGTTATTTGCTAAGACGTTGTATCTTAATCGATTGATAACATTCATTTTGGGAGGACATATTTAGGTCTGTGGTTACAGCGTTGGTCTCCCAACCTGCCGGCTGGGGTTCTAATCCTAACAGAGTTGTATTTTTTTGCTTGATTTTTATATGTATTGTTATTTGAGTACTGAGGCGTTATACAATTGAGCGTTATATTGTGAAGTTTACAATGGAAAATATATATTAAATTAAAACAAAGTTCTCCAATGGATCTGCAGTAGTGACATCTACCTTCAACTATTTGAATTATGGTATGCGGGAGCACGGCCGACTGGATGCGCTTGCATCCAGTTGGCCGTGGCGGAGGCAATCCACTGCCTACTTGATGCGAGCTGCGCTCTATACCGGCCAGTTAGTGAACTAATGCCAGCGATGTTATTGAAAATGGCCTCTTTTTGCTGATAGAGTGCACTGCTAAGTATAGACGTGATTAAAAAATTGGTGTGCAGAAGGTATATTAAATGTGTTTCTCCCAGTGATACGTTTAGACCAACGAAGTTTCAATTATTGTTAGTGGCCTGTGTTAATATACTGAATTCCTACGTTGTTTGGAGTGTTGGTTGATGCGATATAGATTCCACACAGCCACATGGCTGACAGTACATCGAGTGCTTACATTAATTAAGAATACAGCAGCAGTATGAAGATTTAATAAATCGTAATTGTTTTCAGCATGAAAATGATTTATTGTAGGAATATCTTAAATGGGGTCTCTAAACCTTGAACTAAACTGTATGCGATATACATTCTCCATAGCCACACGACCTACAGTACGTCGTTGTACCGATCTCCGCCACCACGCGCGCTCATTGTTTTCGTCCCATCCACTTCCGTCCCTTTTCCAAAATCACTTCCACAAAAATGTCCAGCTACCGAGTGCCACAAAAATATCCAGATACCGAGTGGAAAGATGTTACACATCAATAAATAGCGATAGTTCTTCGCATAAGTCATACAACTCTTCGATGACATATACTATTTAGATGGTGGATTGTTAAAATGAGGGAAATTGCATACCGTAAATTATAAAAGGTCCCAACAATTAGACAGATGGGCTTATCGGGAACGCAACGGTGGCGACCTACGGGAGCTTCAGGAAGAGCGTGCGGTGGCGCGGCGGCGCGGCGTGGGGTTGTGCCTGGAGGCGTGTGCTGTATACATAGACAATTTCACAGATATTACCGAATCAGTCGAGTCATCCTGCTCTCCGCACAGAAATGGCCGGACAAGCGTGCATTTCAATCATTGTCAAGTGCAATATTCACGGTGGTGGCGCGTACCGGCAAAATGGAAAGGCGGTGATCTTGTTTATCTCCAATGCAACTTTCCACGATTTGTGCTTATAATGCACAGGACCTTCCTCGTTGTGAAGGCTTTCATTTCGCACCGACATTAAAAATGATATGGTATTATTACAGGCATGAAGCGGAGGTCACAAAGGAAGACACTGAAGATGGTGACCATGTTGATGATGAGGAGCAGGAACAGGTATGGTCATCCCGAGCCAAGAGACGACGCAGGCGACGCGTGGAAGGTAACGCACACCGTCCGTGCGATACCATACGCTCAGAGGAAATACATCAGGCTCTTGCAAGGATGGTTGCTGTGAACCAACTGCCTTTGCCATTTTGTGCCAGTGATGGGTTTAGGCAGTTCATGGCAGTTGTAGAGCCCAATTACTTGTGTATTTCAGAGGATGCCCTTAAGCGGAGACTGGCTCTACTAGCCGATGGTGCCAGAGAGAATGTGCGGTGTGAACTATCAGCGGCATCAAGCGTTGCCCTTACATCTGACTGTTGGACATCTCGCTCACAAACGTCTTTGCTGACGGTAGCGGCTCACACCATCGACTCCCAGTGGGTTCCAAAGGCGATGACGCTTACCACGCATGAAATGGAAGACCGCCACACCTCAGAAAATCTGGCATCGGAATTGCAATTGGTTGCAGAAGAATGGAATATGCAGGACAAGATCACCGCCATCGTCACTGACAACGCGTACAACGTCGTCAACGCTGTGCGCGCTCTTGATGTGCTGGAGAAGGATAAAGTGACTTGTGCTGCACATTCTGTACAGCTTGCTGCAAACAAGGCTCTTGCTCATGAAAAGGCTGCTAATGTGTGTCTGAAAGCAATTTTCGGCACTCTAACGTTGCCTCTAGTGCGCTGACAAAAATGCAAGCACAATTTTCAATGCCCGAACAACCCCTGATTCAGAGCTGCAACACCCGCTGGAATTCAACTTTTGCCATAATCGAGCGCCTTTTGAAAAACAGGAACCCCGTCAGCAATGTCCTAGGTGACCGGACATGCACGCCAATGGCCACAGCACAGAACCTCCAAGTAACTGAACAGGAGTGGCATCACATGGAGGTTTTAAACAAGCTCCTTAAACCTGTGGAAGTGGTAACCACTCTCTTTTGCGGTGACAATTCTCCCATATCGATGGTCCGGCCACTAATACAGACGCTAATTAAAAATCACCTCAGCACCCAGGAGTTGTCGGACGACAGCTTCCCAGAGGACGTGCAGTCTACCGTGGTCTGTGAATTTAACGATCGGTTCGGCCTCCTATGGATAAATGATAGTACTGTCACAGCCAGACAGATTGCATCTTTCCTCGACCCGAGGTATAAGGACTTGGTAGATGAGACAGCAGAGGCTCGACGATGTATTCGCTACAGAGTGCTTCATAAGCTTCAGAGCGATGCACCAGCTGAAGTCTTGGTTAATCCCGATCAACCCTCCACCAGTAGTGCCCTGGAGTTCTTGTATCAAATGCCATGTGGGAGAAGGAACAGCCCTGAATCTCAATTTGAAGATTTTCTTTCGGAGGCACAGATTCGTTTTGACATGAACCCGTTCGAGTGGTGGAAAGCAAGGGAACACAAATATCCTGCGGTTGCTGCTCTAGCGAAAATATACTTGTGTATTCCAGCAACATCCACAAGCTCCGAAAGGTGCTTTTCCTCTGCTGGAAATATTGTCACAGCCAAACGGAATTGTCTTCTGCCAGAAAATGTAAACCTGTTAGTATTCTTGTTCCAAAACAAAGCTTTCTTAAAGTAAATTGGTCAATGAGTCATAATTCTAGAAATTGTTGTTCTTATTATACTGTTATATTTTGTATTCGTTTCCTATGCCTGATATTTTAATTTTGTTGTTTAGTTACATTCTGATCAAATGACAGTGCAAATAATACATTATATTCCGTTACATATAGTTTTGTATTTACTCCTTTCTCATCCTCGGAACTAACCTTTATAATCAATCAAATAATTAATTAATTTCACACTGCTTCGATTCGAATAAACGCGCGCGGACACATTGCACACGCACACACGATTATTAAATGCATGTATAAATGGCACAATATTGCCGTGAACAGATGTTCGAGCAAGGTTACCAGACACGGCACTCTTTAACAATATTCGGTGTGACCCGTGTACCCGGTCGTAATTACACGAATACACGGGTACACGGGTAAATAGTAGAACCCGGATTCTTAGCACACGGATCTTAAAAACACGGTTGTGCGGGTACACGGGTACACGGGTAATAGGGAGCACTAATACACATTGTAATGCACTGGCATCTAATTTAGTTCAATCATCACATAACCTCAAGATGGCGGCTTTGCGACATTTTAAAATTAAGTTTTTATTTCTTGTGTATTAATTATGCTATCGAAGTGAACGTTTGAATAATAAACCTACGCAAAAATCGTCATCTAATAGTACATAAATCTATGGCCTATATATATATATATTTATTTCTTGTGTATTAATTATGCTATCGAAGTGAACGTTTGAATAATAAACCTACGCAAAAATCGTCATCTAATAGTACATAAATCTATGGCCTATATATATATATATATATATACCCATAAATCAAACATGACGACCATCCGAAATATCTAAACGGTTCTCAATATCTACGAATCTATTACAGCAATCAACCTGAAAATTTGTATGAGGCAATGGACATAAGTTCACGTAAAGGTATATGAAAATAGGCTTTAGTTCTTCACGGAACCACTTGTTTTGTTTGCTTATTACTACAATGTGATGTTTCCTAGAAGCAGTTAAATCAAATAAATGCGACATTATCGGCAGTGAGGAAATACAGAACTCGTTTTTCGTTAAAATTATAAGAAAGACAATGGCGCAGTGGCCAAACTACTTGCCTCCCACTAACATTAAATGGGTTCGAATGCCAGGCTCATGTGCGATGTTTGGTGAAATATCTCGTCTGGTGGTGCACATTCCACGTAGGAGATATCGTGATTTATGAGCGTTAGATTGATACCATAGTCACGTAAATTACAAATTTCATTTTTAAAATGTAAATTTATTTGCAAGGATGGGCTATATAAATTATTGAGTGGAGTGTAGGGAATAGGGCTAATCTCGCAGTGTAAGAGATACACGCTCGTCTCCTAACTAAGAGGCACGATTCCTGGCTTAAGGTATAATATGAGGGCTGGAACGGGTTTCACTCAACTTGGGAGGACAATTGAGTAGCTACATGATATGAGAAATGGAGCCAAATAGCGTGAATCCAAGGTAATGTGAATAGGGGTTTCGTCCCACTGGAAGGATATGTAACGAGTGCTATTTGTGGGAGCAGATGGCCTCGCAGTTTCGCCCGTTTAAACATTACTATTATTATGGTTATTATTTTTATTATTATTTCCAGTGTATTTGTGGTAGTAGTCTTCTTTTGACCTTTTAGTTACGAATTATTTGAGCATTAGTTTACCATTTCTAATTAATTTCTTTCTTCCAGTACTTTGTCTTCGACTTCAACCTCCCTTTCAATGACCTGATGGACCAAATGATCACTCTGTCTGTAAGTTAACATTGTGCTCTTCACTCAACTTATTTTACAGCACTCTTAGTCGCTTGGTTAGTGAAATTATCGCCTCAAAAATAACATCTCCTTTAAGGCTTCAAAATTGCTGTGATTATAAATGGTCTTAATCCCAATGTCTCTATCTAGATTTACAAGTACAGTATGTATTGACTCAAAGAACTTTTTTTTTGAAATTCAGAACTTTTATTTTTTTCGTATATTTTTGTTAGTTATTATAATTATTAGTTTTTATTTATTTTATTTTTAGGCTTTTTCATATTTAGGCGTCCACCTCGCATTTTAGATGTATTCCAAATGTATATAAAATCCGTGTTAAGAGGGGTAGGTTAAATCAGTACAGGTTAGCCAAAACAATTGGCCTCAAAATATCCTTCGAAATGACGGAAATCAGGTTAACTGTCCCGCCACTTACAAACAAAGTCACAATAGAAGAATAGGAAATTCAAATTGTGGACAGATTTAAATATGTAGGAAAAAATAATATCATACAATCTCAATGAGAAACCAAGGTGGGTGAGTGGTTAACGTGTCGGTATACTAATCCTACGCTTGCAGGTTCACTCCTGGCCGTGGTAAGTGGTTTTTTTTTTTTGAAAGGCGGCAAAAATTACGACACGTATGTCATACGATGTTGGCATTTCAAAGAACCCATTTGAGTTCAGTAGGTTGTGTTCATAATGGCAAAATTCTCTCGGGAGTTTTCGCCAACAGAAAGTTCCTCATTTCTCTACTAGAAAGCGCCATAGTGTTCAATGAGCTTAGATATTTAACCTCCATGTCTTTCATAGTGCTTCAAGGTACAACGAAATTCGATATGCAAGCTAACCTCTGGATGTCAATTTCAAAGCTTGCACCCGGCACCCTAGGCCATACGATATTATTATTATTATTATTATTAAATGAGAAACCAACAGTGCAAAATAGAATAAACAAACTGACCAAGAACACATAGGCCTATAACAAATAGCAAAAAATGCCTCTCAATAGCCACCAAATTAGAACACTATAAAACAATTACTCAACCAGAAGTAACATACGCCAGTGAAACCATTTTCAAAACAACTAACACTGCAGAAATAGACAGAATACTCAAGATAGAAAGAAGAAGAAGAACGTGTATAAATAAACAATATCAAAAATAATGGACACTGGAGACTAAATTCCAATGAAACAGTTTACAAAGAAATAGAACCGGTAATGAGCACAATTAGGAAAAAGCGTATCTCATTCTTTGGACATCTCATCAGGACACCAGAAAACAGGATCAGTAGGGAAATAATAGATCAACTATGGAACAGTAAAAGTAATATTCGATGAATTGCAGAAATCAAAGAAGATATGGAGGAACTACAAATTACAATAAATTGAAGATTAACGAAACAAAACACAAAAAATCAAGAAACTCGAATACACACAAATTAGATTAGAAACCAAGATTAACAAACAGACCAGGGTGATTTCAAACGAAGAAAGGAAGTTCAGATCTAAGAGAATGAAGAAGTACTGGATCAACTGGAACCTGAAGAACCCTTTGTGTAAAATTTACTAAAGTGGTCCTATGAAGGCCATAAAATGTAAATAGATAAATAAGAGGGGAAGATGACCTCGCTGTTCCGCCCCGTAAAACAACAATAACTAACTACCCCATTTCTCCACAGATAACCTAGTGCATTAGCCTACACTCCTGACTACTGTCGACCAAAATATTATGTGTACTCAAGTTTGAAGGTTGTTTGTGAAGTAACCAATAAACCTACATAAAATCCAATAACATCATCATTTTCGTCGTTCAATTGTACGTTAGTTCATGTAGGTTTGGAATTTTTAATTTATATTTTAATATTTTTTATCGCAGTTGGAACACAAAAAGTGCCCGTTTTTAAGCGTGTTTCAACCATGCGTCACATTTAAGAATTATTATCTCACAAACCCGTCATCAGATCGAATCCAAATTTTAACACAATATACATTGGAATGTTTTATAACTGGTTCATTAATTTTAAAATTTGTGTGTCCAAGAAACAAAGTTGTTATCATTTTTGTAAGGTAACCTTTTCTCGGATCGGGGTGGTTTGAAAACGTAGTTCTTGGTCGCGTTGTAATCTTTATACATCAAAAAGGTATGCTGTATGATTGTGAAATACGAAAATTAATTCACTTATTTTATATCGGTTTGTATTTGTACGGGGAATTAAGACATGGTTCACCAGTTAGCCGCTCCGGTGAAAACTGTACAGCGTTGCCAAGATGGGCTCCATCACGTGTCATGGCGCGCCTCGCTCGGAAGTGATGGGCTTCATATCAGCTACGCTGTACAGCATTTCCTTTTTTCATTTTCCATTTTTTTTAATTATATATGAATTGCCGCCGAATGGCCATAGCAGGTTATTTTAACTGAACGCCCGTGGGCTCACAAAAAGTTCAATTACAAGTAGTTTCAACTTTGGCTACCAGATGCTACTGTCACTAACACCTAGCGGCGAACGTTGAAACTTGGTAAAGCGTTTCTAACCAGCCAAAAATATAACCTACAAATTTTGCAACACTACCAATTATAGTGGTAGGTTATTCTGCATGCCATAAATCTATAACATGGGCCCGCCCGCCGGTTTTACTTCCCCTCCGAAGGCAGGCATACTGAAGATGTTAACGCTCTTAAAAATCCGACGATTTCAGCTGGGCTTGAATCCGCGATCTTGGGCATAGGAGTTCAGCATGCTACCGACTACGCCACCGAAGCTGAATGGGAGTCCGCTGTTCTTGGGGAAAATCTAAGACTTATAGTCTCATACAAAACTGTCGCTTTCAATGACATCGGCCAAAAGGGAAAGCTTTCAGAGATCATCGCCACTTGAGTGGAAAAGGTACTGCATCAATGCCGTTCTCATCTGTAAATTTTTGAGATGATATATTTATATGAAAACTAACAAGTAAGTACATTTTCTACATTCTCCATGAGGTAGCTCAATTTAAAGAGTTATTAGTACCGTATAAACGAAAATTTAATGGTTAATTGTTCAGTAAATTTTGAGAAATAAATAATTTGGAACTGTTTATCCTTCATTAATAAAATTGCCTAATTAAATATTGTTTTAATATTTACTAAAGTAATGAATAACACTACACGAATAATAATAACAAAAGTTACAGGTTATTTTATTTTTTATATCACATGTAGAAACATTTTGAACGTTATTGCTCAGAACCTAGTGCGCAGGGAGCATATTTTGTAGAAATAATGGGAAACTGAGGTAATTAAACTCCAGATCTAAAAATTGGAGGCTGACCCCGAAGAGCCTGGCGTCAAACATTCAGGGAAGACTTCAGAACCGTTCACTCTAGCTAGAGTTTAATTACCTGGGGGGATAGGCAATATTTCATACTTGAGACCTCTATAGGGAGGGGTCTTGGTTGCTTCAGCAAAATAGCACACTGCCAAGATACGCTAGCCCAGTGGAGGTCCGGGCAGGGTTTACAGAGCCCGTTGATAAGCCTGACTTGGTGTACTTACGCAAAACCCCGCAACAGCCATCGCAGAAACCTAAAAGGCTGTACCTTGCATGCTTAATTGCTGCAGCATATTGTTTTTTCTAAATTAATTACTTTAATAATATTATCTACAATCAAATACAGCGCATTTAAAAAGACGTCAGCCAAGAATATTTTAACTCCCCTCACAACTAGGTTGGTAGGTTAAGCCTGAACTACAACACTACCTAAGGGAAGATGATTGGAAATGAAAATGGAAAAAGGTTTAGGAGTGAAAACGATTTTAGGCAGAGAGGAAGAGAATCCAAGCAAAATAATAAATGAATAGTGATATGAAGGATGATTATCCTGCGCAAAGCCCGTGAAGTAACTAAAATAAGAGGGAGCTTGAGCACGGTTAACGGAGAGAGCGGCGTGAGCTAAGGTTACCGGCAGACTATCGCTAAGTGCTCATTCCCTCCCGAGCATGTATTTGGGGACTATGGGGAAGGGAGGTGCGCTAGCAAGCAATGGTGTGTCAGATAAGAATGATTTATGTACTTTCCCTTCAAAAGGGTGAGATTTTCTGAAGCATTCTGAAATGCTAGAAAAATAAGCTGGAATAATTTTATTTCCAGACACTGTCGGATCCCCAACAGAAAGTCCGAATGCCCTCAGAGTGGGCAGAGATGAAGCAACTATAGTGCTTTTAGCAATATTTTTGTTATTAGTAGTAGAAATCTTTGGAGAGAACCAATTGTTGCGTTAAAAGAAGGCTAAACTGTTACCCAGCAGAGTGCCGATTAACAGTTTAAAAAGGATGAAAACCTCAAACCTAACTTGAACAAAACCAAAATTTTAAACAATAAATTATATGTCAGAGCGAAATTCTCTACAAGTAGTAAGTTGGCTGAGCGAGCTATACTTGCCTTAATAATTTACTAGAATTAGCTTAGATAGCTACAAGAATCTTTATAAGTGTTGTTAATAGACGTTTTGATCTAAACGCAACAAGTGATTGAGTTTTTAATAAGCTTATCATTCAGTGATTTGCCTTTTTCTTTGAATATAGGATAATTCAGGAGAAAAAGTAAGTAGGAGAAGGTCGGTCCTGCCTAACAGTTCTTCTAGCAAGAGAGGTAGAAAACAAATAATAAAGAATGTATTTAACAAAGTGAAAAATTTAAAGAACAATATCAATTAAGATCTCAAATGTATTTCGAGTTTAAAACGAAGTTATAGTTTTTTGAGTACTTTAAAGGTATTGGACCTATAAAAATAACACTTGAGACTTTTACAAGGGCTTTCAAATAAGGCGAACAATTAAAAGGTTTAAAGTCTATAATAACAATACTAAAGGACTTATAATTTGCTTTAACTTTTCTGTTAATTTGTTAAGTATAATACCAATGTTTCCAAAAATGCCTTTAGAATGCCTTTATAGCAAGCGAGAAGGCTATAGATTCCTGGGCAAGGCAGGATAAGAACAAGAAGATTAATAAGTGGATTATAACCACTTTTAATTATACAGATATTTAGAGATGCTAAATTCTAAAGGGACAGGTCACCTTTTGTGAAGCCTGTATTACACAAATTAGATAAACGTTTAACAATTAGAGAATTAGAATTTCCTGGTTGAAACAGGAAAAAATAGGTATTAAAATGTAGGATATAACCTCTTTTACAGAGTGAATAAATGTTAAGTTTAGCAAAATGGGAGGGCACCTAATTTTAGGCGAGGCCTCGTTGAAAAAGCAACTATAAGGTGCGTTCAAAAAGTAACGAGCCGGAGGCATAATTACAGAAACCAGTGCCTGTATGTTAGAAGTACTGGCCCTGGCTGTTGAGGCACTTGTCCCACTGTGACACGAGGTGGTGAATGGCTGTCTCTTAAAATTCCCTGGGCTGCGAAGTGAACCAGTTCCGCACGTACAGCTGGACGTTGGCGTCTGAGGTAAATGGATGGCCCCGCAGAGCCCTTTCCAGGGGTCCAAACATGGCGTAATCACAGGGAGAGAGGTCTGGACTGTATGGACGGTGGCCAAGAACCTGCCATTTGAATTTCTGTAGGAGTGCCGCGACTGTGTTGGCCGTATGAGGTCGTGCATTGTCGCGGAGCGACCACGGCGGCTATGGCGTTCACTGTCACTCGGCGGTCCTGCGTAATGAGTGCATCAACCAGCTGGACGTTGTCATCGGTAATGCATGGGGGTGCCCCAGACCAGGCATCGTCGGCTAACGACTCCCGTCCTTCCTTGAAGAGCTTGTGCCACGCCTTGACCCTTGCAAGGGACATGCAGTGTTCACAGTACACTTGTGACACTCGGCGATGAATGTCCGTTCCCCCTACTCTCTCGCTATCAGAAACCGTACAACACCTCTTTGCTCTTCAGTTGACGCCTCCATGTCACTGTTTGCAATGCGACTGGCAGCGTTGGACGATTGATTCATGCTGCTGCTCGCTTGGTATCGTCACGGGACGTGCACCTCTAGCGACGGGCTGTGACCTTCCACGCTCTGGTCGGAACCACACCTCGTTACACACGCCACGATTAGCCGATGTAATCACCAGTTTGCGCATTCCAGCCTCCGGCTCGTTACTTTTTGAACGCACCTTATAGTTTAAATGTATACTCTAAATTGTTAGTAAGGGGAATTAGGAGTATGGGAAAATTTAGGATTAGAGTCCTGGCCAATTTTATTGAAACGAGTGAATCGCGACAAGGAAGTAGCCACACATTCATTATGAAGCACTGAGAGTTTGTTGAACAAGAGAAAGTTTTTGCAGTTTATAGAGATGCACTGAGTTGAACTAGGTTTCTTGCGTTATAAAGTTTTTGGATTGCAATTAATAGTTCCATTTAACTTAACGTTTGCAGTAATTTTGACGGTGTTGAGTATTGTTCTTCGCGGTTTAGAGTTTGTTTCGAATGGAAAGTTCCAGAGCTGTAGTGACAGTTTAAAGGAGCAAGTATAAATCCCACGAAGACAGACAAGCTAAGTTTTAAACAGCGATGAATTTGAAATAAATCCCTCGTTGCAGGGACAGTATTCCCTTATTCAGTACAAGAATTGTCAGCTTTCATTACTTTAGTAGAAAGCCTAGTTGCTAAGAATGACAGTTCCCACGGGGGGCAGTTATTTTGCAATATTGCGAAAATCAAAAATGTTGTTTAAAACATTTTAAAATGGTTAAAATCACTTGAGATGTGTACTTAGCTTTTCATGGTGTCTGTGATGGTTGGCGTATCCTTGCAGCCGTTAGAAGAACTTCACAATACGGCGTCGATTTGAAATTTTACCTCATTTAGAGAGGAGGCGAGCCTCTGAGAGAGGGAGGAACTGTTCACAAAGCCGACTGGACAAGAAGTGAAGGGAGGATTTTTGCACACAGAGCCAGAAAGACGTAGGGGAGGGGGATGGAAACATAAGAAGCTAAGCACTGTAGGAAACATTGGGAAACAAAATTTTCAATACAATGCGAATTTGATAAATTAAATAAATCTTCATGGAGATGGTAGATGAAGACAACGATGACATCTGATTGAGCGGTTTGGAAACATTCTTGAGATTACTGAATCCAAAACTTCGACAGGTAGCCGTATGGTGAGCTGGGGTTGAAATCCAAAGGGTAAATAACTGAAACAAACTTACATACATTTCAGTATGCATTCAGAGAAAAAGGGAATACAAAGAGGGTCCCTGTTGGTGTCTGCGAAGGGAAACAAGAGAAACTAATAAAAAGGAAAAGCAGAGAGCAGCAAGAGCTAACTCTAACTAACCGTGTATTCCAAGGAATACACCAGAGGTATCTAATCGTGCGTTCCACTCCGCGTCCGGAACTGGCTGTGCAGATCGCAGTCCAGCGAGAATTTCTACGTTTATTGCCTGCAAACATGAACGCTGCCTTTTGCGCATGCGTGCCCAATTCTTCCGTTGTGCTGTTGGGACAACGACCAATATATCACAGCAATTACTCGTTCGACCACAGAGCAACAGCACTGGTCACACGAAATGAGAACCTGACAGACGCTGCGTTAG
Organism: Meconema thalassinum; assembly: GCA_946902985.2. Lineage (NCBI taxonomy): Eukaryota > Metazoa > Arthropoda > Insecta > Orthoptera > Tettigoniidae > Meconema > Meconema thalassinum. The sequence goes on along the minus strand of OX336396.1, from coordinate 46,739,988 downwards.
CATTTTAGAGGGAATCGCTCAAACCAAACGGCGAAGTCATCAGCTGTTCCCGCTAGAAGATATTTTAATACTCTCAACTTATCTATTCTATAGCCACATTTTGTAAATCGTTAACTATAAAAAATATAATAATGACATGATATTGGAATTTTCTTTAATTACAGAATGTCTAGTTTGTGAATTTCACCCTAGCAAAATAACATGTAACTTTGCATTAGGCTACGGAGTTGCTGGTTTTGGTAACACTGAGAAGTACTGCTGCTTACACCATGTGTTTCTGAGTTCGTGAATATTTTGTCGTTGCCGGTATCATTGTGTGTTTAATTAATTTTGTTTGAGGAATGTGTTGATTATGTTCGGTGTGGAAAACTCAGCTGAGAGCCTCTTGAGTGTTTCTGAGCAAGTGTTTCTATAAATTGAAGCGGTCGGAGCTGAAAAGCATTGAGTCAAAAATGGTCAGTTTTTAAACAATTAGTATTCTGAAGTATTGACCCAAGGCCTTTGGAACGGCATAGGAAGGAATTAAGTCAGCCTTCTATTTACGCCAGAAATCATGCAGTGCGATCAGAGGAGAAAAGCTTTATGTCATTGACTTGCTGCCTTTCAGCGCCATATTCCGTACTTAATGTTGGCCACACTGCAAGATTTCCACGTGTGACAGTGCTATTGTAAATTACATTTGTACAGGGCTTAGATGGTTATTATGTTACAAATCCATTTTAAAATAAAATATCATGTGAAATATTCATTCTGGATAGCTTAATGCCACAATAAACTGACCACGGAGCTGAAAGGCATTAAGTCACACTTCCAAAATTGATTTGAAAAATATGTTTGTTAAATTAAAATTGATATTCCGTTAACACAAATATAACCTCAATAGTTGCTTCACAACATAGATGATTAATATAGTGTGTTTGTTAAGTTCTGTTCTGTCAATGGTGTTTTATCTGTCTCCTGAAAAGTAGTGAAAACTGACCTAATACTTTTCAGTTCCGGCCGATTCAATTATGTTTCTAAATATTTAAATTTTTTGGAGGGGTGATGGGTCACACTACAAATCTCATTTTCTGCACCAACCACCACTGAAAGCAATCGAGTTGGGTAACATCAGCCATATTTCAGTGTAGGCAATAGAGGCCTACAGCCGAGTGAAAAATCCGATTGGGCCGCACGCGTTTCCGTCACTCGCTTTGGGCTCGGGTGTGGCCTCACACGGCAGGCCCTGCGTAGCTAGTGTCTGTAGTATGTTCTATCCCGCTGCACCCTTACGGACAGTCTAAGAAGTAGGTCACAAGCACGTGACGTCATGTCCTTGGCTCTCCCGGCCTGCCACTAGCTAAGAACCGTGTTATGCTGTGGTACCCTGCGAGCCAGGCAAGAGCTTTTAGGGTCGCATGACCCAGGCGCACACTGTTAGCCCTGTCTAGGCTGGAACGCGTCAGTTCAGGCGTGCGCGGCCAGCCTGTCCCCGCAGGGTTTCTCAAAGCCGTTCTTCTCTTCTCTTCATATTATTATTATTAGCAATAACATGTTTTTGGGTACCAATAGACTACGTCTCATATTGTTCCCGAGTATATTGAAGATGGATTCTCTATTAGTGAATGGATTCATTGGTAGCAAAATTAGTTCATTTATACGTAGGCATACACAAACTTGAAAAGTTATTATAAAATTATGGTGTTCCTCACGCTTATTCGAAACGTACCACAAGCTTTCACTTATCTTTGAAACCTATAGTTTACTCTAAACGACCTGTTTTGTTATGCCGATGGTTACTTCACATCTGTTGGTGGGATCCAGCATACATCTAGTATCCTTCATATCTTCTTTTTCTTCTTATGGTTCCTATCCGTTCCGGATGTTGGCTACCATCTTAACTGTGCTGTTCCTATCACTTGCAGCTCGGAATAATTCAATAGATGTTTTTGAGGTCCAGGCTGTGAGAGTTTTTAACCAGGATATTCTTCTTCGTCCAACACTTCTCTTCCCTAGTATTTTTCCTTGAAGAATAGACTGTAGGAGATTTTACTTGGCGGTATTCCTCATGATGTGTCCTAGGTATTGGATTTTACTGATTTTCACGGTGGTTACAACTTCCTTGGTTATTTTCATTTTTTGGAGAACCTCAACATTTGTGACATGTTCTATCCATGGTATCCGCAATATCCATCTGTACAGCCACATTTCAAAGGCCTCTAACCGTTTACATAAAGACTCTGTCAGAGTCCATGTCTCAGCACCGTGGCTCCTTCCAATGGCCAATAGCAATTATTATGCCCATTGTATTTTTGCTTTTAACTCGAGGAAGACACGAAAACATGGATCGCGTAGCATTTAAGATATGTTACAGCACCTTAGATCTATTTCGGTTATTCCTAACGTTTGTGGTGAATCCCCTTCTTAATTATGTTTTTTGAACGTGAGCTAGGGTATCAGGCACTCCGCAGTGTTTGCAGCATACAGAGTCCTGGCTACGCCCATGGTGGTCTCACAAAATAGCAACCTTTGCTTCCACCTATTTGTGCTAGGCTACTCCTATTCATGTCCACTTCTGGCTTGTGAAATCTAAATGTACTGAATATTTTGTGGTGAAACTGTTGACTGTATGCCTCAGAGCATATCCTCCACACGTCCATTCCCGGCTGATCAACGCATCTGTTGAATAAAATTGATCCCATATCATATATCTCTCAATGTGTAGTTCCTGTAGTGACTCCGTGCAGTCCCTTGTCTCTGAAAGTCGAAATCTTAGTCTTAAGTCTACCACAAAATAAGTCTTCTTTGCAAGGACATGGCTAGACAGAATACAGATCTCGCTTCAGAAATCTTACTTGTGGCATAAGAAACCTATATAAGTATTACGAAACTAATGTTGGTGGTTTCAGTGTCACAGCAAGATTTAAATCTCAAGATTGTTCCAGTCGGTCGGATTAGTTCCTCGTGGACGGCATTCACCGCCTATCCAAGCAGTGGAATGCCTCTCTCAATGTCATGGGTTGCTTTCTTTTGAACTACTGTATTGTAAACAGTAATGTATCTTTCATTTGGCTTACATGTGTACTTACCTGCCTTTCTATTCCGGCGTCCAAGAACCTTGAAGTCGTGCCATTTGAACATAAATCTCTGTGAAAGTAAAATGATTATTTTTCTTAAATTAGAGGCGTGAATTATGCAGAATGTATACAGTAAACTTGTTTAAATGGTTTAACCAAAACACATTGGCATGGAATACAAATGTAGAGAGGCTAAGTGGTATGCAAACAAGCGATTGGCATCAATTATTATTGTGTGCCTCTGATTTGGAACAAGCATTACGGTTAATGGACACTATTTACCACATTCGTTATGCTGAGTTTAGTTAGCTGGCTTTCAGCCCATTTCACTAATTCGTACGTGCAATGAATTTTTGGGAAACTGTGTTGCGTCAGTAGTACAAATTACAAACCTGCATTGTTTATGATTGTCTTTATTATGGCGTTTAGAAGATAATCTGGAAAACAATTTCGGTACAGGGACATTTAATATTTGGTATGGTATTTTTTTTCAGTACTTATTTTATGTTCATCGGAAATATAAAAATATTTTATAACGTGAGATTTCTTACGTTTTACTAATTGATATTGTTCCCGTTCCTGGATGATAGGCCTACGTGATGACCCGGCTAAAATCAAGGAAAGTGAACCCAATTCTTAAAGAAAATATTTGTGTGTGGGAATTGCAGTTTTGCACAAGAAAACCAAGATGTTCAGTAAAGAACATATAGCCTACTTTCTCCTTAACGAATGGGTATAGTGCCCGGACACAACTTATATCCTTGCGTATATCCTTATTTGAGGGAGACTTCAATTTGTACAGCATATTGCATGAGGAACTATAGTATATAGCGAATACATACCTGTTCAGTGAGGAATTCCAGCCTGCGAAGATACTTGATTGCTTCTTGGTAGGCGAAGAGAAGTGAATCTTCCGTAACTGTTTCTTTCAACTGCTCAGCGGTGGATATTATACTTCTCTGTAAAAAATTATTGTACCGTCAGTGACTTTGATATATAAATAAAAGAAAAAGTATAAGGGATGCTAATGTTAATTATGATGAAATCCACTACTGTTTTAAGGAAAGCAAGAGATGTTCCTTTATACATAAACCAATCTAGGCCAAATACACTAGTGGTCATCTGGTCAATAAAAAAAGAACTTCTCCAAAGTAATGAGGTAGACACATCATATTTGCATAAGCACTGTACGCAACTTAAGATGAAGTAATAGAAATAAACATATACTTACGTACGCAGCAGACGTCAGTGGAAACGTAGCTGAAGCTCTTCCCCTATCCCCGAAGAAATATAAAATAAAATAAAATAGAAGAAAGAAAAACGGGGAGATCGCAGTCTTGCTTGGCTTTCGCTGGGCCCAAATTTTAAAAGGCAAACCAGAAAGCAATCCCAAAAGGAAGGGGGAAAGCTAATTAAAATTAAACTACGGTAAAATCCAAAGATGAACAAATTTAAATCAGAGGCCGTGTAGGTCGTATTAACGTCACAAGTACGCTAATAAGACCGACAAACCGAAATATAGCAAAAACCAGACAAAACTCGAAGAAGGTTACTAAAATTAAAATAAGACGTGACGCAAAAGCAGAGATACTTAGGCAAAGATAAAATGTATTTAAATAAGAACCACAATGTACAACGATCCCAGAGATATTAAAAGCAAGAAGAGAAATGACCAACAAATTAAACACAAAATTAATTTACCGCAAGAAAAAAATACAAATTAGGAAGAAAATCGAAAATATACTAAATTAAATTATATTAAAATGAAATAAAATAAGATAAGTTAAGGTAACGTGTTCAAGGCAAGATGAAACGATGACTAAATGTAAGTATGTCGCAATTAAATAAAAAGACAAAACTCAGAAACGACTACACTCAACGAAGTCAAGATACGTTCTACCAATTTAGACAAAGCGGGTCAAAAGGGATGAACAAAATAGGAGGGGGGTGCAATGGTTCAGAACGGGGTGGAGAGGGGTGAGAGGGAGGGGAGGAATGAGGAAGAAAGACGCGGAGGCACATGCAAGATCTAGTGAGTTACGAGAAAAATAGGAATTTAGACAAAAGGAAAAATTACATTAAGTTATCGGCAAAGCCAAAAATATACTTTAAAAATTGAAAGTATGCGTAGGAGATAAGGGCACACAAAGACTACGAAAATATGTGATGCGCAAAATATGGGCATTCACAGACACAAGAATATCACAGGTTAGGTCACCAGCAAAATAGCAAAGGCGAGACCTCCTTTTGTGAACTCTTTAAGATAAAGAACAAAGCATTACGGGAAGCAAGAAAAATAATCTCCAATCCCGTTATGTTGTTCTACGATAAGATACACTCTGGATGACAGACCCAAAGATGCCCCCTACAAGGTAGGCAAACCCACCGTCAAGCACACCAGAGTAAAGCGAAGACAAGCCCACATACATGACTTTCAACCCTTAAAGTACAAAAACTACGTTATCAAAATAAATGAAAATAACACTATCATACAAAACAAAACTCACCAGCAATTACACGCACACAAAGGGCGGAGGGAAAATATCGGGAGGGGACAAGTACACGCGACCAAAAGAAAAATAACACAGAAAAAGAGTTTTAAATTACCGAAATATGAAACAGAACTACAGTAAAGCAATTACTGATTACGACATACAGACACCTCGCCATGGTTTCACCTTGAACGCGGGCACTTTCCCTAGAATATCGGAATACGTCTAGCCTACTTGGCTGCAAGGAAGAAATGCCTCGAAACAAAGCAAATGACGACGCAACACAAAGGTAACTGCGTGCTAAAATTTGATTGGTCACGACCCCTTCCAAAATATAAATCACTGGCCAATAAGGGGACAAGATGCAGATATGTCCATATATGGTATTAAGACATCAGAGGGCTATTAATAGCTTCACAGCCAAGGTTTCACAAAGGCGTGCATTGATCACGTCAGATAAAAATGGCACAAAGGAGTAACTTATATATCTCATAAAAATGGCTCAAAATTCCCCCACTTCCTTGAAAAAAAAAATGTTTACAAAAATACATACACAAAACATTTTTTTTGTATATATGGTATAAGATGCACTCTTGTTTCATTCATAAAATGGCTCGCAAGGAGAGAGTCTCATATCACACAAACACACGGAGTAGCTCACATTAGAGTTCCAAACTCTTTGCCTTTCACAGAGGCTTGGTATAGCACAAGTCCATCTCTTTGAAGTATACATCAAACGCACAAGCAGTTAAATGAGTGAGGGGAATTTTGGCTAAGTAAACCTAGAAAAATGAAATTTAGGTGCAAAAACGCAACGAATACAAAATCCGCTGCCCAAAATGCCAGCGAAGCAGCGTCCCATGAGAGAAGGTGGTACCGACCTTATCACACAAAACACTCAATCCACTAAACACGTTGGCAGCAAATTTTGACTAGGGAGAAAAAAAATATTAACATATAAGTTATGAGTTATCTCACAAGGAATAACATTTTTCTGTTTTTGAAATTTCCGAAGAATAACGAGAAGTTGTAATCCAAAGGCCTGAAGATGAACAAGGGGGAACCCAGGACCATTGCAGTTGACGTCAAGGCTGCAGAGATTTTCTTTCCTCCCAATATTCCTAATATAGAAAAAAAAAAAAACAGTTACATTGTGTTATAAATGGTTAATAAAACTTAATCTGTGGAGCACCCTGTATTTCCAATGGAATGTTCTGTCGTCACAACCATTGATAAAATGATATTACACAACTTGGATGCGGTGTGGGGTAAGGGAGAGAGAAAGAAAACAGCGCGCGATAACACAGGCGGACGGTTAAGAGATACTGAAAACAATCATGGACACACTAAACTAAAATAAACAGGCAGGGATCCTGTAAAAACATCAACACTGGGATCGCCGCGTCAAAACACTGAAAGAAATACATACTCTAGATAAACAAATAATTACACAGACACCACATCATTCATGGTATTTCTTAAGATTTGCTACATGAGAAACAGAAATGAGTTGAGGATCGTCATCAGAAATCATTTCCACAGTCACGTTGTTCAGGAACCTGGTTATGGTCCTTGGTTCGGACCACCGCAAACACAGTTTACTGGAGATGCCGGAAGCTGCGTTACTAATAGGGTGTAGTCGTACCAAAACCCTATTTCCTATCTGAAAATGAACAGGTTTTCTACGCTGGTTGTACCGTGCTGAGACCTTCTGTCTAGCCCGCTTAAGGCTAGCGACGGCGGAATCCCATTTCTCTTGAGTAGAGACGGTTCGAGACGGGATAGACAAATACTCGATATTCCAACGGAGCATCAGGGGATCAACAAGTTTACGGCCTATAAACAATTCCGCAGGTGTGGTTTGAATAGACGAATGAAACGAGGTATTAAAACCTAAGGTAAAATAATGCAAGTTAACATCCCAATTGGATTGTTCCACATTATGGAAGGCGGTTAGACAAGCTTTCAGATTACGATGAAATCTCTCTACCTGATTGCCTTGTGGTCTGAATGGCGCCAATAACACGTGATTAATGCCCCAACTGAAGGTCATAGATTTGAAAGTTTTGGACTTGAAGATGGTAGCATTATCGGTAACAAGGAACTTGGGCGGGCCAAATATAGCAAAAATATGCTTACATAATAAATGGACCGTCCCTTTTGCAGAAATGTCCTTAACAGGAAAGAGCCAGACAAACTTAGAAAAACCGTCGATCACTGTCAAAATCGCCTGATGACCAGACTTAGAACGTGTCATAGGACCGAATATGTCAATAAATAACCGTTCTCCAGGACGAGTAACAACATGAGCACTATGCAAACCTATCTGCGTATTTTGCGCTGGTTTAGAGCGTTGACAGGTGTGACATTTTTTTACAAAATCAAACACATCTGGTTTGATTGTAGGCCAATAGAATTCAGAGTCAATTTTGCGTAAAGTACGGTACATTCCAACGTGTAAGCCTATAGCCGAAGAATGATAGTATGTTAAGAGCATATTACGAACATTCTCAGGGGCGAAAATTCTGAAGGAGTTTGAACCAGGGAGGAGACGGCCAATTACATCATTACGGACACAAAATTCATTCACAGTGGGATCCTTGTTGGTAATTTTCTCACGGAGTTCACGACAATAAAGATCATCTGCCTGAAACTTACGTATATCTACGAAGGACCATGGACTAAACTGTAATAAAAACACATTTTCAGGCATTTCCTGAGGTGAAGTTTCGACAGAAGGAGGAACAATTTGACTAGGAGCGGAAATAGTGAAATCCTCGAACATGCGCGAGAGACAATCAGCCACAGAGTTTTCACTACCTTTCACGTGTACAATGTCGAACTTGAACGACGATAGTCTCAAAATCCACCGATTGATACGACCAAGTTTCTTTACATGCGACATGCTCCATCTCAGAGCTTCATTATCGGTGTAGACAGTGAAATGGCGATGTTCTAGGAAACTCCTGAATTTCTCGCAGCCAAAGACAACAGCAAGGGACTCTTTTTCAAAGATGGAATAGCGACGTTCATGTTCATTAAGCATGCGACTAGCAAAAGCTACAGGCGCAAACTTCCCGTCCACGTGTTGACTTAAAACGCTTGACACAGCTAGATCACTAGCGTCGCAATGGAGGAAGAACCTAGACTCGAAATCTGGAGCTTGCAACACAGGGGCAGATATAAGACTCTCTTTTAAAGTGTTAAAAGCTTTATCTTGCTCTGGACCCCATATAAATTTAGCGTTCTTCTTTTTGAGGGCATTCAATGGAGCCGAAATATCTGAGAAATGTCTGATAAACCTGGAATAAAACCCAAACATGCCCATGGCACGGCGTAGAGCTTTCACAGAGGTAGGCACCGGTAGATTCTTAATACATTCAACTCTATCAGGCATGACGCTAATACCGTTAGTCGACAGCACATGTCCTAAAAACTTGATCTGCGTGCGGGCCAAAGAGGTCTTTTCGGGATTGATAGTGAGTCCCGCTTTTCTGAGGCGAGAGAAAACTTCACGGAGATGAGTTACGTGCTCCTCGAAAGATTTGCTATAAACAACAAGGTCATCTAAATAATTGAAGACAAACTTAAATTTCAAGTCACCCAAGAGATCATCTAACACACGACTAAGAATTTGTGCTCCGACAGCGATACCCATAGGCAATCTATTGAATGTGAATAACCCAAAAGGTGTGGAAAAGGCGGTAAAATCACGGCTCTCGGCGTCCAACGGAATTTGATGATATGCGGAATTGAGATCAATAATAGAATAATAGTTAGCTCCATGAAAATGCTGAAAAGCGCTGTCGAGTGTAGGTAACGGAAAATTGTCAAAAACAACCTTCTTATTCAGCTTCCTGTAGTCGACAACTAATCAATATTCGCCGTCTTTCTTGGGAATCAGAAAAGCTGGAGAACCATACGCCGACTTGGAAGGAACGACTACTCCTTTATCTTGTAGCTCTTTGACATATTTTCTCATAGCCAACAGCTTTGGAGGTGAACATGCAAATGGCGGGGATCGAACCGGGACATTATCTGTGAGATCGATATGACATTCGTGACCTACCGCTGAACCTAATTTATCTGTGAGGACATCCGAGAATTCGTTCACCAAATCACTCAGCACATCACGCTCTTCCGAAAATAACGACAGAGGCAGCTGGACAGAATGCACTGTGGACACTTCACTAACACGAGAGGTGCATTCTTCGAACGGGAATTGTTTGTTGGAATGAAACAGAAAGCTAAATGAATTACTCGCAAAATCTAATTGTAAACCTGTTTTGCGCATGAAATCTGTCCCTAAAAGGACTTGGGTGGATAAATTATCAACTACGTGGAACTGGTGATCCCATGAAAAACCATGGATCTTGAGATGACATAAAACAGTACCGGTAACGTTGATAGTAGATGAACCAGCTGACACGAACTTTCGCTCACGTCCATCCTCGTGAGGACAGATGCGCAGCGCTGGAATTTGTTCCGCCACAGAGCGAAGGATAAAGCTCTCCGTGGCTCCAGAATCCAAAATGGCTTGAGTTGTGACATGATGAAAAGATAATGTGACCCAAGGTTGCGATACAGAAGCAAAACAAAGATAAGGATCGCGATACCTGCTTTTAGGGCTGCCCGACGGGTCGAACTCAGGACAGCACTTCAACAGTTTTCCTGGTTGAAATTACAATTTGGACAGGTCAATTTAGTCACATCTGACATCCCACAACCGTAGCAGAACTTACGGGATCTAGCGGCACATTCACGGAAGTTATGACCGTGATTGTTGCAATTCCAACATAAGATATTTGCGGAGACACGTTTGGTATCTGGAGGATTATTGTGGACACGGGAGGTAGAATGAGTTTGGCTGGCAGCGTGACTATCACTTTGGACGTGATTTATGGGAGGACGAGAGGGGAGATTAAAAGAGACAGTCTTGTTTGAGATAACGGGATGGGCCACAGAAGTAAATGCATGCTGTGTGCTAGTCGCACAAGCTAGTTCAGGAAACATGACTTCGTGGGAAATAGGGGGTGGAACATAACTCAAACTCGACCGAGAATTGTTCTCATATTCGCGTCCATGTAGAATTATGTCCTCAATACAGCGTACCGAAATGCGACGTATGAAGTACTTATATATAGGATTTAAATTCCTATAAATAATTTCGAAAAGTTCCTGTGGGTGGAATGGCTGAGGCAAATTGGCTGTGAGGAGGCGTACAGCCGTGACATAATCGTCAATCTTCTCGGAGGGGCCCTGAGTTCGAGCGTAGATTTCCTGTTTCAAAGCATACGCGAAATCTTGGGGAGTGAAACGGGCTTTTATGTTGCACACAAATTCGTTCCATGAAGTGTAATGGAATGGTGACACCCTGTACCACTGCAACGCTTTACCAGAAAGTAAAATTGGTAGGCAACGAACTATCTTATCGGGACTTATGTCATGGCACTGACACAGTTCCTCAATCCTCTGAATGAACCAAAAAACTGAAGATGTGTTATTCTCCCCGGAAAAAGTAAGATTCCACCTGCTCACAATGGATGCAACGTTGTCAGAATGACCACCACTGGTAGGATTAGAAACGTAGCCACTAGACAACGGGTCAAACATAAGTAAGTCCTTCGGTACACTAAAAAATTGGGGTTCTGGAATAGCCTTACTTGAAGAAATAGGTGCAGTCAACGACTCAAAATTATAGGACGGTAAACGAACTTCCTGCTTAATAGATTTATCCATGACGAAAAATATTAAAAACACAGCACGGTACACACCAACGAGATAAGAAAAAGGACTACAAAGACTACTAATTTCAAACTACTTCAAAAATATAAAAGGTATCTAAACAGTATTACGAGAAGAAATAAATAAGTGCACATCACATTACCGTAAGATGTTGCTTTCCCACGTGGTAATTTACTCACGGGCACCAAGTCGTCATCCTCACACGAAACATACTGTTTGCGGCTGTGTGTTTTTCAAATGTTGATAGACCATACCAGACCTTTCCCTTCTTTCATGAAATTCTCAGCACCTTAAAACTCAGAAAGACAACATTATACTATAGGTACGAAAAGGATGGAAACGTTTCACAATGCAATTCAGCTCGAAGTCTCAGGAACGATCAGCTGGAAAAAAATTGTTAAATTAGAAAGGTGATTTTGTCTCAAAACCACGCTCTGCTACCATTTGTACGCAACTTAAGATGAAGTAATAGAAATAAACATATACTTACGTACGCAGCAGACGTCAGTGGAAACGTAGCTGAAGCTCTTCCCCTATCCCCGAAGAAATATAAAATAAAATAAAATAGAAGAAAGAAAAACGGGGAGATCGCAGTCTTGCTTGGCTTTCGCTGGGCCCAAATTTTAAAAGGCAAACCAGAAAGCAATCCCAAAAGGAAGGGGGAAAGCTAATTAAAATTAAACTACGGTAAAATCCAAAGATGAACAAATTTAAATCAGAGGCCGTGTAGGTCGTATTAACGTCACAAGTACGCTAATAAGACCGACAAACCGAAATATAGCAAAAACCAGACAAAACTCGAAGAAGGTTACTAAAATTAAAATAAGACGTGACGCAAAAGCAGAGATACTTAGGCAAAGATAAAATGTATTTAAATAAGAACCACAATGTACAACGATCCCAGAGATATTAAAAGCAAGAAGAGAAATGACCAACAAATTAAACACAAAATTAATTTACCGCAAGAAAAAAATACAAATTAGGAAGAAAATCGAAAATATACTAAATTAAATTATATTAAAATGAAATAAAATAAGATAAGTTAAGGTAACGTGTTCAAGGCAAGATGAAACGATGACTAAATGTAAGTATGTCGCAATTAAATAAAAAGACAAAACTCAGAAACGACTACACTCAACGAAGTCAAGATACGTTCTACCAATTTAGACAAAGCGTGTCAAAAGGGATGAACAAAATAGGGGGGGGGTGCAATGGTTCAGAACGGGGTGGAGAGGGGTGAGAGGGAGGGGAGGAATGAGGAAGAAAGACGCGGAGGCACATGCAAGATCTAGTGAGTTACGAGAAAAATAGGAATTTAGACAAAAGGAAAAATTACATTAAGTTATCGGCAAAGCCAAAAATATACTTTAAAAATTGAAAGTATGCGTAGGAGATAAGGGCACACAAAGACGACGAAAATATGTGATGCGCAAAATATGGGCATTCACAGACACAAGAATATCACAGGTTAGGTCACCAGCAAAATAGCAAAGGCGAGACCTCCTTTTGTGAACTCTTTAAGATAAAGAACAAAGCATTACGGGAAGCAAGAAAAATAATCTCCAATCCTGTTATGTTGTTCTACGATAAGATACACTCTGGATGACAGACCCAAAGATGCCCCCTACAAGGTAGGCAAACCCACCGTCAAGCACACCAGAGTAAAGCGAAGACAAGCCCACATACATGACTTTCAACCCTTAAAGTACAAAAACTACGTTATCAAAATAAATGAAAATAACACTATCATACAAAACAAAACTCACCAGCAATTACACGCACACAAAGGGCGGAGGGAAAATATCGGGAGGGGACAAGTACACGCGACCAAAAGAAAAATAACACAGAAAAAGAGTTTTAAATTACCGAAATATGAAACAGAACTACAGTAAAGCAATTACTGATTACGACATACAGACACCTCGCCATGGTTTCACCTTGAACGCGGGCACTTTCCCTAGAATATCGGAATACGTCTAGCCTACTTGGCTGCAAGGAAGAAATGCCTCGAAACAAAGCAAATGACGACGCAACACAAAGGTAACTGCGTGCTAAAATTTGATTGGTCACGACCCCTTCCAAAATATAAATCACTGGCCAATAAGGGGACAAGATGCAGATATGTCCATATATGGTATTAAGACATCAGAGGGCTATTAATAGCTTCACAGCCAAGGTTTCACAAAGGCGTGCATTGATCACGTCAGATAAAAATGGCACAAAGGAGTAACTTATATATCTCATAAAAATGGCTCAGCACTGACAGAGGAACATTGAGATAGAAGGGTGGAAAATTGAGATCATTTGCCTCTTGTAACTCACTTGAGTGCGAATAATACAGAATACAAAAAATGAACAAAAAATTATTTTTTATAAAAAAAAATTGTCTGGATCACTCAACACTGGCAAATGTATATTGCCATCCCTACCCCTCTCTCCCGTACAGCGGATGATGCGATCAGCAGCCACTACGTCATCGGCTAATATGAAATTGAGCGTATCGTAGAGATCAAGGTTTCTTCGTAGGCCAAATGATGCACAAATTGGGTTAAAATGTGGGCCAAAGTAAATACGGCTCCACTGGTACAAGAAGCTCCACCACACACTAATATTTACCTTAATCACTCTCTGTTGACTGGGTCTAGGATCAGATAGACTTAAGTTTCCCAGAATGCTGGTACTTGGTGTAACTGAGAGCGAATATGTCTAGCTGGTAGTTCCATTTGTCGAAGTTGTTCGCAGCTTGATCCGCTAACTCATTTACCGCAATTCCCATGTGGCTTGGTAGCCATAGGATATCGAGTCTTTTGTTAGCATTGCTCAACCCGGCTAGAAGGTTGTGGGTTCGCTGCATTAGCGAAGTCATGTTATCCAGTTAATTCCTTAGTATCACCTCTAAGGGATACAGGCACTGGATTGGACGCACCGAAATCCGATCTGCTGTCTTCATTTTGGCGACTGTGACAATACGATCTCTTCCTGGAATCAAAGACAGTATTCAGGCAAGGGGCCAATTCTCTTCTTCCCGTCCGATCCTATTAGGGCAACATCTCTTTCTTTCAGGATGAACTTCTTCTCTCCTCTAGGTCACTGGATCAGTCTCTCTACGAAACCGTTGACACAGATCTTTCAGCAAATACTGCCAAAATCGTAGTGTATGTTGGAACTTGTTATTTTCTAACTTGTAGGGAGGTAGCGCGCAGTTTGCTACTCCTGTGGGGGTCCGGCCGGAGGCACCAAATGCCCGCTGATGAGCCAGCTTGGTGTCCTAGGCGAAACCCCACACAAGACACGACACAAACCTAGAAAAATTGGCCGTGAAAGCCAATATACCATTAATCAAATTACTTGCCATTAAGTGGGTGTGCACCTGAGTATACTCGCCTGACGCCAGTAGTTGCTTTATGTGGTGATACAATAACTGTTTAGCTAGGCGATGTATTGTCACAATTACTACTACTACTAATAATAATAATAATAATATCGTATGGCCTCGGGTGCCGGGTGCAAGCTTTGTAATTTGACACCCAGAGGGTAGCTTGCATGTCGAATTTCGTTGTTCCTTGAATCACTATGAAAGTCAAGGAGGTTAGATATCTAAGCTCCTTGAACACTATAGCGCTTTCTAGTAGAGAAATGAGGAACTTTGTGTGGGCGGATACTCCCGAGATTAATTTTGCCATTATGAACACGGCCTACTGAATTCAAATGGGTTCTTTGACATGCCAACATCGTATGACATGCGTGTCGTATTACTGTACCACAGTAAATAAATTTAGTACTTTAAAATGCCTACCTTGACGCTGGTCGCTTAATACAAGTTTCGCTGTAGAATAAATTGGTTTCAGTGTTTAAAGTTGACTGCCGGCCCCGTGGTGTTGGGGTAGTGTGCCTGCCTCTCGCCCGGAGGCCCCGGGTTCGATCCCCGGCTCCGTCAGGGATTTTAAAACTGACGTGAGGGTTGGAACGGGGTGCACTCAGCCTCGTGAGGACAATTGAGTAGCTGTCTGACAGTGAGACAGCGCCCCGATCACGAATACCAAGATTAACGGCCGAGGGGATCCGACGCGCTGATCACGCGTCACCCCTATATCTGCAGGCCAAATGGCTGGGCAGCGGTCGCTTGGTCGGCCTTAGCCCGTCATGGGCTGGATAGTGCCAGGGGTTGTTTTTTTGTTTTTGTTTTTTGTTTAAAGTTGACTTCCTTGGTGAGTTGGTGGCAGTGTTTCCGCCTCAAAATCCCTCCCGAGATTAAGAATAACTTTATATTTTGTGCTGGTACGTGTTATATGCAGAAGAACCAGTTCACGGATTTTACTGAATCTGTTTTGAATAATTTCAGGTTGAACAAGCTCCTTCAATTTGCCGCAGGAGAAAAACTCTGGGAAATGTCACTTTGGACATAGGAACAGTGTGGATGCAACCAGGTATTTATTTATTTATTTATTTACATATGTTACGCCCTCATTGGAGCACTTAACCAAAACAAGTATATACATATCTCAAAAAAACCAATATTAATGATTCAGCTTCTTATTTTTCTTCTTTTCCCAAAACATTTTCATTCTAGTCGACCTTGCCGCTCTCTCTGCATCGCTTATGGTGTAAGTTTTGCGGGTAAAGGTTTTTATGGGAAGTCGGATGTTCTTGTTTTTCAAGATATTCTTCTCATCTTTGTTAGCAATTTGGGACATTGTCAAGCCGAGTTCATCCAGATCATTTTGAATTTCCATAAACCAAGAGTTCTTTGTTTTACTTTTGAAAAAATAATTAAATAATACTTTTAATTGTCTGGTATCCGGCAGGCGTGAGAGATGACAAAAAAAAAGCAATTCGCCTTTTTCGCATAGTATCGACTATAGACTCAGTTTCTTTATAAACCACTTCATTTGGTAATAGACGCCATTGACAATCCACCTGATGTTTTTTATTAATTATAGTTCTGAGAATTCTTCTATCAATCTTCTGTAATGTGTCAGTAACTGATCGAGTGTTTAACTTGAAAAGTGTTTCACAAGCATATATTGCTTCCGGTTTAATAACTGATTCGTAATGTCGTCATTTGGCATTTATGGAGAGTGATTTTTTTTTGTAACTAGACCAAGTAATGTATTGCGCTTGTCTTAACTTTGTTGTTCTATTTTCGATTGACGCTTTCTCATTCAAATTCCATGTTATAATCTCTCCTAAATATTTAAATTTATGTACAACATTAATTTCTTTATTGTTGATCAATGTAATAGCTTGTGTTTCCACATCAAAGGATGCCATGATTTGAGTCTTTTCAAATGAAATTTGAAGTCCTACTTTTGCTGCAATAGACCCAAGTTCTTCAATTTGGTGTTTAGCCTCATCTATACTGGTTGCAAGCAGTGCAAGGTCATCCGCAAAGGCCAAGCAATTCAGTTTTATATTAGTACCAATCTTTACATTTGGAGGACAAGTTTTGCTCCACTCACGCATGATCTTTTCAAGAACACAATTAAATAATAACGGTGATAGACCATCTCCCTGTCGAAGTCCAGTCCGGATATCAAATGGTTCAGACAAGGCGCCTCGAAATTTAACCTTTGATTTAGTATCTTTCAAAGTAACGCCGATGAGGTTGATAAGCTTTTGATGTAACCCAAATACCCTAAGGATGTTAAGTAATGACCCTCGATGGATACTGTCATAAGCTTTCTTAAAATCCACAAAAGTAATGACCAAATCCTTTTGTCTCATTCTATGATATTTCATTATCCATTTCAGACTGATGATCTGATCCGGACAGCTGCGACCTGGTCGGAACCCTCCTTGATATTCTCCTAGTTCTTGGTCGAGTTGTTGTTGAATTCTTGTCAAGATAATTCTAGATAGAATCTTGTATGTTACATCAAGCAAAGAAATCCCACGGTAGTTGTTCGGGTCTGATCTATTACCCTTTTTATGATTTGGGTGGATTACAGCCATTCTCCATTCCTCTGGTATTTGTTCCGAATTCCATACATCGATGAGGCGTTTATGGAGGTTGGAGATGGTTTGTTCATTAGCATATTTCCATAGTTCTGCTACCAATGAATTCTCTCCTGCTGCTCTATAATTTTTGAGCCAATTAATCGCTGCACATACTTCAGTCAAGTCAGGAGTAATAATGTTCTGTAAATTTGTTTTATTTTTTGGATTAGGCTCAAAATCAAGATATTCCTTAGGTTCATCAGCATTTAGTAGTTCTCTAAAATAATCTGCTAGAATTTTAGCATTATCAGTATCATTGTGGGCTAGTTTACCTGATTTATCTTTCATTAATAGTGTAGGAGGGCTGTATTTAGAATGATATTGACGAAATGTCCTGTAATAGTCCCTTGTTTTGTGTTGCTTAAAGGAATCGTCAATAATTTGTATGGACTTTTTTTGATTTTCTCTTTTAATTCTCCTAATTTCTTTGGCAGTTTCCCTTCGAACAATGGTTAATTCTTCTCGCGATTGTGTGGTCCTCTTTTGCTGATCATTGAGCCATGCTGTGTGTCTTTTCCGAATTGCAGCATCACATTCCGCATTCCACCATGCATGCTTTTTCCTTTTCCTAATAGGGGCAATTTCGACAGCAACGGTTTTCAGTGTGTCAACCATCGTTTCTAGCTTGTCACTTAAGAGAGTTTTAGACTTTTCCTTATAGGACACATTATTTATTAAATAACTAGGGTCATATTGTCTTTGCATGGTCGAGTTTGACGATTTTTGTTTACGTCGTGGAGTTAACTTGATCTTTATCTTGGATATATAATGATCAGAGTCAACATCGACCCCACGTAGTACCTTCACGTTATATATTTCTTTGTAGAACGTTTTATCCATTGCAACATGGTCTATCTGGAATTCCCCTAGTGCACTATTAGGGCATTTCCAGGTCATAAGTTTCTGTGGTCTTCGCTTAAATCTAGTAGTTTCGAGACGTAGGCCATGTTCTTCACAAAGGGTGATTAATTTTTGACCATTCTTGTTAGTGAATTTGTGAGCTGGCCACTTACCTACTATTGGACGAAATTTTCTTTCTTGACCAATTTTTGCATTAAAATCCCCAAGCAAGATTTTAACATGAGTGTCTGGAATGTTTGATATTAGTAAGGCAAGTTCTTCCCAAAAATTGTCCGTTTCATCTCTAATTTTTTTAACATTCTTGTCATTAGTTGGGGCATGAACGTTTATCAAAGAGTATATTTTGTTTCCTGTCCTAATTGTTAAAGTTGCTAACCTTGATGAGTTCGACGAAAAGTCTTCCACTGAATCAATAATACTGGTATGTACTAAAAATCCCATACCAAATTGGGGGACATTTTTCATAACTCGTGGTCCTGGAGGTCCCTTGTAGAGACGGTATCCTCCAGATTCAATGGGGTCTTGATCTGTGTTTCTAAGTTCTTGAAGTGCTGTTATTAAGATCTTGTGTTGGTCCAATATATCGGTTAAATGCTTAAGTTTTCCAATTTAGTTAACGAATTTATGTTTAATGTTGCAAAGAATGAAAATTCCCTATGTTTGTTAATTTTGAGTTTGTATTTGGACTTTCGGGTTTCCAGGCGCTCCGACTCACCTGACTCTTCTACGCGGCACCCCACCGTATCCGAATGGTGCCTTGCGGTGGAAGAGTCATTAGAAGACTGTTCATACTTGAGTTGATTGTCTGGTCTAGGACCCATGATCTGACCGTAGTCAGGGATTACAATTCCAGATGTGATCTGGAAAGGTGATGAATGGAATATGATAGGATGATTGATGAGAAATGGGAGTGTGTTTGGTCCGCGAGAGCTATTTTATTTCGCTCAAGTCCGCCAGCAAAACTGGTGAGAACCCCCCTATCCGCCACCTGGGACGCGCCACGTCGGAGTATCACCTCTCCGCCTTCCTACGACAACGTAGTAGGTTCGTGGCAACCAGGTATTATTATTATTATTAATATTATTATCATTATTGTTACTATCCAACATTGAGTTCTTTTTTTTAACACAATTTTCATAGAAATGATGGGGTATACCTATCATACCAATCACCACTGACCGGAATTATAGTAAGGTTCTACATGGACACACAGGACTAAGTCAACAATAGATTGCCGTATTCTCAACGATTGCCCGTCTAACAACCCATATTGTTGTTTAAGAGATATCATCAGGTTACAGTTCCAGTTTCCCGGGTACTGTTGATAAGCCTCCTCCATTCCATTCTGTTAATAAACACTTTGCTCTCCATGTTGTCTTCCAGTGTTCTTCCTATAAGTACGATGCCCATCGTAACAATGCCCATCCAACGGGTTCTAGGTCGTCCCACAGGTCGTCTTCCTTCCACCTCCCTTTCCAAGTTTTACACGGACTATTCTTGACGGGTCCATCCTCTCTACGTGTCGAAACCACCGTAGTTAGATGTTATGATTCTGTGTAGAACTGATGTCGTGATCCCAGCCTTTCTCCGTTTCTTCTTCTTCATCATCATCATCATCATCATCATCAACATCATTTTCCATCTTCAGTCAGGGGCGTATATACAATTTTTTCGGGGGGGGGGGGGGGGCTGACTTTCCTGGAAAATTGTGAGTACTTAATGAATGTTCTATTATAGCCTGTGGAGAATGAATGGCAAGTATCTAAATGGATCACTTGTTAATTTATTCAGCTAATTTTACAAATTGATAAGCATTTCTTAAAAGTAATGTGAAATACATTGTATTTTGTACCCAAGTTGGCTTTTTCTCGGGGGGGGGGGGGGGGCTGGAGCCCCCTCAGCACCCCCCTTATATACGCCCCTGTCTTCAGTTTCCCGGGTGAGACCAACAAGCGCTCTCCATCTTGCCCGATCTTGGTACATCATTTGTTCTTGGACATCGTCTCAGTTAAAACCATTCTTCTCCACCTCTGATCGAACTGTCTCTATCCATCGTCTTTTTGGTCTTTCTCTAGGCCTCTTCCCTGTGACATCCAGGTTGAAGTATTTCTTAGCTGTTCTAGAGCTATCCTTCCTCATTAAATGGCCATACCACTGTAGTCTGCGTTTCCCCAGAAAGTTGATAACAGAGACCTTGATACCAGCTGTTGCTGTGTGTACCTCATTTCTGATATTGTCTCTCCTGGTACTTTGGTTCATAGTCCTAATAAATCTCATTTCTGTGGCTTGAATTCTACTGTAATCCTTACTTAGCAATGTGCATGTTTCCATACCATAAGTAAGGATTGGAACAAAGTAGGTGTGATACGAAGAAGCTTTTAGTTTTACGTGACCGTTAATCATGCGATCATGAGCCACGGGAGGTGTGATACAACGTTGCCTTTGCTGTCAAGGGTATATTTTTGTCCCAAAGTAAGTGCCGAACTTGGTTATAGAAATTGCGATGCTTTCTGTGTCCTATTTAGAATTTTTAGTTTGAGGGTGTTATCTTGTCCAATTTGGTCCTTTGGATAGTGCACCTAAGGAACTTCATCTCCGATGCATGTATTCTTGACATGTCTCTTGCGGCAAGGGAACATGTTTCTATGCCATACGTGTGAAGTAACTCTTGAAAAGTGTCAACTTTAGCTTCCTTGGAACTTTCCTATCCCAGAGTAGCGTCCTCACCTTCTGGTAGAAAAGGAGATAACCAATTTAAATACAGTATATAGGTAAGCAGTTATCGATACTGTAACGTGCCACCCCTAGTGGCAAGTTCGTTAACTGGATTACGGTGGGTAGAAGCACAACACAGTGGTCCTTTTAAAGAAAAAGTAGTTTTATTGCAGGTCTTAGCAAGTTACAGTTCGCCACACAATAAACAGATACAAGCAATTAGTATTCGTCTCTGATTGGAAACACTCCCTTTTCACTATCTCGAGCAGCAATCCGTTCACTAATTAGGCAGGCCTGTTTCCAGCCAGTCTGTCACTCACCGAAATACCTGTACACTTCCTTGAGTACACAAACTACCATCAGGCTACTTACGAGTCTGCTACACACTGCTCCGCAGGCTCGGAAAGAATCTCACTGGGTTTCGAAATTCACACAGCACTTCACTACGATAATCTCTGGTATACACTCAAAAAAAAAAGTCAACCCCTGGCACTATCCAGCCCATGACGGGCTAAGGCCGACCAAGCGACCGCTGCCCAGCCATTCGGCCTGCAGATATTGGGGTGACGCGTGATCAGCGCGTCGGGTCCCCTCGGCCGTTAATCTTGGTTTTCGTGATCGGGGCGCTGTCTCACTGTCAGACAGCTACTCAATTGTCCTCACGAGGCTGAATGCACCCCGTTCCAACCCTCACGTCAGTTTTAAAATCCCTGACGGAGCCGGGGATTGAACCCGGGGCCTCCGGGTGAGAGGCAGGCGCGCTACCCCTACACTACGGGGCCGGCTCTGGTATACACTCTCGCTCAAAAAACACTGTCACTCCCTCGCTGGTGAGGCCGCTTATATAGCAGGCTGGTGACTCAATGAATGCTTCTAGAACCGTCCAGGATTCACGGCTTCTCGAGATTTCCATCACTAGCTGGGTGACGAATATTCTAGACGGTCTCTTTTGTCCTCGCAGCCCTGTTGCGTAAGGCGCAGGTAACACACAGAGGCAGAGCATAGCCCGGGGCGGCTGTGACTCACGCTGCGAGGCGACGAAACAACTCACAGCCATAACAATACTGTACTTCGATTTTTTTATATCCCTCGCCTTATTACACTTTTGCATGCACTGTACAGCGTAACGATCAAATTTGTCCTAGACTCATCACAAATGTTACGGGTGAGTTATTTAATTAGATATTTTATTCTCCTGAACGATGAACAATTTTTAACTGATAGGCCTACTTCCCTAAGGTTAATAAGTTACTAATTAGGTCTATATTTGAATTACAGCCAATGTCCATAGCGGGGTATTTTAATTGAACGCCCGTAGGCTCCCCATCAAGATCAATTTCAAGTAGTTCCAACTTCGGCCTACATTGTCACTGACACCTAGTGGCGAACTTTGAAGCTTGATTGCGCGTTTCTAATCAAATAACATTTAATTATTTCAGGATCAAATAAGTTGCTAATGCTAATATTAATATGTTACTAATACCGAAATTTGATATTTTTCAGTCGGTATAATATAATAATATCGTATGGCCTCGGATGCCGGGTGCAAGCTTTGTTAATTGACACCCAGAGGGCAGCTTGCATGTCGAATTTCGTCGTTCCTTTGAACACTATGAAAGTCAAGGAGGTTAGATATCTAAGCTCCTTGACACTACAGCGCTTTCTAGTAGAGAATGGAGGAACTTTGTGTTGGCGGAGAATCCCGAGATTAATTTTGCCATTGAACACGGCCTACTGAATTCAAATGGGTTCTTTAACATGCCAACAACGTATGACATACATGTCGTGATTTTTGTCGCCTTTCAAAAAATCACTTACCACGGCCAGGGGCGAACCTGCAAGCTTGGGGTTGGTAGTCCGACACGTTATCCACTCACCCACCGTGGCAAGCTTTTCAGTCGGTCAACACTATTTACGCAATTGTGATGGGTTATTCCCAAATCTGGAAAACAATTTAAATGAGATTAATAAGTACACTAGGTAGGATGAAGCGAACATCATCAGATCCATTACACTTAGGCTATTAAATCTATGTCTAAAAGTATGGGTAAACGTATTTACAATATGTAAACTTATTCAGTTGCAGAAGTAGTTAAAATAATGCAACTAGTCAATATTATTTCCTTAGTTATAATCTATGTAATGTTTTGTTAAGATACTGAAAGTGGTGTGAATATGTGATTGTTGTTAAATGGTCAGTTCAGATTGTATTGCACAGGCTACTTATCTGGTTGCGTCGTACGCGTTCCAGATGAGAGCTGATAACTTCGTCACTGTCTGCTCTCAACTGGAGGGAGCACAGAACAATACAGGAGAACGGTTACTGAGGCTTTAAATTCGATTTCGAATTCAACTGCCAGGATGACGTCATCCGCCGGCTCAGCCCGCTACCTGTCGGCGGCTCAGCGTACTAAATTTCAAACGCGGGCGATTTGAAACCTGTACTGCGCCCTCCCCCCTTCCTATCCCTGTACTTTCAAGTATTATATGCCGTTTTTATTATTTATTCCCATCAGTGTCATTCATTTTGAGGATTTTATTTCATTTTTTTTAAATAATTTGGTGGTTGGATTTTCACCCATGCCTTGTAAAACTACAGTAATATATTACAATATAATACCAAACAGGTAGAAGAGTGGTTTAGTTGTCACCAGTGTTAGTAGTTGTGGGTTCATTCCAGTCCTTAGGTAGGATTATCCAGTGGCACAATAATATAAATGACATGTGAAGAACTGTTTAGTTCACCTCAGGTGTTGACCAAATTTACAAATTAATACACCCTTTTAAGCCTACAAGCTTATCAAGAAAGGAATACAGCAAACACCCCAGTCGTCGTCGTCCGCTGTAACTCGATCCGACTACACATACTTCTTCCTGCATAGAGCTTTTCAAACTAGCTTGTCGATGTGTTTCTGATGACTAAACAGGCCAATTCTGGCTTGAAGCATGCGCCCACATAAATTGCACTGAATGGTCGGGGGAGGGAGGGGTTGTTATTGACGAAGCTGCCTTGCTTGTCGTTAGGCCACTCCATGTCCGCGACGTTCTTATTCAAATACGTTGACAGCGGTCGATGTAGTGTTCCGCCACAGTAAACGGTTCGCAGCAGATGTTTCCAATGAGTGGATAGGTATACCAGTCGTCTTCATGATGTGTTTTAGCTGGTCTTTAAAACGCTTCAAAGGGGCCCCATGAGGTCTAGTGCCGGAGCAAAGCTCACCATAAAGGAATTGACGTGGAAGCCTGGTATCACTCATACGGTGAACATGGCCTAACCATCTCAGTTGATGAGCGATGATGGTTGCCTCAATGCTATTGAGATGCGCTTTCTCGAGAACGGCAGTGTTGGTAACGTAGTCTCCCACTTAATGGTTAAGATGTATCTCATCTTTTGTTGGTGGAAGCGCTCAAGTTTCCTGATATCAAGGCGATAGAGTGTCCAAGTTTCACAGCCATACAGTTGCGTTGAGATGACGACAGGTTTGTACACCATGAGTTTGGTATACATCTTTAGGTCTTTATTCATAAAGACTCTATGCATTAAGCGGCCAAATGCTGCATGGGCAGCCCCAATTCTTTTGTCAACATCCTGTTCGCATGTGCACCGTTTAAACAACATGCTACCAAGATATGATAAATGATCAACCTGCTCCAGTGTTGAGTCTAAGATGGATATATTGAACTCAGGAAGACGTAATCCTGGGGCCGGTAGTGCAGTCACCTTACTTTTCTTTGCATTGATGGTAAGACCAAAGCGATCACACGCAGTGCTAAAGCGATTGACCGAATGTTGAAGCTCTGCAGGAGATACGGTATCTTCGGCATACTGCAGGTCTGTCACCCGGGTAACATGGGTATGTCTCTATGAACGAAGTCTTGCCAGATTGAAAAGGCCTCCATCGAAGCGAAACATAATCTCTATGCCTGGGTTGTTGGATGATGATTCATACATCACGGCAGCCATATACAATGCAAAGAGTGTTGGAGCAAGCACACAGCCTTGTTTCAAACCGTGAGTGATTGGAAATGGATCGGATACAGAGTTACCGTGAAAACCTTCCCAAACATTCCATCATGAAGAGCTTGAACTAATTCCACATAGCGATCTGTACATCCAAAGTGCGCTAATACTTTCCACATAGCAGATCTTGGTACCGAATCAAAGGCTTTTTCCAGGTCATTGAAAACTAAATACAGAGGCTCCTGTTGCTCTCTGCACTTTTCCTGGAGTTGTCTGGCCCAGAATATCATGTCTGTTGTGCCCCTGGAGGTTCGTAAACCACATTGAGACTCGGGCAAAATCCTCCCCGAGAATACTTTGTAGCCGGCTTAGTAGAATTCTTGCGAGAACATTACCTGCAATGGATAATATCGATATACCACGGTAGTTCCCACACACACTACGATCGCCTTTCTTGAAGATAGTGATGATGGCAGCATTCTTCAAGTCACCGGGTACTTCTCGAGTTTCCCAAATTAAGAGGATAAGTGGAAAAAGTCGAGTCTCCAAATCCATACCTCCAATTTGTAACAACTCCAGAGGAATGTTATCAGGACCAGGAGCCTTTCTCGGCTTTATTTGATTGAGCGCTTTGGTGAAATCTTTGAATGTCGGCGGAACTGCCATCCATGGTTGTTGGGGCTGCTGAGGGACGTTGCGAAGAAAGTCCTCGGCAATATTGGAGGCACGATTTAGAAGTGCAGAGAAATGTTCCTTCCAACGCTCCAAAATTTGTTCTTGATGAGTTAAAATGGCGGAATTGTCAGCAGTTTTCAATGTACCTGATGATGATCGAATTGGGCCATATACCTCCTTTATGCCTCCATAAAAGTTTTGCAGGTCACGGGCATCAGATAGTTTTTGCAGTTCTTCAGCTTTTTGCTGCCACCAGTTGTTCTTTATTTCCCTGATTTGTGCCTGATATTCCCCTTAAGTTGCACAAAATGTGTTTTCTTCACACCGGAAGATGGATCTTGAAGAAATGATAGATGGGCTTCCCGTTTGGCATTGATCAAACTCATAATTTCATCATAATTTTCATCAAAACAGTCTTGTCTTTTGTTCTTCACAAAACCAATTGTTTCCTCAGCTGACTCAGTGATGACCTTCTGAAGCATGGCCCATTCCTGTACAACACTGTTTGTGTTAACTGGACGACTAGCCAGCTTATTTGCGATTTCATTTCTGTAATCTGCAGCAATTGATTTAACTTGGAGTTTAGAAGTGTCAAATTTCCCTCTGGACAGGTTGTGTATGGAACGTTTCGTTTTGCGGCAGATTGAGATCCTCAACCGGCAAAAGAAGAAGCTTGTGATCTGTCCAACATTCATCGAGATTTCTTGCGGTCCTGGTGACAAGGATGTCCTTTTTTTATCACAGTGCCTGGTGATGATATTATAGTCAAGGATGTGCCAGTGCTTCGAGCGAGGATGCATCCAAGTGGTTTTGTAGCGATTCGGCAGGCGGAACTGAGTGTTTGTAATAGAGAGTTCATGTTCAGCACACAGACCAAGGAGTAATAAACCATTGGTATTGCAGTTGCCAAGTCCTTGTTTTCCCATCACATTGTTCCATAATTGATGATCTTTACCAACTCTGGCGTTGAAATCGCCAAGCATTAAGAGCTTGTCTCTAGGTGGTACTTTGGTGACGATTGCGCTCAGCAAGTTGTAGAATTGGTCTTTAACTTCCATATCAGCATCCAAGGTGGGAGCATATGCAGAGATAAGAGCCATAAAGTTACCCCCGGAGAGTGGGATTCGGAGGGTCATAATTATTTCGCTGACAACAGTTGGACTTAGCTTGTGATCATTCACTAGTGTGGTCTTTATAGCGAAACCAACACCATGAAAACGGCGCTCTCCCTCATCTTTTCCCTTCCAGAATATGGTGTATAGTAACCTGAACTGAACTCTGTAATTTTACCTTCGCAAACTAACATGAATACAACAAGGCCATCACCAATACAAATTACACATATCCAATAAAACATATTATGAAGTAATTAAGCATTGTCGAATGAATTATGATACTGAAAGGAATCAGGATGCAGATAAGGAATTCTGAAGGATAACATGAGACTAAAATAAGTTCTTATGCAGCGATGTACAGTATATTCTTTTCTAGTCTTTACAGATATTAAATCAACATAACATTTTCATAAAAGAGAGCACCATTTAATTTTGCCAAGCCATTGTCCCAGTAGATAACTGTTATCACACGGTAGAGCCACACAAATAGCAAACCTGTAATAGAAAAATATTGTTCATGTTAGCATGCCAGTCAATTTTGTTGATTCATTAAGAGGCTTTACAACATCATGATCATGTAACCCTGTTTACTCAGGGCTTGTGTGTGTAATCTCTATGATAACCTGTGTCATTGTGATGGCTGTAAGTGCATGTGTATTTGTAATGGAGGCTGGGATTTGGAAGGAGGTGGCCGTGGCCTCTATTTAGGAATCACCCTGGCATTTGCCTGGCATAGAGGTGGAAAACCTTAGAATATTATTTCTGGGATGGCTAAGTTGAAAATCAAACCCATCTCATCTCAGGTCTGCCTCATGAGGGTGAGTATACCCCATTTCAACCCTCAGACCAAACTTAAATGTCTTGGCAGAGCTAGAAATTGAAGCCAGCCCTTCTAGATCTGAAATCTCAATATGTACCTCGAGACTACAGGAGTCAGTCCTAATTACAAGTGGCATTCCGTTAGTGAATAATCGTCATACATAACTATAACATTGTAATAAAGATTTGGACAATGACTGGACAAGAAATCTTGATATCTGAGTGAAAACTTGTTACTTCAGTAAACAGCTAGGCTACTCCCTGGGCTTAAAGGTTAAGCATGCACAAACAGAATTTTTGTTGCTCATGCAAAGAGAGGACAAGAGTGCTCAGTGGGAAAACTAATTTACCCTATAATTTTCATTATATTATTAATAATAATTATTATAATACAATAAAATTACATTCTTCATTGTTCAGGAAGAGTGAAATAGGCTTCACTAGCTAGCTGAATGCCACTGTAGCCTTGCTGTTAGGATAATGCTGCCCAAATGAATACTACTTGAAGTGGAGAATGCCTCTAGCCATTAACTTACATCAGAACGAATACACCTTCTCAGAAGTTTACAATTAATCCCAAGGTAAAGAACGGCAGAAAGGGCTAACATTAATATGTTAATAAGGTCTGGGTTCGATTCCCATCTCAGCCTTCTTGGGAGTGGTTTCCCACTTCTAGTCCAGGTAAATGCAGGAACGTTTCCTAACATAAGGCCACGTCCGTCTCCTTCCCAATTTTCATATGAATTACAAATACACTCAAACTTATATTAGCAGAAGACGCGGGGGCTGCTGATCGCGTTATCCGCTTTATGAAGAGAGTGGGTTTGGGCCAGCAATATAAATTTTCCCGTGTACATTGACTCAACGACTTGTTCGTTTTTGAATGCACAATTTTTGTTTTTCCGTAATTTTTGTTTATATATTATAATTATTAATTTTATTTAATTTTTTGTTTTATTAATTTTCGGTCTTTTCAAATTTAGGTGTCCACCTCAAAATTTTAAATTCCATTCCAGATTTGTATACTTTAAACTGTGTTATAAGGGAAATATGTCCTCGTTGTTCCACCCCTCAAAACAACAATAACTAACTAACACACATTATACAGCCGTCACAATAACACAGGTTATCAGACATACTCCACACGCACGCACACACACACACAAGTAAACAAGTCTACATGACCACGATGTCGCAAAGCCCTTAAATCAATTTACAACAACAACAGTTTCCTATCCAAATCCTACCTAGATTACCAAAAATACACACACTTGTACAGTCATCTAGAGACAGATTATCAGACGGGGTCAAACCCGGTCAAAGTCGTCGTCGGATTTTTAAGAGCGTTAAAAATCCCTCAGTATGTCTTCCTTCGGAGGGGAAGTAAAGCCGGCGAGCCCATGTCTTAGATTTATGGCATGTGAAAGAACCTTCCACTAACTTCAATTGTATGAAGCTCAAATTTGCAGGTTAGATTTGACTTATGCTCTATTAATTCCAACGTTCGTCGCCAGGTGCAAGTTGCGATTGCATCTAGTTGCCAAGTCCGCAGCTAAGTGACGTAAGCCCCTCTCCTCCCCTGATTCTTACCGTCCCATCTGCCTCACCGCCGTCCTCTCGAAAACCTTCGAGAAAATCCTCACCAAACGAATCCACACCCATCTCCGTCACCACCAGCTCCTTCCCCTCTCTCAATGTGGCTTCAGACCCCATTTCTCCGCTCAGGATCAACTCCTCCGCCTCTCTGCCATGGTAGCGGAAAACTATAACCGTCCCGCTCCTACTTTATTTATCGCCTTCGACTTCGAGAAAGCGTTCGACACGATCTGGCACGACGCCCTAGTCGTCAAACTACATTACTTCGACCTCCCCCATACCTACATCCGTTTTCTAAACACCTTCCTCCGGAACCGCACCGCAAGCATCACCATTAATGGCCACTACTCCCGCCCAATCCCCTTCGAACAGGGCGTCCCACAGGGCTCCGTCCTTTCCCCAACCCTCCCCCCCCCCCCCCCATGCAACTTCTACAGTTCGCCGACGACACTGCTATCGTCGCACCGTTCGCCACTGTACAACATATCAACATCCACGTCCAGCCCTACCTCGATCTCTTCACCTCCTGGTGTGGCAAATGGCACCTGCGCCTGAATTCAGAAAAAACACAGACCATCCTATACCGCCCACGCAGGCGAGCTCTCGCCCCAACCCGCAATCCCGCGAATCTCACTCTCCACCTCCATCACCGCCGCTTAGTCGCCACCCCTACCGTACGATACCTCGGCCTCCTTTTTGATCAATTCTTCACCTTCCGCCCCTTCTTTAAAACCAAACTCCCTGTGGCACGAAAGCGGGCGTATCTTCTCCGGCGTCTGGCTGGAACAACCTGGGGACTGAATGAGAAATTACTGCTCCATACTTACAAAGTACTCATCCGCACATTTTTGGTGTACGGCCATCCTGCGTGGGCTGGATTCCCAGACTGCCCCCTTCGTCCATTTCTCTCAATGGAGCGCCGCCTTGTCCGCGTTGCGATGAGACTTCCATTCACCTACCGCACAGTAGATCTCGTTGACAGAATGCCACTGCCTCCACTTACGACATACGTCGAGCTACTGCAACGCCGCTACCTCAAACGGGCGCAGACAACCAACAACCCCATTGTGTGCCCTCTCCTAAACAAGCCGCTCCGTGCCCCGGTACGTACAAAGCTCGGCATCTACAGCCTCAGGGCACTACTTCCAGCACCCGACTAACAACCTAGTCACCGAATATTGCGCTTAAGACCACCACTCCACTGGGCACTGACGGCATCTTCGCCGGATTGGAAATAGCGACAACAACCATATTTCTCAACACAATCAATTAAATCAAATAACAAAACAAAAAAAAACCAAAAAAAAAAGCCTTCAACATCTTCACCTTCACACACATGCACCGTCCAATTTCACATCGTTGACATCATCACTCCTCATTTACCCATTCAATTCATCCGTTTTCAACCCCCCTCCCCCATCTCATCTTGTTAAATCGCCACCATCCTCACATCACCAGCTATGCGTTTCTTCTTCTTCTTTCTTTCTTTCTGCTTTCTTTCTTCTTTCTCTCTCGCTCCACCGATACCACTCTCGCATCTCAACAAACAACATTCATTACTCCCTTCTCATCGACATCATTTAATTTCCTCAAACTACCAGCTATATAATTCTTTCTTCCAGTCTCTCTACTACCATAACACTCCCCTTCTCATCTCACTGCACATCTTTCAATACTCAAATTCTCATCACCATCATTCACTAAGAAAAAAAAATAATAATAATAAAACAGCACCTTATGATCTGGACTTAAACACAGCCCCCCCCCCCCTTTTTTTCTTTTTCCCCAATAAACTTTAAAATTCATATTAATCTCAGAGCGAGCAATAGAAGTTCATTCGTCTGCTTTGGCAATTGCGGCAGTTGTTTTCGTGTTTTCCGCGTTTTCTTTGTTTCATCAAAATTTCCGACATTTAAAATTATACACACGCACAATGAAGCAGTCACCCTTCTCCTCCACATCCCCCTTCCTGCATCTAACTCTCCCTTCTCAAAACAAAACTTCGCCCCCCGCACCCTTCTCCAAATTTCCCCAGCAATGCCCCAACCAAAATTCTCACACACTTTCTTCCAAATCCTAAAACCAAACCCACCCACCACCAAAATTTCCACCTCTCCTAAATACCTTAACCCCCTGGCCCGAAGAGACGGCGAAACCGTCTAAGGGGGCCCGCCGCCGCAGGGGCAATAGCCATGCGGCGGAATGAAACGACTGCATATATACAGGGTCTTTCATATAAAGTAAGAACGGCGAGTGGCGGTTTCGTCATTCGCTGCTGAAGCCGGCTTGGCCGAGCTTGTGACGCGCCACGGCCTCCTGCTGTAGTATTGAAAGCGCGCGCATAGTACAAACTTGACCTTGCAATAAGCGTGCAGGTGTTGTCAGTCGCCAGTCTGAACCACAGCTGCTAACATGTTGAGACAGTTATCATTGCAACATCGTATTTTTGTATGTAAAATTTATTTTAATTACGATTCGGCTCGGCGGGTACGTGATGCATTTGTTCAGCAATTTCCTGATGAAGTGCCACCTTCACTAGCACAGATTCACGTAATTGTAAATAACTTTGACACTACTGGTTCAGTGCTCAATAAAAAACACAAAATAAAAAATCAGAAATAATACAGTGGCATGACTCACTCGCGTCAGCCAAAATGTTGTTACCAGATACAATGCCTGTATAACTCAGGAAGGACGACACTTCCAGCAACTTTTATAAGGTAATATTTCATAGAGGATTGTACACACGCTTAGAGCAGGGGGCCACGGTTCGCCACAAGCTCGGTCAAGGCCACCACACTAGCGGATAACAAACCCGCCGCTTGGCGTTCTTACTTTATATGAAAGACCCTGTATATATATATACGATAGCATTTGGTAGCAAAAGTACGAACTGCATGAAAATTGATCGTCTGCGTCCTTACCTGAATTACATTATAATACACACTAACACAGTTATTTTATTTATTTATCGTAAGGCTTTTAGTGCCGGGAGTGTCCGAGGACATGTTCGGCTCGCCAGAGACTGTAGCTGATTCCAGTGGACACCCTTATTAGGGTGAGCTACAAGTTCATTTCAATTTTAAGTAGTTCCAACTTTCGCTACCGGATATCAATGATGCCTAGTGGTGAACGTTGGAACTTTGATAGAGCGTTCCGACGAAATCTAACCTAACAATTTTAGCTTTACACAAGTTTAGTCTGTGAAAGGATCTTTTACATGCCATAAATCCATGACATGGTACCGCCGGCTTTACTTCCCCTCCGAAGGAAGGCATACTGAAGGATTTTAACGTTCTTAAAAAATCCGACGACTTCGGCCGGGTTTGAACCCGCTATCTTGGGCACAGCAGTTCAGCATGCTACCGACTACGCCAACTAACACAGTCATCACAATTAACACCGCTTATCAGACAGATACCGACAGCAGTGGCTACGCTGGCTAAAGCACAGCGTTAGGTCATGGGGCCAAGCTCTCTGCTGACTCGGTAGACGGGTGGGTTCGAGCCCCACCGTCGGCCGTCCTTGAAATGGTTTTCCGTGGTTTCCCATTTTCAACACCAGGCAAATGCTGGGACGGTACCTTCTGACAGGCTACGGCTGCTTCCTTCCACATCCTTGCCCAGTTTCATTCAACTTCATCCATTCCATCTCTCATCCCGACGCCCACGGGCGTCGACTAGAAAGACCTGCACTCGGCCTCTCAGGAGGTCACACGAAAAAAAACCAGACAGATTCTACATACACACCCACCCAAAGTACACGGGGCTACATGACCGCGTTGTAGTAGCCCCTAAACTAAGAAACCAACCGACCAACCAGGTTATCAGACAACGTTTACGCACACCTAAGTGCTCGGAGCTACATGATCACGATGTCGCGTCGCAAAGCCCCTAAAGAATCAACATCGTCATCTTTTCGAAATGTAATGTGTTTCAGTCGGTCAAAACGATTGTACCCAATCGTAATAGGTTGGTTGGTTGGTTCCTCATTTTATGGGCTGCGACAACGCGGTCATGTAGGCCCGAGTGTGTAGAATCAGTCTGAAAACCGGTGTTAATTGTGATGGTTGTACGTGTTATCTGTAATTCAGGTATTATTTATTTATTTATTTATTTATTTATTTACTTATTTATTTATTTATTTATTTATCGTATGGCTTTTAGTGCCGGGAGTGTCCGAGGACATGTTCGGCTCGCCAGAGGCTGTAGCTGCTTCAAGCCGACACCCATAGGGTGTAGTCGGTAGCATGCTGAGCTTCTATGCCAAAGATAGCGGGTTCAAACCCGGCCGAAGCCGTCGGATTTTTTAAGAGCCTTAAAATGCCTTCCTTCGGAGGGGAAGTAAAGCCGGCGGTCCCATGTCATAGATTTATGGCATGTTAAAAAACCTTCCACTAATTACACCTGTGTGAAGCTAAATTGTATAGGTTAAGAATGCAAACAACGCTCTTAGGTTTCTACGTTCGTTGCCAAGAGCCGTCTGCGGTGGCGTCTAGTAGCTAAGTTCTGAACTTGGCCTAGTAGTCGTTGACGGTGGCGTTTGGCGGCAAAAGTAGGAACTAATTGAAAAATTCTAAGTTGCAGTAATTAAATTAAAAACAGATAACACACACTAATACAGTCATCACAATTAACACCGGCTATCAGACAGATTCTACACACACCCAAAGTACACGGGGCTACATGACCGCGTTGTCGCAGCCCCTAAACTTGAGAAGCAACCAGCCAACTAGGGTGAGCTACAACTTCCGTTCAATTTCAAGTAGTTCCAACTTTCACTTCGAGATGTAACTGATACCTAGTGGTGAACATAGGAACTTGGATAGAGCGTTCCAACGAAATCTAACCTAGAAATTTAGCTTCACACAAGTTGTCTGTGGAATAGTCTTTTAAATGCCATAAATCTATGACATGAGACCTCCGGTTTTGCTTCCCCTTCGCAGGAAGGCATTCTGAAGGATTTTTAACGCTCTTAAAAATCCGACGACTTCGGCTGGATTTGAACCCGCAATCTTGGGCACAGCAGTTCAGCAACCTACCAACTACGCCACCGAAGTAAGGACTGCAGACGATCATTTTCAAGTAGTTCCTACGTTTGCTACCAATTGCTTCCATCATCGACACCTAGCCGAAAACTTGGCTACTAGATGCCAGCACAAGTTGCTCCAGGCGGCGAACGTTGGAACTTAGAGCGTTAATCAAATTTAACCTACAAATTTTAGCTTTACACAATATAGTTTGTAGAAGGTTCATTTACAAGCCATAAATCAATGGCATTGGCTCGCGGGCTTTACTTCCCCTCCGAAGGAAGGCATACTGAGGGATTTTTAACGGTCCTTAAAAATCCGACTGCTTCGGCCGGTTTTGAACTCAGAATACTACCAACTAGGCCTACGCCACCGAAGCCGCATCGTAATGGGTGGTTCCCTAAAGCTGAAAAGAAATTACATGAGATTAATAAATACACTTGGATGACCAGTTTCAATCGTCAAGCGATCATCATCAGATCTTTTACACATAGCCTATTTAAAAATCTATGTTGCTAAGTAGGGTTCGGAAGTTTAAGACCTGAAGAAGTACAAATTATGCAAGCAAATATGCCCTAAAAACTATAAAATATGGCCTAAAAATATATGAAATATGACATGAATTTTTGGGATAGGTAGAGTATCAATAACATAAAGTAAATGCTAAATGACGTCCGTAGAGGAGCCCCTTATTGGAATCAGGTCTTCTAAACCTGCTATCTGCCTGTTCAGGGAAAAGAAAGAAAAATATATCCATTATACAGTGATTCGGAAAGCCTGTGTTTGAAACTCAACGCAGATAACACGTACCTTGTTAACGACGCCTCAATTTAAACAACAATGCTGAAAGTACAGTATAACCAAATATGACCTTATATCACTAATGACCAAATATGACCAAAGCAATAAAAATGGCCGAAATATGCATTTATAGGCAACATCAAATTGCTTTAAACGTGGTCAGGGACCCGTCATTCAAACTTATTTTTCAGATTTCGGGTAAAATGAGCTCGGGAAAATGATACCACTTTTCCTTAACATCCGAAACTTATTGATAAGTATGGATTATGATATTTACAATGTATACACTTATTTAGTTGCAGTTGATTAAACTAGAACAACTAGTCAGGATATGTGATTTCTGTTGAGATGCTCATACTGGTGATTGATATTTAAGTTTGTTTGCTTAGTGTGATGATGTGATTGTTATTAAATGATCAGGTTATTGTGGATTGTGTACTTAGCTGTTTGACCGAAGTGTGGTCCGTTTCCATGCAGCCGTCGTCTCCCGCTGCTTGCACTGAACTGGCATTTCAGTAAATTAAGGCACCACCCTTTACAATTGGGTCCAATCGTGTTGAGCGACTGAAAAACATTACATTTCGATTATTAAGGCAACAATGATAAATGGATTCAAACACGATAATCATCTTCTGCTTTTAGCAGCAAATGTTAATAATATAAACAAATAACAATATCGTATGCTCTCGGGTGCCGGGTGCAAGCTTTTCTAATTGAAGCCCAGAGGGCAGCTTCCATGACGAATTTTACCGCTCCTTGGAGCGCTATGGAAGTCAAGGAGGTTAAATATCTAAGCCCCTTGACACTATAGTGTTTTCTAGGAACTTTTGTGTTGTTGGAAAAACCCGAGATTAATTTTGCCATTATGAACGCGGCCTACTGAATTCAAATGGGTTGTTTAAGAGGCCAACAACGTATGACATGCGTACCGTGATTTTTGTCGCCTTTCAAAAATCATTTGCCACGGCCAGGAGTGAACCTGCAAGATTGGGGTTGGTAGTCCGACAGGATAATCACTCACCCACCGTGGTAAGCAGCAAATATTAATAAGTAAAGTTTAATGGAGCCGCGATCAAGTGGCGTATAGACAGTTTCAAGGTCTGAGAAACATTTATACAGGGTCTTTCATATAATGTAAGAACGGTGAGTGGCGGATTTGTTATCCGCTGCTGCAGTGGCCTTGGCCCAGCTTGTGACGCGCCACGGCCCCCTGCTGTAGTATTGAAAGCGCGCGAATAGTATATACTTGACCTTGCAATAAGCGTGCCAGTTTGAACCTCAGATGCTAACATGGTGAGACAGTTACCATTACAACATCGTATTTTTGTATGTAAAACTTATTTTAAGTACGAGTTGGCTCGGCGGGTACGTGATGCATTTGTTCAGCAATTTCCTGATGAAGTGCCACCTTCACTAGCACAGATTCACGTAATTGAAAGTAAGTTTGACACTACTGGTTCTGTGCGCAATGAAATACATAAAATAAAAAATCAGAAAGATTACAGTTGCAGAACTCACTCGTGTCAGCCAAAATGTGGTCACCAGATACAATGCCTGTATAACCCTGAAAGGACAACACTTCCAGTATCTTTAAGGTAATATTTCATATAGGATTGTACACACGCTTAAAGCAGGGAGGCACGGCGTACCACAAGCTTGGCCAAGGCCCCCGCAGCAGCGGATAAGAAAAATGCCGTTTGGCGTTCTTACTTTATATGAAAGACCCTGTACATGCTGTAGAGACGGTGCCAGTGATCTGATAATGCACTTGTTAATCACAGGAATATTTTATTATATACCATGGAAAAGAAAACAATATATATATATATATATATATAGACTATTTCATCAAATCTCTCAGAAATTCTGTCATGGGTAACTTCAATGCAGTAGTGAAAAAAACAATTATAAGAAAATTCTCCTGACTAAGAAATATTGTTAAATGTCGAGCTTTTTAGTCTGATTGTTGCCCGTGTTATTCCGAGAAATTCTCCTTGTCTTTTTTTTTTTCAGATCATCAGTTTATACACAAGTGGGCTCCAATAACAGACCCGCAAGACCCTAATGCTTTCGTACGAGGATTCATCAAGTGCGACATCTACATTAGCAACAGACAATATCCTATCAAGATGCTAGATGAGGTCATCGAAGAGGAAGAAGATGACGAAT
Organism: Meconema thalassinum; assembly: GCA_946902985.2. Classification (NCBI taxonomy): domain Eukaryota; kingdom Metazoa; phylum Arthropoda; class Insecta; order Orthoptera; family Tettigoniidae; genus Meconema; species Meconema thalassinum. The sequence continues at coordinate 46,702,957 of OX336396.1, read as the reverse complement.
TGGATATCGACAAGTAGGTATTTAGCAAACAAGTGTGTAAATTAGTATGATGATGATGATCAGGTGCCATCGAGTCGGGGTGGACTCCTAGCGACTGTATGGATGGACTGTCTCCATATGATTCGGTCTTCATCCATAAACTTCAGATCCTTCACTGACATATTCATGGTGGATTTGATGGAGTCGATCCATCTCAATGCTGGCCGCCCTCTTCTCCGAGACCCTTCCACCTTTCCAAGCATAATTGTCTTTTCCAACGAATCAGAACGCCTCATAATGTGTCCAAAGTATGATAGCTGTAATTGTGTTATTAATGCTTCAAGAGACAGATCTGGTTTGATTTTTTGAATCACCCATACATTTGTCTTCTTGGCTGTCCAAGGAATACTCAGTATCCTTCTCCAACACCAGAGCTCAAAAGCATCAATATACTTCCTATCTCGCTCCTTATGGTCCAGCTTTCGCAACCATATGTAGCTATGAGAAAGACTAGTGCCTTAACCATTCTAATTTTAGTAGGCAAAGAAACATCGGAACACTTGAAGATCTTATCCAGGCCTTTAAAAGCTGCTCTTCCTAGGGCAAGTCTTCGGCGAATCTCATGACTCCTTGAGCCACTACTTCTAATGGTTGATCCCAACAAACAGAAACTATTCACCTCTGTGATTAACTTATCATACTTTTGGTGACTCGCTGTTCATAAACTAAGGCATTCAAATAGATAGCTTAATCATTAGTTAGTTAGTTAGTTAGTATAAGGTGTGATCAAAAAGTTTCCGTGACGGCCGTACAGACGAGAATTGCCTTGAGCATTGAGACACTAATCCCACAGACGCACCAAGTTGAAGATTTCCGTGTGGTAAAACACTGTGTCCTGCTGCGTGAAGAAGTCCGTAACCGTCTGCTGCACATTCTCGTCCGATAGGAATCGTCAACCCTTTAAGACCTATTTTAAGGGACCGAAGGCGTGATAATTGCATGGTGGCAGATCAGGACTATAGAGCGGATGATCGAGTGTCTCTCACTTGAGTTGGCGTATCTTCTGCGTTACGACCTTTGCAGTATGGTGATGTGCGTTATCATGAAGTTTTCCCGGACATTTAATTGCAAGCCGTAATTTCTCCAGTGTTGTGCAGTATCGTTCCCCATGATTGAGACACCAGGTTCTGGTTGGTTGGTTCCTCACTTTAGGGGCTGCGACAGCGCGGTCATGTAGCCCCGTGTACTTTGGGTGTGTGTGTAGAATCTGTCTGATAACCAGTGTTAATTGTGATGGCTGTATTAGTGTGTGTTATCTGTTTTAATTCAAGTAAGGTCTGCAGACTTTAATTTCAAGTAGTTCCTACCTTTGCTACCAAATGCTACCGTTCATAACACCTAGCTTGCGGACTTGGCTACTAGATGGCATCGCATTCAACACCTGGCGGCGAACGTTGGAACTAATAGAGCGTTATCAATAATGTAACCCACTTAGGCAAAAGAAACAGGTTAGTTCATAATCTGTGATGGCATCATACAGTTCCATAAGAATCCGTCTGTGATTAACTGTGTCATAAGCCGCAGTAAGATCTATAAATACAGCTTCTGTGATCTTCCTTTCAAAACCATCTTCTATATGCTGTGTTAATTTCATCATTTGAGATGTGTAACTCTTCCCCGATCTGAATCCAGCCTGCTGTGGTATAAAGATTGTCTCCAGTTTCTCCATTATTCTATGTAGGATGAGTCTTTCAAGGACTTTATACAGATGACATAAGAGAGATATAGGGCGGTAACTTTTTGGATCACTATGGTCCTTGCCTGGCTTGCGAATAGCTATAACTTTGGCTTTCCTCCATAGTTTAGGGATCTTACAACACTGGACACATTTGTTCATAAGCTCCCTTGCACTTTGTTATCGGCCCAAAATTCTTAATCAGTTCCACTCTTATATCATCGAGTCAAGCAGCTTTGTCTTTTTGCATTTACCCAGGACAAGATCTAGCTCAGCATGAGTAAAGGGTTGTAGCAAAATATTGGTTTCATGGTTAGGTTGTCTCTCAAGTGTCTTCCTACCAGGCCTGGTTGTATAAGGTGTTTTCCAATTTCGTATGATCTGGTGAGCTATTTGATCAGCTCGGACATGCACATGCGTATTCGCCTGTGAGGGATCATTACTTAGGCGTTTGAGAAGTCTCCAGACTTCTTGGCTACTCCTTCCCATATCACAATTTTCCATCAGTTCCTCCCACTGTACCCTCATTGCCTCAGAGATTGAGGAGAGAACGGATCTTGCTGTTTGGGATGTTTCCTCGCTAAATGGATTTTCATCATACCGGGCATAATATTCCTCCAGTAAAACGGCTGTTTCTGAAGTCACACCTTGAATATAGGTCGTTCTACAACCTCCTGGGATGCATGCTCGCGAGCAGAGTTTAACAAGCTCGACAAAGTGTTCATACTCTTCAGCAACAGGAGCAATTGTTTGAACTTTTTCATCCAGCATTCTGGAGAACTTCGGCCAGTCTGCCTTCTTGAAATTACACCTTCGTCTAAAACCAGTTTCATGGGGTGTGATAATCGGGAGAAGTCGACACATTATTGGCCTATGGCGTGTGTTGGGGATAGGGGAGCACACTGATTGATGGCATTGTTGTACTATGTTATCAATGACGAAAAGGAGATCAAGGTTGTAGCCTCGTTGCCACCTACCACTGTTAAAGGATGGAGGTAGTTTACTGTCATAAATGAGGGAGAGATGGTTGGATTCGGCCCAAGATATAACAGCTTCTCCGTTTTCATCCTATATGTGTAACCCCAAGCATGACTGTGGCTGTTAAAGTCCCCTATTACTATATATATATCTTCCCAGAATCAAAGTTATTAGCTGGGACAAAGGAGAAATCATCTGAAGGAGGCTTGTACATTGAGGTGATCACACAATTACTAAGCTTCAAGGTAATAATCTCGATGCTATACTCGTGTGTGCAATGGGCACTCACGATGTGAATTCCTGGTTTGACAAAAATTGCACTTCCGTGTTTAGCATGAAGTATTTCTGCAACTAACTGTAGACATGGTACATAAGGTCGTCTCTGTTGGGAGTCTTGGTGAGTTTCTTGGATGCACAAGACATCACACTTCTGTTCACGGCAAAGTTCAAGTAGCAGCTGTTGTTTAGGCAGTGAAATTACTTCAATGTTCACGGATATAACTGTCAGAGTAGGTTCTGAAAAGAACCGTTTATTTAAACACATGTTTATTCGTAAGTGCTTCTGGAGTGCTGACGTTCAGTTCAGTACTGGAATTCTAGTTAAGTACCTATGCAGGGGCACCACGTGCAGGAATCAGCTTCACCAACAATTACACAATTTAATGGTTACCCCCAATAACGATCGAACCCACAAGAAATCGAAAGTTGAGTTTTTAGTGGAAACATGATCAGTGTAAAATATTTCCTATTATTGTGATGACCTTGACTGAGTCTTCGGTAACACGGGTTTGTATTTCCTGTTTCTTGTTTGCTATTATTAGTCATATTTTGTTTTTTATTTTAATCTTTATGCTATTTTCATATTTAGGCGTCCACCTCAAAAGTTTAAAGAAACAATTTTTTATTTTAACTTTTTTACGAGTGGCAGATGACGTCGCTGTTCCACCCCATAAAGTAAGTCATTATTATCATTAGAGTTTCTGAAGAGACTGGCCCTTAAAACAACATTAACTATCGACTAACTCATAAACTAACCCTTTAACAGCAAAGAGATGTAGTCGTATACCTAAAATATTTGAACAGACATTTTACCACACATTTAGCTAACGCTACTCTGTGCGGTTGTATCTAGACAGTCCTAAGTCTGTAAAATCAGGAAGAGGGATTTAGCTCATTATTTGCAATGCACTTTCAAAGTATTTTAATCTGTATTTTGAAAGTGAATTTGATTGCTTTCATCTGTTTACGGACAATTTTATTCGATTTGTGTGCTTTCAGTCTTTTACGATCAGTCTGCATCAATATTTTCAGCTTTGTGTATACAGAAGCCCATAACTTATGGCAAACCTTCTCAAACCTCACTACTGTATTCATGAAGAATTTTCTTCAACAGAAACCTGTTGGTACCAGCGAGTGTTGCCTTCGGAAGGCAGAGAGCCTTCTATGTTTTCTCCATCTACCGAGCTGATTCACTGGGTAAAAAGAACACTGGCACCAAGAGAGTACTACGAAGTGCCTGCTCTGATCTCCCCGACACCCACATAGAGGTGTCATTCTCCGGCATGTCTGTAAGTTGCTACATTCAGGGACTGATCTTACAATGGGATAGCGCCTACTCGTCAAAACCGATTTCGTTAACATTTAAGGTATAATGCAGTTCTTGGCGAGAAATGAAAGTGGCAGAAGTAGCAGCTTCAGATGGCCAAGCGTGAAGAAAACAAGTGTTCTGTGAAGAACTAAAGCCTATTCCCATATATCCTGCAGTACTTATGTTAATTGCCACTATCAACATACAAAATTTCAGTTTGATTGCTGTAATAGATTCGTAGATATTGACAACCGTCTTATATTTCGGATGGTCGCCATGTTGGAATTTTATACATATAGGTCTTATAGTTATGTACTATTACATGAAGATTATTGTGTGCATTTAGTATTCAAACTTCAAACGCATGATTAGGACACAAGAAGTAAAAACGAGATTTTAAAATTTCGCACAGCTGCCATCTTGTGGCTATGAAAACAATTGAAATAAATTAGATGTCAGTGGATTAAGATTTGTATAAGCACTAACCATATCAAGTTTCACTGCACTCGGATGGTTACATCGCGAGAAACGTCCATTTAAATATTTATACTTCGCGTCACCGCCATGTTAGATTTGTGCTCTATAGGTCAACTTATGTTCATAGCCTCTATGGACATAAAAAATATCAGTTTGATTGCTGTAAAAGATTCACAGATATTGAGAACCCTCTAAATACTTCGGAAGGTCACCATGTTGGATTGTTATATGTATAGGTCATAAAGTTATGTATGTACCATTCAAAAAGAATTATTTCCGAGGTTCATTATTCAAACTTTCACTTCAATTGCATGATTACGACACAAGAAATAAAACAATTTTAAAATTTCGTACAGTCACCATCTTGGGGTTATGTAAGCAATTGAACTAAATTAGGTGTCATTGCATTGCAATTTTATAAACCTTTACTGTACCATATTTCACTGCGCTCAGATCGTTAAATCGCGAGAAAAGTCTAATAAAATGGTTCAACTTCGCTTGGCAGCCATGTTCTTTTTGAACTTTACATGTTTTTGAAAGTTACATAAGTAATCGTTTAGTAGTGCCTTTTATCACCGTACAAAACTTCAGGGTGATATCAGTAATAGTTTCGGAGATATAGAATGCCGGTGAAATATTTTGCACAGCCGCGATCATTAGGTTATGTAAATAATTAAACAAAATTAGATGCCAGGGCATTACAATGTATATAAGCATTTGCTGTAATAAGTTTCATTGCGTTTGGATGGTAAATAGCGAGAAAAGTCTATTTAAAAGTCTCCAATTCGCTTGGCTGCCATGTTGGTTTTGTAGTTACCAGGTTTTTGAAAGTCTCATAGGTGAACTTCTAGTAGTGCCATCTATCACCGTAGAACATTTCAGGGTGATATCGGTAATAGTTTCGGAGATACTGATTGCTGGTGAAATAATTCGCCCAGACGCCATATTGGATGGGTTAGACGTATTAAACTGTGAAGGGCACGGTCGGGGTCGGCCAAAATGTTGCTATGACCTTACCGAGTTTCATTGAAATCGCTCCAGCCGTTTATAAGTTAATAGAGGGGGACACACGCACAGACAAAAGGTGATCGCATAAGCCTATTTTTTTCTTAATAAAATGAAAATAGGCTAAAAATAATATTTTTGGCGTGAGTTGGGCGAGGCATGAGCCACGTATGTTAGCGCAGTTTCCAGGCAACGGTTGGCGTAACGGAAAGAGTTCATAGTGGTAAATCGAGGGTCGTGGGGTCGAGACCCTATGCGGTACCTCCTTTTATGTGTTTTATTTTCAGTATTTTCGTTTCTTACACTGCAAATAAACCTTAATAATGCGCAATATATTGTATTTATTTATATTGACAGAAAAGGCATGCAAAGGAAAAGTAACATTTGGGATTTCAAATTAATATCCAAGATAGGATTGGATTTACACCGTCCACGTGGCTCATGCCTCGTCTGATACACGCCAAAATAATTTATCTTCTAAACGCTTGGTCATCTCGAGCTCCCACTTCTGTTACTTTCATTTCTGGCCAAGCCCTGTATACGGGGTGATTTTTTCACAGTGTACAAACTATAGGGATTGATCAAGGAGAGGATTCGGAGCAGAAAAGGTCTAATGAACCTATGTCCGGAAATACATGGTTTGTTTGTTAGGGACCATTTATTAGATGATTCTTTGTTACAGAGAGGCCTGATACGCACTGTTCCAAACAGCCACAGTTACAGTATGTGTTGAAAATGATTTCCATGTGCCTCCACGCATGCGTGTACGCGCTGTAACACGTTCTGTCGAACACGTTCACATCGGCCAGGCTGCATCGGAACAGTGTCAAAGGCAGCTTGAATACACTGCTCCAGTGTCTCCACATCTGGTATGGGCTCTGCATATACGATACTTTTGAGATGGCCCAATAACCAGAAATCGCACGGGTTGAGATCTGGTGACCAAGCAGGCCATGCATCTGGACCTCCTCGTCCGATCCATCGACCTGGGAAGACACAATTTAGATACGTCCGGACGTTAACGGCGAAGTTCGCTGGAGCACCATCATGTTGCAACCAAATAACCCTGCGAATCATCAATGGTACGTCTTCCAGCAAGGAAGGCAAAGCCACCCGCAAGAAACGCCGATAGTTCCGGCCTGTTAGGCAACGTGGAAGGAAGAGTGGTCCCTAGCTTGGACACCTTGCATTTCCGGACATATGTTCATTAGACAATTTTTGTTCCGTATCCTCTCCGCAATCAATCCCCAGAGTTTGTAGACGGTGGAAAAAATCACCCTGTATAGACTATTATAAGGTTTGACGAAATCGGTGATGACGAGTAGACGTAGTCCCCTTGTTAGCATAGAGTCTGACTCCGGGGAGGCAAGACACTGTTTGGCCTATAAAGCAAAGAACATTGCCCGCGCCCGGGGCGTGGCTCTCCAACTAATCTCAGTATAGTTTTATTGTCTAAAAGTAATAACAAATTTACCGCTATAGTTACTTTGTGGCAGAACCAACAATTACACAATTGAATAACGATCTAACCCACAAGAAATCGAATGTTAAGTTTTCAGTGGAATCATGATCTGTGTGAAATACTGCCCCTCAAATGTGACCTACATTTTATTTACACACATCAAAAAAAGTTTTGCATCACCTCGGTTCCAAGAGTTCCGGAACCTTTAAATACAAAGGGAATAGAGATCAACACAAACAACATTTCAGCTCGTTTTATTGCTCATGAGACCCACACATTGCATGTTGTACCATCATACAGCTAGACTTTCAGCATTTGTGGTCCAGATTGCAGTACACACCACTACCTCTAATACCCAGTAGCACGTCCTCTTGCATTGATGCATGCCTGTATTCGTCGTGGCATACTATCCACAAGTTCATCAAGACACTGTTGGTCCAAATTGTCCCACTCCTCAACGACAATTCGGCGTAAATCTCTCAGAGTGGTTGGTGGGTCAAGACGTCCATAAACTGCCCTTTTCAACATATCCCAGGCATGTTCGATAGGGTTCATGTCTGGCGAACATGCTGGCCACTGTAGTCGAGCGATGTCGTTATCTTGAAGGAACGCATTCACAAGATGTGCACGATGAGGTCGAGAATTGTCGTCCATGAAGACAAATGCCTCTCCAATATTCTGCCGATATGGTTGCACTATGGGTCGGAGGATGTCATTCAGGTATCGTAAAGCCGTTTCGGAGCCTTCCATGACCACCAGTGGCGTACGTCGGCCCCACATAATGCCACCCCAAAACATCAGGGAACCACCACCTTGCTGCACTCGCTGGACAGTGTGTCTAAGACGTTCAGCCTGACCGGGGTGCCTCCAAACACGTCTCCGACGATTGTCTGGTTGAAGGCATATGCGACACTCATCGGTGAAGAGAACGTGATGCCAATTCCGTGGGGTCCATTCAGCATGTTGTTGGGCCCATCTGTACCGCGCTGCATGGTGTCGGGGTTGCAAAGCTGGACCTCGCCATGGACGTCGGGAGTGAAGTTGCGCATCATGCAGCCTATTGCGCACAGTTTGAGTTGAAACACGACGTCCTGTGGCTGAACGAAACGCATTATTCAACATGGTGGCATTGCTGTCAGGGTTCCTCCGAGCGGCAATCCGTAAGTAGCGGTCATCCACTACAGTAGTAGCCCTTGGGCGGCCTGAGCGAGGCCTGTCATCGACAGTTCCTGTATCTCTGTACCTCCTCCATGTCCGAACAACATCGCTTTGGTTCACTCTGAGACGCCTGGAAACTTCCCTTGTTGAGAGCCCTTCTTGACACAAAGTAACAATGCGGACGCGATCGAACTGCGGTATTGACCTTCTAGGCATGGTAGAACTACAGACAACATGAGCAGCGTACCTTCGTCCTGGTGGAATGACTGGAACTGATCGGCGGTCGTACCCCCTCTGTCTAATAGGCCCTGCTCATGCATGGTTGTTTACATCTTTGAGCAGTTTTAGTGACATCTATGAACAGTCAAAGGGACTGTATCTTGGATACAATATACACAGTCAACGTCTATATGCCGGAGATCTGGGAACCTAGGTGATGCAAAACTTTTTTTGATGTGTGTATATAGCATAGAAGATTGAATAACGAATCATTTACCTATGAGATTTAAATCCAAATTAATGTTTTCCCCCTTATGCCAATAATTTTCTATTTGTGGGTTAGATCCTTATTCGAGGCAAACATTCAATTATTATACACTGATATGTAACCATATTGCTGCTGAGAAACTCCCCCCTATGGTTAGTTACAAAGCCCATATGTAGATTCGTTTATCACGTCCAATTTTCTTAGAAAAAAACTTTTTTTTTTAATGTATGAAAATATTTAAATGCTGAAATTAATATATATCATCACATCAATTATACTATTATTAGACTATTACTTAGCTGGTAATTTACACAGTCATAATGGAGTAACTAAAATCTTATTTATCTATTATTGTCTACTAGCCCTTAGACTATTAATCCCGTTTCCAACGGGGTCGGAGATGAGCTGCGATGAAATCCCATGTGGCTGATGGATTTTACGGCCGGATGCCAATCCTGACACCAACGTCACGAGAGGAGTTACTGAGAGATGAAATGAATGAAGATGAATGAAAGTTCAATTTCAAGCAGTTCCAGCTTTGGCGACCAGACGCCACTGTCACTGTCACCTAGCGGCGAACGTTGGAACTTGATAGGGCGCTTCTCACCAAATAACCTACAAAGTTAGCTACACACCACCAATTTTAGTGGTAGGTTCTTTTACATGCCATAAATCTATGACATGGGCTCGCCGGCTTTACTTCCCGTCCGAAGGAAGGCATACTGAAGGATGTTAACGCTCTTAAAATTCAGACAACTTCGACCGGGTTCGAACCCGCGATCTTGGGCATAGCAGGTCAGCTTGCTACTGACTACGCCACAAAAGTCACTAAAATCTTATAAAAAACTGTAATTAAAATTATGAACAAATTATCCCTATAATTCTTTTTTCTTGCTTAATATTGCGAGGAAACTTTAAAGAAACTCAATGCATTCCTACATTATTTTGTATGAATGTTATTCCTTGAAACTGGTAGGTATTGTACCCTTCAGATCCTTGGTATGTCTTCTGGGGGTGCGGGCGCGATCAGTCCACTAGCAAGGGGGCGCGATCAGTTCACTAGCAAGGGGGCACATACAGCTCAAGGAGCCACAACAATAACGATTTTAATATTATACCTGTGCCTGCCACAAATCTTGTACAACAATGATATACATATCCAACGAAACACACACACCTTGCTATTAGAAGCAAAGTTAAAAATTTTCAAAATTCAAATGATAATTATTTTTATCTTTTTTTTCAAAATTGGTTCTTATTTTGTGCTGACCTTCACCGTTTCCCTTATATCTCCCGTGTTTATGGGGATTTTTGGAGTGTCATTTTTTTAATGTGGGTGTTACACCATCTGCTACAAAATGAATCTCGCATATTTTCACATTATTAATTAATTCATTAATTAAGCTTCATTGTTTAGATTTTTATTCTCAGCAAACTCAAAAAAATGTTAAAGTTTCATAGAAAGACTAATTAAAGTCACAACGGTTTTGAGTGAGATTCATTTTGTAGCAGAAGGTTTAACACCCACATTAAAAAATAAAACTCCAAAAATCCCTATAAACACGGGAGATATCAGGGAAACGGTGATGGTCAGCACAAAACAAGAACCAATTTTGAAAAAAATGATAAAAATAATTATCATTTCAATTTTGAAAATTTTTAACTTTGCTACTAATAGCAAGGTGTGTGTGTTTCCTTGGATGTGTATATCATTGTTGTACAAGATTTGTGGCAGGCACAGTTATAACATTAAAATCGTTATTGTTGTGGCTCCTTGAGCTGTATGTGCCCCCTTAACTTACACGACTATGCTAGGCATCATTTTATGAGATCGTAGGGTTGAATACAATGAATATCTTACCAAAGATGAATATATTATCTAACACTAACTAATACAAACATGAATTTATTAAACGGGTCAAAAACAAATGAAACATTGAAAGGAAAAATTCCCCCTCTCCCCCCCCCCTCCCCACCCCCCACCCACCCAAAGAAAGACCTTCACGCCCTCTAATGGACGTGTCGTCGGGCCGATTAATAAACTCGTGCCATCATACCCTCAAAATAAAATGTAATTACGTGCCCGTTCACCAAATCAAAATAACAGCAAGTTTCTATTTCACTAACCAAATCATGTCAAATTTTTATGATGTTCCAGTGTGTATGTGGTAAAATGTGAGTAAGGAATGATTACCCATGTGTCAAGATCATTTCCAGCCAATACTGTTATGAGCTTGGGGTGGGCATTGTCGGCGCCAGGCGAAACATTCAAGAACATTACTGAAATACACAATCATGTGACGTAACATGTGACCTTAACTTTATAAGATTAACAAGAAACAATAAAAAGTACTACTTTCACCCATCACAACTGAGAATGTCCTGTGGGCATTCATAGCACAATCAAAGCACAACGTGCTTTCATCCTCGTGACGTAACCCGTATAGGTCCTTGGTTCCTATTCAAATCTCTTCAAATGCTTGATCACGAGTCACCTTTATAAACACAAACAAAATATTGGTAAACCGCAGTCCCGATTTACTGATGATGATGATAATTGTTGTTTTAAGGGGCCTAACATCTAGGTTATCGGCCCAGTCCCGATTTACCATAAACCTAATATCACAAAACCCAACATGCATTATATTAACACGTCAGTACAGTAAAAGCTTGTGGTTGGTTGGTTCTTAAGTTTAGGGACTGTGACAACGCGGTCATGTAGCCCCATGTATTTGAGTGTGTGTAGAATCTGTCTGATAACCGGTGTTGATTGCGATGACTGTATTAGTGTGTGTTATCTGTTTTTTATTCATTCAAGTAAGGACTGCAGGCTTTTGAATTTTTCAAATAGTTCCTACTTTTGCCGCCAAACACCACCGTCAACGACTACAAGTTCAGAACTTAGCTACCAGACGCCACCGCAGTCGGCTCTTGGCAACGAACGTAGCAACCTAAGAGCGTTGTTTACATTCTTAACCTATACAATTTAGCTTCACACAGGTGTAATTAGTGGAAGGTTCTTTAATATGCCATAAATCTATGACATGGGACCGCCGGCTTTACTTCCCCTCCGAAGGAAGGCATACTGAGGGATTTTAACGCTCTTAAAAAATCCGACGACTTCCACGATCTTGGGCATAGAAGCTCAGCATGCTACCAACTACGTCACCCAAGCCGCTTAAAAGCTTGTGCCTGAGCCGATTGCTCCAAGCACTGTGTAATCTCGCAAGATTCTCACACACATTCATACAACCCCATGAGTCTGAACTAACCGTATCAGGAGGGTCTGGGCTCATATCTTCACTTGTTGAGCTAGTTTAATCATTAGCGGTACTGCGCGTAAATAAGTGCATGATTGTAAATATCATAACCCATACTTACAAACATAGATTTAATAGCCTAGCTGTAATGGATCTGATGATGATAGCTTGACAATCGAAACTGGTCATTCAAGTGTATTTTCTTCTTCTTCTTCTTTTGAGACCACAAAGGATCACTTTACCCAACCATTAGTTCGTCGACTTGTAGGAACTGTACGAGCCTTGCGGTCCTCCCAGTACTTCTTCATGCGTATTGATCGTCTTGCCCGTTCTTCGGCGGAAAATATTCTTGTAGGAATTTTCTTCTTTGTGAGTGGAAAATGAAACGTCATATTTTTAAGTGCTGTAGTTAAACTTTTCTTATTTGCAGCATCTTCTGTTGTTAGGCCAATTTCTTTTAAGTCCTCTCTGATTTCTTTTAACCATCGGCATCCAGTTGTTGTGTTTTTTGAAGCAAGATTGTACTGCACTAGTTGTTTTAGAAGACGTGAATCTGGCATTCTCATGATGTGCCCAAAGAATCCTAGTCTTTTCTTTCGCATGGTATCAGTAATGGGTTCTAGGTTGTTATAGACCATATTGTTAGGTATTATTCGCCATTGCTCATCTTTTTTATATCCTTTATTGATACAAGTTCTTCCAATTCGCCTTTCGATCTTCTGTAATCTGTCGGTTTTAGAATGTTCATTTAGATGGAATAATGTTTCTGCTGCATATGTGGCTTCCGGTTTTATGACTGTATTGTAATGTTTAATTTTTGCATTAATTGATAAGCATTTCTTTTTGTAAGTTTCTCATGTTAATTTTTGTGCCCTAGATAGCGTGTTGGTTCTTATTTGAATTGACGCTTTCTCATTTAAATTGTTTGTTATTAGCTCTCCTAGATATTTGAATCGTGTTACAATTTTAATTTTTGTATCATTAATTTGTATTTCCTTTAATGGTGTTGGTTTTTGTGGCATGATTTCTGTTTTTTCGAATGATATCTTAAGGCCAATTTTATTTGCAATTGCCTGAAGCTCTGATATCTGTGTTTTGGCTTCCTCTAAATCTTTCGCCAATAATGCCATGTCGTCTGCAAAACCAAGACAGTTTGTTTGAATTTTTCTCCCTATTTTTATATTTGGAGGGCATTTCTTAGACCATTCTCGCATTACCATTTCCAATGCACAATTAAATAGTAATGGTGATAAGCCATCACCCTGTCGTAAACCGGTTGTGACCTCAAATGGGTCAGAGAATTCACCTCTGGATTTAACTTTTGATTTGGTGCCTGTAAGAGTTAGTTTTATGAGATTTGTCAATTTGGGGTGTAATCCCATGTGTCTTAGAATTTTTAATAAAGATTCTCTATGAATACAATCATATGCTTTTTTAAAGTCGATAAATGTTATCACCATATCTCTATTCCTTTTTCTATTATAATCCATTATCAATTTTAGGCTCATAATTTGATCTGGGCAACTTCTCCAGGGCCTGAAACCTCCTTGATATTCTCCTAATTCATTTTCAAGTTGTACCTTAATTCTACTGAGAAGAATTCGAGAAAAAAAATTATAGGTAACATCCAGGAGTGAAATCCCTCGGTAATTGTTAGGGTCTGTCTTATCCCCTTTTTTATGTAGTGGATGGATGATAGCTGATCTCCAATGTTCAGGGAATTTTCCTGTAATCCAGATGTTGACTAGTTGTTGGTGAAGAGCGATTTTTGCCGAATTTCCAGCATACTTCCAAATCTCTGCAAAAGTCTGGTCTTCTCCAGGGGCTTTGAAATTCTTCATCTCATTCAGTGATATGTAAACGTCTTCTAATGTGGGCGGGTTAATGTTCTCCGGTGGTGTTGTTATTGGAGTGTCAACATCCAATTGGAGAAATTCTATGGGTTCTTCACAGTTTAGGAGTGTCTTAAAATATTTAGCCATAATTTGTGCATTATCCTGGTTGTTGTGGGCCAATTTACCATTTTCATCTTTTAACAATAAGGTAGGTGCTTCATATTTTTTCAGATGTTGTTTAAAGATTTTGTAATAATTCCGCGATTGTGAAATTTTGAATTCCTCTTCAATTGTTTGTAGGGTGTCAGTATGATATTGCCGTTTTATTCTTCTTAAAGTTTTAGTTGTTTCTTTTCGTTGTGTAACTAAATTTTGAAAAGATGTTTCAGATTTTTGGGATTGGTGTAATAACCACGCTCGGTGTCGTTTTTCAATCATCTCATCACATTCATTATTCCACCATTGATGTTTTTTTCCGCGGTTTAATTGGAGCCAGGTCTTCTGCTATTCGTTGTAGGTTGTGAACCAAGTTTTCGAGTTTATCAGTTATTTTAATGTTTCCAGTTGCTTTTTGGTACTGTTCACTGTTGATTAACTGGATAGGATCTATTGTTCGTTTAGTTTTGGGGGGTTTCCTTTGTTGTCTCTTCTGGGGCGTGAGTTTAATTTTAATTTTGACTACGTAGTGATCAGAACCTGTGTCAATTCCGCGGAGGACTTTGACGTTATAGATCTCTTTATGGTGGTGTTTATCCTTGCACACGTGGTCCAGTAGCCATTCTCCCTTAGTGTAATCAGGGTGTTTCCATGTTTTAAGTTTTTGAGGTTTTCGTTTAAAACATGTTGATTTTGAGATTAAGTTATGGTTTCGACACAGGTCAACTAGTCGCTCTCCATTTTTATTTGTTCTATTGTGTGCTGGCCATTTTCCGATGATGTCACGGTATTTTCTTTCTCTACCTAGCTGAGCGTTAAAGTCGTCAATTAATAATTTAACATGGTGTTTGGGGATGTTATCTATGGTTTCATCCAGTAGGTCCCAAAATTCTTCTGTTTCTTCACGGTCTTTGGGGGAAGTGTTTTTATCATTAGTGGGAGCATGGGCATTTGTGATAGTATAAATCTTATTAGATGTGTTAAAGGTGAGTGTTGAGATTCGAGGAGATGGTGAGCGGAATTTTATTAATATCATGTAAATTTCTTTCAGGACTAGAGAATCACCCATTACAATTGGGTACAATCGTGTTGACCGACTGAAAAACATTATATTTCCATAGGCTATACTTTCTAAAGCGGCTTCGGTGGCGTTGTCGGTAGCATGCTGAGCTTCTATGCCCAAGATAGCGGGTTCAAACACGGCCGAAGCCGTCGGATATTTTAAGAGCGTTAAAAATCCCTCAGTATACCTTCCTTCGGAGGGGAAGTAAAGCTGTCGGTCCCATGTCATAGATTTATGGCATGTTAAAGAACCTTCCACTAATTACACCTGTGTGAAGCTAAATTGGATAGGTTAAGAATGTAAACAACGATCTTCGGTTTCTACGTTCGTTGCCAACTGCGGTGGTGTCTAGTAGTCTAGTTCTGAACTAGGCCTAGTAGTCGTTGACGGTGGCGTTTGGCGGCAAAATTAGGAACTATTTGAAAAATTCAAAGTTGTATTTCTTACTTGAATTAAAAAACAGATACACACACTAATACAGTCATCACAATTAACACCGATTCTCAGACAGATTCTACACACACCCAAAGTACACGGGGCTACATGACCGCGTTGTCGGAGCCCCTAAACTGAGGAACCAACCAACCAACCTGAGTATTCAGACTGGATGCAGCTTTCCATGGCCTCTCTCACCCCTGTCCTGAGTTACGTCACCCTACATCCTAGGCAATATATTTAACGTATTCTAACATCGGCCTTCCCCTACAATTCTTGTCTACCACGTTACTCTATCTACACACCTAACCTTCATAATTCTTCTGTAAAACCACATTTCAATTCGCTTCTATTGTCCTCTTTTCAGCTGTACCTACAGTCCAAGTTCCACCGCCATAGTGTGCCACGCTCCAGGAAAATACTTTCAAAATTGGCTTTTAGTAACTGAATCTATATTAAGGTCTCCCTCTGTTAGGTAGTCAGCCCGAAGGCTGGTTGGATCCTCAAAAAGTACTGCCGTTAGGTTATGTGACTACATACCCACAAAACCCCAAGGCAGCGCTATATTGAGGCGTACTAGGCAAGAAGAGGAGTGAGGTAGGTTGCCATTGCTTTCCTCACTGAGTCAGAACAGCAGTACTAACCCTATGAGAAGAACCTTTCACAGCATCCACAGGCACTGACTGTGCCCTGAATGGCATTACTAAGCACCACCCATACCTACAGTAAGTAGCCTCCATATAATCACAGCCATGAGTGAGACTGAGATATCAGTGAAGAGCCACCTTTTACTCTAGCCTGTGCCAACAGACAAATGCAAATGTGCTGCATTCATCAAGAGATGGCAAACAGGCCACATTAAGGTCTACTGACTTCTTTTGTGCAGAAATTGATTTGCCTATGCTAAACAAAAATGTATATCTTCTTTGCTCCGGCCTCCGGCCATCACTTCTTCTGCTGCTTCTCAAGTAGAAGATGTCTCCTATATTATTTAGCCTCCTGCCAATTCGATGTCTTCAGGCTGCATTCCATATTTTTTATTTTACATTTAATGATTTTTCACCTTTCCTCAAGACAATTCATTAGAAACACGTGATTAATTGTGGAATTCTGTCTTCATTGTTATTAAAATTACAACAAAACATGTATTTTTATTATTTTATGCAGGGTTCAACAGAAACAAAGAAGCGAACCCTACATCCAGAATGGAATCAGAGGCTCATATTCAGCGACATGTTCCCACCCTTGAGTCAGAGGATCAAAATCCAATTACGGGATAAACATGACATCATTGCAACACATTTAATGGAATTCAGAACAATCTCTTATGATTCTCCTGAAGGTAGGCACTGAATTGTTTATATCAATAAGCAAATCTATTACTATGTCAGGGAATTTCTTCAGCCTTATCACAAGCAGTAGTTTTTAGATTAGGTAGTTTCATACATGTTGAGTTCTTCTAGAAATATCAAGCATCTCTCACATTATATATAGGGTATATCTGAAATAATTTTAACGAAGGTATCCCTGACGATCAATGATACTGGATCGGCTGTGAGTTTGTGTCATCGCTCGCCTCATGAGTCACAACTGCCCCAGGGCTGGGCTGTGCCCTGCCTCCTGTATTGCGTGCGCCTTATGCAACAGGGCTACTAGGACAAAGGGATAGTCCAGAATATTCGTGACTGGACCAGCGATGGAAACCTCGAGAAGCCGTGAACCCTGGATGGATCTAGAAGCATTTACTGAGTCACCGGCCTGCTATGTAAGTGCGACCTGTCAAGCAGTGGTTGTTGTGTTTTACGAGCTAGTGTGAGCGATTATCCTTAGCGACAGAAGTGTGGTGACTTGCGAAACCCCTAGTGGAGCGGGGAAGTGAGAAACATACAGGGGTCTGCCTGTGTTTTGAGTGAGTGTGCTTTCACTGAGTGTCGGAGATATTGTGGTTACGAAATCCAGTGATATTGTTTCTCCCAGCTTGAGAACAGCGTGCAGCAAGTGCTCGTAAGTAACTGTAGTCGGCGTACTTTAGGAAGAAGTTGCATGTAGTACTGTCAAGGCCACTAGGCTCATTAGCGGGAGGATTAACTTCTGTGGTTTGTTGACAAGTGAAAGGGCAAGAGCTCTCCACAAGCAAGAGACTTGAGGAAACTGGAGTAAGGTTCCTATTGCTGTATTTGCTGATGAGTAGTGTAATTTTCTGGCCGCAATAAAGTTAATTATTTCTTTAGGCAGTAATTGGTGTTGTGCTTCCTACCCACCGTAATCCAGTTAACAAAAGTGCCACTAGGGGTGGCACGTAACAATACGATTTCTTTTTTGCACCAGTGGAAAGAGATTTCTCGTTGTCGAAAAGTTGTTAGATCCATCGAGTATGGTTCAACGTTGCAGAGATGTGTTCTATGAATCAATATGAATACAAAATGCTGTATTACATGTTCACAGTAAGAATAAGCTATGTGTAACTATGGTGTGAAGGCAGTGTCAGTATTGGGAGCATCATACGTGATGTGCCTGGTTCTCTGCATGTTGAATGTCTTGAAAGGATGAGTCAAATTTTAGGAACTGCTATAAATAAATCAGTGTAAGTGTATGGGATGGTACGGCTTTAGGTGAAGCAAATAGTATAATATTTTGTTGTCTATCGCATACGCCTGTTTTGTCCCAGCAGTGTACAATCCCCTCCCGCTGCCCATTCCACTCCGACTATCGGTAACACGTACGGTGTCGTGACGACGGAGGTAACACACAGTCATTTAGACCGTCTGATTTTGACGTTTCGTACTTCTTTTACAACCACGTAATTAGGCTATCCGTAACGTGGTGCTTCCCCGACATGCCACTGCCTTTTCTTCATTCAGATATGTCCATCCTGAAGTTCGTTAAAACTATTTCAGAAACACCTGTATATTTCATCATCAGCTCACAATTTGTGAGTTACTACGAGGGTCCTGAATTCTTCAGCACGTATAACGTGGATATAACATTTACGAGTGGTAGGCGATGTAGTTTAAAATGCTGACTGAGCCTTCGACTGCATTCACTAGGCTATAACATTTACGAGTGGTAGGCGATGTAGTTTAAAATGCTGACTGAGCCTTCGACTGCATTCACTATAATTTGTTCTAAGACACTGTTTTGAATACCCATTTATGAAATCACGTGCCACTGCTACCAAGCATCAATCCTATAACAGACCATTTTAATTGAGGATGTTGTAATGGTCACTGGTCACTAAGATAAGGGACACATTCTTCATATACCGGGTGTTTCTCAATGATACCGACAAAATATCAGGGATGCTCCATGTGATATTTATGAAACTATGCCACAAACGGATATTTCATTTCTTTTCGGGAACATGAGGGCGATTTGTTACTTCCGAGCGCGCGCAAATTGACGGACACGCTGTGTTTGCTGGGCCAGAGCGCTAGCTGCTGGCCACTGCAGTGTTTCAGGGAAAGGGAGAGAAGGTAGACTACGTGTGGTGTATGAAAGGAGAAGACAGATATAATGCCCGACGTGAATGTACAAGTTTCGTCGTTCGAGTCGCACAGGAATATCCATGTTTATCATCCGTAATTGAACACACAATACATAAAAAGGATACCAAACCTTACAAAGGGGCTAAGCACAATTTTTTTTAAAAAAATGAGATTTTACTATAGAATGGTGTTACATGACATCTGCCATTGCCCTACAAGAGCGCCAAGAGATATTCTCATTTTTGCAGTTTGTACGCTGCTCGACAGAGTGCATGACCGTTGTAGGTACGAGAGCTATTTCTTTACAAAAGTGTCTAGTAACAATTTATTTGGCGTGTGAATAATACCGCTTTGGCTTGCTGTGACAGCTGATCTGTCGTCTTTAAGCAGTGTTAGTGAAACATTACTTGTGTGCACTTCAATTTATTGACTGTAAGTTGAGTTTGTATTTAATACTTTTGTAAGGAAAACACATGAAAGACATAACACTTTTGCAAGGAAAAGACATAAAAACCATAAAACTTTTTTAAGGAAAAGACATGAATGACATAACTCTTTCCTTATTTTGTACTTTTATTATGTAATATTACAAAGCCTCCGTGGCTTAGGCGGCAGCACGCCGGTCTCTCACCGCTGAGTCCGTGGTTCAAATCCCGGTCACTCCATGTGAGATCTGTGCTGGACAAAACGGAGGCAGACAGGTTTTTCTCCGGGTACTCCGGTTTTCCCTGTCAAAAATTTCATTCCAGCAACACTCTCCACTATCATTTCATTTAATCTGTCATTCATTTAATCATTGCCCCAGAGGAGTGCGTCAGGCCTCGGCAGCCGGCACAGTTCATATCCTCGCCGCTAGATGGGGGCTTCATTCATTCCATTCCTGACCCGGTCGGAGACTGGAAGCAGGCTGTGGATTTTGTTTTCATTATGTCATATTACACTGAAAGTTTACATTTACAGTCCCTTAAGTTTACAAGGACATTTCTAACATGTAAACAATATATTTAAAATAATTCAACATTTGAAATAAAGAACTGCATTGATTCAGGGAAGTTCTTTTTGATTATCTGAGAAACTTAATTTTGGCACTTAGCCCCTTTGCAAGGTTAGGTATTCTATGATTACAGGTAATAATAATAATTTTATGGGATTAACGTCCCTTTTAACTATTGTGGCTTTTAAAGACGCCGGGGTACCACAATTTTGCCCTGAAGGGTATCTTTAAAATGCCAGTACATCTCCTGGCACAATTCCCTCGCATTTGCGCACATTCAAATGCCAACTGACTGCACCGAAATTCGATCCCACAGCCTTGGGAACAGCAGGCGAGAACGTTACTTCTGCGCCACGCAGCCAGCTACACACTACAAGATCACTGGGTAGCCTAATAAGGTACACTTGTCATTAAAGGAATGCACACAATCGTTTATCCTCTCGTCTGTTGTTATCAAAAACGTTCTTTATTATTGAACATGCGCAAAGACGCAACACTGCCGCCCCACGATCCTTTACTCATAGCATTGTCAATGGAATGAAATACTAAAGGAAAGAAACAATACTCCCAATGGTTTCATCACAGTAAATGTGCAATTATAATAAAGATGAAGAGATTGTTTGTTTGTTTGTTTGTTTGTTTGTTTAAACGCGCTAATGTCTGGAACTACCAGTCGGATTCGAAAAATTATTTTTGTATATGATAGCCAGATTCAAGAGGAATAGTTTAGGCCAAGTAGCATTAGGCTACACCTCTCAGGCAACCTTAAAGATTGATTTTTATTCAGTAAATAGGAAGAACAAGCGCTTCCGAACAGCTTCAATAATACCTAAGTCTATTGTTGCCTGGCAATGCGGGCTGCATCACGTCGCCCCTACCAGTGTTCTGGTACAGAATTGCGAGCTGCTTAGAAATTGCAGTGACGGGGAGTAATTAGTGCAAAAAGCTTTCTTAGGCCCCTTAAAACAGTTATCATCATGACAATAGTATGCCTCTGTATAAGGGCGATGGTGTTGGTGCAGTTTACTGAGCTGCAATAATCGTTGGTGCTTTCCGATCCTTATCCTTGAGCGCTCCAGTTCTGTAGTAGTATTCATTATCATCCATAAAACAAATAAATCCACCGGACGAAGCCGGGTACTACTGCTAGTGTTCAATATTTTCAGGAGGCCATGACTATAATTGCGTATATTGCGAGAATGTATCACTCGTCAGTTGTTGGTACACAATCACAAATGGAACTTACAAAGTTGGAGGTTAGTGTCCTTCTAAAGCACTACTGGAAACAAGTTTACAAAGCTGCTGCCGTGGCTCGAAGGATATGTGAAGTGGAAGGATAAGGTGTCGTTAGTGATGGTTGGTTCCTCAGTTTAGGGGCTGCGACAACGTGGTCATGTAGCCCCGTGTACTTTGGGTGTGTGTAGAATCTGTCTGATAAACGGTGTTCATTGTGATGGCTGTATTAGTGTGTGTATCTGGTTTTTTTTTATTCAAGTAAGGACTGCAACTTTGAATTTTTCAAATAGTTCCTACTTTTGCCGCCAAACGCCACCGTCAACGACTACTAGGCCTAGTTCAGAACGTAACTACTAGAAGCCACCCTAGTCGGCTCTTGGCAACGAACGTAGCAACCTAAGAGCGTTGTTTACATTCTTATCCTATACAATTTAGCTTCACACAGGTGTAATTAGTGGAAGGTTCTTTAACATGCCATAAATCTATCACATGGGACCGCCGGCTTTACTCCCCCCCCGAAGGAAGGCATACTGTGGGATATTTAACGCTTTTAAAAAATCCGATCGCTTCGGCCGTGTTTGAATCCGCGATCTTGGGCATAGAAGCTCAGCATGCTACCAACTACGCCACCGAAGCCGCCTTGTCGTGTGGCACAACGATGGTTCCAACTTTCAACACTGGTGAAGAAAACACTACAGATTTACAGCGTTCTGGAAGACCTAAAGTATGGGATATTGAGAATACACGCAGAGGTTTGGAAGAAAATTCCCAAAAAAGTACTCGTAGGCTGTTAGAAGAACTTGGTGCATCAAAAGATACCGTGCATCGCCAGATTTTAAAAAAATACAGTCAGTCTGAAAGACTAGATGTTATATCATTTCAAATGACTCATGCTACAAATGCTCTTTCAACAGACTCCATTACCCATTAACTTACGCTTCCCGCGCGGGCTCCTTTTTAAGGGTCACACTGTATTTGAGTCTGACATCTTTTACAACTCTTTAAGGGTCACCCATTATTCGAATCTGATATCTTGCAAACCTCTTTAAGGGTCACCCTGTATTTGAATTGAATCTAACATACTGTACACCTCGTTAAGTGTCACCCTGTATTTTTCTCTGACATCCTGCACACCTCTTTAGGAGGCACCCTGTATTCTTATCTGGCATCTTGTATATCTCTTTAGAAGTCACCCTGTATTCTTGTCTGACATCTTGTACACCTCTTTAGGAGTCACCCTGTATTCTTGTCTGACATCTTGTGCACCTCTTTAGGAGTCACCCTGTATTCTTGTCTGACATCTTGTGCACCCCTTTAGGAGTCACCCTGTATTCTTCTCTGCCATCTTGTACAACTCTTTAAGAGTCACCTTGTATTCTTATCTGGCATCTTGTATATATCTTTAGGAGTCACCCTGTATTCTTATCTGGCATCATGTACACCTCTTTAGGAGTCGCTCTGTATTCTTTTCGCTTCGTTCGAAGCCACAGGTCGCTCGACGCCCCAGGACTCTTTCAACAGCATGACGTCACGCACTCGCCGTCCATTACCAATTAACTTAGGCTTCCCGCGCGGCTGCATGACTTCACCATCTCCGTCTCCGTAGCGCAACCGTCTCCGTAACGCATAACTTTTGACTCAAGCATAACGATGAAGTCGACAAGATCATTTGAAATAATAAAAACTTGGAAAATCAAACAAGCTGTAGGTCTGTAACTCATGAGGTGCACTCTGAACAAGCTCAACGCAGAGTGGATATCTGTCGGCAGCTTATCGGTAACCCCATGGATGATACCTACTTGTCACATGTGATGAAGAATGGGTCTATTACCGCAACGCTGACGCCTCGAAACAGTGGCTCAGTCCCCGTCAACCTGCCAGAGTTATCGTTAAAAAATTCCTCTCGGCACGCCGGAAGGCGGAGGTAGATTTCACCGGGCAAACTAGGGGATAGGCTATAATAGGCAAAATATGCAGGTTTTCGTAGAGGGATCAGACCTCATTTATTGCGAGAAAGTATTTTACAATGTAATTGGAGCTCAATTAACTTTTCTTTCGTTTTACTATGCATATTGTTACGGCTGTGAGGTTGTTTTGTCGCCTCGCCGCGTTGAGTCATAGCTGTCCCGGGCTGGATGTGCTCAGCCTCAGTGTATTACGTGCGCCTTACGCAACGGGTTGCGAAGTGAAAGGGATGGTCCAGAATATTCGTGACCCACCCAGTGATGGAAATCTCGAGAAGCCGTATATCCTGGACGATTCTAGAATTCATTGAGTCACCAGCCTGCTATATAAGCGGCCTCAACAGCGAGGGGACTGAGTTTTTGAGGACAGTGTTTCTGAGCTAGTGCGTGTTTTTCCTGAGCGACAGAAGTGTGGTGACGTGTCTTGCGAAACCCAGTGAGATTCCTTCCGAGCCGCGGAGCAGTGTGAGGAGTGTGTACTTGCCTAGAGCGACAGAGACTTTGTGGTGAATTACGAAACGCATTGGGCTGTTCCCTAGCCAGCGGACAGCGACTGGCTATCATAAATAACTGTAGTTTGCGTACAAGGAAGTGGACAGCTATTTCGGTGAGTGACAGATCGACTAGACACCGGCCAGCCAAAATAGTGAACGGACAGCTGCTCGAGAGAGTGAAAGGGAAGTGACGGCAGCGAGAGAGGAACCAGAGTGAGATACTACTGTAGTTGCTTGCATGTACTATTTTTGTGGTGTATTTTCTGGCCCGCAATAAAGCCGATACGTTTCTTTAAACCAGTAATTGGTGTTGTGCTTTCTACCCACCGTAATCCAGTTAACAAAAGTGCCACTATGGGGTGGCACGTAACAATATTTTTAACATTTTATTGTCTTAGGGGGACGGTATCTTCTTGTCATTTGGGGTCCATTTTTAGCCTATTTTCAATTTTGAAAAAATAGGCTTATGAGATCACCTTTTGTCCGTGTGTGTGTGCGCGCGTGTGTGTGTGTGTGTGTGTGTGATTCGTGTGTGTGTCCCCCCCCCCTAATAAAATCTAAACGGCAGGAGCGATTTCAATGAAACTCGGAAAGTTCATAGTACTATTCCCGGCGACCTCGACCGTGCTCTTCAAATTTTGTTACGACTCACCAATCCAACATGGCGGCTGTGCGAAATATTTCACCAGCATTCAATATCTCCGAAACTATTACCGATATTACCCTGACATTTTCTATTGTGATAGAGGGAACTACTATAAGTTCACTTATGTGACTTTTGAAAACCTGGTAACTACAAAACCAACATGGCGGCCAAGCGAATTTGCGATTTTTAAATAGACGTTTCTCGCGATTTAACCAACCAAACGCAATGAAACTTGGTACAGTATATGTTTATATACATTGTAATGCACCGACATCTAACTTCGTTCAATTGTTTACATAATCACAAGATGGCGGATGTGCGAAATATTTCACCGGCATTCTATATCTCTGAAACTATTAGCGGTATCTCCCTAAAATTTTGTATGGAGATAAAGGGCACTACTGGAAGTCCATCTATAAGATTTTCAAAAACCGGTTAACTACAAAACGAACATGGCGGCCAAGCGAATTTGAACATTTTAAATAGACCTTTCTCGCGATTTAATGTTCCAAGCGCACTGAAACCTGGTACAGGAAATATTTATACACATTGTAATCCACTGGTATCTAATTTAGTTCAATTGTTTACATAACCTCAAGATGGCGGCAGTGCGAATTTTAAAATTAAGTTTTTATTTCTTGTGATGTAGTCATGCGATCGAAGTGAAAGTTTGAATAATAATAATAATAATATCGTATGGCCTCGGGTGCCTGGTGCAAGCTTTGTTAATTGACACCCAGCGGGTAGCTTGCTTGTCGAATTTCGTCGTTCCTTTGAACGCTATGAAAGTCAAGGAGGTTAGATACGGTATCTAAACTCCTTGACACTACAGCGCTTCAAGTAGAGAATGGAGGAACTTTTGTGTTGGCGGAAAATCCCGAGATTAATTTTGCCATTGAACACGGCCTACTGAATTCAAATGGGTTTTTTAACATGCCAACAACGTATGACATGAGTATCGTGATTTTTGTCGCCTACAAAAATCACTTACCATGGCCAGGGGCGAACCTGCAATCTTGGGGTTGGCAGTCCGACACTATAACCACTCACCCACCGTGGCAAGCAGTTTGAATAATGAACCTATGCAATAATTTTCCTTTAATCGTACATGACTCTATGGCCTATACATTTAACAATCCAACATGGCGACCATCCGAAATATTTAGACGATACTGAATATCTACGAATCTATTTTAGCAATCAAACTAAATGTTTTAATGTTCATAGGGGCTATGTACTTAAGTTCACCTATAGGACTTTAAATAACCTGGTGATCACAAATCCAACATGGCGGTGACGCGAATTATAAATATTCACATGGACGTTTCTCGCAATTTAACCATCCGCGTGCAGTGAAACTTGGTACAGTAAATCTTTATCCGAATGTTAATCCACTGGCATCTAATTTATTTCAATTGTTTCCATAACCTCAAGATGGCAGCTGTGAATTTTTTTTAAATCTCCTTGTTTTTTCTTGTGTCCTAATTATGCGATTGAAGTTTGAATACTACACGTTCACAATAATCTGCATGTAACAGTGCATAACTCTAGGACCTACATATATAAAATCCAACATGGCGACCATCCGAAATATTTAGTCGGTTCTCAATATCTACGAATCTATTACAGCAATCAAATTGAAATTGTGTATGTTGATAGTGGCAATTAACATAAGTAGGATATATGAAAATAGGCTGTATAGTTCTTCACGGAACTACTTGTTATACTTGTGGTCACACCCTCCCTATGCAAGGTTTGGAACTGATGTGTAACTATCTAACAGTCTATTACTTCTTCACGTCAAATTTCATCTCCCGCAGAGATGTTGGTTGATTCCTCAGTTTAGGGCTGCGACAACGCGGTCATGTAACCCCGTGTACTTTGGGTGTGTGTAGAATCTGGCTGATAAACGGTGTTAATTGTGATGGCTGTATTAGTCTGTAATTCAGGTAAGGATTGCAGACGGTCAATTTCAAGTAGTAGTTCCTAATGTTGGTACCAAATATACCGTCAACGACACCTAGCTTTGAACTTGGCTACTAGATGCCACCGCGACCAGTAACTTGCAACGAACGTTGAACTTCCCCTATGAAGGAAAGCATACTGAGGGATATTCAGCGCTCTTTGAAAATCCGACGACTTCGGCCGACTTTGAACCCGCGACCTTGGGTATAGAAATTCAGCATGCTACCAGCTAAGCTACGTCACCGAAGCCGCTTCCCACATAGTCAGATGGAAAACTGAATGTGAACTCGTTGTCATGGCAACCTCTGATAGCTCATCCCTCATCAATTTAGAAGCGTTGTCATGGTAACCTCTGATGGCTCTTGGGATTTTCTTCTAATTCCCAAATCATTTTTCTCATCCCTTGGCGTAATGGTGGGTTGTATCAAATATTCTTTCAGACAAACGTTTTAGGTAATTATTAGGGGAATATCGTCCATTTTGTACGGTTTTGATATTGTGCCTATTAAGAGAGATATGATTAATGTTTCCCGAAAAACCCATTTTTTTCACCCCATTGGTCAATGGTTGGTGCTATCAAAAAACTTTTTAAACATACATTTTTGGCACTTATCCGACACATAATACGAACTTTGAAGGGATTCGATATTTCACATATTAAGAGAGTTAGTGATATTTCACCTTTTCGAAAAAAAAAAACCATTTTTACCCCCTTCGACCGATTTTGCCCATTAACGAACTCGACCGAGATTTTATAGGGATACATATTATGTAAAATATTCAAAGTGATTGGTGCAAAATTACGGCAGTTATCGTGTCCACAAGAAACTGATATATATAGATACATATATACATATATACATAAATTATATATAAACTTTTGAACTGACGGTGGTTTTGGGGTCTGGGGGATGTGAAACGCGAAGATATGTCGAAATTTTCCGGAAGTCGAAACATGGTACCCATTGCAGTAGTTAGCTTTCTAATGAACTCTACCTAAAAGGATCGGGTTGTCCCCGAAGTGATGTTGTGTCTCTGGTGGAATTTTGAAGGAGTTTGTTCCAAACGGCCGTGCAGTCAATACGGATCTTCATTCTCAACTGGAACGAGTTCATTTCGAGACGGAGATACCTAGCATTAGTTAACCGAAATAGAGTTCCCTTGCAGCAGGACAATGTGAGACCTCATACTGCACGAACAACCATGGCAATAATAAATTCAGGAATTGGGATGAGTCGAACTGCTACCACATCCAATAAACAGCCCTGATATTTCGATTACCATCTTTTTCGATCCATGCCCCATTTCTTGCGTGGAAGAAATTTCGAAAACATTGAAGCTGTGGAAGTGGGTCTCGCCAAATTCTTCGCATCAAAATCCAGAGACTGGTACCGTCGTGGGATAAGAAACCTCGCTGAAAGATGGCTCAAGACCATACAATCTGATGGTCTATACTTAGAGGAATAGTTGAATTTCTTGTCAAAATACTTTTGCAAATAAAATTTTCTTTGAAAAACGACATTACTTACATTAAGGCCCCTTCTTACAATCTCCGGTTAAATCTTTACTGGCACTTTTATGGTAAGTTTACTGGAACTTGATTCTTACAATACCCGGTTAGCGACAAACTGATAGTAAAATAAGCCTTAACCGACAGGGAACTTGACCGGAGGATTATCCTCCCGTAAACTGCTTTACTACCAAATTTTCTATTATAATCTCAACACCAGCTGATTACATACATCGTCAATATGCCTAGAATTATCCGTAATTTCATGGGTTTCGTAAATGCTGATGCTGTTCAAAGGTTGGTTGGTTGGTTCCTTAGTTTAGGGGCTGCGACAACGCGGTCATGTAGCCCCGTGTACTTTGGGTGTGTGTAGAATCTGTCTGATAACCGGTGTTAATTGTGATGACTGTATTAGTGTGTGTATCTGTTTTTTTTAATTCAAGTAGGGACTGCAACTTTGAATTTTCAAATAGTTCCTACTTTTGCCGCCAAACGCCACCGTCAACGACTACTAGGCCTAGTTCAGAACTAGCTACTAGACGCCACCGCAGTCGGCTCTTGGCAACGAACGTAGCAACCTAAGAGCGTTGTTTACATTCTTAACCTATCCAATTTAGTTTCACACAGGTGTAATTAGTGGAAAGATCTTTAACATGCCATAAATCTATGACATGGGACCGCCGGCTTTACTTCCCCTCCGAAGGAAGGCATACTGAGGGATTTTTAACGCTCTTAAAAAATCCGACGGCTTCGGCTGGGTTTGAACCCACTATCTTGGGCATAGAAGCTCAGCATGCTACCAACTACGCCACCGAAGCCGCCGATGCTGTTCAAAGAAGGAGATGAAAAATATGTAAGAATAGAAGTGATTATTACGAGGAGTTAGATGATCAAGACTCTTTAGCTGACTCCGTTTGACGAAACTTTTCCTCTTGAGGCCTTTATTTGTCTCATTTGGAGATAATTTACCTTCCATATCTAATATTTATCTTTATAATCGTAACTTAAAAAAAAGATTGCGCCAAAACACAGATCAAGATCAAGGAATATAAACTATATATGTATTATTTACTCCCTGACGCAGATCCACTCTTGCCAACTATTGACAGGTATCAAGAAATCTGCAAATCGAACCAGAATTATGTACCAACTGTTGAAAATCATGCGCAGATCTGCTAACCTACCGCAAACATTAACCGGGACAAGGTAAGAAGGATCGAATGTTTACCAGGACTTTACTCCGACCGTAAAGCCAACTGTCAGTTAGATTTTACTGTCACTTTACTGGAGATTGTAAGAACGGGCCTTAGACAACTATGTTGTTACCTACTTTATTTTGCGTTCAGTATATCACAAATTTAAGTATTCTTAACTTGAACTATCGATAATTGGAATTTATTTTGACATCCCCTAACAATTCGAGATATCGAGGTAAGGTTACAACTGTACTTTGTGAAATGAAAATCCACAGCCTGCTTCCAGTCTCCGACCGGGTCAGGAATGGAATGAATGAAGCCTCCAACTAGCGGCGAGGATATGAACTGTGCCGGCTGCCGAGGCCTGACGCACTCCTCTGGGGCAATGATTAAATGAATGACAGATGAAATGAAATGATAGTGGCGAGTGTTGCTGGAATGAAATTTTGACAGGGAAAACCGGAGTACCTGGAGAAAAACCTGTCTGCCTCCGTTCTGTCCAGCACAGATCTCACATGGAGTGACCGGGATTTGAACCACGGACCCAGCGGTGAGAGGCCGGCGTGCTGCCGCCTAAGCCACGGAGGCTTACAACTGTACTTTGTATTATTTTCTATTTATTTATATTTGGCCGTCCCCTTCCACCCTATATTTTAAAATTTAAGTTCGTAGAAAAATGTTTTACTAGTTGTAATGACCTCGATATTTCGCCCTTTAGAACAACTATCACTTCCACCACTTATCCAAGAATGTTTGATAGTGTTACTTAAATTATTCTGATCTAGTAATGTTTGTTCTTGTTCAGGTTATCTTCCAACATTTGGCCCCTCTTTCATCTATTTTTACGGAGCGCCGAAGAATAAAGACGCATTTAAGTATTCCGAAGAGGATGCTGCAAACTACAAAGGCCGTTTACTAATGGACTTACAGACCCAGCTCCAAGACGAACTTGGAAGCGTGCACGCCGAACCGAAAAAAAAGATGTTCCTTTCGGATAACATTCAACCTTTACCAGAGGTAATCACTTTCTTCTATGGTGCATCTACAATTGAAAGTTGTTCGTTGTTATTGATTCGTTTTTGGAACTTGGGGACATATTGGTCATCAGCTCCTTGTACCTGGGTGTGTGTATATTTGATAACCTTTGTTTCTGAGGTGACTAGTTCTGTGTGTTGCTGTATTTATTAGTGTCAGGAATACCGTAGGGTAGGTACTATCCCGGCATTTGCCTAGATTTATTTATTTATCTTATGGCTTTAGTGCCGGGAGTGTCCGAGGACATGTTCGGCTCGCCAGAGGCTGTACCTGCTTCAATGCAGACACCCGTGGGGTGAGCTACAAGTTCCGTTCAATTTCAAGTAGTTCCAACTTTCGCTACCAGATGTCACTGGCATCTAGAGGTTGGGACTTTGATAGAGCGTTTCAATGAAATCTAACCTAGAAATTTAGCTTAACACAAGTTTAGTTAGTGGAAGGTTCTTTTACATGTCATATAGCTATGACATGGGACCGCCGGCTTTACTTCGCCTCCGAGGGAAAGCATACTGAAGTAGTTTAACGCTCTTAAAAATCCAACGACTTCAGCAGAGATTGAACCCGCGATTTTGGGCACAGCCGTTCAGCATGCTAACGCCACCGAAGCCGCTATTTGCCTAGGGAGAGACAATTAAAATTTTATGTTAATGGTTTTGCGTCCCTTTTGACTACTATGGCTTTCAGAGACGTCGAGGTGCTGGAATTTCGCCCCTAAGGGGATCTTTAACTGCCAGTAAATCTACTGACACGGCTCCCTCACATTTGCGCACTCTCAAATGCCAGCTGACTGTGCCAGGATTCGATTCCGAAACCTTGGGAACTGCAGACGAGAACGTTACCGCTGAGCCACGCAGCCAGACCCACAACAATTAAAAGAGACGGACTATCAAGTACGAGGGAATTTCCGAAAGTATGTTTCGTCATTTTATTGCAGGAACAGATGGTACACAAGGTGACGCAAACAATCGTCATAAGAATCCACACCCGTGGCTGGTTCAACGCCGGAAGGAGCGTCAGAGGAGGGAGAATGACGCATGCGCAGAGCACCGACGAAGAGAGAGGAGCAGCAGACCGGCGTGCCCAATATCATTCGGTCAATCACTGGTGTTGCATGTTCAGTGGAGGACGGCAAAGTGCAAAGGATGAAGATCCAAGTGGGCGTCCCTCCACAGCCACCGAAATTTACCAGAGTGGTTTCTTCAAACTGATTGCACGCTGCAAGAGTCTCAATGTCGGCTGCGACTATGTATAAAAATAGTGCAGGGGTATTGTTTATGACGCAATAAAGGGTCCCTGAAAAAAAAATACGAAACTTATTTTTGGAACATCCTCGTACAAATATGGCACGTAAAGTAATATTCCTTTGTTTTCAAAAACAAAAACCAGGACACCCGCAGTTTTTTACTGGACATATATATATATTTTTATTTTTAAGAAGTGATATCACTCAGTGAGAAACAAACAACTACCAATCCATGGAGACATTGGTGATCTACATGTGAAACGATTACGTTCAAGACATCCACCTATCTGCACAGCTGAGAATCTTGCAACTAACAAATTCAATCTGACTGAGAGATGGTCTTCTGATTGGAATTCGTTTGCCCCTCCAGAGAGTACAGTAATGCCATGCATAACTGAGCAGGTGCCAGGGTTCACTCAGCCTAGAAAGACCTGGTCAAAATTAAATAGAATCCGGACCAATCACGGTGTATGCGGCGATCTCCTGTGCAAGTGGAGGAAAAAATCTTCGTCATGTTGCTAGTGCGGTGCTGAAAGACAGACTGTTCGGCACCTAGCTCAGGAATGCCCACAAACATCATACAGTGGTAACTTCAGTGACTTCTTCCTAGGGACACCACAGGCACTTCATTACGTTTCGGAACTTAATGTCAAATTGTAAATAATTTTCATGTATGCCATACGATAAATAAATACTCAGTGAGACCCATCCTTGCGGAGAGTCTGAGGGTTGTTGGATTCGCCGTGCGTGAAGATGTTTCAGGTCTGGACACGCAAGGCAATACCAAGTGCGTCGATATTAGGATGTAGCCTACAAAGACGATGAAACAAAAGGATGCATAAGTTGGATTCAACCGTAAGATTTGAAACGCTTGCATAACAGCCAGACGAAGTCAGCAGTGAGAAGAAGAATATTTACGAACCTACAGCCCCTTATGGAGCCCTCAAGTCATTCGGTTACTAGTGGGGCCACGTTGAAAAATACCTACTCTTTTTGTAACAATGCGTAGAAAATTTCAAATTTCCAATAACATCTCACACGCAGTAGCAGTAGCAGCCCTTAAGAGACCCAGTAGTATATAGAGTGTAATTGGTATACATGTACTCCTTTTAACTGAAATTTAATATAATTTTAATTAGTGTAGGTGAAATTAAATCTCAAAATTCGTCGGTCAATGTTTTGGAAAAGCAAATAGCCTGGATTCCCGACCACAACACAGCTGATGTTTCCCCGTCAGTCTCCCCTCCAACGCTGTGGCATGTAGATCAGAGTCTGAAGGCGACTGACCTCCTCGCTGTGTCTGCCAATAGCAACGAAATACACAAACCCAACCCATCAATTCATCACGGGGAGTGGCCTGCATGGCTAGGGATCGTAGATCTGTTTAGGATTCAGCCAGTCTTATGGCTGATGACACAATATAAATAACTTATTGGTCTAGGCATGGTGAAGTACAGTACATAACCTGCATTAGGAAATTGAAATCCTAAAAACATGGCAAATTAATGAAAGGAACCTTTATGGTCTAACTTTATGCGAAGACAGTGCAGCAACTGTACAGTAATACTACTACTACTACTATTACTACTACTACTACTACTACTACTAATAATAATAATAATAATGATTATTTTTATGACTATTTTTATGTTTTTCGGGGATGTAGAGTTGCCGTAATTTATTTTCTCAGAATTTCTTGTAGGCCTACGTGCCATTAAATCCATCGTCATAAGGTTGCCGTCACCTTCATTTATTGCATGACTGAGCCTAGAATTTACCCCCGAGAAGGGTAGCACTCTACTATCCGAGCTACACAGCCTGGCTATAATTAAATTATTATTATTATTATTATTATTATTATTATTATTATTATTATCATTATTAGTATGCGCAAGAGTCGTTTAAGATGGTTTGTACATGTGCTGAGGACAGGGGCTGACACTATAGCAAAGACGGGTTACATGTTGGAAGTCGACGGTAACCTATACCAAAAGGATGGCCAAAACAGCGATGGGCCGATACCCTTCACAAAGATCTGAAGAGCGTCAGTCGCTTCACAATGCTGGGACACCCTCTCTCCAGGGGTCATAAATATGGAGGGCCCAGCTCGGGGTTATGAGTGAAGACCACAACGGTGCCTGCAGTGGAGAAGGAGTCCTTCGGTACAGTGCAGTTGGCGGAAGTGGCATCCCAGTGCTCGGGAAATTGAGTAAAAGGTATCGCTCTCACTTCAGAGACATATCAACCATAGCGTCTGACCCGGAGCGGGCGGCTACAAACAGCGTCTGTTCCCCATGTGAGGGGCGGCTGATTTACTTCTACCTGGCCGTAGGTATAAAAGGCTTGGCGTCAGCAAGGGCATGCGGCCGGAAAACTATGCCAAAACCAATATGACAGCGAATCTTAATTTAGCCTCGGAAAATGCAAGGGCGTACCCCAGAAGCGACGTGCAGGGATTTCGCCTGACCCCTGTGAGAAATGGGCTGGGGCAACTGGGTCATGAGCGAACCCGGCTCAAGAGGCTAGCTCAAAAATATGGTGAGTTACGAAGAATAGGCACACTGAATGTAGGAACAATGACTGGGAAAGGAAGGGAGTTAGTGGATCTCATGGAAAGGAGAAAGGTGAAAATATTGTGTGTGCAAGAGATGGAAGGGAAATAGGGCTAGAGAGTTGGGTAGTGGCTATAAGCTACTATACAGCGGAGCAGAGAAGGATGGGAGGAATGGAGTGGGAATAATCTTCTCCCGAGACATAAAGGAGACCCTAGTTCAAGTTAAGAGAAGGAGCAACAGGATAATGAGCATCAAACAGTGTCTTGATGGAGAATTGGTAAACATTGTGTGTGTTTATGCTCCACAAGTGGGTTGCGATGAGGAAGAGAAAATATCCTTCTGGGAGGATATGGATCTTGAGCTTGGAGATATACCAGCGAATGAAAGATTGATAGTGGGTGGTGACTTAAATGGACATGTCGGAAGGAGTCGAGATACAATCGAAAGAGTACATGGAGGCTGGGGAGTAGGAGTGAGGAATGATGAAGGACATAGAATCGTGGATTGTGCGATGGCATATGATTTGGCGATTGTGAATACATGGTTTGAAAAAAACACAGGTCAATATATGACTTACAAAAGTGGGACCAGAGAAAGCCAGATTGACTTTTTAATGTGTAAAAGTCTCAATTAAGGGAAATCCAAAACTGTAAAGTTTTTAATGGTGAAGCAGTGGCAGCACAGCATAGGACGGTAGTCATGGACTGCAAAATGAGGATTAGGAAGAAAGGCAGACCTGTGCGAGTCTTAACAAAAATTAAGTGGTGGAGATTAGAAAATGAAGAGGCGTTGAAGGATCAGTTTAAAGAGAAAGTACTCAATGGAGTGGTTCTTTGCAACGATGTGCAGGAGTGGTGGGCGCACACCAGTAGTTTGATAAGGAGGGTAGGAACTGAAGTGCTAGGGAGAACTTCTGGCAAGAAACCACTAGCTGACAAAGAAACATGGTGGTGGAATGAGGAGGTACAGAAGATCGTGAAAGCGAAAAGTGATGCAAAGAAGTTATGGGATAAGTCAGGTAGACAAGAAGATAAAGAGAACTACACAAGATGTAATAAGGAAGCAAAGAAGGTAGTAGCACAGTCAAAGGCACAAATGATGGATTGGCTGTACGAAGAATTGGAAACTACTGAAGGTGAAAGAAAAATTTTCAGAATAGCGCAGGCGAGAGATAAAGACAAGAAGGACTACACCCAAATAAAGCAGATCAAAAGATGAAAATGGTCTAGTATTAACGGACCATTCCGACATCAAGTGCAGATGGAGAAACTACTATGGAAAACTTCTCAATGAAGAGAACCCAAGGGTATGTTTAGGAGAAGGAGAACAACACCAGGGTCTGACAATAGATATTAGAAGAGAAGAAGTAACATTAGCACTTCGGAAAATGAAAAACGGAAAGGCAACAGGACCCGATGAAATTCCAGTTGAAGTGTGGAAGTATATGGAGAAAGATGGGATCGACATGTTGCTGGATTTAATGCAAAAAATGTACTCTCAGGAAATAATACCTGATGAATGGAGAGAAATTATTTTAGTGCCTATATATAAAGAGAAGGGGGATATTCAGGACTGTGCTAACTACAGGGGCATTAAGTTAATGTCCCATACCATGAAAATCTGGGAAAGAGTGATAGACAAGAGGATCCGGGATGAGACTAGTATTGGCGAGGAACAATTCGGCTTCATGCCAGGAAAAGGGACCACAGACGCAGTGTTTGCCCTGAGACAAGTAATGGAAAAGTATCGGGAAAGACAGAAGGGATTACACTTCGCATTCATGGACCTAGAGAAAGCATATGACCGGGTGCCCCGGGGAGAAGTTTGGAGATGTTTACGAGCGAAGGGAGTCCCAGAGAAGTACGTACAGTTGGTTCATGAAATGTACAAAGAAGCAAGAACACAGGTTAGAAGCAGCGTTGGACTTACAGATTGGATTCCAGTTCGAGTAGGTTTACACCAAGGTTCGGCTTTAAGTCCATATCTGTTTGACCTAATTCTGGACAAAATGTCTTGTGGATTAAGAGACCAAGCCCCCTGGTGCATGATGTTTGCTGACGACATTGTGTTGTGTAGTACCACCAAAGATGTCATAGAGGAAAAACTCGAACAGTGGAGGGCAGCCTTGGAAGACAGAGGACTCAGGATTAGCAGGAAGAAGACGGAGTATATGAGGTTCAATACAGATCAAGACTGTGAGATCAGAATGCAAGGGGAAACGTTAAATAGAGTGGATGAGTTCAAATACCTGGGTTTGGTGGTGACTGGATGTGGAAGTGTCACACAGGATTCAGGTAGGATGGATGAACTGGAGGAAAATGTAAGGAGTGCTCTCTGACCGCAGGATCAAGCCTAAGGTTAAGGGGAAAATATATAAAACTGTCGTAAGACCTGCATTGATGTATGGCTCTGAAACATGGCCTGCACGCAAAACGCACACAAATAGGCTTGACGTCACGGAAATGAAAATGCTCAGGGGGATGAGTGGAGTGACTAAGCGTGATAGTGGAAAATGTCAAAATAAGAGGAACATTGAAGGTTGTGGAAATATCTAAGAAGATACTAGAAAAGCGACTTCAATGGTACGGGCATGTGAGAATAAGGGAGGAATCCTACGTGGGGAGGAAGATGCTAGACATGCAAATACAGGGAGTGAGAATGCCAGGCAGACCTAAACGAAGATGGATGGATTGTGTACGGGAGAACCTCAGAGAAAAACAGTTGTCAGAAGAGGATGTGCATGACCGGGTTAAATGGAGGAGAGCTGTCAGAATCATCGACCCCACATAAGAGTGGAAATGATGTAAAGAGAAAGAAGAAGAAGATCATTATTATTATTATTATTATTATTATTATTATTATTATTATTATGTACATGTGGCATACTTAAATAAGGCCACGGCTGGTTTCTTTCCTAACCGATCGCAGCAAGTTCGGAGATTGTAGGTCTGAATCCTGGCACTGATGACGGTTCACCAAAGTGGTTTTACCCCGGGATTTCCACACTCTCTCCAAGCATATGCTGGGATAGTACCTTACTTCAAGTCTCGGGGCACCTGTCCCATTTCCGACTCTAATAATCTGACATACACTACTACAGCCACCACAGAAACACAGGTTATCAGACAAATTCTACACACACCCAACTATATGGGGCTAAATGACCACAATGGCCAAGCCTCTCAAAACATCAACATGTTTTACGTCCGTCTAATGCTTGTTCTGAACGACGACGGAATGTCAGAATTTTGTCCCACAGTATTTCTTAAATACACTCTTTAAAGGCCACTGAACTGAGACGGATTTGAACCCGTGAACTTGACTCATTAAGACAACGACTAACCGTATTGACCACTAAGGCCTGCAGTCAGGTTTATGGACGAAATTAATCCTGTACTAAATAAAGACTCAGAACACCCCTTATGGTTTCCGCTATAAACCCTGAATAACGCAACACCAGCGGCTCTGATCTTCCTCTTAATTATACCAGCTGCTTTTAACCCGGCTTCACCCCATCGCACTCCTTTGGGGTGATGATAAATGATTGGTTGGTTCCTCAGTTCAGGGGCTGCGACAACGCGGTCATGTAGCCCCGTGTACTTTGGGTGTGTGTAGAATCTGTCTGATAACCGGTGTTAATTGTGATGGCTGTATTAGTGTGTGTTATCTGTAATTCAGGTAAGGACTGCAGACGATCAATTTCAAGTAGTTCCTACTTGTTGTACCAAATGCTACCATCAATGAGACCTAGTTGTGAACTTGGCTACTAGATGCCACCGCAACTGCACCTGGTGGAGAACGTTGGAACTTACAGCGTTAATCAAATCCAATCTACAAATTTTTGCTTCACACAATAGTTTTAGTTAGTGGAAGGTTCTTTAACATGCCATAAATCTACGACATGGGCCTGCCGGCCTTTCTTCCATTCCGAAGGAATGCATACTGAGGGATTTTTAACGCCCTAGGGGGCACATACAGCTCAAGGAGCCACAACAATAACGATTTTAATATTATGACTGTGCCTGCCACAAATCTTGTACAACAATGATATACACACATCAAAAAAAGTTTTGCATCACCTCGGTTCCCAGATCTCCGGCATATAGACGTTGACTGTGTATATTGTATCAAAGATACAGTCCCTTTGACTGTTCATAGATGTCACTAAAACTGCTCAAAGATGTAAACAACCATGCATGAG
Organism: Meconema thalassinum; assembly: GCA_946902985.2. Taxonomy (NCBI): domain Eukaryota; kingdom Metazoa; phylum Arthropoda; class Insecta; order Orthoptera; family Tettigoniidae; genus Meconema; species Meconema thalassinum. The sequence goes on along the minus strand of OX336396.1, from coordinate 46,664,815 downwards.
CAGGGCCTATTAGACGGAGGGGGTACGACAGCCGATCAGTTCCAGTCATTCCACCAGGACGAAGGTACGCTGCTCATGTTGTCTGTAGTTCTACCATGCCTAGAAGGTCAATACCGCAGTTCGATCGCGTCCGCATTGTTACTTTGTGTCAAGAAGGGCTCTCAACAAGGGAAGTTTCCAGGCGTCTCAGAGTGAACCAAAGCGATGTTGTTCGGACATGGAGGAGGTACAGAGATACAGGAATTGTCGATGACAGGCCTCGCTCAGGCCGCCCAAGGGCTACTACTGTAGTGGATGACCGCTACTTACGGATTGCCGCTCGGAGGAACCCTGACAGCAATGCCACCATGTTGAATAATGCGTTTCGTTCAGCCACAGGACGTCGTGTTTCAACTCAAACTGTGCGCAATAGGCTGCATGATGCGCAACTTCACTCCCGACGTCCATGGCGAGGTCCAGCTTTGCAACCCCGACACCATGCAGCGCGGTACAGATGGGCCCAACAACATGCTGAATGGACCCCACAGAATTGGCATCACGTTCTCTTCACCGATGAGTGTCGCATATGCCTTCAACCAGACAATCGTCGGAGACGTGTTTGGAGGCACCCTGGTCAGGCTGAACGTCTTAGACACACTGTCCAGCGAGTGCAGCAAGGTGGTGGTTCCCTGATGTTTTGGGGTGGCATTATGTGGGGCCGACGTACGCCACTGGTGGTCATGGAAGGCTCCGAAACGGCTTTACGATACCTGAATGACATCCTCCGACCCATAGTGCACCCATATCGGCAGTATATTGGAGAGGCATTTGTCTTCATGGACGACAATTCTCGACCTCATCGTGCACATCCTGTGAATGCGTTCATTCAAGATAACGACATCGCTCGACTACAGTGGCCAGCATGTTCGCCAGACATGAACCCTATCGAACATGCCTGGGATATGTTGAAAAGGGCTGTTTATGGACGTCTTGACCCACCAACCACTCTGAGAGATTTACGCCGAATTGTCGTTGAGGAGTGGGACAATTTGGACCAACAGTGTCTTGATGAACTTGTGGATAGTATGCCACGACGAATACAGGCATGCATCAATGCAAGAGGACGTGCTACTGGGTATTAGAGGTAGTGGTGTGTACTGCAATCTGGACCACAAATGCTGAAAGTCTAGCTGTATGATGGTACAACATGCAATGTGTGGGTCTCATGAGCAATAAAACGAGCTGAAATGTTGTTTGTGTTGATCTCTATTCCCTTTGTATTTAAAGGTTCCGGAACTCTTGGAACCGAGGTGATGCAAAACTTTTTTTGATGTGTGTACATATCCAAGGAAACACACACACCCTGCTATTAGAAGCCAAGTTGAAATTTTTCAAAATTCAAATGATAATTATTTTTATCAATTTTTTCATAATTGGTCTTGTTTTGTGCTGACCTTCACCGTTTCCCTGATATCTCCCGTGTTTATAGGGATTTTTGGAGTTTTATTTTTTTAATGTGGGTGTTAAACCTTCTGCTACAAAATGAATCTCACTCAAAACCGCTGTGACTTTAATTAGTCTTTCTATGAAACTTTAACCTTTTTTTTTTTAGTTTCCTCAGAATAAAATGGAAATAATAACTCTTAATTAATTAATTAATTACCGGTATGTGAAAATATGCGAGATTCATTTTGTAGCAGAAGGTTTAACACCCATATTAAAAAAGAAAACTCCAAAAATCCCTATAAACACGGGAGATATCATGGAAACGGTGAAGGTCAGCACAAAACAAGAACCAATTTTGAAAAAAAATTATAAAAATAATTATCATTTGAATTTTGAAAATTTTTAACTTTGCTTTTAATAGCAAGGTGTGTGTGTTTCCTTGGAAATGTATATCATTGTTGTACAAGATTTGTGGCAGGCACGGTTATAATATTACAATCGTTATTGTTGTGGCTCCGTGAGCTGTATGTGCCCCCTAAGAATCCGATGACTTCAGCTGGGTGTGAACCCGCGAGCTTGCGCATAGAAGCTCAGCATGCTACCAACTACGCCACCGAAGCCGCCTATAAATGATTGATAATGGAGTATTGTCGGAATTAAATTGACAAGGGAGACCAGAGATGCTCTGCCTCCACTTTCACCGGTTCAACTTTCATTATGTACCGACCGAGCTTTGAACTGGGGTGCCACATTGGACGGCCGATGTCTAAACTTCAACTCAGTGAGGAGTATAACTTAATGGTTATTTCATCCGTGATCCCTCATCCTTGTGACGAGCATAGTTTTTACCAAGGAGGATATATGGGTAGAGCTGCAACTTAATGCAAAATTTTGACCCCAACTATTGCTCGACGCAAATTGTTCCAACTGACAATATGAGATGGCGCGACGATGCACTCTCGAGCGCCATCCGTCCCCGACCTGGCCTACTCGCTCCTCTCCCCTCCCGGCCCGTGCCTACCCCTCCCTTTCCCCTACTCCATCCCCCCTCCTCTACTTTATATTCCTTTCTTTCTTTCTTTCATATTTTAGTAATTGGTCTAATAATAGGCGATTTCTTCCCCCCTGTGATATCAGGTAGAGAAGAAAACATAGGCTCTATCAGAATAGTTGTGGATGTTTCCACAAAGCACATGGCATGACATAGGCCTACCCCACAGATATGTACAAATAGAAAGAGTAGGCTACTATACTACAATATTGAAAATGAATTGTAAGACAAAATTACAGCTGCACTTATCACACACCAGTATTATTTAATTGTCCGTGCTGTACTTCCTATCAATCGAATTAAGAAATATCACGTTTGAATTACGGGAAGCGTTGGAACAACCAGCCACCAGCTCTTACTTTGAATTATATCGATAGTATCTGATATCGTTTTCAAGCGCAGTGTATCGACTAAAATCGATGTGTGATTAAATAATTCAATTTCTTCGTATAATATTGTTCGAAACCGATTGTATTCCTTTCTAAGCACTGCAATATGTATTTACTATTGATATATATTCAAATATTAATTAAATATACAACATTAACAAGAATACTCACCAATTTTCCGATTTTGCTGCCATCTATAGAAGTACAACACAACTACATCGTCGTACGCGATGACAGCTAGCGTTTCTAACGTTGTCAGCAGGTACTACTACAAGGCAAGCTAGCGTTGGTACCAAAACACCCTATAAAGTTTCACCCGGTCGGTTTTTACCTAGCCATTCGCGGTAGATCCCTGTATTCAAATCTCGGTAGGACCAAGTGACATGCATGAAGGACATAGCTTGAGAGACAACGTATTCACATACGATTTCAAACATCCTTCCACACCAGGGCGATTATCGAAATTATTTTATCCTTTACAAAAAATCAATCAATTTATCAATGATTACCACTGTGGCGGCTTCGGTGGAGTAGTTAGCGGCATGCTGAGCTTCTACGCCCAAGATCGCGGGTTCAAACCCGGCCTAAGTCGTCGGATTTTTTTAAGAGCGTTAAAATCCTTCAGTATGCCTTCCTTCGGAGGGGAAGTAAAGCTGGCGGTCCCATGTCATAGATTTATGGCATGTACAAGATCCTTCCACTAACTAAACTTGTGTGAAGCTAAATTTCCAGGTTTATATTTCCTTGAAACGCTCTATCAAAGTTCCAACGTTCACCACTAGAATTTGAATGGAACTTGTAGCTCACCCCATGGGTGTCCGCTTGAAGCAGCTACAGCCTCTGGCGAGCCGAACATGTCCTTGGACACTCCCGGCACTAAAAGCCATACGCTAAATAATAATAATAATAATAATAATAATAATAATAATAATAAACTACCACATTTACAAAGCAGGCTACACAGTACTGTACTACCGGTTTAAATATCCCAAGTACATATGTGAAATTTCAACAACAACAACCACAAACACAATTTCCTTACGTACCGATTTCTCAGGATTAACATCGCTATCCGCATATAACAGCTGACACCCTCCCCTCCTCAACAGGTATAGCGTGGCAAGTTAGACCTGGCCTGTCATGGCGGTGTCTCGTCTAGGAGGGGAAGTGGTGGGATCACTAGGCGCAAATGCGATTTCCCCTCTTTGGTGCAACAGCTGTTTGGGGCTGCTCGCTGTTCGTCGTGGTTATAATATTCAAGCATAAAGTATCGAATAGGAGCATTCTCTGTGACATAGCATTGGTATTGGTGGTAATGAACTAAGAGCGCGCCCACTTCACACACTCCTGACAGCAAGCTTGTTGCCGTGCTTGTCAAAGAACAGAGCCGGTCAGTCTTGCTTCGCTTGCCTTGACAGCATCTGTACCCTGCCAAGGTTCTGGGAGTAATGACTACTTGGCAACATCTAACCCGTGCGTGACGAAGTATGTGCTCACTGGTTGACAAAGAATCCAGGCGGGTGGATGACGTAATGCAACAGGACGCACATGCGCATCGGAAGGTTCAGATCTAACTTGTTCCGTTATAAAGGCATACCTCGATTACGCAACAACTTCCTTATCTTCTTTGCCCCGCCTTGATCCCCATTCGCTAAAACAAACACCGTTTTCATCTTCTAGCAGAAGAGTTACTGTAAAACCTACAAACATTGACTTTTTAATAATTAATTTTCAATTTAAAGATAGATGATAATTCTTTCACTTAGCAAGCTTAGAATAGTCTCTTCTATCACCAGTGTAACGGAGTACATGTATTATATATTAATTACACCCTGTATTTTGAGATACCATTTATCTTCGCAAGTTATGTATGGGCTATCCTTAGTGCTTATCAGCTAATTATAAAGTAATTATTATTTTCGTTATGGGTTATTTATAGCTTTTAAAGCTTATCAGTATAGTACATATTAATTAATATATACAAAGACTTTTGTTGACTTTAAAATGTCGTATAATAGTATCCATCGTGAGTCATTATTAAATATCCTTAAGAGAAATTGGTTTTCATCAAAGACTTATTAGCCTTATTGGGATCACCCAGTGCGATTCAGAAATTAATTTTCTGAAGCATTTGAAATTAAAACTAGTTTTTGTCGAGGACATGAACTTTCACCGTTATAGTTAAATTATGTTTTGGAAAAAATCATGTGAGATTGGATTGGCGAGTAAAGCTAAACTGCTTAGCATTCGCAGAAGATCTTGCACTAATGTACCGGTACTTGCAAATTAGATAGAAGAAGCTAAATTTCAACTAGAAGAACTTGAATGCATAACAACAACAAAAAGTTGGATTACATTATTTTATTTATTTATCGTTTGGCTTTTAGTGCCGGGAGTGTCCGAGGACATGTTCGGCTCGCCTGAGTCTGTAGCTGCTTCCAGCGGACACCCTATAGGGTGAGCTACAAGTTCCGTTCAATTTCAAGTACTGTAGTTCCAACTTTCGCCACCAGATATCAATGATACCTAGTGGTGAACGTTGGAACTTTGATAGAGCGTTCTGACGAAATCTAACCTAACAATTTTGCTTTACACAAGTTTAGTCTGTGAAAGGATCTTTTACATGTCATAAATATATGACATGGGACCGCCGGCTTTACTTCCCCTCCGAAGGAAGGCATACTGAAAGATTTTTAACGCTCTTAAAAAAATCCGACGACTTCGGCCGGGTTTGAACCCGCTATCTTGGGCACAGCACTTCAGCATGCTACGTTACAAATTTCATATGAGAAAACAGAAATAATGTCAACCTTCAAAGTTACAGCAACAGCTATTTTATTAAACAATACCAAACAAAATAAAATCGGAAGTAAGTTTAAATATCTTGGTGAAACTCTCACTTGGAACTCCAATGAAAAATCGTCAATAGAAAGTAGAATATTTTAATTTTAAAAAAAGCGTTCAAGAGCAAACAAGAAGAAATCTCTTTCGTTAAATGCTAAATTTCAACATTATTGTTCCGTCGTTACACCTGAAGCGACTTACACTTGTGAAACACTATTTAAATAAAACACCAAATCAACGACATATCAACTGCCGAAGGTTGACGAATAATCAGAACAATCATTAATTTAAAAACTCCAGGTAGATGGACAATGGAGATAGTTGCCTAATGTAGTTGTCTACCGGGAGAGTGATTCAATAACAGACACGATGAGAAAAAGTGGAATTGCCTTCATCTGTCATTTATCGAGATTACATGACAACAGACTGTTAAAACAATTATTTAACTACACTACCTACTTATGCTGGAATCCAATCTGTTTGGCATATAATGATGGAGTGCACCAAAAGAGCCTATATTGGAGAATTCCGTGACTTCCTGAACGCTACACCAGAAGCTCTTAATTACATAAGTTATATGCAATTATCTTTATATCTATTCTTTTTATATTTTACTGGTGTGTATATGCCATACGATAAATATAAATACACAGTTGAAAATAATTAGGAGAACATGTTTTTGAACCGACGCTGTGCTCCACAAACCAATACCTCACACCCAGGTATATTACCAACTAAGCCTTTATTCTTTACAGTTGACGTATACAAAAGAATATCGATGGATTCTCGTTCATTTTCAGAACACAAACGGAAATGTCCAAATAGTGGCGAAAACAAAGTGAAAACAGTACTCCACGGTGGATTTTATCACAGTTGGAGGGCTTCAGTATGGCGTATGTCCTCCAAGAGCATTTATCACAGCTTGGCACCTACGTGGCACGCTTCGTATAAGTCCACGGACGTCACGTTGCGGTATCAGGTCCCATTCTTTAATGAGAGCCTGTTCGATGTCTTGGAGTGTCTGTGGTGGCACAGGACGCCCGCGAACACTTCCGTCAAACCAATCCCACACATGCTCGATGAGATTAAGTTCGGGACTTCTGCTGGCCATTCCTTCTCTTGAATGGCCAGTTCTCGCAAGACAGCTCTAGTGATGTGCGCTACATAAACCTTGGCATTGTCGTGCATGAGTACGAATTCAGGGCCAACACCGTATGCAGCAGCCAACACATGCTGTAGCAGTATCTGCTCGATGTACCCCGCAGCAGTAAGATTACCATGGACGACGACAAGATCCGTACGGCTATCAATACTGATGCCACCCCACACCATCACAGAACCTTGTCCGAATCGGTCGTTTTCCTGGACAACATTTGGCATGTACTGCCCACCACGGCGTCTCCATACACGTTGACGTCCATCACGCTGTGTCAGGGGAAATCTGGACTCGTCTGTGAACAACACAGGTCTCCATTGGCGAAGTTGCCAGTTGACGTGGATACGGGCAAACAGAAGGTGAGCTGCATGATGTTGCTGCGTTAAACGGGTCACTGGAACAGGACGTCTGGGTCGTAAGGACACTGCTCTTAACCTGTTCCTTACTGTCTGGTCGGACACCGTGACTCCAGTGACCATCCTGAGGTCTTGTTGCAGTTCTCTGGCAGTTGCTGAACGACGCCGCAACGCACAGATGGTCAGATATCGGTCATGTTGTGGAGTTGTCATGCGTCCACGACCTTGTCCAACCCCCCTTGTGAACTGGCCTGTCTCATTTCAGCGATTTCACAAGCGTTGAATTACTGACAACTGAGATCCGCAACAACACGACGAATAGTCCATCCTTCCTGGATCAAAGTAACAGCCCTTGTGACTTGAACCTCGTTAAGATGTCTCATGCCATGTGCTGGTTTACGTACAACGTGCTCAAATGACCGCAGTAGTCTGTACCTCACAACAACACACGGACGCACCACTATTCACTTAGTTTTGAGGGGTCACCTGACAGTTTAATGCATGGCTACGCCTACAAATGGAGTATAACTTCGATTTGACATATCCTGAGTAGCTAAGGTCTCGAGGCATACTGTACGACCATTGAAACCCCATCTACAAAATTAACGTTCACATACCAGACGTTACAAACATGTTCCCCAACTTTTTTTGAACTGTGTACATACCTACTTACGGAAGAGTAAAACAAAAAATAATTGGTTCAAAGAAGTTCGAAATGATTTAGATGAGTTGAATATGACAATGCAGCAAATTTCAAATAGAGATGAAAAAAGGATTCTGAAGAACAAACGTATGAAACTTACACTAAAAACTATGCAAAGAAAACAAATGGCCCATGTCATATCAGATGAAGATAGGTTAGCCACAATGAAGAGCTTTTGGGAGAGGAGGAAGATGATGACAGCTAAATTCCTTGTTAATTCTTAGATGACTTAAATGTATTTGGTTTTATTTAAGTGCTCCATTGTTGGCTTTAACACTGTAAATAAATTAATAAATATTAACACAGCTTATACAGGGTCGCTGAGCATGGGGTCGAGAGAGTTGCCCGTACGAATCGCATGTCAATAACAAGGACACGAAATAACCTAGCCCCTTGAAACAACAACAACAAAATAACACATACTGGGAATCAAAGTAAAATAATTACTCACCTCGTCACAGAAGATGCTGAAAATGTCAGCCACCTGCAACTTCACATTTCTGGCATCGTCTAAGGAAATTTTCATTCACACCCTTTATTTCATCTACCGAGAGGGCGGGCATCAATTCCAGTCGGGAATTCCAGTCAGGTAGTCAGGGTTACCTCAATTCCACTCGACACTCCAGATAGTCGCCAGAGGAGTCCCTCAACTCCGCTCGGTCACGGTCTCTATATCTTTATGCATTCTTAGAACGACACAAGTCTTCCATGCTCACTTCTACCATTGATTATAATCAATGCTTCTTATATAACTAATATAACTTCTAATAATGATAACAAATTAAGTATAACTTCTTAAAATAACCTACCGTGGTCAGTTATATTTCAGGAGTACAATAACCACTGCTTCAGTGTTTACATTTTTAAGTTTACTAAAATAAGTGGAACTGATAAGAACAGACGAGATGATTGCATAGAAAAAGTGGAGTGCAGACGATATCTTAAATCCGAATAGCTGTTACGGTAAACAAGCCTAGCTCTACAAGAGTTAGAATTCATAACTAATTTGTTGTGTGGGAATGCAGCTGATTTTCCGTTCTAGGCTGGAAAACAGTATTTTCAGCATCCGTAGCTGATATCGAAAGTACTTTTTTAGGTACAAATTATACACCTATTATTATCTTAATTTAATTGTATAATGTCTGACTAGGTCAAAAAACATACAAACATTTAATTATGCACATGTTAAAAACAATGCATAAAATTTTTAGAAAAACATAGAAAACTTGGCAGACTTATTTAAAACAGTATTATGATTAATTTTAAATCACTTGAATTTTCTGCCATATAAGTTAAATGATTTAACGAATGAGCGGACTTGACATCAGAGCGGTTGACCAAAGGCACAACAATGTCTTGCGAATACCACCACGCCATCGGTCGAGCGCTCATTCGTTAAATCAGATAAAAAGATAATACATAAAGAACTATATATTAATCACTGTTGTTAAATAAAAATATGGACAGGAAATTTAATAAAATTAGAAAAATCAGCATCTTAAAATCACATAAATGTTTACTTCATTTCAAACTATACAAAAAACATTAGAATATGAAACTCTTTTCATCCCCTAAATATTTTGACCCGACCCTTGGTATGCGAGCAGGGGGATATGACATTTTTTTACGTCATTGGGGATAAACCCTTTGCCGACCCCTTTCCAAAGCCTGAGCGGAGTTGAGGAACTCATTTTTGGTTCCCTTGGAGGACCGAGTGGAATTAAAGAAAATCGAGGGGAATTGATGTTCGACCTACCGAGATAGCCTCAATTTCTCTCGTTATATTTTGGGCTAGTGGGTACGCAGGTTTAGGCATTATTGAAACAATAGGCTTGAACACTTAGCAATAACACGTTATAACATTTTGAAACACAATAACAACAATTAAAGAATAACCACTAATACGTATGGCCTACTCACGTTATAAACTTACAACACTTATAACTTAAAATATGCCATAAACTACACTGGTCAAAACAATTAGGGGATCAGGTGAGATATCATACACAAGATACATATGGTAACGTCTTTAATTCAGATTTCGGTTACAATTGTAATTTGTGTGTGCTAGAGTACAATATTTTGCTGTCTCAACTCTTTACTGGAGGTTTACATGGCGATTACTTAGAGCGAGGCACCATGGGGCTACCATAATAGTGAAAAAGTCATTCTCGTTGCCCTCTAATATGGTGTGTGATAACCTCGGATGGCCAGGACAGTTACACACCTGCGTGGCATGGACAGTATGAGGTTATCAATCAGCTCTTAAGGGATATTTGGCCATTCTTCCATGAGTGCAATATCCAGCTCGGCAACCGTTGTGGGAGGTGCTGGTCTGGCTGCAATGCGTCTGCTAAGTGCATTCCAGACATGCTAAATCGGGTTTAAATCCGGTGAACAAGATGGCCACTCCATTCGTTCAATGCCCTCGTCGACAAGCATGTTGTCCAACAGTGCAGCTCTGTGGAGTCGTGCGTTATCGTCCACCAGAATGAAACCATCGCCTATGGCATCAGCGTAGGGCACAACAAACGGTCGAAGGATCTCGTCTCGATACCTCTGAGCAGTCAAAGCGCCATTCTGAACGGCATAGAGGTCCGTACGTCCGCCAATACTGACTCCAGCCCACACCTTTCGTCCACCTCCATGATATGGTGCTGTTTCCTGCACATAAGCGGGATTGTTCCGAGTTTCACGTTCTCTCCAGATGAGAGAACGACGATTGTCCGCCTGAACACAATATCTTGACTCATCTGTGAACAGAACTCGGCGCCATTCGTTACAACGCCAATCCTGATGTTCCTCCGCCCAGTTTCTGCGGGATAATCGGTGGCGTGGTTTAGTGGGACACACACCATAGGCCTCCGTGCGTAGAGCTCACTTTCCCGAAGGTTTTCGGACTGTTTGTGTTGATATTTCGCGTCCTGTTGCCGCCTGGAGGATGCGTCGCAGCTGAGTTGCATTCAGCCTCCTGTCTCGACGGGCTGTTAACCGGAGATAACGGTCATCTCTTGCTGATGTTACCCGTGGACGACCTTGGCCTGGGCTTCTTTTAACGGTTCCTGTTGTCTGAAATCACGTCCGGATCCTGGAAATTACACTTTGGGACACTCCAATAGCTGCAGCCCCCGTCCTCTGTGTCTGTACCGCTTCCAACCTCCCTATGGCTCTCTATGCCATTCCTTCGGGTAAATCACGTTGTTGTTGCATTGCACTACCTGCTCACTACACCATCTGAACCCAACTGCTTGTGTCATTCGTTTGGTAGAGTAAACACACGTCCACACCAACCCCCTCTGCATCAACTTTCTGTTATTACCACTATCTCGGTTGCCGTAATGTTGATGTCTCCACTCCGTAGAACCGACAGAAAGACGTCGAACCATTTTAGGTCATTCTGCCGATGACAATACGTCAGAACCTAGATACCTCAACTGATCCCCTAATTGTTTTGACCAGTATAAATAACAAAGTCAACTTTACTCGGCAAATACTGCGTCGCAACTGTCCCAGCACCGAGAAGTCTCGTGCTGCTCCGCAGCACTCATTTCATCAATCCTACAACACTTCTTTCCTTAAGACATTTGGTGTCTCAGCACCGCGTTCTGTCTGCCCGTCTGACCTTTGAGTGAAAGTCCCTGTATTAATACATACACAGGGTTTTTCAGAGATACTGTAAGTACAAATATTTTTTCTAATGGTTGGTGGTATGGCCCTGAATAGATATGACGTGAAAATGAGGTCCTATTTCAAACTAAAATGTTATGTTGAATATATGATGTTTGTAGCTCCGATAGCATTTAATGATAAATGACTTAGGGATTTGCTGACATACAACATAATACACGGGTTCGGTTCATGTAACCTGGTAGATTACAGTATGTGGATATACTCTTGTTGTGTGTACAGTACTGTATGTTGTCGCCATGTCAGAGCATTGTTCTTCACATTAAAATAAGCCTAAAAATGTACCTCGGGTCTGTTTGGTGTTTTGTTTTCTAGGCTGATATCTTTACGTATGTGGAAATACTCCTGATCGGTGTATTGTTTGATGTCACCATGCTGAACCATCAGCTGTCTGGGAAGTCTCTTCACGTTGAAATAAGCTTAGGAAACATTGGGAACATGAAGCCAGGACAAGAAACTCACATCAATAAATACCCATCAAATGGAATCCAACAAGGTAATACAGTATATTCCCCTCCCTAATGTGCAGTACAACCAGCCACCTTCTGTGGACAAGGAGTAGCCTACATACTAAGACCTGTGTCCCAAAAGTCTCAATTATGATCTGAGGATTGCAACAGAAAACACTCAGTACTAGATTTATAAATACGCCCAGGGCACCAAATTCCCATTTATTTTCATTTATGAATAAACTAGGCTTATGAGATCACCTTACGTCCATGTGTGTGTGTGTGTGTGTGTGTGTGTGCCACCCTCACATGAAATCTAAACGGCTGGAGCGATTTCAATGAAACTCGGTAAGGGCATAGTACTATTTCGTCCGACCCCGAACGTGCCCTTCAATTTCTTTTACGTCTCACCAATCTAAAATGACGGATGTGCGAAACATTTCTCCGGCATTCTATATCTCCGAACCTATTACTGATATCACCCTGACATTTGGTGTGGTGATAAAGAGCACTACTAACAGTACACCCATGTGACTTTCAAAAACTTGTTAAATACAAGACGAACATGGTGGTCAAGCAAATTTGAAACATTTAAATATACTTTTCTCGCTATTTAACCATCCGAGCACAGTGAAACTTGGTACAGCAAATTTTTACACACATTGTAATGCATTGACATCTAATTTAGTTCAATTGTTTGCAGAACCTCAAGATGGCGGCTGTGCGAAATTTTAAAATTAAGTTTTTATTTCTTGTGTCCTAATCATGTGTTCGAAGTCAATGTTTGAAAATAAGCTTACGCAATAATCGTCATCTAATAGTACATAACTCTATGGCCTACATATTATATAAAAATCAAATATGACGACTATCGAAATATGTCTACGGCTCTCAATATCTACTAATCTATGACAGCAATCAAACTGAAATTTTGTATGTTGATAGAGGCAAACACCATTAGTAGGATATAAGAAAGTAAGCTATTTAGTTCCTCACGGAACTACTTGTTGTTTTTGTTTGCTTTTGATTTATTTTGACGGGGCTAAATCCATAAATATAAATTATTAGTATGTATGTATTTACTCAAGATGAGTTTTTAATTTTCACAATAAAATCATAAATATTTTCATAGTTAACCTTGTGGCGGGAGAATTTTAAATATTTCCCGCGATGTGGAGGAAATTTCACATTATTTTGTTGTTTCCTAGCCTATCCTCCAGTTGAGTGTCTTCTGCGTGTGACGAAAACGTGATTCTTGTAGCTCTGTTTGTTGTCACACTAAAGACACATTAATTATACAATACACCTTTGTCGGAAAGATTGCGCAGCGCGCCTAATCATGTAAGTAAAAGTATCCAAGTATCTTTGTTTTATTTATTTGCCTATCATTCGATGCATGTCACCTGTAGTGTTAATAGTTAAAATTTAATTAACAGAGCGTGCTCTAAGTGTGATGGTTAATGGTAGGGGGGTGTTATAGGGGGTTAGAACCCCCTCCCACTTCTCGGAAGTAAAAAGTAAATAAAATGGGGGGCTAGAACCCCCTCCCCCTTCTCGGAAGTAAAAAGTAAATAAAAATAAAACAGAAACTGATTATAAATAGTAAGCTAAATACACCTTTCTTAAATTAAATAATTGTACTTGCTGATGAGTCTATAACTCATGCTATGTGGGAAATCGGTATGGTTGTGATTCGTGTCTGCATCCTCCGTCCTCCCAGGGTTGCCAATCTAGCTTTTCCCCCGCTAAATATAGCTTTTTTCAAACTGAGTCTAGCGCAAAATAATTTTCAATCCCGCCTAGGGGCAATTAGCTTTCTTTATTTTCTTAGAGGGAGAGAGTTGTAGATAAATTAATCTAGTTTTAATTAAAAATAAAATAGAAAATTCTATGGGTACATAAACATTAATTTGGAGATCGTTGTGAGATAACCGAGTTGCTTCATATTACTTTGCCCTGCAATTCTCCGAATTACGGTTATCCCCCAGATAGTATAACCTCTCCCATTGGTTGTTCTTGTATACACTACTCTCGTAGATCACTTATTTTTCAGTCACAAATAAATGGAAGAAGCGACAGATTACAAAAACTGATATCAAGATGACTTGTAGAATTACTGGGCATGTATGTCGGCTTGTCACCCTTGTTAGGGACATTACTGTTGCAGAAGTCATAAAAGAGTTTACCTCGGGTGTCATCTACAGGGCTACCCCATGATCCGTGTTTTGCATAAAATCCCCTGTTAAAGGAAGGGGATTCTCTCTCAGCTCTTCACATATACCTTGAAGAATGTTCAAATAATCTATAATGTCTCATTTGGAGTAAAAATAAACAGTGCATGTAGAAAACTCGCATTGGTTGGAATGCATATGGAGATCTATCAGCTGAGCAGTACTGTACCAACGTTAAAGCATTGAAATATTTATCTTTTAAGATGGTGCATACAGAAAATAGAAGATAGATCTCGCAGCCCTCCGTGACACGAAGGATCTCCTGTTTAACTGGAAGCACCAACTTCTCTTTCTCAACAGAGAGATTCAACTTGACCATCAGATACATTGCTAATGGTCTTATAAGCATATTACACAATTGCCGCAGCAATTTTTTTTAAATCATCACATATTTTGGCCTAATATTCGTGGAAGAATAGTAGGATGTGATGATTATACCAAGAATATTAAAAGCTCAAATAAAAGATTTGTTAATGTTTTGTGGTTGTTGTTGTTGTTGTTGTTGTTGTTGTTGCATAATTCGTCATCCAATCAGGACTGTGATTTCTAGACGTGTGAATACGGAATTATCAACCAAAACCTATAAATTGATTATGTTTATTATGAGACTCGTAAGCACAGGTTTGTCTTCTCATTATGATTACAAATAAGAATAAGTTCATGCGTAGGCGCAATTGATTTGTGCAATTTTTCTTGATATATGATCCGTTCAGACATAATTAATTTTCAATTTTCTTATACACTGGACAATCCAGAGGGGTAACACCGTCTTCATCATAATCGATTTTGGCCAACTGAGGACCACGTAAATAACTCTTCAGTTTTCTTTGGCGCCAGTTTTCCTTCATTCTCTTGCTCACAGCTTCTTTCTTTTCACCTGTCCATTGTTGTTTCTTCTTGGTCGCTGTTTCTGGCTCTAGGAACCCCTCAAATGTGTGTATCTTATTTCTGAAAGTGGTTCTGTTGCGGATGTCTTGATGAGTGTTTTTCATTTCTTGTAGATCCTTCTTGTTGTTAGCAAACCATTTTTCATAAGAGTTACCTTTTCTATTGGGCTTGTTGAAGTGGTTAAAACTTTCTTAGTGAGTCTGTCGTCAGGCATTGGTGCAACATGTCCAAAGAATTGAACCCTTCGGTTCCGTATGGTATCTGAGATTTTGCCGCACGTTTTATATACTTCTTTGTTACTACGTAATCGGTATGTGTCAGCACATTTTTTTGGTCCAATAATTTTTCTTAAAATTTTCGTTCCTTTTTTTCAATTTCTTTGCGCAACTCAAAACGTCAATGCGCAGCTCAAAAACCTAATCTGCGCATCTCAGAAAGTCAATGTTCAGCTCAAAAACCTAATCTTCCCAGCTCAAAAAGTCAATGCGCAGGTCATAAAGACACACGTTTCACTGCGCTCGGATAGTTCAATCGCGAGAAACGTCCATTTAAATATTAAAATTTCGCGTCACCGCCATGTTGGATTTGTGCTGACTAGGTTATTGAAATTTCCATCAATGTCTTTTTCAGTTGTTAGTCCTAGGCATTCCGAAACATACAGGCACTCTGGTTGAATTACTGTTTGATATTGTCGTAGTTTAGTCCTAATAGAAATCGCCTTCTTGTTGTATGTGTTTTTAGAAAGCTGGAAAGCAAGCTCCATTTTCCTGGCTCTCTCATGATTTCCTTCTTTGTCGAGTCCGTTAGGTTGGATTATCTCACCAAGGTAGGCCTACTTGAAATTTACAACTTTACTTACCTTATCCACTTTTGTTGTCATTATGTATTTCGGGGCTTCTTTAATGTTGATCATGAAATGGGTCTTTTCAAACGATATCTGATGGCCAGGTTTTCCCGCTATATCTTCCAAACTGTGAACTTGCATTATAGCTGATTCGATGTCCTCTGAAAGCAGCACAAGATCATCAGCGAATGCTAAGCAGTTGACAGCAATATTTTCTTTCTTGTACCCGATCGTTACTTGGTCCTTAGGCCTACTACCTTCTTCTGCGAGTACTGGGTAACAGCGTATAAAGAATTTAATCTTTCCTATTGGTTCCTTATGGCATTTCTGTGGTTTGTAGTTTGAAATTCAAACATTCAATCTTCGTTTTCGGACAGTTGTCTATGCACATCCTACGGCCCGCGCCGTGTTGCCAAAACTTTGAAACAAGTTCCAGTCATCGCACTCAACTAAATTATCATGAAATTTAATTCATAATTTGATTATTAGTCGCCTCCGTAGCGTAGCGGTCAGCATGGTTAGCTGCCGCCCCAGAGGTCCTGGGTTCGATTCCCGGCACTGCCACGAAATTTGATAAGTGTTATGAGGACTGGAACGGGGTCTACTCAGCCTCGGGTGGTCCAAATGAGTAGAGGGGGTTCGATTCCCACCTCAGCCATCCTCGAAATGGTATTCCGTGGTTTCCCACTTCGTCTTCGGGCAAAATGCCGGGGTGGTACCTACTGTAAGGCCACGGCCGCCTCTTCCTTGCCTATCCATCACCATCTTCCCTTCCTATCCCTCATGAGGCCCCTGTTCGCTTTGTAGGTGAGGCCACCTGGGCGAAGTGCTGATCACACCTTCCCAGTTGTATCCAATCCGACCAAGTGTTTTCAGCTCTATGACACTGAAAAAAAAATATTAATTGTGTCAAATGAACATAAATTCTCACTCTTTGTCATTCATGCTAATAATAATGATCGTGTGGGCGAGTGCTGGTCTATCTAGTTGACGCCCGTGGGCGACTTGTGCATCGTAATGAGGATTAAGTGAGGATGAAGACCTCACATATACCAAGTCCCCGAGCCACGGGAATTAATCCTAGGAGGTTAAAATCCCTGATGGCTGATGACACATTGGGCCAAATCCTAGCGCGCCAACCATTTAGCCACGGAGACGAATGTCATTCACGCTGTATGAGTGTATTGAAGCTTGCCACGGTGGGTGAGTGGATAGCGTGTCGGTCTACTAACCCCAAGATTGCAGGTTCGCTCCTGGCCGTGGTAAGTGATTTTTGAAAGGCGGCAAAAATACGACACGCATGGCATACGTTGTTGGCATGTTAAAGATCCCATTTGAATTCAGTAGGCCGTGTTAATAATGGCAATATTAATCTCGGGAGTTTCCGCCAACACAAAGTTCCTAATTTCTCTACTAGAAAGCGCTATAGGGTTCAAAGAGCTTAGATATCTAACCTCCTTGACTCTCATAGTGATTCAAGGAACAACGAAATTCGACATGCAAGCTGCCCTCTGGGTGTCAAATTACAAAGCTTGTACCCGGCGCCCGAGCCCATACGATATTAATATTATTAGTGTATAATCATCGTACTTCTATTTTAAAGGGATTTATTACAAATATTAAGTATTTATAGTGTTTTATTTTTATCCACTACAAATGAAGATGGAAAATGGCAACAATCCTAAGAAAACTAAGCTCAGACAGCCACAAAACTCATCATATTGCACCTATATAACAAGAAGTTCCGTGACGAAATAAAGAGCCTACTTTTCTTAAAATTAAAGGTCCATGGCAATGATTAATCTATATGGATCTATCTAGAATAATGACGAAATTAAGTTGGTAATATCGAAATTTCGAAATAGTTCTAAATACTGCATACCTGGCATAATGTAGCCTAATAGAGAACTACAGTTGGCAGCCCTGTTGACTGAATATAGTCTTAGTTCCATCTCTTAAGGTACAGAATACAAAATTAGGTTGAAGTCCAATGGATAGCATGGACGGTACATGCAGTTAAACATTGGATCTAACAGCGCGCGTAAAATCATGTTGGCAACAATGACATACATGTATTGGTCAGAAATAATCTGAAATAATATGATCTATTGCTGTGTCAATTTTGAATGAAATCCATTAGTTAGTATAGAAGTTACATGCATTTTAAAATTGGACCTATCAGCAGGCTTAGAATCACGTTGGCAGCACTGACGTTTATAAGTTACTCCAAATTAATCTAGAATGTCAGGTACTATACGTGTGTGAAGGAAGTTTGATAATAATGTGAAGAATATACTCTGGTGGACTGTAATTTATAGTGCTGGGATTTCAAATCACTGGACTTCTGTGGAACATTTAACTAATTATATTATATTACACAGTTATATACAATACAAGTTGATACATTAATACACTGTCACTCGTTCGATATAGTCTTCCGAGTTTGCATGGCAGCAGGTCTGTAGCACTTTCACCCCGTGGTGACTTGTTTGAGCACAATAGTGGCACTGTCGAAAGAATGTACGGTACTTGGGGAGCGGGGTGAGGCAGGTAGCAAGCCCACCCCTCCCGACCAGTGGAAAGAACGGGATTCTGCCACAGGCAAGGCGAGGCTTGGCGAACCGTTTAACACTTGTTCCTAAACATGCCGCCCGCCAAAAAAGAGTTTAACACTTTTTTCCAGAAACAGTCACCTGAAATATAACACCAACAAACAATCGAACACAAAGCAATGAACATAGTTAGTTAGTCAAAACACCACCTTCACAAATGCCGTTGTCTGGCATGGGAAGTGGGCAAAGTTTTGTAATGGGTCTCTTGAATGTACCGGAAGAGGTACGTATAGTGGCAACACGTACGAGCCCATCAGCTCCAGGGTGGACCTGATCAACCACTGCAAGCTTCCAGCACAGTGGGGGAAGTTTGTCTTCTTTCACGATCACCAGCGTGCCTGCCTGGACATTGCGCCCTTCCTTCTTCCATTTTCCTCTCTGTTGTAGATGGGACAAGTAGTCGGTTGACCACGCCTTCCAGAATCCTTGGAACTGTCTTTGGATTTGCTGCCATCTGGAAAGCAAGCTTACACGCACATTACTCAGATCTGGTTGGGGTAGTGCAGTGATTGGTCGGCCAATGAGAAAGTGACTAGGGGTAAGGACAACTAGGTCGTCGGGATCATCGGATGCCGGGACTAGTGGCCTCGAATTGAGACATCTTTCGATCTGAATTGTGAGTGTGGACAATTCCTCGAAGGTAAGGTATGCGGTGCCCATCACTCGCCGAAGATGGTGTTTAAAAGATTTGACACCTGCCTCCCATATTCCTCCAAAGTGCGGAGCTTGAGGAGGAATAAAATGCCACTGAATTCCTTCACTGCTTGCAAAGGTGGATAGATCACGTTGATGCGTTCCCTCGTTGAATAATCTTCTTATCTCCTCCAGTTCCCTATTGGCTCCAAGACTGTCGATCCGAATTTGGTTGAGAAGTGGAAGTTCGTCGCACAACTTCTGCCAACGATGAAGTAGCTCTGGTGGTAAAATTTCATCCCACCCTAGACGTAGCTGCCACAGTTGCTGTAAGAAGAACTTGCAGGAGATGATGATTGGACTCACTAGCCCAAGTGGGTCGTAGATTGAAGCTATGGTTGATAGTACCTTCCGTTTTGTTACTGGGTTGCGTAGTTGTAAGTTGCCGTTTACGATTTGCAGTTGGTCACTAGCAGGATGCCAAAGCAAGCCTAATGTCTTAATGTTTTCCCCATTATCTAGTTGAAGTGGGAGCTGGGTTTCTCGCCACTCCGAAGGAACTGCTTCAAGTAGTCGGGGATGATTCGAACACCATTTTCGTAGCTGGAACCCTCCAGTTTGTAGAAGGTTGATGAGTTGATTTTGAGTGTCTAACGTGTCCTCGACGGTCGCACTTCCAGACATACAGTCATCAATGTAGAAGTCTCTCTGTAAAATCTTCGCTGCTTCAGGAAAGCTGTCTGATTCTTCCATAGCGAGCTGTTGGAGGCATCTAGTGGCGAGGAAGGGTGCTGACGCTGTGCCGTAGGTGACGGTGTTGAGCTGGTAATGTTTTACAGGATCTTCTGGGGATGATCGCCACACGATTCTCTGAAGTCTGCGGTCGTGACTATCAATCCTTATCTGCCGGTACATCTGTCGAATGTCTGCCGTAAAGCATATTTGGTGAGTGCGAAATCTGGTGATAATGGACCAGATATCTTGCTGGATTGTCGGACTAACCCTGAGGATATCATTGAGTGACCGTCCGGTGGTAGTACTGGCAGAGGCATCGAATACAACCCTGGTTTTTGTAATTGAACTTGACTCCTTGAACACTGGATGATGGGGCATGAAGTAGCTCTGTTCCTCCTTATCAGACGCCGTGGTTATAGGCTCCATATGCCCTAGAGTCTCGCACTCTTCTAAAAAGCTGACGTAATCCCGCTTCAACTGAGGGCTTCTTTCAAGGCGTCTTTCGAGATTTTGAAACCGTGACGTAGCCATTGTTAGTGAGTTTCCAAGTTCTGATGGTTTTCCACAGAGTGGGAGTCGTACCGTGAATCTACCTTCTGCATCCCGCCTGACTGTGTCAACAAAATGCCTTTCACACTCGATTTCATCATTCGATCTGATTGGTTGAGTGATCTCTTCTAATTCCCAGAATCGTTGAAGTTGCTGGTCGAGTGAATGGTCATTCATAGTGAGGAACGACTGTACAGGTGGTGAACCCGAACCGCTCGCCTTATCCATTTGAAACTGTCCCGCTACAATCCAACCGAATTCCGTGTTTTGAAGAACTGGATAAGGTCCGCTCCTCGTGCGTCTTTCAGGCCTAAGAAGATCAAAAAATATCTCTGCCCCGATTAACATATCAATCTGACCTGGTTGGTTGAAGCTGGGGTCAGCTAAGGTCAGTTCTTCGGGAATTTGCCAGTCTTGATAGTTAATGTATGATCCTGGCAATTCAGCTGAAATTCGTGACAATACAGCACAATTAATAACTACTTGATAGTTGCTAGTAATGGAATGCACCTCTATGTTTGCACTATGATGCGACTCTGCGTCGATACTACTTATACCCTGGATTGGAATTCTATTCCGTACCTTCTTTAAGTTCAGTCGTTGTGTGCAGGCAGTCGTGATGAAGTGTGCTTGACTGCCCGAGTCTAGTAGGACTCGGCAAGTCTGAAGTTGGCCCTCCCCATCACGCACTTTTACTAATGCAGTCGAGAGCAATATATGAGTATGCGGTTTAATTTTCAGTGAGCAATAGGACGCTGTGTCGGCACGTTGTTGCGTAACAATAGAGTTGTTGGGTCTTGCCTGTTGCCTATCATGCGTGTTATCAGGCGGCCGTGGGGTAGGAGAACGACCAGTTCCTCGGTTGCGGTGAAGTAGTGTGTGATGCTTCAAACCACAAGAATAGCAAGAACCTGAAGAACAATCACCAACAATGTGACCATGTCTCAAACAATTTGTACACAATTTATGCTGTTTGGCAAATTCTGTTCGTTGTGCAACACTAACACTGGAAAAGTCTTGACATTTATAAAGAGGGTGCATGCCAGTACAAAATAAACAATTATTGTTACTTGAAACATACACTTGTCTGACTTGGTTCGTGAGCTTCTTTCTAGTGATGTTTTGAGTGGTAGAATTGACAACTGGGGTAGGAGTTCGGTTACCATTGATTAGTTCTAGGGCTTGACATTTGTCCTCTAAAAATTTACTTAGCACTTCCAGTCTTGGGAATTGTGGATTTGATGACGACAGCTCCCACTGTTTTCTGCTGACGTCATCAGTCTTTTCAAGAATTAATTGCGCTAGAAGGATTTCGTGAAGAGGGATTTCAAGTTCAAGTGCTTCAAGTGCATTTAAGTTACTTGATACCTGATTTAGAAGTGCTCGTAACTCTGTGGGTGATTCATTGTGTACACGTGGAAGGTTCAGCAAGTTGTTGATGTGTGCTGTGGCAATTAATCTAGGATTATTGTATCTCTGACAGACAGTTTGCCAAGCAATTTTAAAATTAGGACCTGTTATGGGAAGGTTCTTAATCTGGCCATGTGCTTCACCCGTTAATGAAGATAACAAATAGTGGTATCGTTGTATATCGTCAATTGCTTGATTGTTTATTACCAGGCTAGTAAATGTGTCACGAAAATGACGGAATTCAGTGACCTGTCACCCGAAGGAAGGTAATTTAATTGTAGGAAGTGTCAGCTCTCTCTTGCCGGAACTAGACTGACCATCACTTTTAGTACTCGAAGGATTGTTCTGTTTTGATCGTAGCTTTACGCTATCTTCAATTAACGTGGTCATTTTATCAACGAGATCATAATACATAGTCTCAAAAGTATTCCTATCTTCACTGTGGTCCTCGGATTCGTCTTCTAATTCTAATCTCTCCTGCGCGTCTTCATACTTCTGCCTTAATTTTGGTAGATCGTCTAACCTTGCCCTTATTGCGTTAATACTTGATCCTGGTTGGAAACTCTTAACGAAGTTATGTAAACGAGTAATATTTGCCTTTGCGAGGCCCCTAGTCTTTACGAGAAGTGCTTTCAATTTAGGATCCATAATGGGAATAGCATACAGGAATACAGGTAACCAGAAATGAGTATGTACTTACCGAAGCTGCTTAAAGTTGAATTCCTTCCATGTGTAATGTCTCGAGGTTCAATATGCACCACTGCGCGCTGTAGTTAATACGAATCATCGAAGAAACACACGATTACCGCTCATACTTCGCGTTGAGGCTACCGTAACAATGCACAACGCGAGGCATCGATATGAAATGATGCACGTGCTCATAACACACGTCCGTTGTGCCACAGAAATCCGGCCGGTAGGACCATGAAGGAAGTTTGATAATAATGTGAAGAATATACTCTGGTGGACTGTAATTTATAGTGCTGGGATTTCAAATCACTGGACTTCTGTGGAACATTTAACTAATTATATTATATTACACAGTTATATACAATACATGTTGATACATTAATACACTGTCACTCGTTCGATATAGTCTTCCGAGTTTGCATGGCAGCAGGTCTGTAGCTCTTTCACCCCGTGGTGACTTGTTTGAGCACAATAGTGGCACTGTCGAAAGAATGTACGGTACTTGGGGAGCGGGGTGAGGCAAGTAGCAAGCCCACCCCTCCCGACCAGTGGAAAGAACGGGATTCTGCCACAGGCAAGGCGAGGCTTGGCGAACCGTTTAACACTTGTTCCTAAACAGTATGCAAAGTTTAGAGCTGTTGGCTTGCATACTTTCTGATATATTGATGCTAAGAAAAACGAATAGATAGAGCATTTATTAACAGTTGGCAGCCCTGGTTGTTCCTAAGAATGCGCATAGTAATATCTGTTATGGTACACATTTTGCATAAGAAATTTGATTGAAATCCAATTGATAGTATAGAAGTTACATGTATTTAAAGTCGGACCTCTCAGCAGACTTAGAATCATGTTGGTAGCACTGATGTATATAACTTACTCCAAATTAATATAGAATGTCAGGTACTATACGTGTGCATAGTTTAAAGTTGTCGGCTTGCATACTTTCTGATATATGGGTATTTGGATTTAAAAAATTGAGAGCATTTATTAACAGTTGGCAGCCCTGATGGCTCTTAAGAATACACTCAGTCATATCTATTTATGTGCGCATATCACATACGAAATTTGGTTGAAATCCAATTGATAGTGTAGAAGTTATATGCATTTAAAATTTGGACTTATCCGCAGGCTTATAATCATTTCGGCAATACTGCCATGTATGACCTCCTGGAAATTGAACTGCAATATTATTATCTATACGTGTGCCAATTTTGAAATAGCTCCCATTCATACCTTCCAAGATATCCAACATGGAGCTCAAATTTCAATAGCGATTTTTCAGCAGTTGGTAGCACTGACATCCTTTTCAAATATGGCCCTGAGATATTCATGTATAGATCTTTACTCCTACCAAATTTTGTTTCGATTGCTGCAGCCGTTTAGGAGTTGATAGGGGGGGGGGGGACACACACAGCCAGACAGACAGACAGACAGAAGGACAGACAGACACACACACATTTGCCCGATCTCATAAGTCTACCTTTCCTCATTTTTGCAAAATATGAAAAGTAGGCAAAAAAAATACATACTTTATACAATGTGGCGTTTAGTTAAAAAAGGGTTGGGCACCCCTGCAGTAGAGTAATGTCCAAATCCTAAGCAAGTAGCCTATAGCAACGCACGACCTGATATTAATTAATGATCTTGCGGCTTATGTTTAGAGCCCCGCGCGGATCAACAAAACGTTATACGCATCCGCCCCACAACCACACGATTATTATCCGCATTCGCACTACTGGCCTGACAATAACATTTTTAGCCTACTTTTCACATTTTGCTAAAATGAGGAAAAATTAGTGTTATGAGATCGGGCAAATGTGTGTCTGTCTGTCTGTCTGTCCTTCTGTCTGGCTGGCTGGCTGTGTGTGAGTCTCCCCCTATCAACTCCTAAATGGCTGCAGCAAACGAAACTAAATTTGGTAGGAGTAACGACCTATACCTGAATATCTCACGGCCATATTTGAAAATGATGTATGTGCTACCAACTGCTGAAATATCGCATTTGAAATTTGAGCTCCATGATGGATATCTTGGAAGGTATGAATCGGAGCTATTTCAAAATTGGCACACTTATAGATAATAATATTGCAGTTTAATTTCCAGGAGGCCATATATGACAGTGTTGCCAAAATGATTATAAGCCTGCTGATAGGTCCGAATTTTAAATGCACATAACTTCTACACTATCAATTGGATTTCAACCAAATTTCGTATGTGCTATGTGTACACAAACAGATATGACTGAGCATATTCTTATGAGCCACCAGGGCTGCCAACTGTTAATAAATTCTCTCAATTTGTTTTAATCCAAATACCCATATATCAGAAAGTATGCAAGCCGACAGTTTTAAACTATGCACACGTATAGTACCTGACATTCTATATTCATTTGGAGTAACTTATATACGTCAGTGCTACCAACATGATTCTAAGCCTGCTGAGACGTCCAAATTTAAATTCATGTAACTTCTATACTAACTAATGGATTTCATTCAAAATTGGCACAACAATAGATCATATTGTTTCAGATTATTTCTGACCAATACATGCATGGCATTGTTGCCAACATGATTTTACGCGCGCTGTTAGATCCAATGTTTAACTGCATGTAACGTCCATGCTATCCATTGGACTTCAACCAAATTTTCTATTCTGTGCCCTAAGAAATGTATCTAAGAATATATTCAGTCACCAGGGCTGCCAACTGTAGTGCTTTATTAGGCTACATTATGCCAGGTATACAGTATTTCGAACTAATTAGAAATTTCGATATTACCAACTTAATTTCGTCATTAATAATTGGCATGAATCTTAAATTTTAAGAAAAGTAGGCTCTTTAGTTCGTCACGGAACTTCTTGTTAATCATATAAAGAACTAGCTGTTACCCGCGGCTTCACCCGCATTAACATTTGGAATCCCGTTATAACATTAGTTAAATAGATAGATAAGCATGGGTCCTAGTGGAAACCAAACCAAAAATGCATGGGACGAAAAAAAACATCAAAATATCATGTTGGTTTCGGACCCTAAAAGACGTGAAAAATATAATAAAAGTATTAAAAAATCCTATTTTTTGAAATTTCATTCGAATCAAATTTTATGTCATTCCTGGGACTTAGAAAATTCAAGCCAAAAAGTACAAAATCATTAATAACTCCCTAAGTATTCGTCGTATGATGAAATAGAAAGAGACAAAAAAGATGTAATGTGTTATTGTCTACAACATAGGCCAGGTATGATTTTACACTCAGAGATATTACGTTTCCCCCCCCCCCCCATAATTTCACCCCTCCCCATGGCCCCCTAAAATTGGATTTATGAAAAAAAAACGGTCAAACACCTATTTACTTATTTTTATGCTGATTTTTTTCGCTGAGTTCCAAACTCCTCGCCTATGTCGTTTAAGAGATACACGCTCCGTTAGGAATCCTTCAATCCCCACTTTTCACCCCTTTCACCTCATAATATACACCACATCGTAAAACCCTCAGACACATGTCTTCTTATTTTTAATGATGAGTTTATATGGCGAGTATCACATCCCCCAATGAAACCAATCGGGAGATATTGCTATTCAATGAAATGCAGGTCTACCCCCTTAACACCCCTTTAGAACCTGAATATCCAAAAATCCTTTCTTAGTGGGCGTTTGCGGCCCTTGAGTAAGCTGCATACCAAATTTCATTCCAATCCGTTCGGTGGTTTCTGAGATTTCGTGATGAATGAATGAGTCAGTCAGTCAGTGAGTGGTATTTGAGCTTTATATAGTAGATTAGAGCAACACATTTTTTACATTTGAGGATAAAGTTGTTCTCCTAGGCCATGTATGTTATGTGCTATGTTTAAAATGAATGTTGTACAGCCATAATTGCAACCCCTTTCAGATCGGAGTGTTGATTATGTTTAATGACAAACTTTGAATGAGATTAGCGTAAATCATCATCTTACATTTATCATGAAATGAAAAGAGAACTAAAAAATATGATATTACGGTACATAAACATCCGGGTCCTAGTAATGATATTCATCAAATTCGGATTGTTTTCTGAAAACTATCCGCAAATTTACTGGAAACATTATCCGCAGCTTATGCGCTATCCGCACAGCGATGCAAACTGTCCCGCGGAAATCCGCATCCACGCAGGGCTTTACTCACAATTTCATTTTACCTTACTACAGATGGTCGACGGCCATGCTAATTCTTGGCACCTAAGACTTCAGCGCTGTCTGGTGTTTGACCTCTGTACTAGTAGACGAGTAGCATGGCCGTGCGTGTAGCCTACCCCACCCATTCCCCTTGTTCCGCTTAATATTCTCGTCCTAAATGCTCTGCCCACTTCAATGTTCCGAAAATCACAATTTTCCCAATACTTATTGCACGTTTTAAGTGTGGAGATAATAATAATTATGATCTACAAGAAATAAATCACATTCAAAGTAGCAATAATAGAAAGAAAAAAGTCCTCTCGGCACGCCGGAAGGCGGAGGTAGATTTCACCGGACAAACTTGGGGATAGGCGAAAATAGGCAGAATATGCAGGTTTTCGTAGAAGGATCAGACCTCATTTATTGCGAGAAGGTATTTTATAATTGGAGCTTAATTAACTTTGTTTTTCGTCATTTTATGCTTATTTTAAACATTTTATTGTCTTATGGGAACGGTAACCTTCTTGTCATTTGGGGTCCATTTTTATACTTGTGGTCACACTGTCCTTATGCAAGGTTTCGACACTGATGTGTAACTATGGAACGGTCTGTTACTTCTTCACGCAAAATTATATCTCCCGCAGAGATTTTGGTTGGTTCCTCAGTTTAGGGGCTGCGACAACGCGGTCATGTAACCCCGTGTACTTAGGGATGGCTGTATTAGTCTGTAATTCAGGTAAGGACTGCAGACGGTCAATTTCAAGCAGTAGTTCCTAATGTTGCTACCGGGTAATACCGTCAACGACACCTACCTCTGAACTTGGCTACTAGATGCCACCGCAACCAGCAACTCGCAACGAACGTTGGAACTTCCCCTCCAAAGAAAGCATACTGAGAGATTTTTAGCGCTCTTAGAAAATCCGATGACTTCGGCCGGCTTTGAACTCGCGACCTTGGGCATAGACATTCAGCATGCTTGCTACCAGTTACGTCACCGAAGCCGCTTGACACTTAGATGGAATTCTGAATATGATCTCGTGCAAGTGCGTTATCTTGGCAACGTCTGATGGCTCATCCCTCATCAATTTAGTAGTGTTGCCATGGCAACCAATGATAGCTCTTGGCATTTTCATATAATTCCGAAATCATTTTTCTCATCCCTTGGCATAATGGTGGGTCATATCAAAAATTCTTTCAGACAAAATTTTAGGTAATTATTAGGGGAATATAGTCCATTTTGTACGGTTTTGTTATTGTGCCTATTAAGAGAGATATGATTAATGTTTCCCGAAAAAAAACCTTTTTCCCACCCATTTGGTCAATGGTTGGTGCTATAAAAAAACTCTTCAAACATAAGTTTTTGGGCTTTATCCGACACATAATATGAACGTTGAACGGATTCGATATTTCACATATTAAGAGAGTTATAGCAATATTTCACTTTTTCGAAAAAAGCCCCCCATTTTCACCCCCTTCGACCGATTTAGCCCAGTAACGAACTCGAC
Source organism: Meconema thalassinum (assembly GCA_946902985.2). NCBI lineage: Eukaryota > Metazoa > Arthropoda > Insecta > Orthoptera > Tettigoniidae > Meconema > Meconema thalassinum. Next base: position 46,636,511 of record OX336396.1, on the reverse strand, counting down.
CGAGATTTTATAGGTATACATATTCGGTAAAAAGTGATTGGTGCAAAATTACGGCAGTTATCGTGTCCACAAGAAACTGATATATATATATATATATATATATATATATACATATACATACATAAATTATTTATAAACTTTTGAACTGACGGTGGTTTTGGGGTCTGGGGGATGTGAAACGCGAAGATATGTCGAAATTTTCCGGAAGTCGAAACATGGTACCCATTGCAATAGTTAACTATCTAATGAAATCTACCTCTGGTTGGTTCCTTAGTTTAGGGGCTGCGACAACGCGGTCATCTAACCCCGTGTACTTTGAGTGAGTGTAGAATCTGTCTGATAAACGGTGTGAATTGTAATGGCTGTAGTAGTCTTAATTCAGGTAAGGACTGCAGACGGTCAATTTCAAGCAGTAGTTCCTAATGTTGCTACCAGGTACTACCGTCAACGACACCTAGCTGGGAACTTGGCTACTAGATGCCACCCCAACCAGCAACTCGCAACGAACGTTGGAACTTCCCCTCCAAAAGAAAGCATACTGAGGGATTTTAGCGCTCTTAGAAAATCCGACGACTTCGGCCGGCTTTGAAACCGCGACCTTGGGCATAGCCATTCTGCATGCTACCAGTTACGTCACCGAAGCCGCTTCCCACTTAGTCAGATGTCAAAGTCAACCCCTGGCACCATCCAGCCCATGACGGGCTAAGGCCGACCAAGCGACCGCTGCCCAGCCATTTGGCCTGCAGATATTGGGGTGACGCGTGATCAGCGCGTCGGGTCCCCTCGGCCGTTAATCTTGGTATTCGTGATCCGGGTGCTGTCTCACTGTCAGACAGCTACTCAATTGTCCTCACGAGGCTGAGTGCACCCCGTTCCAACCCTCACGTCAGTTTTAAAATCCCTGACGGAGCCGGGGATCGAACCCGGGGCCTCCGGGTGAGAGGCAGGCGCGCTACCCCAACACCAAGGGGCCGGCTTGGTCAGATGGAAATACTGAATCTGATCTCGTGCAAGTGCGTTGTCATGGCAACGTCTGATGGCTCATCCCTCATCAATTTAGTAGTGTTGCCATGGCAACCTCTGATAGCTCTTGGCATTTTCTTATAATTCCGAAATCATTTTCCTCATCCCTTGGCGTAATGGTGGGTCATATCAAAAATTCTTTCAGACAAAAGTTTTAGGTAATTATTAGAGGAATATTGTCCATTTTGTACGGTTTTGATATTGTGCCCATTAAGAGAGATATGGTTAATGTTTCCCGAAAAACCCACTTTTTCCCACCCCTTTGGTCAATGGTTGGTGCTATAAAAAAACTCTTCAAACATAAATTTTTGGGCTTTATCCGACACATAGTATGAACGTTGAACGGATTCGATATTTCACATATTAAGAGAGTTATAGCAATATTTCACTTTTTCGAAAAAGCCCCCTATTTTCACCCCCTTCTACCGATTTAGCCCAGTAACGAACTCGACTGAGATTTTATAGGTATACATATTCGGTAAAAAATTCAAAGTGATTGGTGCAAAATTACGGCAGTTATCGTGTCCACAAGAAACTGATATACATATATATATACATATATATATATACATATATATATACATACATAAATTATATATAAACTTTTGAACTGACGGTGGTTTTGGGGTCTGGGGGATGTGAAACGCGAAGATATGTCGAAATTTTCCGGAAGTCGAAACATGGGACCCATTGCAATAGTTAGCTTTCTAATGAAATCTACCTAAAAAGTGGGAAATTGTGAATTCCAGAACTCTGAAATGAGCAATCATAGCATTTAGGACATGACCTCATCAATAATTTACATGTTTATATTTCTTTCAGTTGCAATTGAAGAATATTGCATTGTTGACAAGAATTAGGCTACTATAAGGCCTGCAGCATATTATTACTCAATTTAAAAAGATGGTCCCTTCCAATTAACCACAGTAGGCCCAATTATAACCAATTAGTTCCGAGAATAAACTAGAAAGGAAAAGTACTGGGAAGGGAGAATATTCATATCTTAAAATGCTTGATGCTGTTCGCAATAACAGTAAAATTTTAAGAGAGAATGCTAAGGAAATAGGCGGTGTAACCGGATCCTCATCACACTAAAATTGTTAGTGTAATTTGTGCCAAATTCATTAGTTTCAGAAAAATAATTGGATATCACAAAATGTATATATAGTAGTTCATTTCTTATTCCCTTTAAAATCTATCCAGTTCACCAATTTTGAAGGGTGAAATACAGTAAGTACATGTAGGTCTACATAAAAAAATATCATGGCACACTAATACAGTAAATTCTATGACATGCTGTGAAGGGGAAAGGAGAAATAGGACTTCCAATGAAAAACAAGAAACACACTCAATACTGCTATAAATCATCATGTTTTATTTAAAAAGTTTGTCAATGAAGAAAAAATAACAGGGGGAGCCAAAATCAGACTTAGCTAAAATACAGTAATAAAATCTGGTCCTTTTAAAAGTATGTGTTGAGGCATGTTCTTCTTTCTTGCCAAGGTATAACGGTAGGCTACAGCACATGATAATGGACCTATTACCTCCTTGATGCCATGGCTGACACCGATGAACCGCAAATTCCTACAACACATGCAAGTTTGTATGTTGAAACAGTTAACTTTATAAATGTGTAATGCTTGAAATGGAGAACTTGAATTTGCTGATATGTGTATGTTTTCACCTACTATAACTACAATTTAAAAGAATCTCTTATTGTAGAATCATTGTGTTTTTGATATTAATTTTAGGGCTTTTGATAACATATTCATTTAGCCCCATGTATTTTGAAGTGTGTAGGATTTGCATGATAATCTGTGTTATTGTGGTATCTGTAGTAGTGTGAAGGCTATACTTTCCGTAATTCAGACGAGAACTGGAAAGGAGGCAGCCGTAGCCTTAAGTTAGGAACATTTATTTTTAAGAATTTTTAATAATATGTACTAAAATTAAATTGAAATTCCAACAGTTACAACTTCCCTGTCCACTCAGCCAAGATATTCTGCAGATCTCTCCTGTGGGCCTCAACATTATTTCATCTTATTCCTTTCCTGATGGAAGTCCGGTAGTACCTTATTTAAACTCCTGGGGCACCCTCCCCATGCCTGTCCCTTATACAGCTACACACACTACTACAGTCATCACGTAATCGGAGCAATTCTACCCACACCCAACTGGACGGGGCTGATGACCAAGATGTCCCAAGCCCATAAAATGAATTAACAGCAGACAAAATCACGTCATGATGTTATTTTGTGTTGTGTTGGATTCTGACACATGTCATGCGCTTGACAGGGTGCCATTTAATCTCATGAATAGGAATGAATGAATACTACTAGCCTAATTGTTTACGGATTTACAGGAGGTAGTCGTGACCTTATGATAGGAATTACCTGGGCATTTATCTTCAGTATGAGTGGGGACGCATGGTAAACCACTTGCTGGGTGGCTAAGTGGAGAATCGAACCCAACATTTCCCGGTTTACCTCACTAGGCTGTGTGTACCCCGTTCTTACCCTCAGACTAGAATTAGATTTCTTGACATTCAGGAATCAAACATGGACCCCAGAAGTGACAACCAAGAACTAGAGGCCTACCACCTGGTTGGTCACATTTATTTTTAAGAATAATATTAACTAAAAATAAAATTGAAATTCCTAAACAGTTACAACTTTCCCTGTCCACTCAGCCAAGATATTCTGCAGATCTCTCCTGTGGGACTCAACATTATTTTATTTGATTCCTTTCCTGATAGAACTCATAGTACCTTACTTCAACTCCTGGTTTATGTTCCCACGCACCCCCGCTGGAAGACTGCCACAAGTCAAAAAGGACACATTTTCAGGAGAAGCATTTAAAGATGTTGAGCTAATGGGAAAATATAAATATTTACATAATTAAAGTGAAAGTAACGTGTTACCAACTTCTTACATTGTCTAGTACTAAGTTATACAATAACATACAAAGTGTTTTCATGGATTATAAGTCAAGGCTTCATAACTTAACATAACGAAAATGGTTGTTTGGGTAGATTATGTAACAAAATGGGTCTTGGTCACATTGTGGTCGTTACGTTTCATATCCGGAAGTCAATTGTATCGCATGGTAACGTTATTGGTCCATATAACGTTATTCTGATATTAGTTATCGTAGAAACGAAATAGTATTGTCCGACAGAAATAACGTTATTTGAATAAGTCTCTCGAAAAATATCCCCTAATACCGTTATTCGGACTAATAACGTTCTTCGGATATCGGTTATCGTAGAAACGAAATACTAGTGCCTACCTGAAATAACGTTATCGGAATACATATCTCGAAAACAATCTCCTAATATCGTTATTTGGACTGATAACGTTATTCGAATATCAGTTAACCAAGGAACGAAATGGTAGAGCCCGCCTGAAATAACGTTATTTGACTAGATCTCTCCAAAAAGTACCCCAATACCGTTATTCGGACTAATAACGTTATTCGGATATCGGTTATCGCGGGAACGAAATGGCAGTGCTCACTATAAATAACGTTATTTGAATACATCTCTCGAACATTATTCCCCCAATACCGTTATTCGGACTAATAACGTTATTCGGATATCGGTTATCGCAGGAACGAAATGGTAGTGCTCACTAGAAATAACGTTATTTGAATATACCTATCGAAAAATATTCCCTCAATACCGTTATTCGGACTAATAACGTTATTCGCATATCGTTTATATATTACAAACGGCATCATCGATTGAGAATGGCACCATTTTGATACATTTTGCGTTGGAGAACTCCATAGAGTAGAAAGAGTGGAAGTGTCACTTTGCGACCTACGTCGTGTTTGGTTCTGAGTTTAGCCGCGAGGTTAATAAATACTCGGAAGTGCTTACCATGATAGGGTATTGTATTTTTAGCCTACTTTTCACATTTTGCAAAAATGAGGATAAAAAAAGACTTATGAGATCGATCTGGGCAAATGTCTGTCTGTCTGTCTGTGCATGTCCCCCCCCCCTTATCAACTCCTAAACGGCTGAAGCAATCAAAACCAAATTTGGTATGAGTAAAGATCTATATCTGAATATCTCAAGGCCATGAAAATGAAGTCAGTGCTACCAACTGCTGAAAAACCGCAATTGAAATTTGAGCTCCATGTTGGATATCTTGGAAGGTATGCATGGGAGCTATTCCAAAATTGGCACATAATTATACAGATAATAATATTCAGATTAATTTCCAGGAGGCCATACATGACAGTGTTGGCAAAATGATTCTAAGCATGCTGATAGGTCAAATTTTTAAATTAATAGAACTTCTACACTATCAATTGGATTTCAACCAAATTTCGTATGTAGTCTACTATGTGTACATAACCAGATATCACTATGCGTATTCTTAAGAGCAACCAGCTGCTAACAACTGTTGATAATTGCTGTCTCTACTTTGTTACCCTTATATTAATATATCAGAATGCATGCAAGCCAACGACTCTAAACTTTGCACACGTATAGTACCTGACATTCTAGATTAATTTGGAGTACCTAATATTATGCCAATGCCGCTAACATGATTCTAAGCCTGATGATTGATTCAATTCTAAAATGCATGTAACTTCTATACATACAAATGGATTTCGTCCAAAATTGGCACAACAATAGATCATAATATGTCAGATTATTTCTGACCAAGACATGCATGACATTGCTGCCAACATGATTTTACGCGCACTGATAGATCCAATATCTAACTGCATGTAACGTCCACGTTATCCATTGAACTTCAATCAAATTTTGTATTCTGTACCTTAAGAGATGGAACTAGGAATATATTAAGTCACCAGGGCTTCCAACTGTAGTGCAGGTATATTTCGAATTAATTAGAAATTTTGATATTACCAACTTAATTTCGTCATTAACTTAGATAGTTCCATATAGATTAAACATTGGCATGAATCTTTAAGTTTAAGAAAAATAGGCTCCTTAGTTTGTCACGGAACTGCTTGATGAACTTGCGAAAGTGGCGAATGTCCGGAAAAACACTCTTAAATGCGCTTTTGAAGAAAGGAACAACAGACCGACACCACTTGAAATACATAAGCCTAGGTGGATAGCAAACGATCTGAAGCTTAATAGAGATCAAGTACTAGCGAATCAACTAGACAACGGGGAAAATTCAGTGTATATTAAATTAGTGTACACCTTACTTTATGAAAACATATTATCTCGACATGAAGGTGTGAAATCCTTCCGGCTAGCTAGCGGTAACACCACAAAGATAACTATCACTGCTTCAGACTCTTTAACAAAACGTGTGCGTGTCTGTTTAATCTCCTCCCGAAGTCAACAATGAAAGGCTCTCCCGCGTGCTTTCTACGCATGGAGTTCTCAAGGACATACGGAACGAGTGCTGGAATGAAGTATACGAATTTTCTGCTGTAAGTAATGGCATACGTATTGTAACAATTGAACTTAAATACCCCATTCCATCATATTTGACGGTCAATGATTGTAAAGTTCTGTTAACATATGAAGGACAAGCTAAGTATTGCTTTTATTGTAAAGAAACCTCCCACTTACAAATAGACTGTCCGAACAGAAGGAATCGCCCGGTACTTCATGTCAGACAACAAACCTACAGCACGGTGCTGGGCGAGTCAGATGGGAGTAGTAAGCTAAGCAACACTACCGACATGGAAACTGCAGTACCTTCCCCTGAATATCCAGCCATATCAGAGGCCTTTCATAACAGGCCCCATTCTACAAACGCATATAGCATTGCGGAAGTAACTCAACCATCAGACAACGGAAACATCCCTGACTACTTTACATAGCAATGAAGAGGGAACTGTGACGTAACGATCGGACAGCACGGGGAAGGGACACACCAGCAGGCAACACAGCAGTCTGTGCAGCAGCCAGATACTATGAGACTAAATGTCCTGATTTTTAGTTTTTAATTCTGACACCACGTAGCTGCACCAAAGTGAGGCAATTTCTCTTGAATGGAAGCTCGTATTTGCGATGTCAAAACCACTATGTATACTAGAGTGCAATAGAGTTGATATCAATTCAATGCATTTTCCAAAATGTGAAAAACAAAGACGTTACTAGCAGTTTTTTATATTTCTGCTTAAAATATGAAAAAACTGGTAATACGAAAACGGAGATTTATTTCCTGATTCCAATGCATTTTTCATAAATAAAATCGGGTGAATGGAATCGTCGGCATTAGTTTGGGAATTGTTTTGAAAAGGGTGGTAGGAGTAGCGGCGCGGCTATACAAGATCTCTAGGGCAAGGAAAATGATGAACACGCCGAGTTGACGAATATTGTAGTTCGGCGAGTTACATGTACAAGTGCCTAGGCGTGGAACAATATCTGAGCAATAAAATTATAGTAATGTCACGCTTATGTAACGTTGACACAATGTGTTTATACAGATACTTTCTTACTTCCTCAAACATTCTTGTTCTTGTTCTTGTTGATAATAATACATTGTAGGGGCTTGGGACATCTTGGTCATCAGTCCCATGTAGTTGACTATGTGTGTTACTGTATTAGAGCCAGGGATGGGGCAGGTGCCCTGAGTCTTCAAGTAAGGTACTATCTCGGCATTTTCCTGGAGGGAGTGTGGAAAACCCTGCGAAACACAAGACACAACTGAACTTCACGTGCAACCATAATGGTAGGTTGATTGACAGGTGAATGAGAGATGTTAGACTGATGACAGTTTCCTAGGGAAAAAAAATCATAAAATAAGAAGGAATTTCTGAATGGCAATAAACATCTGCTGTAAGAAACATTGTTTCAGTTCCTTACCTTTTATTTCGTTCAATACGCCAATACACAAGCTCTGCTGGGACTTTTCTTCGTTTTCTGTGAGCGTACAAAGGAAGTGGATATTTATGCAGGACGCTTGCACCTAGAGAACATGCGCTTGACTGTCGTCAGTAGTTATGGAGACAATTTTCCATTTTCACAATGGCTACGTCTTACTTTTCCGCACAACGCATTGTTTCCATTTGAATTCGAACTCTCTTCTCTGAAAAAAGTTGTCACTGAATAGTTCGTGGTCTTGTACTCTTACACTTATATATTAGAAGTTCAAACAAGATGTTCAGTAAAGAACATATAGCCTACTTTCTCCTAAATGTATGAGTATAGTTATAACTCGTTGTTATTATCAAAGAGTATAATAGAATCATTTCTTGGTTGAAGACCTTAGAAACTATTTACCTCTACCAAACGCCACAACCTAGAAAAAAACTACTACCATCATTGAAGAAAGATAGATAAGAAGTATCTCAAGAATGTTATGGATCTGGAGACATAATCGACCGGACTGGCTGCGTGGCTCAGCGGTAACGTTCTCGCTTGCTGGGCCCTAGGTTGCAGGTTCGTATCCTGGCGCAGTCAGCTGGCATTTGAGGGTGCACAAATGCGAGGGAGCCGTGTCAGTAGATTTACTGGCACGTTAAAGATCCCCTTCGGGCCAAAATTCCGGCACCCCGGCGTATCTAAAAGCAGCAGTAGTTAAAAGGGACGTAAAGCAAATAACATTATTATTATTGTTATTATTACATAATCGACCTGCCGTGGGCAACATCCAACTTTGAGTTGAGGCATGTCTTAACACGTCTGGTTGTGGAATGACCTTGTAGTTTGGTCACAAGACGCGTCCTATATGAAGGTATGTTGTTACCAAATTTGATAGAGATCGGATGATTTGGTTAGTCGCTATTTGATTTTACGTTTTGAACGTTTGAGTGGCCGCCATTCAGTTTTGGTAAAGATGGCGGCGATATAAAACATGACACTGAGGTGCCCATTGCTTGTTCTACCTCTGTACCAAATTTCGTTCAATTCTGTTTCACCGTGTTCGAATTGTTAGGGGGGGACATACATTCAGAGTACACACACTCACACACACACACACACAGACTCACACACACACATACACACACACAGACAGACACACAATTTTTGGCCCTGTAGTGATCTCGTAAGTATAATTTCATTCTTTGCAAAAATCGAAAGTAGGCTAAAAAAGACTAAACCCGTGGCGCGACAGCCGTTGAAGGGCCTAGTTCTACCAAGCAACCGCTGTTCAACCATGTAGCTTGCAGATTGTGGGGTGACGTTTAGTCATCCAACTTGTACCAATAAATTTAAAGTGAAATCCAAACAGCTCAGTACTTTACACATTCTCTAATGCAAGCGTAATTTCAAATATAAACTAGGGACAGATTCTTATGTAGGCCTATGTGTAGAGGTTTTTCTTAGGGCCTGGCTTCCTTTTCTTGGTACAGTACTTACTGTCGACCAAAATATTATGTGCACTCGAGTTTGAAGGTTGTTTGTGATGTAACCAATAGACCTATATAAAATCCACTAACATAATCATTTTCGTCGTTCTATTTTACGTTAGTTCATGTAGGTTTGGAATTTTTTATTTATATTTTAATTTTTTATCGCAGTTGAAACACAAAAGGTGACCGTTGTTAAGCGTGTTTCAACCATGCGTCACATTTAATAATTATTATCTCACAAACCCGTCACCAGATCGAATCCAAATTTTAGCACAATATACATTGGAATGTTGTATAACAGGTTTATTAATTTCAACATTTTGTGTGTTCAAGAACGAATTTTGTTATCATTTTTGTAAGGTAACTATTTCTAGGCTCGGGGTCGTTGTAAAATGCAGTTCTTGGTTGCGTTGTAATCCTTATACATCAAAAAGTTATGTTGTATGACTGTGAAATACGTAAATTAATTCACTTATTTTATATCGGTTTGTATTTAATCGGGGAATTAAGACATGGTTCACCAGCTAGACGCTCCGGGATATTCTGTACAGCGTTGCTGATATGGAGCCCATTACTTCCGAGCGAAGCGTGCCTTGACGCGTGATGGAGCCCATCTTGGCAACGCTGTACAGCTTTTACGGGAGCGGCCAACTGGTGAACCATGTCTTAATTCCCCATACAAATACAAACCGATATAAAATAAGTGAATTAATTTACGTATTTCACAATCATACAGCATACCTTTTTGATCTATAAGGATTACAACGCGACCAAGAACTACATTTTCAAACCAACCCGAGCCGAGAAAAAGTTACCTTACCAAAATGATAACAACTTTCTTTCTTGGTCATACAAAATTTTAAAATTAATGAACCAGTTATACATCATTCCAATGTATATTGTGTTAAAATTTGGATTCGATCTGTTGCGAGATAATAATTCTTAAATGTGACGCATGGTTGAAACACGCTTAAAAACGGGCACTTTTTTGTGTTCCAACTGCGATAGGAAATATTAAATTATATAAAAAAATCCAAACCAAAATGAATTAACGTAAAACAGAACGACGAAAATGATGATGTTATTGGATTGTATGTAGGTCTATTGGTTACTTCACAAACAACCTTCAAACTCGAGTACAAATAATATTTTGGTCAATGGTAGTCGCAATTCCCCCTGGGATTTAGTGGTATGCCCTTGAATCAGGGCTGGCATGCGAAACGAAATGTATGGCTGTGGGGGCGAATATATTTGAATTTCGCCGTGAGCGCGATACTCGGGAGCGAAATGACAATGATTGTCGGCGGGAAATTAAATCGAAGCGAAACTTAATTCGAAGCGAAATGACATAGCGAAATCAACGCGAAACTTAATAGCAACGCGAAATTACATTGTACAATTGAATAAAATTTCACTCACGGCGCGAAAAAAAAATCGTTACAATCTTTTAATTTCGCTCCCGGCGCGAAATACAATTCATTACAGACTTTTAATTTCACTCGCGGCGCAAAATAAAATTCAATGCAGACTTTTAATTTCGCTTCCGGTGCGAAATAAATTCGTTACAGACTTTTAATTTCGCTCCCGGCGCGAAATAAAACTCGGTTACAGACTTTTAATTTCGCTCCCTGCGCGAAATAAAGTTCGTTACAGACTTTTAATTTCGCACCCGGCGTGAAATAAAATTCCCAAACGGTATTTAGTTTCGCCCTCCGATGTGAATTTAAAATGAATGGAACATTTCATTTCGATGTTGAAATTAAAATGTATTCGTTTCGAGAGTGAAATTATGTTCGGAGCGATGTTCAAAGTCCTGACGTTGGCAGCAGTAGCAGTCTTATTACCGTTCACCGCCTGCACAATCTGCAGGGCTGCAACAGCAACGTGAGTCATTCAATGGTCATCACTCCAGTAGAGGAGAAAGTCAGTGCTATGGCATCAACATCACCATCGTCGTTGACTGCACCTCGGACTCGTGGCTGGCCCTCCCTGACGTTCATAACGCAATGGGGCAACAAGTACCTTTACTTGTTCTATAGCGAACAAGAAGACGAATGTGCTGTGTGGACAGACATTCAAGATAAGTGATGAACTCCAATTACAATACAAATTGTCAGTTGTAACTCTTCAGTCAGTCAACACTAATTTGCCCAATAACTGGGAGGGGTACAATGTATATACAGTAATATGTAAATAACATTATATGTATTAGTTTATGGTCACGATTATAATGCAGCAATTTTAGTGATCTTAAATCTAACACATGTATTATTTTTTCAGGAGTGTTACTTACATCTTATATACGTTGTGCCCCACCCAGTTATCGGGTAAATTAATGTTGACTGACTGAAGAGTTACAAATAACAGAAAATCGTCTGTGGTAGTACCGCGGCGTATATGGAATTCTGTTTCGGAGGCGGGTTACTCGAACAACAGGGTTGAGGGGTCATTCTTCTCATTTCTACATTCTTTATTCTTACACTTCCGGAAATTTATACTGACCATGGCACGAAAGCAAACCTCTGTGCCACGTACAGTATTTCGTCTCGCACTGCAATTAGTTTTGCGTCGCCTTTCACTATGTTATTGTGCTTAGAATTACATTTTGCTTCCATTTTAATGTTTGCGCTTACAATCAATATCATTTCGCACCCGAATATCACGCTCATGGCGAAATTAAAATGTTAACGCGTCCACAACCATTTTGTTTCGCATGCCAGACCAGATTTAATTTCAGACATAAAATGATATGTTCCATGCATTTTAAATTCACGCCGGGGGCGAAACTAAATGCTGCTTGGGAATTTTGTGTCATTAAAATAAACCGTGGCACTACATCCCATGAAAGGCCTAGGCCTACCAAGCGACCGCTGCCCAGGCATCTGCAGATATTGGTCAGCGCATCGGGTTCCCTCGGCCGTTAATCTTGGTTTTCGTGACTTTCAGACAGCTACTCTCGAGGCTGAGTGCACCCCGTTCCAACCCACACGTCCGTTTCTAAAATCACTAACGGAGCCGGGAATCGAACCCGGGGCCTCCAGGTGAGAAGCAGGCACGCTATCCCCAACACCATGGGGCCAGCAATTTTTGTCATACCAGGAGCAAAATTAACAGTCGTTAAAAATGTTATTTCGCGCCGGGAGCAAAATTAAGAGACTGTAGCGGTTTTCATTTCTTGCCAGGAGCGAAATGAAAAGTCTTGTATCGAATTCTATTTCAGACCAGGAGCAAAATTAAAAGTCTGTAATGAATTTTATTTCGAGCCGGGAGCGAAATTGAAAGTCTGTAACGAATTTTATTTCGTGCCCGGAGTGAAATTGAAAGTCTGTATTTTTTTTATTTCGCGCCGGAAGCGAATTTAAAAGACTAACGGTTTTTATTTTACGCCAAGAGCGAAATGAAAAGTCTTTAATGAATTTTATTTCACGCCAGGAGCAAAGTTAAAAGTCTGTTAAGAATTCTGTTTGTAGCCGGGAGCGAAATTAAAAGTCTGTAACGGATTTTATTTCACGCTGGGAGCGAAATTCAACGTCTGGTACGAATTTTATTTCGCACCGGGAGCGAAATTAAAAGTCAGTAATGCATTTTATTTCGCGCCGGAAGCGAAATTAAAAGACTAATGAATTTATTTCGCCTCTGCAGCGAAATTAAAATTCTGTTACTAATTATATTTTGCACCAGGAGTGAAATTTTATTCCTTTGAACAATTTAATTTCGCGACGCTAATTTAAATTGATGATACATTTCGTTTTGCATGCCAGTCCTGCCTTGAATTGGTTTTGGTGGTGGCTCCATTTTTCACCTAAAATGTAAAACTAACTGCACTTGATGACCGTAATGCTCTCCATCAGTCGTACCTATATGTACATCGTACATGTATATGATCTAGCAGAGATACTGTCCAAAAATAAATTGCCGAAAATAGAACACCTAACGAACACTAAAAATAATGGTGTTGCAGGTAAAATAAACTAAGTAAAAAGTAATTAAAAACAGGAAAAACAACATGGAAAATTAGAAGTCGTAAGTACAAACTGGTAAAATTTCAAAGGATCACTCAGAAATATCCAGAACTGAACAATAATCCAGAACAAGCCATCACAGTCACAGTCAATCGCAACATCGGACTAGATGCTCAGGAATCCCATACCGTCAGGTAAGGGGTAAGGTCATCACTCTCTCACTTGACTTTCGCTCCCCTTTCCTGCTGCTGCGGTGGCCTTGGTCGAACTTGTGGCGCGCCGTGGCCGCCTGCTTTAAGCGTGTGTACAATCCTGCATGAAATATTACCTTATAAAAGATGCTGGAAGTGTCGTCCTTCCTGGGTTATACAGGCATTGTATCCGGTAGCCACATTTTGGCTCACGCGAGTGAGTTCTGCCACTGTAATGTTTCTGATTTTGTATTTTATGTTCTTTATTGAGCACTGAGTCAGTAGGCCTAGTGGCAAACTTATTTACAACTAGCTGAAGTACCCGTGCTTCGCTACGCGTCATAAATAAATTAAAATGTGAAGGTGACAGTTAAAACAGGGGATAGGCGAGGTGCTGCGCAGAGGGAGGTTAAGGATGCAACATTTTGTCCAACTACACCGCTCGGCGCTGACCGTGTTTTATACCACAAATTTAGGTTTTACTCGCTAACCGTTGGAGATACCTTTCGGATAGAAAATGTAATTTTAAACCTCGTATAATCCATCAAAAGTTTGCTATTTCTTAGCGTTCTCTTTTTATTTGAAATGGAAATATGAAAGTTTGAAACCAAAGGGTGTAGTGTCGTCACTAAAATGGTCGCCATCTTTAAATAGTGCAAAGTATTGAAATCAAAAGTAACCTATATGTTAACCAGGTAAATCAGCTACTTTCATGTAAAATTCATGTAAATCGGAGCAGTGGTACTTGCGTGATTGAGTAATACACAGACACACACCATCTCATTTTTAGCCTCGCTTCGCTCGCGTCATAGTCGTGTCATATTGTTATTCATTGAAATGCAGGTTTAACCCCGTTAACACCCCTTTAAAACCTGAATACCCAAAAATCCCTCCTTAGTAGTCGTTTTCGACACACAAAAACATATCCCCAAAATATCATTCTTCTAACTTTAATAGTTTTGGTTGGTCGTTGAGAGTGAACATCCAAAAATCCTTCCTTAGTGACGTTTTTCTTCCAGAATTTCACCCCTCCCCATAGGCTCCTTAAATTGCATTTATGAAAAAACGGTCGAACACCTATTTATTTTTAAGCTGATTGATTTCCTCCGAGTTTCAAACTCCTCGCCTATGTCGTTTTAGAGATACACGCTCCGTTAGGAATCTTTCAATCCCCACTTTTCACCCCTTTCACCTCATAATATACACCACATCGAAAAACCCTCAGGCACGTGTCTTCTTATTTTTAATGATCAGTTTATATGCCGAGTATCACATCCCCCAATGACACCAATCAGGAGATATTGCTATTCAATGAAATGCAGGTCCACCCCCTTAACACCGCTTTAGAACCTGAATATCCGAAAATCCTCTCTTAGTGGGCATTTGCGGCCCTTGAGGAAGCTGCATACCAAATTTCATTCCAATCCGTTCGGTGGTTTCTGAGATTTCGTGATGAATAAATGAATGAGTGAGTGAGTGAGTGAGTGGTATTTGACAAATATATAGTAGAAAGAAGATAGTGTCAAGTCTTTGTTATGCTAAACTCGGTTGACAGTGCTGTGTGAGCAGTTGAGTAACTAACGGGATTTCAAGTAAAGATCCTCATTTTCTATAGTGGTAGTGCAGAGCGCAATTGGCATCTAGTCGGCCGTGTCTCGACTTGAGCTATGTTGCCATGGAAACTATCTGCCTTGCCATTCCTTCATGAGTATATTTTATGATTTGATTAGTCTGTGTTAGAGTGCAAAAGGTCCGAAATCAGAAGAATGAGAAAGACTATCCAAAAATTCATGTAGCCAGCGGTTCCTTCTGGGTCCTAAACTATGTGTATGCAAAATATGGTTGAGATTGGTGGAACGGTGTAGATTTGTATACGGAACCAACCCACATACATACATACATACATACATACATACAGACTTTCACTTTTATATATTAGACTAGCAGAAGTACCCGTTCTCCGAACGGTGTTCGGTGTTAACACCAGATATAATAATAATAATAATAATAATAATAATAATAATAATAATAATGTTTTTGGTGTTACGTCCCTTTTAAGTACTGTTGCTTTTAGAGACGCACCAGACATTATCAATTGAGCTACTGTTGCAATGGTTAGCGGCTTGTCATTCCTTCATAAGTTTATCAAAACGAAGTTAGTTTTCTGGGAATATCACACACACTGTTAATTTAAGGGCCTTATAATGTGGTTTTCGGAGACCCTTTATAGACTCGCGAATTTTGTGTCTCACATTGAGTAGTGCAACATATGCTTTGGTCGTCCTTCTAGGATAATTTTTATATTTCGCCTATTTTAGCATGTATTTTGAGAAGTTTTTCCCTATATCCACCCTTCTACTGTATGAAATGAACGGTGAAGAGTTTTATAAATGATTAGTGTATTGACTCATGTTTACCATACCTAATTTTACGATGCACCAAGCATCCGAACATGAGTTATAGGCGTACATAAGGATACACAGAAAGACAGACAGACAGACAATACTATTGTCTACAACATATCACCCAGAAATCCAAATATGGGTATATCTACCACACAGTATCAAAGAAAATCATCCTTACGATGAACACGTATGTCGACAAAAAAAAAAAAAAAGATTAGTTGAAATGTGCTCTCAAACTAAATTCACCTGACGTGTACTTCCTGACATGAAATAGAATTGAAAGCCTTGTAGATGAAACGCAATACACGTCACATAAAAACTGACCCTCTACGTTGTGTTGGGTCCCCATACACAGGAAGACCTCTTTCATAAATTCTAAAAGCTTGTGGTGCATGAAAATTCAGGTTCTTTAGTCTCAAATGGCCCAAATTCCTAAAAGCCGCAAAAAATGCTGATTCAATTCAGGAATTTTTGAAAATAATTTTGTTGTTTGGAGATAAAATAGACCTTCTGCACTATATGTCGCACGTGAAGATTGCATGAAAAAATCCTAGGTTACCCCTTGACCCCCTTAATTGCATTGATGAATTATACAGTCTACGTTGGTTCCGTGATAACCTTATATTTGCAAACTTTCACAGAAATGTAATAAATGTAATAAATTGCTTCTTACTGAAATAGATGGAAAGTTGGATGCCACCCCTTGAGATAATGTTGTCATGGTTACCGATTTGCATTCCTTCATTAGTTTGTTAAATTAAACTTAATTAGTTTTCTGGGAATGTTTCAGAAACTGTTGGTTTTAGAGCCTTATAATGTAGTTTTCGAGGACCCTCGAGTTTTATTTCTGGCACCGAGGGGCTTTGTCTCGTCATTGTACGCCATAATATAATACTAATAATAATAATATAACATAGGGATAGGAATATAATAGACCTGCCATACCACACCCGCAGATGTAAATCGCGTGAAAAAAATCTAGACTACCCCTTGACCCCCTTAAGCGAATTTTACGTATTGATGAAATTTACAGCTTAATTTGGTTCCATAATAACCATCTAACCGTTTGCAAACTTTCACACTAATGTAATTAATGGAATTGTATTGCGTCTTACAGCAATAGATGGATCTCTGAGAATCTGTTGCCAAGGTTATCGGCTTGCATTCGTTCATAGTTTATTAAATTAAATGAGTTTTCTGGGAATATCTCAAAAACGGTTAGACGTAGGACCTTAAAATGTGCTTTTAGGGCCCCCGAGTTTTGTCTCTCACATTGAGGGGCTGAAAATGAGCTTTGTCTCGTCCTTCTACTCCTATTTCAGCATGTTTTTTAAGGGGGTATGCCCCTTTTATGAGAGCTATAGAGAAGAGTTACATCAATGATTAGTTTCGTGCCTCTGATGGATATCTGTACCAAATTTTACGTTGATACACCCAGCCGTTCTCGAGTTATAAGGGAACAAAGTTGTCCACAGACAATCAAGCAAACAGACAGACAGACCAAAACATTATTTTCGCGCGCATCTATCATAAAACAGTCTGAAACGTGTAAATAACTTAAATTTCCGTAGAAATTGAGAAAAAAAACAGACAAATTTTATTTTTTATATATGTAGAGATATACTGCACCGCTCGATGTGACCGTATTTTATTGCACAAATTTAGGTTTTACTCGCTAACCGCCGGAGATACACGAAAAGTGATAAGAACCTTTTGGATAGAAAACTAAATGCTAAAGCTCGTGTATACCATCAAAGGTTTGCTATTTCTTAGCGTTCTCTTTTTATTTGAAATGAAAATATGAAATTTTGAAACCAAAGGGTGTAGTGACGTCACAAATGTCGGTTTTACTCGCTAACCGTTGGAGATACACGAAAAGTGATAAGGACATTTCGGATAGGAAATTAAATTTCAAAGCTCGTCTGTGCCATCAAAAGTTTGCTATTTCCTACCGTTCCCTTTTTATTTGATATGGAAATGTGAAATTTTGAAACCAAAGGGTGTAGTGACGTCACTAAAATGGTCGCCATTTCTTAATAGTGCTAAATATCGAAATTAAAAGCATCCTATATGTAAACCTGGTATTTCAGCTACATGCATGCAAAATTTCATTTAAATCGGACCAGTGGTTCTTGCATTATTAGGTAACAGACAGACAGACAGAAAGACAGACACACACCATCTCATTTTTAGCCTACTTTCGATTTTTGCAAAAAATGAAAGTAGACTTATGAGATCAACACAGGGCGAAAAATTGTGTGTCTGTCTGTGTGTATGTGTGTGTGTGAGTCTGTGTGTGTGTGTGTGTGTGTGTGTGTGAGTGAGTGAGTGAGTGTACTCTGAATGTCTGTCCCCCCCTATCAATTCGAACACGGTGAAACCGAATTGAACGAAATTTGGTACAGAGGTAGCTCTAGCATAGGGCACCTCAGTGTCATACTTTATATCGCCGCCATCTTTACCAAAACTGAATGGCGGCCACTCAAACGTTCAAAACGTAAACTCAAATTACGGCTAAACTAATCATCCGATCTCTACCAAATTTGGTGACAACATACCTTTATATAGGACGCGTCTTTCATCCTAACTTCAAGGTCATCGGCCTTGCCATTTCAGGATGGTGGCCGTGTGAATTATGCAACCATTATAATCAATAGCTTAAGACCCACCAATTCAGATTATCAAGCCTAGGGTGGTTTAAGCTATCCTGAAGGTCGTGATCCGTTATTTATTATAATTTAATATTATAATATTATTCTGTATGACTGGCTTAAAAGAGCTGAGCTGTATCTGCCACACGACAAGATGGCAGCTGTCCTCATGAGCCTGTCTTATATTTCAGTAGTTTTAGTATGTTGTATGCGATATACACTACTGATACAATAATATAAACTTTGTATGAAATGATCTATAATGAAGATGTACTGCAGTGAAGAAATAGTTTATTTCAAGTCATTATTTGCCAACAGGTTGAATCTAATATATCAGTTAAGATCGCCATGATGTTACGGATATGTTTAGCTCTGGGCTAGCGTGTTATCCTATCACGCAGTTGACTGGGGATCGAATACTGCTACAGTTGACTTTTTTTTTCTTGAATTCTTTTACAAATGATGTGCACAAGCTCTTTTCACAGATACTGAATAAAATGTCATTTAGCTCAAAGGGGAGGCTAATGTATACACTCGTTTATTAATAAAATCACAGTCCCAGCATTGCACATAAACAGAAGACATTACGAAAAGGAGAATAGAAGAATTAGATACACGTTGTTATCAACCACAGCCTTCTTAATGTCTCTGTACGGTGCTGTCCTCTTGTGGGTTATGTGGGTAGTATTGATCCAAATATACCGCTGTGTCAATACCTGGCCTCCTAAAGTATGGCAATTTTGTAATACTGGTAGTTCGACTATTAGCCACGATCGCGCTCCGATTACCTTTAATGATAGAACGTACAAGGCACTGCCGGCAGGAAGTTAGGTCCTCATTTGAGTACGTAATTCAATTGCTTATATGAGGACGAAGCGTCCTGCTGGCAGGACCGTTCTTTTTTAATAATATATTTATTGCAGCTAAATAGCCATACACAAAGAAAAGAAATAATACATTTATATACACTGTACTCGCGCGCTTGGGCCTTGGTTTGCATATTCTTTAATTGTTTTTGTTCTTTTGGTGCAGAGTTCTAGGTGGTAACGTTCACACATGTATCCACATAGTTCGCACTTACATATCTCTGTCGGTTCATGGTATGAGGTGTTGTTACAAATTAGATGGTGGAAACCATGTACTGCCAGTCTTGTGAACACGTGCCTCATCTCGAAGCTGGATGTTGTCCACGTCCGGTCTATCATAGCTCCAGTTCCAAAGAATTCAGGTGGGGTGTCTTCTCTCTTTTTGTTGAGTGTTGCTAGGAGATTTTCTGATGCTCTGGTGTTGGGCAGGTTCAGGTGTGTTCTGAAGTCTTCAATGAGGAAGGATTCTCGTGCTAGAAGGTAGACGAGTCTTGATCTTGTTGTCTTGGATACTCCGATCGCTCTCTTTATGTATAGAGCTTTTATTCTTTCTAGAGAGGATAGGTTCTTCTCTGTGAGGTACGGCCAAATGATTTCCATCCCATATGTTAGAATAGGCATGATTTTTGCTCTAAATAGTGCCATCGCCGTCTCTAGGCTAAGTGATCTAATGTAGTTGATTTCGTGCATCGCCCGTATTGCCTGTGTTGTTTTTTTCTATTACATGCTTTGTAAAGCATTTGGCACTTGTTTGCAGAGTAATGCCAAGGTACTTGAAATCGTTTACTATGGCTACTTTCTGCCTCTTTATGAAGATTTCTGTCATTGCTGGGATCTTTCCTCCTTGCCTAAATACCATCATTTTTGTTTTTGATGTATTAATTTCGAATGTGTGTTTGTAGCACCATTCCTCCATTTCCTTTATCACGTTTTGTAGTTTTCTGATGTCCTTTGATCCGATCACAGTAGGGGGGTAAGGCGGTTTCCAACCAGTGTCATGGCCGCCGCGTGAGTCCAAGCCAATATCTCGCAAACCGATGGTCGGATTTTAATAAATGAGGTGTCGTTGGACTCGGGCTGACGGGGGCTTTGCTATGGACCACTCATTTCAACCCCTAAATAAAACCTACCCCTACTAGGGGGTGAAATTGTAATTTTTAGTGAAAGTCTCTTTTCAAATACGACATGTATAAGGTGCGCTGCTAAAATGAACTTAAATGTTGTTGCTCATATCGCGCATGCGTTTTACAAGATGCCGCTATGGATGAACATTTTTGTTTTTGTTTTTTACGCATGCGCACTTGGGATTTTTGTAAGAGGGCGAGCTCTTTGAAAAAAATGATTGATAAGAAGGGTTTTGGTGGTGAGGAGAGAACCAGATAGTCGCCTACTTTCCTACGACGTTTGCCGATATCTCTCGAACGCAAGGTCGGATTTGGACGTGTGACGTGTCAAATCGCTTGTCTCAAAGCCCTATATATGTTATTAATAGGTTAAAGTTTTGAGAATGAGGGAAACAGGCGTTTTGGGGTAAAATTATGATTTTAGACTTTTTCTGATATTTCACGAATGCCTGGTCGGATTTGGTCCTATGACGTGTCAAATGGCTTGTCTCGAAACCCTCTTTATTTTGGTAATAGGTTAAAGTTTTTGAGAATGAGGGAAACAGAATTTTTTGTTGTAAAACCGTGATTTTAGACTTTTTGTTATATCTCACAAACCAATAACGCCAGAGACGTATACGAGGGGTCGTAGGACTCGGGGTGACGCCCCTCCCCTATCTCCCTTTCGAATATAGTATTTATGTTTAAAAAAATGCGAAAGAGCCTAACGACACTTATGTTGAAAACATTTCAGTTTTTAAAACTTTTCTTAAATTTGTCTAAAATGTTCATGACGAGTGGTTGTAGATAGAAAGAGACGATACCACTGGACACGTGTTTCAACGAAGCTATTACTGGCCACGGTGGTGATATACCAATACAGTATTCGCTATTTCGATGAGACGGCGGGTCGAGGGTTCGTTTTCTGATTTTTCCTATGATGGAATTCCTAATTCCTAAACCCCCTGAAGGGGGTCTTTAACGTGTAAACGATTATGAGTGACATGACAAATGATAATTCCTTGATTCGATGAAGTTGGCTTTAGATAGAACAAACAGAACTTGGTTATATGTTGCTTGAAGTGAGTATAGAAAACAAACTTGCTGGGGCAGACTGACAGAATGTGAATGTTATTTGATCTTATTGGAATGCATTGACTTGACAGGGCAATGAAAAAAAGCACAGAGATGCTGAGGACACTTGAAGGTCAAACGATATGGCAACCATGGTGGGAGGGGGAAGCTAGGATGATGTCGCCGATCATGTTCAATGGATGAATTTATATTTTGCGAAGCATTGTTCGGAGAGGGTCATGGGACGACTTGTTTTAAGGGTATTTATTTTTTCGATGTTTCCTATGGTGGACTCATTGATTGAAATAATCCAAAACTGCTAGGGCATGGCCTTGAGATTTTATAAACCGATAATGGGATTTTGACATACAAGATCCACTCAGAACTTGACATGATGTCATTCTTTTTATGGCTTATGAATTTCCCCAAAAAAGACCCAAAACAACAAGATCATGGACTTTTGCTTTTCTTAATATATTGCAAACCCATAATGTAAGATGTTTACTGTGAGTGACGAAATCTAGCTAGGTAACGAAATAATTATTGTAGGATATATGTATGGTGACTGACACGTCTTTGACCATTGGAACTTGTTTTCAGATCTGACTGTAGTACATAGGGAGTATAGGTTGTAGGCATGGATTGACAAACGGTGCACACAAAATTCAATTTATCGATTCAAGAATTAAGAGTAGACTATCATTAATTAATTGGTTAAAGAGTGTAGCTAAAAATAAAAAAATGGTGACTACATTAAACTAAACTGAACCAAGTCGAATCAAACCCAACCGAACCAAACCAAGCCTAAAGCAAACCAAACCTAATCAAGAACAAGCCAAGGGCTTAAGTGTAAAACTTGTGGGGGAATGCAGTCATTGGCAATGTCCAAAGGAAGGGATAACGCTCTACCTCTAGAGGGTAAGGTAAAGCTAGCGCATGGTGCTAATGCATATTCCCAAGTACATGAACCACACACACACACACAACTATCCTATGCTGTTTTTATGAGTTAACTGTTAAAACTTACTCAGTGGTTACTGAGCAAGATGGTCGCTACACACAACAAGCTTTAAATACTTGAGGCTAATAATCTATACACACACACACACGCTTGTTCTAAACTAAACTGTCTTGCTGGCAGTGCTCACACAGTAGGCAAATGACAGAAATGCTTGGCTAACAGAAATACAATCATTTTCGTTTGTCTAATGTTACCAGCTAACCATTACATGCTATAGTGGTGAGCACATGTGCCTCTTGCACTGGAGATCGTAACTCGATTTCTAGCTCTAAGGCCTAGAATGAATCAAACTAAGAAAGAAGGGTATGGTGACGCAGTGGTTAAACTGTTAGCCTTTCACTAAGGTAGACTAGGGTTTGATTTTAGGTTAATATACATGTCATAAACAAACAAACAAACAAACAAACAAACAAAAAAAGCAGAGATAATGTTTAAAACTGATTACACTTGTCTCTTTTCAAATTATTACTTAGATTGCAAATACAAAGGTGGACTGGGTTTGATATTCAGTTAATGCTGCCTATCGCATACTAGCCTGTAAGAAAGCCAAACAAGCAAAAGGCGTAGGTAGAGCAGTGGTAAAATCGATATGTGTAGAGAACTACCTAACGGTTTTATGAACTGGCAATGGTATGTCGCATAAACAGTGCAGGATACAATCCAGCAACCATAATTTGTATCTTGTGGAGCAGAGAAAACATATATATAGAGAAAGATATAGAAAGCTAGTGTATGTATGGGTAGCATTGATAATTTGACCAGAGAAAATACGATGAGGTAGGGTGGGGAGAGGGAGAATTAACACTTATATATGAATGAATGGTAAATAGTATTTTAGTTTTTTTTCCCCAATAGTTTTGTTTTTTAAATGCAGTGGTAGATAGTCGTTATTTTGTAAAACATTCTTACTTGCAGTAGTAATAAGACTCTATGGTTTCGCTAACACATAGATAGACTGTATTATTGCCATGGTCAAGCACTCACATTAAGATCATTTACAAAATCATAAAATGAAAAATAAAAAATCTTGTTTTGGAAATATCGTTTTTCAACATACACAAAATAAATATATAAAAAATTTGTAAACAGCAAAATGGAAAATCCATGGTCAAGCACTCACATTAAGATCATTTACAAAATCATAAAATGAAAAATAAAAATCTTGTTTTGGAAATATCGATTTTTTTCAACATACACAAAATAAATATATAAAAAATTTGTAAACAGCAAAATGGAAAATCCATGTTTCCATATAGACAAAATTTAAAAACCTTACACGGACATTTAAGAAAATATATATAAATGGGAAATTGACAAATGTGTAAATATGAAAATGGAAAAATCCATGTTTCCATATCATGAAATTGAAAAACATCAAACTGTCATTTTAAAAAATGCAAATGGAAAATTGACAAATTGCAATGTGTGAAATGTGAAATTGAACAAATGGCTATCATTATTTTTTTTAAAAAAAGAACATGGTGCTCTATGGTTGAGGTGTGAATCAAACCCTTTCTACTTATTTGGACCACCCGAGACTGAGTAGACTAGTTTAAGTTGTCATACCACTTTTAAAAGTTTGTGTTAAATCTAGGAATTGAACCCAAGAGCTTGTAGGGGAGATCAAAGGTTATAATATGTTAAACAGATAGCCTTGAATGAAGGGTGTGGTAGCTATATAGAGATGAGACGTTTCGCTCGGGGCAGGGAGGCATGGAGATCTGCATCAAACCAGTCAAAGGACTAAAGACTCAAACAACAACATGTACGTTCACCAAAATAATGTTGTGTAACGGTAAATGTTAGTCAACGAACAGTAATGCATTACTAAAACCCATGACACGATACCTAAGAGCTTTTCTAAAATGATTTTAAAATGCCTTTAACCCTATATTGAACACCCAGTTCACAAAACTCATAACTGCAATGTTATGGTAAAACAAAACAAAATCTATATTTCAAAACAAACAAGTGGTTTAGTCAATGTATACTGGAAAAAGTTTTGTAAACACTCAAGTCCTCAAGACCAATTAAATTAGTAACTGTCAGGTTGGCCGAGTGGTTAAGGTGTTTGACTTAAGATCAAATTTCTGTATAAGGAAGCAAGGGTTCGAATCCCTTACCTGACATAACTATTGCCTTAACATGGCTTGGCCACACTGCATTATTATGATACTCAGTACACAAACCATAGATATAGTGTATTGTTTAAGGCCACTCTCTTTCTGAACATAGTCAGAGACTGTTGATGGTTAACAATTGTATTAATAGTGGGACATGGGGATAGCAATTAAGAAAAAACAGCCAATACCCATACAATATTTTTATTCATTTTAGTTTTTTTTTACAATAGTTACACACTGAATACAACTTTTTATCTCTTTACCATTGTTTGATATAGATTTTAAACACAACGCTTGTTGTAGATCCTTTTACAACTTTCTCTAGGTACTCTTGTTCTTAAAAACTGGGGAAGCCGCAATGGTTTTATAGACATTAAACCCTCATTCTCTTCTTTTTCATTATTATTATCATTATTATAAATATTATCTTTATAATTATTATAGTCATTGTCACCATCATTATCATCATCATCATCATCATCCTCAACATCACTAGAACTATCCAATTCCATTTTTTCCTTTTCAAAAGGGATCTCTTGAAGAGTCTGTGTTGCTTTTGATAGTGTTACGGGTTTATTGAACGTTGACAACTGTCCTAACATGACTTTTTGAGGAGATAAATGTTTTTTCATAAGGAAGTCACTATGTTGAGTAACACTATGTTTTTGTCGGACTTGCTTTTTCTTGTTCTTTTGATCATGTTTTGTTAACACTAACGGTGTTTCATTTGGTATACCACATTGATGAGTACCCACACTTAAGACCTCACCATGTTTACTTTTTAGATGACCTAGACATTTTGTTGTTCTTTGTTTTGAGCACTGCCAAAATATGATGCCATTCGCATTTTCTCGCTTATAGTTATAAGAGTACCCATGATACAGGGCACGTGGTTTACCTTTATTGGTTATAGTATATTCCATAGTAGTCACTGACTTGTATAGTCGATCCGCCTACTACAAAGGTCTGAACACTTGTGGTGAAAGAATGATGTTGTGTTGACGTTTTATGCAGGATAATGTTGGTGGCATATGTGGGTGGCTTATGTTGATGACATGTGTTGTTGGCTGATTTTGGTGGCTTATGTTGATGGTTTATGGTGGTGGCTTATGTTGATGGCTTATGTTGGTGGCTTATGTTGATGATATATGTTGGTGACTTATGTTGATAGCTTATGTTGGTGGCTAATGTTGATGACATATGTTGTTGGCTTATGGTGGTGGCTTATGTTGATGGTATATGTTGCAGGCCTATGTTGATGGTTTATGTTAATGGCTTAGGTTAATATCTTAGGTTGATGGCATAAGTTGATGGCTTATGTTGGTGGCTTATGGTGGTGGCTTATGCTGGTGGCTTATGCTAGTGGCTTATGGTGGTGGTTTATGGTGGTGGCTTATGTTGATGACATATGTTGGTGGCTTAAGTTGGTGGCTTATGTTGGTGGCTTATGGTGGTGGCTTATGGTGGTGGGTTATGGTGGTGGATTATGGTGGCTTATAGTGGTGGCTTATGGTGGTGGTTTATGGTGGTGGCTTATGTTGATGACATATGTTGGTGGCTTATGGTGGTGATTTATAGTGGTGGCCTATGTTGGTGGCTTATTTTTGGTGGTTTACGTTAATACCTTATTTGTAATGGCTTATTTGACAAGTTATTGTTGTCAATGTATTTAGAGGATTTTTCTCTTGGTTTTGGAAAGTATCTCAACTCTTTTTTATGGTAGCATAATGCTTACCGCCATGTTTGTAAGCAACAACAACACACTAAAATTCCAAGAATCCAAAGTACTCTAAGGTTAATGATTGTCTCTCAACTCCATTCAACGTCTAGTCAAAAAACATTATATATTTTTCACATTTTACAAAAAAGGTAAATTGGGAAAGTAAGCTATATGTTTAAACTGAAAATCATATCAAATCATATGCTAACTCCAACACCTACGTCTACCCCAATCTCAGTCAAAAAAATATAATATTCTTCAAATTTTTCCAAAACAGTATTTGGAAAGTAGGCCATATTTTGAAAACTAATCATCCTATAAAGTCATATATATATATACTGAAACCAATGGCTTTTATATCCTTAATCTTAAGAACAAAATATGGAATTTTTGACATTTTTTCCAAAAATGTTCATTTTAAAACGGGGCTATATTTTGGAAACTAGGAATTTTACAAGAAAGTTTGTTTAACGTAAATGGCAGGTATTTACCCCCACTACCCGCAAACCAAGTCCCAGGTCTCTGGGGAAAAATCCAAAAAAAGTTCAATTTGGAAAGTAGGCAATATTTTGAAAACTAATCATCCTAAAAAGTCATATATAGACTCAAACCAATGGCTTTTATGTCCTTAATTGGTAGAACAAAACTTAACATTTTTTCAGTTTTTCCAAAAAAGTCCAATTTTCAAAAATTGTCTATATTTTGGGAACTAAGAATTTTACAAAAAAGTTTGTTTAACGAAAATGAAAGGTCTTTACCCCCCTCTACCCAAAACATAAATTTCAGGTCCCTAGGACAAAAACTGTGCAGTATATATATATATATTTTTTGGGGGGAGGGGGTCTATATTCACTTTACCTCCCCACTTCACAAGATGGCGGCCATAGCTTAACTTAACCTAGCCTAACCTAACCTGACCTACGAGGTGTGATCAAAAAGTTCCAAAAATGTGGCTGCAACTTAACCAAACCTAGCCTAGCCTAACCTAACCTCCCTGTTGACTAGCCCCCTTTGGACGGGTCCTTTTTGAAGGGAGTCATTTTTTTTACGTGTCCCGGAGGACGGGTCCTTGTTGACGGGTCCCTGTGGCGGGTCCTTTGGACTGATCCCTATGGACTGGCCTTGCATTTTATCCAAATTATGTCAAAGGGGACCCGCCACTGGGACCCGTCAACAAGGACCCGTCCTCCGGGACACGTAAAAAAAATGACTCCCTTCAAAAAGGACCCGTCCAAAGGGGGCTAGTCAACAGGGAGGTTAGGTTAGGCTAGGCTAGGTTTGGTTAAGTTGCAGCCACATTTTTGGAACTTTTTGATCACACCTCGTAGGTCAGGTTAGGTTAGGCTAGGTTAAGTTAAGCTATGGCCGCCATCTTGTGAAGTGGGGAGGTAAAGTGAATATAGACCCCCTCCCCCCAAAAAATATATATATATATACTGCACAGTTTTTGTCCTAGGGACCTGAAATTTATGTTTTGGGTAGAGGGGGGTAAAGACCTTTCATTTTCGTTAAACAAACTTTTTTGTAAAATTCTTAGTTCCCAAAATATAGACAATTTTTGAAAATTGGACTTTTTTGGAAAAACTGAAAAAATGTTAAGTTTTGTTCTACCAATTAAGGACATAAAAGCCATTGGTTTGAGTCTATATATGACTTTTTAGGATGATTAGTTTTCAAAATATTGCCTACTTTCCAAATTGAACTTTTTTTTGATTTTTCCCCAGAGACCTGGGACTTGGTTTGCGGGTAGTGGGGGGTAAATACCTGCCATTTACGTTAAACAAACTTTCTTGTAAAATTCCTAGTTTCCAAAATATAGCCCCGTTTTAAAATGAACATTTTTGGAAAAAATGTCAAAAATTCCATATTTTGTTCTTAAGATTAAGGATATAAAAGCCATTGGTTTCAGTATATATATATATGACTTTATAGGATGATTAGTTTTCAAAATATGGCCTACTTTCCAAATACTGTTTTGGAAAAATTTGAAGAATATTATATTTTTTTGACTGAGATTGGGGTAGACGTAGGTGTTGGAGTTAGCATATGATTTGATATGATTTTCAGTTTAAACATATAGCTTACTTTCCCAATTTACCTTTTTTGTAAAATGTGAAAAATATATAATGTTTTTTGACTAGACGTTGAATGGAGTTGAGAGACAATCATTAACCTTAGAGTACTTTGGATTCTTGGAATTTTAGTGTGTTGTTGTTGCTTACAAACATGGCGGTAAGCATTATGCTACCATAAAAAAGAGTTGAGATACTTTCCAAAACCAAGAGAAAAATCCTCTAAATACATTGACAACAATAACTTGTCAAATAAGCCATTACAAATAAGGTATTAACGTAAACCACCAAAAATAAGCCACCAACATAGGCCACCACTATAAATCACCACCATAAGCCACCAACATATGTCATCAACATAAGCCACCACCATAAACCACCACCATAAGCCACCACTATAAGCCACCATAATCCACCACCATAACCCACCACCATAAGCCACCACCATAAGCCACCAACATAAGCCACCAACTTAAGCCACCAACATATGTCATCAACATAAGCCACCACCATAAACCACCACCATAAGCCACTAGCATAAGCCACCAGCATAAGCCACCACCATAAGCCACCAACATAAGCCATCAACTTATGCCATCAACCTAAGATATTAACCTAAGCCATTAACATAAACCATCAACATAGGCCAGCAACATATACCATCAACATAAGCCACCACCATAAGCCAACAACATATGTCATCAACATTAGCCACCAACATAAGCTATCAACATAAGTCACCAACATATGTCATCAACATAAGCCACCAACATAAGCCATCAACATAAGCCACCACCATAAACCATCAACATAAGCCACCAAAATCAGCCAACAACACATGTCATCAACATAAGCCACCCACATATGCCACCAACATTATCCTGCATAAAACGTCAACACAACATCATTCTTTCACCACAAGTGTTCAGACCTTTGTAGTAGGCGGATCGACTATACAAGTCAGTGACTACTATGGAATATACTATAACCAATAAAGGTAAACCACGTGCCCTGTATCATGGGTACTCTTATAACTATAAGCGAGAAAATGCGAATGGCATCATATTTTGGCAGTGCTCAAAACAAAGAACAACAAAATGTCTAGGTCATCTAAAAAGTAAACATGGTGAGGTCTTAAGTGTGGGTACTCATCAATGTGGTATACCAAATGAAACACCGTTAGTGTTAACAAAACATGATCAAAAGAACAAGAAAAAGCAAGTCCGACAAAAACATAGTGTTACTCAACATAGTGACTTCCTTATGAAAAAACATTTATCTCCTCAAAAAGTCATGTTAGGACAGTTGTCAACGTTCAATAAACCCGTAACACTATCAAAAGCAACACAGACTCTTCAAGAGATCCCTTTTGAAAAGGAAAAAATGGAATTGGATAGTTCTAGTGATGTTGAGGATGATGATGATGATGATGATAATGATGGTGACAATGACTATAATAATTATAAAGATAATATTTATAATAATGATAATAATAATGAAAAAGAAGAGAATGAGGGTTTAATGTCTATAAAACCATTGCGGCTTCCCCAGTTTTTAAGAACAAGAGTACCTAGAGAAAGTTGTAAAAGGATCTACAACAAGCGTTGTGTTTAAAATCTATATCAAACAATGGTAAAGAGATAAAAAGTTGTATTCAGTGTGTAACTATTGTAAAAAAAAACTAAAATGAATAAAAATATTGTATGGGTATTGGCTGTTTTTTCTTAATTGCTATCCCCATGTCCCACTATTAATACAATTGTTAACCATCAACAGTCTCTGACTATGTTCAGAAAGAGAGTGGCCTTAAACAATACACTATATCTATGGTTTGTGTACTGAGTATCATAATAATGCAGTGTGGCCAAGCCATGTTAAGGCAATAGTTATGTCAGGTAAGGGATTCGAACCCTTGCTTCCTTATACAGAAATTTGATCTTAAGTCAAACACCTTAACCACTCGGCCAACCTGACAGTTACTAATTTAATTGGTCTTGAGGACTTGAGTGTTTACAAAACTTTTTCCAGTATACATTGACTAAACCACTTGTTTGTTTTGAAATATAGATTTTGTTTTGTTTTACCATAACATTGCAGTTATGAGTTTTGTGAACTGGGTGTTCAATATAGGGTTAAAGGCATTTTAAAATCATTTTAGAAAAGCTCTTAGGTATCGTGTCATGGGTTTTAGTAATGCATTACTGTTCGTTGACTAACATTTACCGTTACACAACATTATTTTGGTGAACGTACATGTTGTTGTTTGAGTCTTTAGTCCTTTGACTGGTTTGATGCAGATCTCCATGCCTCCCTGCCCCGAGCGAAACGTCTCATCTCTATATAGCTACCACACCCTTCATTCAAGGCTATCTGTTTAACATATTATAACCTTTGATCTCCCCTACAAGCTCTTGGGTTCAATTCCTAGATTTAACACAAACTTTTAAAAGTGGTATGACAACTTAAACTAGTCTACTCAGTCTCGGGTGGTCCAAATAAGTAGAAAGGGTTTGATTCACACCTCAACCATAGAGCACCATGTTCTTTTTTTAAAAAAAATAATGATAGCCATTTGTTCAATTTCACATTTCACACATTGCAATTTGTCAATTTTCCATTTGCATTTTTTAAAATGACAGTTTGATGTTTTTCAATTTCATGATATGGAAACATGGATTTTTCCATTTTCATATTTACACATTTGTCAATTTCCCATTTATATATATTTTCTTAAATGTCCGTGTAAGGTTTTTAAATTTTGTCTATATGGAAACATGGATTTTCCATTTTGCTGTTTACAAATTTTTTATATATTTATTTTGTGTATGTTGAAAAAAATCGATATTTCCAAAACAAGATTTTTATTTTTCATTTTATGATTTTGTAAATGATCTTAATGTGAGTGCTTGACCATGGATTTTCCATTTTGCTGTTTACAAATTTTTTATATATTTATTTTGTGTATGTTGAAAAACGATATTTCCAAAACAAGATTTTTTATTTTTCATTTTATGATTTTGTAAATGATCTTAATGTGAGTGCTTGACCATGGCAATAATACAGTCTATCTATGTGTTAGCGAAACCATAGAGTCTTATTACTACTGCAAGTAAGAATGTTTTACAAAATAACGACTATCTACCACTGCATTTAAAAAACAAAACTATTGGGGAAAAAAAACTAAAATACTATTTACCATTCATTCATATATAAGTGTTAATTCTCCCTCTCCCCACCCTACCTCATCGTATTTTCTCTGGTCAAATTATCAATGCTACCCATACATACACTAGCTTTCTATATCTTTCTCTATATATATGTTTTCTCTGCTCCACAAGATACAAATTATGGTTGCTGGATTGTATCCTGCACTGTTTATGCGACATACCATTGCCAGTTCATAAAACCGTTAGGTAGTTCTCTACACATATCGATTTTACCACTGCTCTACCTACGCCTTTTGCTTGTTTGGCTTTCTTACAGGCTAGTATGCGATAGGCAGCATTAACTGAATATCAAACCCAGTCCACCTTTGTATTTGCAATCTAAGTAATAATTTGAAAAGAGACAAGTGTAATCAGTTTTAAACATTATCTCTGCTTTTTTTGTTTGTTTGTTTGTTTGTTTGTTTGTTTATGACATGGTATATTAACCTAAAATCAAACCCTAGTCTACCTTAGTGAAAGGCTAACAGTTTAACCACTGCGTCACCATACCCTTCTTTCTTAGTTTGATTCATTCTAGGCCTTAGAGCTAGAAATCGAGTTACGATCTCCAGTGCAAGAGGCACATGTGCTCACCACTATAGCATGTAATGGTTAGCTGGTAACATTAGACAAACGAAAATGATTGTATTTCTGTTAGCCAAGCATTTCTGTCATTTGCCTACTGTGTGAGCACTGCCAGCAAGACAGTTTAGTTTAGAACAAGCGTGTGTGTGTGTGTATAGATTATTAGCCTCAAGTATTTAAAGCTTGTTGTGTGTAGCGACCATCTTGCTCAGTAACCACTGAGTAAGTTTTAACAGTTAACTCATAAAAACAGCATAGGATAGTTGTGTGTGTGTGTGTGGTTCATGTACTTGGGAATATGCATTAGCACCATGCGCTAGCTTTACCTTACCCTCTAGAGGTAGAGCGTTATCCCTTCCTTTGGACATTGCCAATGACTGCATTCCCCCACAAGTTTTACACTTAAGCCCTTGGCTTGTTCTTGATTAGGTTTGGTTTGCTTTAGGCTTGGTTTGGTTCGGTTGGGTTTGATTCGACTTGGTTCAGTTTAGTTTAATGTAGTCACCATTTTTTTATTTTAGCTACACTCTTTAACCAATTAATTAATGATAGTCTACTCTTAATTCTTGAATCGATAAATTGAATTTTGTGTGCACCGTTTGTCAATCCATGCCTACAACCTATACTCCCTATGTACTACAGTCAGATCTGAAAACAAGTTCCAATGGTCAAAGAACGTGTCAGTCACCATACATATATCCTACAATAATTATTTCGTTACCTAGCTAGATTTCGTCACTCACAGTAAACATCTTACATTATGGGTTTGCAATATATTAAGAAAAGCAAAAGTCCATGATCTTGTTGTTTTGGGTCTTTTTTGGGGAAATTCATAAGCCATAAAAAGAATGACATCATGTCAAGTTCTGAGTGGATCTTGT